>JAEIFV010000052.1:0-600000 GCA_018904265.1 Lordiphosa collinella
TTTACCATTTAAAAGGTATATATTTTGTAAGTAAATTGTGAAATTTTCATTGAAAAATATTAAAAATTAAGGCGAGGACACGTCGTCTCCTGTGACCCCTCAAAAAAAAGGACACTTGGCGTAGTCAGGATAACTCATGACAGATTCATCTAAAATGCAAAAACCAAAAATTTTCTGTTAGTAGATGCTTAAAGCTCGTGCTTGGACGAAGGAAAAAAAAAGAAAAATTGCATTTTTGGAGGCGTTGAGAACAAAAAACCCTCTTTTTTAGTAAAATTTGCACCTTTCATGTCCTTGAAAAATCACTTAAAATAGAAAAACAAAAAAATCCTTCGTTCAAGCACGAGATAATGTTATTTTAAAGAAGTGTGAAAAATTTGAAAGAAATCGGTTCATTAGTTTTCGAGAAATCGTGACTACCGATTTCCAAAACGTAGTTACGAGAAAACGCGATTAAAGATTTACATTCACGCTGACGTAGCCTGATGGGTAGAACATCCGAAGGCTATATCTCTTAAAATATTACTCAGATCGTTTTAAAACTTTGAGAGAATATTCTAAGCATATTGAATTATAAGATAAGCAAAAAAAAAAATACATTTTTTTGAAATTTTGAAACCCACCTAACCCCGTAATATGTTCGAGAATTCCATTTCTGTATTTGGCACTAATCTTCCTATAAAAGGCCGGGGCTTGGCTGACTTTCCAATACAATAACCCCGTTTGAATGTACCAGTTGCATTGCACAGGAAAAGCAATGTGAGTCGTTGCTTCTGGGTTTGAATCCTTTTGGATTTTCATGCTTGTACAATCCAGTTTCATCAGCACTAAATATTCATTCTGGAGTGCATTTGTCAAGAATATGCATTTGCCGCATCAGGGATCAGGGATAAAAGCGGCTGCACTTGCTGTTTTATTTTTACTGGCTTCTCAGTGAATCGCTGAAGCCAGCTCCGATCTGGTCCATAGTCTTCATTTAGCTTTATGGCAAACTTCTATGCCTTAGCGAGCAGGACTGGTCCATTAACAAATCGATTTTGAGGATTCGGTTGAACCAGGACAACAATGCTGCCAAGTGAACATGTGAGCTTTTTCTATCCCTTTTCTTGTGAGCACTGGTGACAGCACGGACCTTACGAGTACTTGCATTGTTTTTAATGCGCGAAATGGTGCTGACGCTTACTTTATACTTCTCAGCAAACATCTTTTGATTTTTGTTTGTTTTTAATAGGCTATTTACACTAGGAGTGCGTTATGCGTTAATAGCTAACAGTTAGCTCCCATACACTTAGAAAGGAGATGAACCAAAGCTTCTACATACATCTTTACCATGTACTAGAAAAGATGTAACATAGATCAAATCACCGTTACTTAAGCTTTTTTTATACTCGTAGAGTAAAAAGGGTATACTGAAGTCGTGCAAATGTATTTAACAGGCAGAAGGAAGCATCTCCGACCCCATAAGGCATATATATTCTTGATCAGCATCAACAGCCGAGTCGATATAGCCATGCCCGTCTGTCTGTATGAACACCTAGATCACGGAGACTAGAAGAGCTAAAGCCACCAAATTTTGTATGTAAACTCCTATTGTCCCTACGCAGATCAAGTTTATTTCAAATTTTGGCACGCCACCTTCCGCCTCCACAAGAAAAAATGTTGAATAACTCCTACAAATTTGAAGATATTAATTTTTTGCAGTGTAGTATATGTGCCCTATATCTAAAATCTCTGAAAGTTTCATAAAGATCGGATAGTAAATGGCAGTTATAAAGGTTATAAAAAAGTTGCATACTTTTTGGCGCCACATGCGTTTTTTTCTCACATAATGTTGAAATGGTCACATTAATGTTAATGCTCTGTTAATTAACATAGGGAAAGGCTATTAAACACTATTTGCCTTGAGTAACGGGTATATCGAAGTCGGGCAGGACCGACTTTAACTTACGCTCTCGTTTTCCTTTTAACTCGAATAAATAATTATGATTACTAATTATGTCCAGAGGAAACGAACTTTCTACCAGGGATGCAAACCACTAGAAAATAAGTACTGGTTCGGCTCAGTGGTTCACACAGTTTCTGTACCGCCGGTTCGGTTCATTACATGGTTTTTGGAGCTAGCTGAACCGCGGTTTCGGTTCGGTTCAGAGGTTTCTAAAGGCATATTATGAAATACAGTCGAACTTCTGTATAGCGAATCTTAAGAGGACAAAAATAGGCTTCGGTATATAGAAAACTCGTAATATAGAATAGTTTGAATATTGAACGAAATTGCAGTCTTCTGGATGTTAATTCGCTATAAAGAAAACTTCATTGTACAGGAGTTCGTAATAGAGAAGTTCGACTGTATTATGATTTCTGTTGTAATGTGACTTTTCGTACACTTTGGAAATTGAGTTCCTATAAACCATCTGAGTATTTTTAAGATTCTTATAAGAATGTTCACAACTTTTGAAGTCGGATTTGTAGGACTCGTCTGTAAGTTCTATGAAGGCACTTCGAAAACGGAGCATGTCGGCAAGAAGAGAATGCATCTTACACACCCTATTAATGGTATGAGAAAAAACTCTCCTGGCTAAGATTAAATGATTATCAACCTTCAAGATAAGAATGCACACTGCTAACAGGTATATTAAGAGATCGGCTTGCAATTGCGGTAGACTAACAGGAGTATATGTTGCAAAATTTGAGTCAAGTCATCCTCTCCTAAGGATCAATTCGGTCTATCAGTGGTCACTTTGGTAGAGGGTCGAACTAAAATTATCCTAGGAAAACGAAGTTAATAAGTAGGTATCATTGGCTAGAGGAAAGCGATTCACGTTTTAAAACTCATCCGAGAACTGAACCGAACCGAGCCGTTTTTCTTTTTGGTTTTCGGTTCGGTTCACCAGCTGGAATAAATGGTTCGGTTCGGTTCGAAACCGGTTTGCATCCCTGCTTCTATCCATAAAACTGTGGGATATATGACGTTTTTTCCAAATTGCGGGGGCGGGAGGGGGCGTGGCCAAAATTTAAATTAAATTTGATCTGCCTGCAAGTATAAGTTTTTGTCCCATAGATCTTTTACCATCTCTGAGATCTCTGCGTGCATACGGTCAGACGTCGACGTTAGCAGAACCGAATTCTGTGTGCCTTGTTATTGTAATTTTGCTGTGCGGCGCTAGCTAAAAAAAATTAAAAAACAAAATAATTTTCCTAATTTTAAAATAAAGGCCTTGGACTGGTCGTTCGTAGAAAAGCCTTACACACTTGTATTATTCTAATCCCACAAGCAATAATTTTTTTTATCTTAAATAAATTTATTCGTATACTTATTGAGGTCGGATATGCCTTTCCTCACCCTGAGTAGGCAAACGTGACACGTACTTTAGAGACCAACAAATGCGAAGTGCAATACTCAAGTCATAAATAAGTATTGGTAGAGTGTGTGCTGAAAGCACCGAGTATTTTGCGTATTCCTCTTCGCTCTTTGAGTAGAACTAGTATTTATCCTGCAAAGTGCTTATGCGTACGTCACTTCGAAGACGAAATCATCATGCAGTGGCGCTGAAAGCAGAACCAAACAAATTTGATACCCGCTCAAATTGACACCAGTCACAAAAATACTAGTACGAAAATGAGTGAGTGTATAAATTGACTGGATATTTGAGTGGCGAATTAGACCGCACACGCTTGAACCGCGAGTATCCTTGAGTAAAGAAAACAGGCACTCTTTCAGATCTCTGGTGTGAAGACACCTTTTTTTAGAAGGCCCTGTTTTGGAGGACGAAAACTTTTTGAGCAGCCCACGCAATCACACATTTTTAATTTTTTATTGTTTTTAATGAATTAAGCAACCCAATACAAAATCTTTTCCCGATTTCTCTCCACAATTTACAAAAAACAAGAAAGATAGTCGGTCAAGCCCGACTGTACATGTGAAGTGCTGCCCATCACCGTTGCGACCGGTGCTGCCAATAATTGTTTGTTTTCCTAATAACTCGGATATAGTTCATCCGATCTTTAAAATAAAGAATCCGAATACTAAATATGTCCTGAAGGTTCAAAGCGTCTATCTATAAAACTGTGGGAGATATGGCGTTTTTTCGATAATGCAGGGGCGTGGCCAAAATTGAAAATAAACTTGATCTGCCTACAAGTATAAGAAACATATGTTCCTTACATGTCAAACCACCATCTCTTACCATCTCTGAGATCGGTTTGTTCATACGGACAGACGGACAGACGGACGGACACTTTTGCACAAACTTTATATACTCTGTGTACCTCTGGTACAGAGTATAAAAAGGTCAAATTCAGTCATCTAGACCAGAAGAGGGCCTTAAATTTGCGCGTAATACTCTCTAATGTGGAATTTTTCCACATTAACGGTATTTGCATACAAGCGGCTCGTCATATAACCGATATTTACTGTATTACAATTCAATTTTAATATTTCTCATTTTTGAAAAATAAATAAAACACAAAAGTCGAGAATTGTTTCTGAAGTAAATAATAAAAATAAAAAATAATGATTTAATTGTAATACTTTAAATAAAATAAGATTTATTCATTCCATGCGTTACAAACATCTATAGCAAATTATAATACTCCTTACAAGGGTATACCCAATTTTGATTAAAACCAGAGCTTTTGCTTTGGTATGTATCGAACTGAAGCTCGAGCTTTCTAACGGTTACTGTCTTCTGCTGATGTTGCGCAATCGCAATTGGAAAAAAAAGTCTAAAGTTTTTAAGAAAAATGCAATTAATGCATTTGCTCTGCCTTGCTGGGCTAATCATGGGAGGTTGCAGCGCCATGGGTCCAGAGCTCTTGGAGCTGGCTTGCACCACGGACTCGCAGTGCTCACAGTTTGAGCGCGGACTTTGCCAAGACTCCAACTGCGTGTGCACGGCAGGGGACAATGGTCAACCCGTGGCCTGCCAGCCCAAGCAGCAGGGTCAAAGGTTAACCAACATCATTGGTGGACCCTGTCCTTGCACCCAGCCAAATACAGAATGCCAAGTGCAACAGGACCAGGAGCAGTGCTTCTGCGCCGTGGGGTATATGCCCAGTGCGGATAAACGACGCTGCCTGTCAAGAATAGTTGAATTGAACGGGTCATGTGAAGTGGATAGCCAGTGTCACCAGGCGGACCCATTCAGTGTTTGTCATCTACCCCAAAGACGCTGCCTGTGCCGTACTAACTTTGAGCCGTTTAAAGGACGCTGCTTGGCAATGCTGCGTAAGTTATCCAAATCCCGATTTAAATTCACACTCATCTCGATCCTGTCATAGAATCGAAATGCGTAAACGACACGGACTGCGGTACCTGTGGAGCCTCTCAGTGCCTGCCAGAGCCCAAGAAGTGCGGTTGCAACCCCAATTATGTTCACAATCGTAATATGACCAAATGCATCATGGGATCAAACTATGGAGAAAGCTGTGATTATAATGCTCCCTGCCAGTTAATGCTAGGAGCCGGTGGACAGTGCCATGAAATTGATCACCGCTGCGCCTGCCGAATCAGTCATTATCCCAGCGAGCAGGTGAAGGACGAGCCTGGAAAGGAATCGGAGAAGCGTGTGATCTGCTTGCAGATAATTCCATATGGAGCATATTGTCGCAACGATAGTGATTGCCAGCAACAGCTTCCTTTGGCTCTGGAGAACGAAGCTGGTGCTCCCGCCATGCAGTGCATGTGGGGCGAGTGCCGCTGCAGTGTCAATCATACTCTCCGAGACAATGTCCAGTGTGTGTGGAACAGAGGAGCAGCTGCTTTCAAGCTGTCTGGCATTATCTTCCTAACTGGCTTCTCTTTATCTTTGACATTTATTGGAATATAGAAAACTGTTTAAAACTATGAACAGAGAAATCTTTATACATAGAAAATATACGTGGAAATCTTTATCTTGACTCTTATGCGCCCTACAGTCCAATCCTGGCTGGAGTACGCCGGGGCGTGGCATTCCCGGGCGTTGCAATCTCTTGTTTGGCCGCCAGTTGCTCCTCTCGATGTGCTGCCTGCTGTTTCCGCTCTTCCATCTCGTGCTGGGCCTGCAACATTTGCTCCTCCATCTCCTTCAGATGCTCGGCCGCCTGTTTCTTCTTTTCCCTTCCACTGCGACCCGACTCCTTGACGGAGAAGAACATTGGTCCCAGTTCGGCCAGCCAGTAGCCATCTGCCGCAGTAGCACACTGCATGTATTCCTTGGCCGTCATGATGAGCTCATGATAGACCACATAGTCGGGCGTGGTGCCCAGGCCATACAGTGCGGAGGTGGGATGCAAATGACAGGGCATACCCGTCCGCAAGTTCACATACTCCCCGATGCCCTTAAGGCGGGCAGCTTGATAGAAATATGCCGAGCAGATGCATTTACGCACAATGTCCCAGTCTGTGCCGCAGGACTTTACATTCATCTTCTGCTGTGTCATGATATCCTTCAGCTGCTGCCGCACCTCGCGCACTTTCCGCATGGCCTTGATGTGAATGAAGTGTTCATTGCACCAGGAAGAGCTATAGCTGTAAAGGATGGGAACTCAATATAGTCTTTGTTGGGATGTGATGTGTGGGCGCTTTGCTTACCTGTTCTGCTTCCACTGCAAATACACATTGAGGTAGGTCAGGTGATCAGACTCTGGCACTTGGAACTTTTCGCGGACTCCATCTGCTTCTTCTTCGCGTCCCTTAGGCCTATAGAAGATCGAGGGCACAGACAGCATGGAAACTGTAAAAAGAAAGTCACATTTTATTGACCATCACATGCAAGCGAGTTCTCTTGCTCTAACCTATGATTAGCACCTCGGCACTGCACTCCATCTGACAGGCCACGATCAGCATTTGACATTGGGGTGGATCCAGGGGAAACTCAGCCATCTGCCGACCCAATGTGGTCAGGGCTCCCGTATGATCCAATGCACCCAAAATCCACAGCTGGTACAGCGAATTCAGAATGTTGTCCTGCGGCGGCGGATCCATGAAGTGGAACTGCAGCAAATCGGCCACTCCAAGCGACTTCAAGAGCAACACCGTGTTGGCCAGGTTGGTACGCTGAATCTCCGGCACAGTAAGGGCCAACAGCTCATCCTTATACTGACGCTGTGTGTACAAGCGAAAGGCTTGTCCCGGGCCCGTGCGCCCGGCACGGCCCGATCTCTGATTCGCATTAGCCTGTGAAATGGGATAAATTTGCAGGGCGTCCATGCCGATGCGAGGATTGTAGACCTTCAGCTTGCAATAGCCGGAGTCGATAACGTAGATGATGCCGTCGACTGTCAGCGACGTCTCAGCTATGTTTGTTGCCACCACACACTTGCGCACGCCGTCGCCGGACTTCTGGAAGATCTTGGCCTGCAGGTCGGAGGGCAGTTGCGAGTAAATGGGCAAAATGCTTAGTATTGGTGCATTGTCGATCTCGGCCAGGCGCTCTTCAAGCACCTCGCACGTCACCTCGATATCTTCCTGGCCGGGCATGAAGATAAGCATATCGCCTTCGTTGGGCGTTAGATGAACCTGTAGAGCCTGCTTCACTGCCGACTCCACATAATCCTCGCAAGCATTCTTGCTAAACATCACGTCTACCGGGAAGGTGCGTCCCGGAATGGTGAATGTGGGCACGTTGCCGAAGAAGGTGGCAAATTTTGTCGAGTCCATGGTCGCCGAGGTGACAATTAGCTTCAAGTCATGGCGACGGGCCACAATCTGAAATGGGGGCAGAAATGTGAAATGAAGTGGTTAATCATATGACCCAAATCCCGTTCAGCTCTATGCTGCAGTCGTTGACCAGCTGCGCAGTGGGTCAAGGCATTTTTGCTGCCACCCTTCCAGTAAGTCCTGAGGCCACAAGTGTGGTGAAAATGGCAAAGACTGCGTCCAAACTTCTGCAATTCAGAGAGAAAATAAGCGGCAAAGAGAGCGTGCGTTCGTTTTCCACCCGGGTCACAAGATGGTGGTGGTTGATTGCCGAGACGAACATGCAGGAACACACGTAGGCACTATGCCTGTGTTTGTGTTCGTGCCTGAGCATGGCCTAACCCAACCCAATCCGAAGCAATCTGCGCATTTAAGAAGCTCGACCAGCCCACAATCAACAGCACCCACTCGTAATGTTCTTTATTATGCAGCTTATCTATGCACTCGCAAATGGAACGCTTACACTGACTTCGAGCTATTTATGATGCCCGCTCCGTCACCTTTCCTGCGTTCCGTAACAGCGTATTTATTGCACTAACTATTGAAAGTTACTTGCAACACTTAGAGAAATTAAGTCAAGTAACTAAAAATGCTAGCTGGCGATAGTTGGAAGTCGATAAATGAAATTTCGAACAGGATGACTGTTTAAGTATTAATTACACTATTTTACAGCATTTTTCATCCTCTGCTATTTGATGTCATTTCTTATGTAAAATCACGCGCTGAGTCCGAATCTGGAGTTAAAAAAAATTTCAGTAGAACAGATTTCGAGATAATCCCAAATTATTGTTTTTTGCATTTTTGAAAAAGATCTTCTCACTCAATTAATGAAGCAACTTATGAATAAGTTCTATATACCACAATAAAGCTAATAAAATTATATTTCAACCGATCGTTCCTATGGCAGCTATATGCTATAGTCATCCGATCCGTCCGGTTCTGACAAATGTGCAGCGTATATGTACCAAAAGACTTCGTGCAAAGTTTGGTGAAGATAGCTTTCAAACTGACGGAGGAGATAGCATAGAAACAGACAGACGGGCAGAAGGACAGACGGACGGACGGACGGACGGACAGAAGGACAGGGCTTAATAAACTCAGCTCGTCGTGCTGATCAAGAATGTAAATATGCTTCCTTCAATACGTTACAAACATTCGCACAATTTTATAATACCCTCTGCAAGGGTATAAAAAACTTAGTATTACATACTAACAAGACTGCCAACCGGTCCAGAACCGAACCTTACGGAATTGGTTCGATTAGGTTCGAGACTGTAATTGATAAACTTTCGAAGTTAAACTCCATTTTAGAGCCCCTCTGTTCGACCTAAGGTTAGTTCGAAATTGGTTTAGGACATATTTTTAAAGAAAAATTGAAAAGTACCAAGCCAGTGCATATTATCAGGTGAAGATGGACTTTTGGGAATTTTATCCAAGAAGGGAAATAAAACAAAAGTCAAGTTTAAGGCTGGTTTTGCACTGTTCGACACAAGATGACACGATACTCTACAAGCCAGCATGTTGTCATATTGTCAATGGGAATAGTTTGTCAATTGATAGCACTCATGAATCATGAATGATGGTTATAATATGGTTTTTTAATGAAACTAAATAAAGGATGATTTTTTAGCAGCTTTCGGAGTTGCTTAAAAAAATACATAAAATTCAGAAGACTGTATGAAATCTTTATTTGAGTCGATAGAATTTTAATGTTAAAAGCAGGGCTGCGAACCGAACAAATTTTTCAGAATTCCGGTTCGCGGGTTCAAATTGAAATTAAACAATGTTTAAGGTACGGAAATTTGAGTTCAAGGTTTTTAGAGGAAGATTTTGGTTAGAACCTTGGTTCAGCCCATGCTTTACACAATATTAATAATAAAAGTAAATTTATAATGTAATCATAATTAAAATGAAAAAACACTGAATCGTGTGAAAAGCATGGACCTAAAAACGGCCCAGCCGTGTGGAAATTGGGTGGGAATATTCAATATATAATTTAATGTGAAGTAAAATTCCATTTCGTAGTCTACATATGAGAAATAGTACCAATGTTATGTTAAGCTCTTGTTTGTAAATCATTTAATTAGCTTTGGAACCGAGGATCTTAAAAAACAGAGTCTATAATGGTGGAGATTCCATAGGTTGTTTTAAATGTTTTTCTAGATGCTTTATTGAGCTTTCCTGTCAAATATAAGATTCAGTCGCCCAAAACAGATCAGATAACTCAAAAAGTCGCTAGACGGTAGGTCAAGTTTTTTCATTTGTATAATTTTTGTTTAACCGAACCGAACTTTTAGGTTTGGAACAGGTTCAGGTTCAGCTTTTAATTTTAAAGAGGTTCGGTTCACAACAAAATAAAAGTCGGAATTCCGGGTTCGAGCCGGTTCGGTTCAAACCCGGTTTGCAGCCCTGGTTAAAAGATGATTTCATGTAAATGTTGACTGCGACTCGAATGGTTCAAACGCTGGGTCCAATTTTGGCATACTCTCTTCATTATATCGGCAGGTATGTTACGAATAAATTCTTCAATATTGGCATCCAGTGCGTCAACTATTGCGGGATTGTCGCTATAGACATGAGCCTTAACATAGTCCCAAAAAATAAAATAATAATCTAATTTAAAAAGTTAGCCGTTGTGGTAGGTCGTGAGGCATCAATTCGTGCACCAGCTCTATTTTAACAAGTAAGGGAGCTATGGTCGAGTGCCCCGACTCCAAAATACCCTGTTCCCTTGATTTCGTGTGTTTTCATTTACATACACACACACTCACACATATACACAAACGCACGCACACACGCGCGCTGGCCGAGTCGATATAGCTATGTCCGTCTGTCCATATGAACGCACAGATCTCAGAGATGGTAAAAGATAGAAGGTTGACGTGTATGGGGCAAAAACTTCTTATACTTGCAGGCAGATCAAGTTTATTTTCGATTTTTGCCACGCCCCCTCCCGCTCCTGCAATTTAGAAAAAACGTCATATTTCCGTTTTTTTATAGATAGAAGGTTCGAAACTTCTGCACATATTTTAAAATCAAGATTATTTATCGATTCGCTAAAGGGTTGGTTAAAATCGGATGGACGGTTGTCGAGATATAAGGAAAACAAACCATTATGGGCAGCCCCGGTCGCAACGGTGATGGGCAGCACTTCACAGGTACAGAGTATGTTATGGTCGGGCTTGACCGACTTTCTTCCTTGTTTGAACCCAAAAGGACCTTTTTAATGAAGTCTATATATCATAAACAGTTTGGAATTTTGTTTTTATGTCTTTGGCAAAGTTATAGATATAAACAAGAGCAAACAAAGTCCTGAACAGCTGACCCAAAAAAATTGCCTTTAGAGTTTCAAAACTGCAAAAGTATCGAGAAATGGCCCACAAACGGCACAATTACTGGGGATTCGGCAAACCTTTCTTCAGCAAAATTACCCCAAACAACAATATAAATAGCTCTCCAGTACATGCCAGCTTTATTCGAACACCTTTTCGGTACTACGAAAGTTATCCTTTCTAGGTATCAACAAGTAAGATAGCTGTAGTCGAGTGCCCCGACTACAAAATACCCTGTTCCCTTGATTTCGTGTGTATTCCTTTCATACACACTTACTCCAACATACACACAAACACATGCGCGCATGCGGAAGCGCACGATAACTGACAATGATTCGTATATAACTTCGGAGTTTTTTGTCCGATCTTATTGATCTTTTCAAAATAGATAGATATTGGGCCTTACTTAATATATATAAGGTCTCGAGAGTCGGTCAAGCCCGACCATAAAATTGTGGCTCTGACAGTTTTTTGCGCTTAAAGGGGGGAGGGGGAGGAATTTTCCAAATCTGAAACAAACTCGATTTGCATCGGGTATACACCTACCTACATGCAAAAATTTGTGGCTCTTATAATCTCTTATAGTCTCCGACGCGTTCATACGGACAGACGGACATGGCTAAATCGACTCGGCTGTTAATGCTGATCAAGAATATATATACTTTATAGGGTCGCAAATGCTTCCTTCTACTTGTTACATACTTCTGCACAACTTCATGATACCCCTTTTCCCATTTTTAATGGGAACAGGGTATAAAAAAGTATCTTGACGGTCTAATGGAGCCAAGTCCTTTAGGGATTTTTTTAGTTTCGGTATGTTCTTCAAAAATATCGGGGTGCGAAGGCGTAACCAGACAATGACCCTAAAAAAATCGCACTGTGTTATCATATAGAGCGGGAATGCAGTAAGAATCGTAAGCACCTTGAGAACGTAGCATATGCAAAGTAGGAGCCTGCCAATTTGTAAACAGATAAGATTAGGTGGAGAAACACTACCAAAAGTAGAATGTTCAGAATTCAGAAATTTCAATCTCCAAGAAACGAATGCAAGAATTATAAGAAAAGAGACGGTCAAAAGATGGACAATATCAGGTTTTCTTGAGACACTGGGACCAGACTGTAACCCGACATATTGCTGTTCATTAGTTAAATAAATGACTTTACAGTCCCAAAAGGACAATCCAATCTACTCTCAATCTCTTGGCTTGTATGCTTCTAATTTTCGCTCAAAAGAAAGGGGCTTACAGTTTAAGACCGAGTCCAAACGGCAAAGTTTGAGAAGCTTTTTCATTACTAGTTACGGGTGTTTACGTTTTTAAAGAAAAAACTGTTTCATTAGATGTCCCGAGGCGTGATCGAACCCACGACATCTGGCGCAGCAGGCACAATCCGCTGCACCACACCGGCCACGCTGTTTTTTAATAGGTAGTTAGAAAACTTTTACAAAGCTAGAACAATTCATAAGCTAAGTTCACACGGGCAAACAACGCAAAGTTAATTTGCAGCCAAACGCTTGTGTCAAACGGTTTGCCGAGCTTGCTAAGTCAAGTTTTCGACAAATTTGCTTGCAGTCTGAACACAATGTGAACACTCTCTCTCGCAAGCTGTTATCGTATTTGCCTAGTTTGTTCTTACAAGGCAAATGTAAGAACAAATTATGACAAACTTCTGATGCTTGTCTGAGTAATTTCAAATGCAATGACGTTTCTAAAGCAATCTTAATATTTAATTTGGATAATATTTGCATAATTGTGTAAAATGGTTACATTAATATTGTTTTATTGTAAAATCTTCAGGGCTTCATTGATAAATAACCCAAACGATTCAGACGAATTGCTGCAGGGATGGAGTTGCGCGTTGGCTTGACCTTTTTGGAAATGATTGGCGCAAATAAAAATATATAAATAAGTTTTAGCCAGCATCCTTTGGTTTCCCTTCGCTTTACCCACGGACTCACCCATTCTCTGCTCTATATTTTACGGTTGTTATACCCTGTTCCCATTGAAAATGGGAAAAGGGGGATCATGAAGTTGTGCAAAAGTATGTAACAGGTAGAAGGAAACATTTGCGACCCTATAAAGTATATATATTCTTGATCAGCATCAACAGCCGAGACGATCTAGCCATGTCTGTCTGACTGTCCGTCAGTCCGTCCGTCTATCCGTCCGTCTGTCCGTCCATATCAGCAAACAGATCTTGGAGATGGTAAGAGATAGAGATGTGACATGAATGGGACAAAAACTTCTTTTACTTACAGGCAGATCAAGTTTATTTTCAATTTTTGCCACGCCCCATCCCGCCCCCGCAAATTGGAAAAAAGTCATATCTCCGGCAGTATTATAGATAGAAGGTTCGTACCTTCTGGACATATTTAACGGCTGACAACTAAAAATCTGCACAAGCTTTGAGAGAGAGCGCCCTTAGCTGAGCTTTACATAAAAGCTGGCAACAATTTTGACAAGTCGTCCGAGCAAGAAAGTCTTCGTGATCGCGTTGTAAAAGTGATCGGAAAGCAAACATTGGGCGTATTCAGCAGATAAATCCGATTTACGATTTCTGATTGCCGATTTTACCTGCTGAATACACTGATTGCCGATTGCGATTGATCAATTTGACGAACATGATTGCTGAGATGGAATCATACAAAATGTATGATTGGTGAGACCGTTTACCGATTGCACGGCCAACTGTTAAGCCCAAAACTACAAAAAAACTGACAGCTCTCAAAAATTGTGCATAAAATGAGTTGTGGAAACATAAATTTAATTGGGACGGTCTTTTGTGAGGATGAATTTAATATGTGTATAATTGCTGATCTGGTCAATGAGCAACCCATTCGTAGCCGCTATTGGGGCAATCGAAATTCAAAAGGAATCGCATTCGCTCTAAATCATTCTACGAGGACACAGTTCCCAGGTACAGAATGGACCAATTCAAGGGGCATTTTAGGATGTCACGCACAACTTTTGAGGTTCATATATGAAATATGTTTAATGAATGATAAATAGAATTCTGTTAACTTCGTTTTTTCCAGGAACTTCTTGGTGTAACAGCAAATGCAACGGCACTAACAGAGAATGAAACAATTGCAAATGTATGTTTTTCAAAGAAGATGCTATTTTCAATTTGGCTGCTAAGTAAGCAGGAATCTTTCGACATTCCAATCGATTCGACATTCCAACAGACTCTATCGAGGCTAATGCGTACTTATGTGAATTGGCCAAATGACTCCCAGTAAGCTTTTACTGCACAAATATTTAAACAAAAATCGCGTGGAATCCCAGGAGCGATTGGGGCAATTGATGGGTGCCATATATTTATTAAGCAACCGGTACGAAACGCCGCAGATTACTACAACAGAAAGCAAGGTCAATCGGTTATTCTTCAAAGCGAGTGTTCCGAAAGTTCTGCCTGTTGTCCTTATATAAGTCCAAGAGGAGCCTTACAGCGCTAGGACTCCACTTGATATCCTCGGCTAAAAGGATTATTCATTGATTAAAAACCCACTAAATTTTTAATTAATAATGCTTACTTACTCTCAACGCGTGCTTCCATTATCAAATGTCAAATGTATTTAATACTAAATCGCAAATTTTTTATGGTGTGAATGTATTTTTGACCAAATATACTAAAGCCAGAAAATAACCTAAACCTAGCAATCATTGTCATTCAGCAGAGAATTATAAGCAATCGCAAATCGTAAATCACCGTAAATCATTATGACCGGCCAAGCTGTCAGAAAGCTAACCCAACTTTTTAACAACAAAGACAACATAAGTCAAAGAGATGCAGCCAGAAAGTTTAATTGCAGCCAACAACACATCAGTAAAGTGTTGAAAAAGAATAATATTGTTGCCAGACGTTAGCAAAGACCACCGAGTTACACACCTGACCAAATACAAACTGTCAAATCTCAATGTTGATGGATGTGCAACCAAAATCGTGGCAAACTCTTTGTTTTAGACGATGAAAGTTACTTTGGTCTGAGTCGCAGCCATGTACCGGGAAATAGTGTTTTTTACACCTCCGATGTATCGTCAACACCTGCTGATGTGAAATAGAAGTTCAAGCAAAAGTTTGAGCACAAAGTTATGCTTTACATTGCGACCTCTGAGAGGGGCATATCGAAGACGTGGTTTAAGCCAAGTGGCATTGCAGTCAACAAGGAAGTATACATAAACGAGTGTGTTTTGGTTCCTTTTTTAAGGGAAAATCATTCCGACAATAATTATGTTTTCTGGCCTGGCAAAGCTTCTTCTCATTACGCTAAAATGACGACAGGTTTCCTGAGCAGCAAAGACATTCCTTTTGTACCAAAGAAACGGAACCCAACAAACTTGTCGCAGTGTCGTCCAATTGAAGATTTTTTTGGAAGTCAGTGCTGCAGCTTACAAAAACAACTGGAAGGCCAAAAATATCAAAGAACAGACCAACAGGATTCGAAAAGGACGCCTGCGGAGACGTTATAGCTACGTCGAGTGGCTGATAACGGTCCTTTCGACCAAATCCATTGATGCAATGCTTTTGTATATGTAGTCATAAATAAACTGTAATTTTCATAAAGATCCGTTAAGAATTGTGGTTATGACGGCATTTAAAAGTTTGGGCAGATTTTTAGTTGTTACCCGTTAGTAATCAGGATTCCTTATCGATCCGCCAAAGGAATGGTAAAGATCGGATGGACGATAGTCCAAACAATTATGGGCAGCACCGGTCGCAGCGGTGATAGGCAGCACTTCACAGGTACAGAGTATATGATAGTCGGGCTTGACCGACTTTCTTACATGTTGAGCATATCCATTTGATATTGGTCTTGTCAGTGTAAAAGTGATATGAAACATACAAATTTTATTCTTAGTTAACTGCCCTGTATTATTAGTCTTCCACTTTTAGACTCCTAATATTAATGGCGACTTTTCTTTTATTAGCTATCCCATTCGAAACCAATTGCTACATTGCTTGTAAGCCGCTGAGTCTTAGGCCAATTACGCAATATAGAGCAGCAGCATAACACTTTTCGTTCGGGCAAAGAAATGCTTAACGATTTTGACGTAAGCCATGCTTTAAATAGATACGTTATGGTAAATGTGCTAACAATTTACGGCTAAAAATTTATATAGCTTGGCGAGGGTATAAATAACGTTATCAGTTACACTCATCTTGATATAGCTCTTTATCTCAAGGTCGCGTAGGCAAAACTAAGCTCTAGTGTTTTATGAATCCCATAAAGTTTCAATATATAATAAGCAACTAACCGTTTGTGACAACTTATAGCAACTGAAAGTGATGTGTAAATCATTTTGTTAGTCACCAAATGAGCCTGGATACTGGTAGATAACAATTGAGGGCTTGCGGATTATTATTTCATCAGGTGCACTCAATGACTAACCTCGAACTCTGACTAAGATCACAATCAATACATAACGCCAACTGATATTAGCCTAATTCGTTTGAAGTCATTTAGAACTTAATAACAAGAGCGCCACCTACATACATACGTTGCCTTATACTCTATGGCGTATTTGTTTTCACGTATATCAATCTTGATTCCGATAAGAAATACCTGCGGACCAGGCCACTTGAGCTGGGCCGTGACTTCAGTCAAAACATTTGAATGCAATTATTTGTGGGTTGTGCGTAAATAAATCAACTTAAAACACAAATCTATATGGCTTACCCCCGCAAATATATAAAAAATCTCATTACAGTAGAAAGAATCACAAATTTTTCAGAGCAGAAAACCACAATTCGGGTAGACAATGCCTTTAAAAAGATTGAAGGGCATTAAATCAACAACAAATTGTAAATAAATAATAAATACGTCAAATTATTTAGCTATATCTGCACGTATGTATGTACATATTTTGTTATATCGATCAGGAAATACATAACATGACTGCTCTGGCAATCAAAAATGTATTTTTTAGGCACAATGCCAAAAATTTCTTAGATGACAACAACTCAATATATATATATATAAATATGTATTTCAAACAAACACGCAAACATAGATATTGTCGAGCTGATAAGTATCTTCCAATAAACAGAAGGACACTAATATTAAACTTATTGGGTCGTTAACTAAGAAATTTCGTTTTTTTAGTGCAATTTAAACACGATTTGTTAATGTGTAAAACATTTTATGAAGTTATATAAACTCCACTTTGATCCAATACCTTTTGCAATCTTTCGGGCAAGAGATTGATTTTGATCCAAAATCCAAGGTCCAAGTGATTTTGACGTACTGATTTGAGGTGAAGGTTCTCCCATCCAAAAAATTTTGCAGGGATTGGAACAAGTAATAGTCAGAAGGTGCCAAGTCTGGAAAATATGGTGGATGTGGTAGCACATCCCATTCAAGCTGCAAAAGCTTTTGGCGAGTCATCCAACTTGTATGAGGAATGCGACGAAGCAAATTTCGTTCTGTAAGAACATGAGGAACCCATATGTCATGCTTCGAAACTAATCCTTGACGTTTTATGTGCTTAAGGAAGGTCGCGCTAGACAAATTTAACTTTTCAGCAATCTCTCGAGTTGTTATTCGACGATTTTATCCACATCGACTTCAAGAGGCCTTTCAGGTCGAGGTGCATCCTCAAGATCGAAATTGCCGGAACGAAATTTTGCAAACCAATTTTGGCATTGGCGTTCGGTCAACACATTTTCTCCGTACACATCACATAATTTTCGCTTTGCTTGAAGTGCACTTTTACCCTTTTGATAGTATGCCGAAAATGCTGTTTTCGATCTTCCATCTTCTTTTTCGACCGAACATTCGTACTGAGTCATCCGATTTTGACAAAACTTTGTAGAACTGTGTAAAAGTATGTAAAATAAGTATATGCCAATGATAAGGACGTTACCATTGAAAACAAAAGTTTTTCTCACTAGAACAAGTTTTTCGACCGATCGTTCCTCTGGAATCTATGTATATTCTATAGCCATCCGCTTTTGAATAAAATTTGTGGAATTATGTGAAAACATTCCAAATAAATAAATGCCAAGCTTGATATTTTTAGGGAATGTATTTAACACCTAATTGAAGCCAAACAAAAATAAATAGTCGAAAAAAAATTTTGCTGAAGGTATGTAAAATGGCTTGACACAGCCCCAAAGGGCCAAAGACGAGCTTCTCTCAATCTCTTGGCTTGTGCGCTTCGCATTTTCTCACAAGAAACAGTTTAACGCCGAATCCGAACGGCAGTTTGAGATGCTTTTGCATGGCTAATTAAAACAAAACTGGCACCAACAGCAGAGAGGGCTGACCGAGTGTGAAGTTTATTCAAAGAAGAAACTTTTTAATAGATGTTCCGAGGCAGGATCGAACCCACGACCTCTTGCACAGCGATCGCGCACACTAGCCGCTGAGCCACCCGGCCGCTGAAGGTATACAGTGCCCTTAATGCGTCTTGACTCTGGTTGAAGAAAAATGATCATGCACAAATTGGACAATACTTTTCGACGAAAAGGACGCGACTCTGATGACAGTGGCAACACAAAAACAATGGAAAGTATAAGGAAACAGGATATACAACAGAAGTTCAAGCTTAACTCTGGCTAAGAGTCGTCTGCCCGAAGCAGGGCTATAGAAACACAACGAAGAGGCAACTGCTCGATAACAGGAATTCATCAATATGTCATCAAAAGGTTAATAATCATTCTCAATGTCTTAAGCTTCGGCTAAAATGTTGATGCTTGCAAACATGGAAAATATGCCAAGAACACAAGAGCTCTTTTACGTGCAAAGTATCCGAAGAACAAACTAGCAGCCAATACAACGACAACTTTTATCGATTGGAGAGTTGCCAGAGGAAGCCCAAGTATCTAGGAATGGGCAAAATATTCAATAACTGTCATTTGGTAACCTTTAATATCAACTAACGACGTTATTTTGAGTAACAGCTAGTTATTGCCGTTATTGAGTGATAATATAACGTAGAAGTCGTTTCAGAGAGTTTTGTGAATAAGAATGAGTAAGAAAGTCGGTCAAGCCCGACTATAATATATTCTATACCTGTGAAGTGTTGCCCATCACCTTTGCGACCGGTTCTGCCCAAATTTGTCTAGATCTCAGAGACTAGAAGAGCTAGAGCAACCAAATTTTAAATGTAGACTAATGTAGAATGTAGACTAGAATTTTAATTGATAAACAATTTAAAAATCAACAATTAATTTATTGTTAATCGCACTTATCGCAGCTAACAATTGATTAATTGTAATTGCAAAATCTTATGATTAACAATTAAATAATTGTTAATTGTCAGTTTCTACAATTAACAATTGATTATCAGTCAATATTTTCAATAAATTTGATAAACAATTAAAAATTAAATAGTAAGATTTGTATTTTTTTGTTTTATTATTATTTCTTATAATATTTAATATAACATATTAACACCACCATAGCACTACAAGATGCATAACGCAGTACAACGAATTGACACAAAGGAGAGAATTTTTTGTCGCGTCGCAAGCGAAGCCAAATTCACTTGAATGTGTAGATGTTGGTTCAGTTTTTTTTATATTTCGGCTCAACGATTCAGCGTAAATTGAAAATGCACATACATGGGCGGTAAAAATTCGGAACATTTTAACTACTTCGAAAGCTGAATTGCTTATTCCTCGCCAACAACAAAGACGTAGTGACACAGGATGTTGCCACGAAAAAAATCAATGTTCCGAAGACGAAGACCAATACCTGATGTTTTTATTCTGTCTCAGTATTCTGTTCGTATTCTTTGAGCAAAATTATTTTACTGTACAGCACACTTACAGCTTACTTAATTGTTAATTTTAACTGATTGTCTAGAACAATTGAAAATTTCATTTGCAATTGCTTTAATTGCAAGTTACAATTAATTTAAGTTAATAAAGTTAAATCAATTGCAAGCAGCAATTAATATTTTAATTGCAATTAATTGTAACTGCAATTGAATTAATTGATTCAAAATATTAATTGATTAATCAATTGATTGAAAATTTATTTGATTAATGGCCATCAAGTTTGTTTCAAATTTTGGCCACGACTCCTCCCACCCTCTTAATAAATAATTTAGAATAACCCCAAAATTTTTTAAAATATCCAGCTCATGTAGTGTAGTGTATGTAGCCAATATCTAAAGCAGGGGCCGGCAGCTTGCTATCTGGCGTGCATACGAAACATCTCAAAGCAGCGCTGCTTCCACACACACGGTATAAACTGTTAAAGCTCCGCTGCGTTACGTGTTCGCGACGCAGTCGTTGCTACTGGAAAAGAGAGAAATTTTTGCGCTGCTCTCACACACACCAATGCAAAAATGTGAATGTATTTCTTTCTTGATGGGACATTAAAGTTCACACACCCAAGTAGGTACTCTGCGTCAATGTTACCCTGTATAAGCTTGTGCAGAAACATTATACCCAACATGGTACTTCTATGTTCAAGAGTCGGTAAGGTAAGGGGGAAGCCTCAATTGTGGGTCCCAACTCAAGTTGCGAAGGGCAAACAAAAGGAACTGCTTCTGGACGGATTCAATGCGCTTACAGAGGGTTAATGATTGGGGGTTCCAAATACACGACCCAAATTCTAAGATAGGCCTCACTAGGGATGTAGGATGATTTTTTAAGGAGGAAAGTTTAAAAAAAAAAACACATAAAATTCAGAAAAATGCATGAAATCTTTATTTGAATCGATAGTACGGTCCATATAATTTAATGTTTGAAGATTATTTCATGCAAATGTTAACCCTGACTGCGCCTCAAATGGTCCATCCGCTTAGTCCAATTTTGGCATACTCTTTCCAACATTTCGGCCGGTATCTCACGAAAAAATGCTTCAATGTTGTCTTCCAGTGCGTCAATTGAAGCGGGCTTGTCTGTATAGACATGAGCTTTAACATAGCCCCACAAAAAATAGTCTAAAGGCGTTAAATCGCACGATCTAGGCGGCCAATTGACCGGTTCCGAACGTGAAATTAAATGTTCACCGAACTCGCCTCTCAATAAGTCCATTGTTGCGTGTGCTGTGTGGCATGTGGCATGTGGCACCGTCTTGTTGAAACCACATGTCATGCAAGTCAAGCTCTTGCATTTTGGGCAAAAAAAAGTTGGATATCATCTCGCGGTAGCGCTCACCATTCCCAGTTACGTTACGATTCGCATAATCTTTGAAGAAGTACGGTCCAATGATGCCAACAGCCCATAAACCGCACCAAACTGTGACTTTTTCTGTATGCATTGGTAGCTCTTGGCTGATATTCGCTCCAAAATCGACAATTCTGCTTATTTACGTACCCATTGAGCCAAAAATGAGCTTCGTCGCTGAACACAATTTTTCGGTAAAAAAGTGGATCTTCGGCCAACTTTCCAAGAGCCCATTCACCAAAAATTCTACGATGCGGTAGGTCGTTCGGCTTCAATTCTTGTACCAGCTGTATTTTGAAAGGCTTCACACCTAAATCCTTCCGCAAAATTTTCCACGTTGTTGAGTAACAGAGGCCCAATTGCTGCGAACGGAGACGAATCGATAATTGATGGTCATCATTATCACTGGCCGATACAGCTGCGATATTTTCTTCAGTTCGCACTCTACGTAAGCGTGTTGGTGGTTTAATGTCCAACAATGTAAATTTGGTTCGAAATTTAGACACAATAGCCCGAATAGCCGCTTCAGTGGGTCGATTAAACTGACCATAAAATGGAAGAAGCGCACGGTGAACTTTCTTAACAGAGCACGCATTTTGATAATAAAATTCAATAATTTGCAAGCGTTGTTCGTTCGTAAGACGATTCATGGTTAAATTATAGACCAAACTGAAGATGTTTGACAGGGAAACAAAACACGAAACGTGCGTGAGCTGTTTAAACCAGTGTTGAAAAAAAGATAATAGCTAAAAAATCACCCTTTATAATCTCTGAAATTTTCATAAAGATCGTGTAATAAATGGCAGAATTGTAAAGGTTATCAAGAGCGTTGCAAACTTTTCTCCGCTGTTTGGTAATGCTCTGTTAATTAACATAAGGGAAGGCTATTAAACATTAATTTCCCAGAGTAACGGGTATACCGAAGTCGGGTAGGGCAGACTTTAACTTGCGCTCTCGTTTATTTATGTTTTGGTCTTTGCACCGTGAAAAGTAATTGTCCAAAGAATTGTTGGTTTTTAGTCGCAGAAACATTTATTTTCTTTTGGATCTAAAGTTCTGACAACACTGCCTCAAAATTCCGTTATGATTAAGAATAAGTTTACAATTTAGTCAAAAAAAAATGTTGCTCTGTTTGTCCTTGACCGGGGACTTATTGAACCATGTTGTACTAAGCTCAAGTGAACTTTGCTGACAACTCTAGAAGCATGCGATAAAAAGATTGGAATTTCAAGCCGACAAAGTGATTTTCCTGGGCCAACAAGCATATGTACATATGTATGTATGTTCAGTGAACATTGTTCACACATATCGATTATACGGACTATAAATGTCATCTACATACGTACATATTTACGTTTGTGTACAAAAATATGTCGCGCATTATACTTGTATATATGTACATATACATATTCCACAAATGCAATTTACAGTGCATTTGCATTGACAGTATCGCTTTGTCCAAAGGAATGGGCATGTCGGGGGCGTATGAGTTATACGAGTCGAATGAACTGCTAATACATGTCATTGAATGGAACCATAAGGAACCGAAAAGGAGCTCAAAGGCAAACTGAAAAGGGAACACACCATGGGGCTGAACGCGAAGCGTTTCATCTGAGAGAGTCGAAGCGACTGGGACAAAACACGTACTTATTTTGGGTTTGTGGTGTGGTGAGTTTCGGTCGGAAGGTGTGTCGGCAAAAACGTCAACAACAAACTTGGCTGGCAAAACTACAAAAACAAATTGAGTAGCGAAGCGCAAGATGTAAACAAAACAACACAAAAGAACCGAAATATGCCAAAAACGAATCAAAAATACCTCAATAAAAGCCAAGCCAAAAACAACAACGGCAACGAAAATAAAAGCATTGGGGGCGACTTTTTTCGCAAATTTTGTTTTTATCGGCACATTTGCAAGGCGACGGCAGAAAAACAAAAAATAATACTAGCAGCAACAATGAAGGCGAAACAAGTTATGAGAGCCGAGGTGAATACACTGTGTGCAGCGGCGAATGAGGGAGCCAAGCAATATCAAGCGCCTCTCTCCGACTGCCGGCAAACTAAAATTTAATTAGGTTTTGTATTGTACATATTTCGTATTTATTTCCCTGTAATTCAAATCTCTTGGGGGGGCTCATCCACCAAAAACCCCACTGCAACAGAAACAGAACCCTGTCGGGCAGCTGTTGAAAATCCTTCCGCCATATGAGGTCCCCGAACAAAAAAAAAACGTGTTCCGCCCAGGAAATTAATGTCGCGACGGCTGTTAAAACACAGGAATTTTGTTTTTGCATATTTTTATTTATTTTCTTCGTGAATTTTGTTGTCTTTTTTTTGTTCCGATTATAAAGTATCTGAAAAATTTCTGAAAATAGATGAGCAAAGCACATGACAGGCACGGTCTGTGCCGGTGTGTCGCGACGCCAGAATGTCAATGGAATTGGACTTGGCATGGGGAAAAGGCGCCTTCAATACAATACAGGTGGTTCTGCATGATGATTGAAGCTGACCATGTACGAAATAGAGTGAAAAAACAACAGTTCTCTCTCTGCACTCAATAACATATGCATATCATACCCAATCTCCAGACTAGGGGCAATCCCTGTACAGTCTTTTCTTACTGCCAAGGTCATTTGTTCATTCTTTGATATGTGATTTGACACTTTTCTGACACTTTATTGAATGTAACTTAGCCTCTTGTTTCCATCTCTCCATCATTTTATACCCTATACCCATAAAGAAAAAGGGAATATTGAAATTTTAGAAAGCATCACTTGTTCTTTTTCAAACTATGTCAACTTACTCAAATTGTTCAGTTGATCAGCTGTTTAGTGTTCACCTGGGCATCGTGACGATTAGCTATCATTCGAACTAATTTGAATCCTTCGTTGCTGCTGACATTGTGGAATGTTGCCTATTTGTTAGCCATCTCTAAAATGGTTGTGCATTTTTATTAAAGATTTTCAATGAAAAAACGGTTGAGACTGCCACGTCAGTTTGTGGCTTACATTGAACAATCAGTCAGGCGGACAAAAACAGCTGAAATCACCAAATTGAGTGAACAAGTCACTGAACAACTCTTAATGAACAACTCACAGAACAAGAGCGGCTGAACAAGAGCAAGTGAACAACTCTGACTGGATTTCATTGAGTTTTCATTGCACAGTGGGAGATTTGGTACATTTAGGTGGAATTAATTAAAATTTTGGTTTTAAAGACTGAAATCACTGTTATGATATGCTTTATCTATAATACAACAAAAAACATATTTTTGGAATTTTTTTTTTAATTAAAAAAAAAACATTAACAAATATATTATTTTTTTTTTATATTTTTGATTTTTTCTTTGAATAACTATGTATATATTTATTAGTGGTTTTATATTGTTCAGAGCTGGAATTTTTAGAATCATTCAGCACTTCCAAATTTTTATCAAGAAGAAGAGGTCAAATCTCGTCATTGAAGAAATACTTTCTTGAGGACCTTGATATTGTCCATACTGATCAACAGGTATTTGCACCCATCTGCACCTATTGTTTGATTTTTTAATATCCAGTTATACACACAAAAATATTCAATGCATTGAAAACAAAAAAGTTTTTCTCGACGGATCGTTCCTCTGCAAGGATATAAAAATCGTAGATAAACAGAGCAAAAATAAGGAAAACCTAACTTCTTTTTTTAAAGGAAATAATTAAACAAATATGAAAACAATACATCAAGTTTTGAAGACCCAAATAAGAACAAATTTCTACAGCCTAGACTTCATTTCTCCGAGAGTTTTATAGGTAAAATGTTCGTAGCTTCTGGACATATTTATTAATCGGGACTTGACTTTGACTTTGATGAAAATCGGATGAATATATCGAATAGCTGGCAGAGTTATAAAGGTTATAAACGAGAAGTCTAAGCTAACTACGGTTGTGCCGAAGTTTTAATACCCTCGCAAATGCTCATTGTGATAATCATTTCGACCAAATTTTCCAAAATATATTTAAAAGCATATATTATTATTAATGTTCAAATTAAAGAACTGTAACACTGAAAAAAAATGGAAAAAAAGTTTTTTTACTTTGTCCCGTTTTCTGACCGATTGTTCGTATGGGAGCTATAAGCTATAGTCACCCGATTTTGACAAAACTTTGTTAAGGGGGGAGCCTGCTTTAGAGGCTTCAAAAAACCGATTTTTTTTTGCATAAATGTCTACCTAAACTATCCAAGAATGTGTCCCTAAAATTTCAGTAGCAAATTCAAAATATTTTTAAAGTTACTGGAGAAATAGTGAGCAAGCGTCGAGCAGGTATACGAGCGGCCGGATCACATTGACGTGCGATTTCTCGGTTTTTCATTTTTACGATTTTTCCTAATTGGCGGGAAAGATAGGGAAAAAATTAAACGTCCTATCGAAACGAGACAAAATTTATTGTATTCGGGATTAAATTATCATCTAGTTGAACCTAAAAAACCTTAAGAAAGTTATGATTAACCCACTTTTTAAACAATCTGAAGTGAATTTTTTTTTTTAAAAAAAAAAAATGATTTTTTTTTTAATTTGCGAAAAATTTTTGAATTTCTCACTTTTTGTTCAATTTTCTTGATTTAACTAGAAGCTTTACTATTGAAAATATAAAATTTTTTGGGTTTTTTTGTTACAGATGGAAATTGCGACCTGCATCTTTCCCGCCGAGCAGGCTCCCCCCTTAAATAATGTGAAAGCATATAAAACAAACAAATACCATATTTTAAGACGGTACCATTAAAACAAAAAAGATTTTCTCAGTAATACAAAAAAGTTTTTCTCACTAAGACCATATTTCAGACCTATCTTTTGTATGGGAGCTACACCATATAGTTGTCGGGTTTTGACCAAACTTAGTAAAATTAAGACAGCATAGAAAACCAATAAATACAAAGTTTTGAGACTTTTACATTGAAATCAAAAAGTTTTCTTACTAATACTTATTTTTCGACCGATCGTTCCTATGAGATATAGTCATACGATCCGGTCGGTTCCGACATAAAAGCAGCGTGCAGTAAAAAGAAGACTCAGTGCAAAATTTCAGCTCGATAGCTTTAAAACTGAGGGACTAGTTAGATAGTAGCTAAATCAACTCAGCTCGTCGCGTATATTGTTTATGGGGTCGGAAATGAATATTTCTATGTGTTGCAAACTTCTGGGGAAAATTAAAATACTCTTTGCAAGGGTATAAAAACGATGCACACTTTTCAGAGCAGCATGCTCTGCTTGCTAGTGTTGATATGTTTACATTAATTTTAATGGTCTGTTAATTAACATATGGCAAGGCTATTAAACATTAATACCCCTCAGTAACGAGTATATCGAAGTCGGGCAGGGCCAATTATAACTTAGGCTCTCGCTTTCTACTGGCCTTTGGAAACCGTCCCATTACCCTGTTCTCGATACCGCTTCAAATTCATCTAATTGATCAAAAATGCATACAGACGTACTTTGACGCTTTGGCAGATTAACGTATTCCTACATACTCTGATAATGTCAATTCGGGCTCAATGGTGGTATTCCATGATAAAGTTGCCCGGTGAAAAAGACTAGGCTGTTAAGCACATATTAACTGTTAAGGCCCTGGAAATTGATGTACATGTTCTTTCACGAACTAGCGGGTATAGCATAGTCGGGCATGGCCGACTTCAAGATACGCTGCTGTCATTTCCTCTGTTTTGTTTACTTGCAGCTCTGCGAGTTCGGAGTTCAAACTGCAAGCTCGGGTTGGTTCGGCAGCCACCCACAACGGAAATGGCGATTAGGTCTCAGGCCTAGCACGAGTACAAAGTCCGGTTATTACCAGATATCGACGGCACTTGCCGGCAAAATGCGCAAAACGAAGCCTTTAAGTAAAATTGGCTTAAAAACAATCCAAAGAAAACGAGTTTTGTTTGTATAGATACTCCCCTATATATACTTAAATACATATGTAAATACACATAGGTTGTACGTAGATAGGTATGCGGATAGATATAGATTCCATTTGTCAACCGTATGAGGCACCAAGCCTAACCAAAGCGACAGTTAACTTTTGGCGTAATTTATGCAACCCCGCCGGGCAAACCGCACATTGCATTCTCGTAAACAACAACAACAATAGATTTATAAACAAATACAGGTGGTTGGTGCTGGCGGTTTTGCTAAGTTGACCAGTCCGTATATATAAATGAGTACACACACACACCAAAAGGGCTGCCAGAGAGTAAGAAATAGCGAGCAAATGAAAGAGAGAACGGGAAAGCAAATAGCACCAAAATAACAAAGAATAAACCGTGTGGGGAAAACAAACATTTCACAGTGGAGACTCCTTACACTGATTATGGCAAATCAGACACAAAAGACAATTATCTTGACTTTGAAAAGTGTGTAGCGAGAGAGCAAACTAGTCTACCGGAAAAAGATAAATTCACGCCGCAGTCTAAAGCGCCAACCCACAGAACTTTGAGGAAATATGATTATACACACCGGCTATACGGAAATTTCGAACCCTGATCGTGATCAATTTGGAAGTTTAGAATCGCAACTAATTTTTTAACAATTTCAACTCCTGAAATTTGCATTTTTCGTAACTACACTAAGAAAAAAATTCGCCATAATTTTAGAAAATCGCCTTATTTTAAAATTTGCCCTGGTATTTAGAAAAATTTTCTAAAAAACAGAAAAAGTTTTCTGAAACTAAGAAAAATATGCCATAAAAAAATATTTTTAGAAAAACTTTTCTAAAAACAAGAAAAGTCCAGATTGTTCTGATAATTAGGGCGAATTTTTCCAAAGTCTTTTTCTTAAAAATAGGGCAAAATTAACCTTTAATTTTAGAAAATAGTAGCCCTTAAAGAGAATACTGTAATTTCTTAAAAACAGGCCGGAGTGGCTCAGCGGTTAGTGTGCGCGACTGCTGAGCATGAGGTCGTGGGTTCGATCCCGCCTCGGAACATCTAATGAA
This sequence comes from Lordiphosa collinella, assembly GCA_018904265.1. Taxonomy (NCBI): domain Eukaryota; kingdom Metazoa; phylum Arthropoda; class Insecta; order Diptera; family Drosophilidae; genus Lordiphosa; species Lordiphosa collinella. Next base: position 28,092 of record JAEIFV010000052.1, read on the forward strand.
AAGTTTTTTTCTTTGAATAAAACTTTACAACCGGCCACACCTCTTGCTGTTGGCGCCAGTATTGCAGTAATTAGCCATGAAAAGCCTCTCAAAAACTGCCGTTCGGATTCGGCGTTAAACTGTAGGTCCCTTTCTCTTGTGCTAAAATTAGAAGCGCACAAGCCAAGGGATTGAGAGAGGCTCGGCTTTGGCCCCTTGGGGCTGTTGTCATCTTGACAAGCCGATTTTACTTTTTTTACTTTACATTCAGACGTGCCACTGCAACGCTGTGAAATAGCCTAACCGTCTAAGCGGCCGCCGTCGTTGCGCGCGACAAAGGTCTTGGGTTCTAGTCGCAGTCAGGCCCTGAAAATATTTATTTATTTAATTAAAATTAATCAAAGCAGCTGGGGCGTTGTTGTTCAAGCGAAGAAAATAATTTCTCTATTATTGAAAAATATTTTTCTTTATATTAAACAAAAAATGTTTGCTTTTAAGAATTGTTTTTCTGACTTTAAGAAAATTGTTTTCTATGATTCAGAAAAAGATTCTATTTTTAAGAATAGTTTTCTTATATTCAGGGTTTCTAGCCCTTTGGTTAAGAAAAGCTTTCCATAATATTTAGAAATTATTTTTCTAAATTTTAGGGTGAGGCGAATTTCTAATTTTAAGGGCTAATTTGGTACTTTTTTTTATGAGTGTAAGAAGAAAACAGGTTTAAGGGGGTCTTCTCATTCAAAACCCGTTTTTTGGACCCTTTTTAAAAAAATTCTTATTTGAAAACGCAAAGAATAATTGAAAACTTTTTTTATTTATTGTATTACAAAAGGTTCAAAGTAAATAAAAAATTTTTTTTTGCCTCGATACGAGGGCTGTTCAAAAAGTAATGAGACTTCAAAGTTGGTGGTGAAAAAAAGGTGTCGTCACGGCGGCCACGATTCCGGGTCTCCGGAGCGTCCGAAATGAAAAAAACGGGGTTATAATCAGTATAGATGTAATTCTCGGGTGAACCTCAAACTTAATTTTGTGATTTTTTTTGACAAAATGGCGGCCATTCAAAAAAAAAATTTCAATTTCGGGCTTTTTTTTGTAGTTTAGTGTAAAAAAAATAGTAAAAAATTTTTTAAAATTATGGTCGAGGTTCACCCGAGAATGGTGACAATTCTGCGTCGATTCCACTTTGTTTCATGAAAATCGGTTCAGTTGAACTGGAGATATCATGGCCGCCAGTTCGAAAAACGTGGTTTCGAGATAAACGCGCTTTAAGTTTGCAGTTGCTTGGGAATTTAGGTCACATTGGGTCACTAAAAGAACTATATCTCCTAAACTAATTCGAGTTTTCGAAAATCCTTTTGGGGGGATATTTTTGAATATCCAAGCTATAAATAAATGCAAAAAAAAGTCGAAAAAAAAAGTTGCTCAATGAGAAGACCCCCTTAAAAAAGAATGGGAAAACAATATCTCAGAAGTTATTTAAGCTACGAACTTGAAATTTGGTCGGTAGGTTGGAAATGTGGAGTTGAATATTTGACTGGTTCAAACCCGGTTTATCAATGGTTCAGAGCCATATCTCAAAAGCTTTTTAAGGCCCTCTTCTGGTCTAGGCGACTGAATATTACCTGTTTTTAAAGCCTTGTGGAAAAAAACGGGAACAAATTTTGAAACTCGGTTTTTGTATTTGGATGCACGATTCATACAAAATAATACAAAATTAAAAATGTTTGAAGTTCTCGGCCTCCAAAGTAGTGTCTTCTTAAAAAAGATGTGTTGATGGTTCGCAGCTTTCCGGAAGCCACCATTATCGGAAAGCAAAACGGAAGATGAATAGTTGTTTGGAATGAATGCCTTTATGGCCCGAAGTAGAATCATGAAAAAAAATTGAATTTGTAAGAATGGCGGCGATATGAAAATGAGAAATCCATTTTTGACAATTTTTTTGCAGTCCACCGAAAAAAAAATTAAAGAAAAATATGTTCCCAACGATCGAGGATCCGGTCATAGCCACGTTAATTCTGCGTCCATTAAGCCCTACATCATAAAAATCGGTTCAGTAGAGCTTGAGAAAAGTTGCGAACCAGTTAGAAAAACGTGGTTTCGAGAAAATCGCGTTTAAAGTTTGCAGTTTCTAGGAAATTTGGGTCTCCTTGGGTCACTAAAATGGCTATAATTCCGTAAGTATTCCGAATTTTGAAAAATCCTTTCGGGATATGTTTTTTTAATATCTAAACTAAAAAAACGTGGAAACAAAATATCGAAAAAAAACTTTCTAGACCAGAACAGGGCCTTCAGCTAGGAACTTGATGCCTATTTAGTCTGTGGGTTAAAAATGTGAAGTTGAATATTTTGCTGGTCCAGAACCGGTTTCGCAGCTGTTCAAAAATGCAACCGGTTCAAATGTGGTATTGAGCCATATCTCTGAAGTTATTTAAGCTAAGAACCTAAAATTTGAATTGAAATGAAGTTAGACATTCTCCCAGCCTCGAACCATCCAATTGAACCACTATAAAAATGGTTCAGGCCCACATCTTTTGATTGGAAAGGTGGTCTGAAGGCTTTTAATGTGAGTGTTAGACGTTTACCATATTTCAAAATTTACTTTCCCTATAAACTGGAAATTTGGTGTGTGGGTTGGAAATATGAAGTTTGATATTTTCCCTATTTAAAACACTGTTCGAACAAGGTTGGTCGAGTTCAAATCTTAATGTAGATTTGAAACTTTAAGCATATTGTCATAATGTAAAGATACCGGGTGACGCCGAGTATTGAGCTAGTATTTAATATAAAGAAATTTGATTTCAGATGGCTCCAAAACGTAAGTGCCTTGGACTGCCACGAAGTCATACTTATAGATCTGTGGACATCCATTTATTTGCAAGGATGGTTGCCAAATTAATTAAATGGAAAGACGTTCGCAAAAATATTGACCATCTGACACCCAAATACATGTAAATACATATAGCGATATTTATACAGGTTTTAACTAAAAACGCAAGGTGTTTCAAACAGTGAGTTGAGATAAAGTGACTCGTGTGGCTCACTGGCCTCACATGCAAATTCAGGGTACCTGAAGAAACGCAAACTGGACCAGGCCGAGATGAAACCGTTTGTAAAGGATATGGTGACTGCAACATAAGAGCGGACGCAGGTGATTGACCCACAAGCGACTGCTCGCTTGGAGATTACGGAGCGCATGGAGAATGCCGATGTAGAATTTGTAAAAGCTAGTATATTGTTTTATATTATTTATTGTTGCGTTTTCAGGAATTTTTTCTTTAATTGTATTTGGCAAATACCCATCAAAGGAAAAATTATTGCGGGAAGCAATATCAAACTTGTAATTCTTTGGTTTTTTCCAAATTTTATTTGAGCAAGTATTTAAGCAATAATTATAAAATAAAGTCTCATAATAAATGCAACTGCATTAATTGTTTTGAGCTCCATAGAACTTAGTGCAAAGATGCAAAATAAACTCAAATTCAAATTGTCAGCTGCCATTCACATGTTCACGAAACTGTAAAATATGTACATATCATATGGAAACGATCAGAAAAACATATGTACATTTCGAAATATGTGATCACAGTGGAAATAGGCTATTAGACGTTAATTTCCCTGAATTCCGGGTGGGTATATCGAAGTCTGGCAGGGCCGACTTACGCTCTCGTTGCACGTAGGTAGGTGTATACCATACGCTGAATAAATTTGTTTCAGATTTTAAACCTTTTAATTATATTAATAATATTTCTTGCAATTATTATTCTCTGTACCAGAGGTACACAGAGTATATTAAGTTTGTGCAAAAGTATGTAACAGACAGAAGGGAGCATCTCCGACCCTATCAAGAATATATATTGTAGATAAGCATCAACAGCCGAATCGATTTAGCCATGTCCGTCTGTCTGTGTCTGTCCGTATGAACGCACAGATCTCAGAGATGGTAAGGGACAGAGGTTCGACATGTATGGTACAAAAACTTCTTTTACTTGCAGGCCGATCAAGTTTACTTTTGCCACGCCCTTCCCGCCCCCACAATTTGGAAAAAGCGTCTTATCTCCTACGGTTTTATAAATAAAATGTTCGTACCTTTTGAACATATATAGTAATAAGGATTATTAATCGATCCGCCAAGGATTGGTAAATATCGATGAACGGTAGTCAATTTATGAGCAAATGTTTGTTCGTTGCTGCAGCGCAGCTTTCGGCTGCTACTGCAGCATCAAAATTCATACTGAGCATACATTTTCATTGGTACAGAGTAGCAAGACAATAAGCTTGACCGACTTTCTTTCTTGTTATATTTAGGATGATAGAGTCAATTTAAATCGCGTATGCCGTAAAACTCAATTTTAGTATCAGCTTACAAAATTATAATTTTTACAAATAACAAGTACTAAAGTAAATTTAAAAGTTACCTTAAAATGTAAACAAATTTTTGATTTAATAAAATTAAATTTCTTTGAAACAAAAAGGTTATAAAATGGCAATTAACTGTATGTTACCCCTTAGGTAAGCGCAATTATTCATACAAAATGCAAAAACCAAAGAAGATTCAGTGCCAAATTTCAGCTCGATAGCTTCAAAACTGAGAAACTAGTTTGCGTAGAAACATACAGTTGGACGGACCAGCGAAAGCAAGTCACTTTCAATAATACGACTTACGAGAGAGAGGAGATTATTATTTTACTGGTCTGAATGATGCCAAATTTGTTCTACGATTTAGGTTGGCAAAATAAACATGTAAAATAATTCTTGTTAGAGTTACACCATAAAAAATCGTGCACAATCTAAATAACACAGGAAATCAATAACAAGCAAGAAATTCGATCAAGCTCGACTCTGTACCAGCCAGTGCTTGGACACCTGCATCGCTTGCTGTTTATGTAGCAAGTGTAATTCGACAGAACTTTAATAGCATGCACCCAGATTATATTTCATCTCATCGGTAGTAAACTATATAGATCGATAAATTTTGCTGATAAAGACATTGAAAAGCTAAAAATTCTACTTTCAAATGTGTGAAAAAAGTAAAACCCAACTTGATCTGTCTAAAAGTCTTATACTTTACTATAGTCTAGATTCTACGCACTTCGAACCAATAAATCTTACCATATGTGAGATCTGTTTGTACATAGAGACAGACGAACAAGCCTAAAACATCGGTAAATTGTTTAATCACCTTATGCAAGGGTATACACATTCCCCCAACTTACCAACTTATATTAAATTTCCCTGGGCTAAGGCAGTCAAGAACAAACTTCAACACCTAAAAAAAAAAGTCTGACTAGAAGACAATCGCAGTAAATTGAGTGCTTTTGGTACCAATACAGATTTCAGATTTATTATAAGTGGATGAAATTTTCCCAATTGAGTTTGTTAAGATTATTGTACACGATTGAATTGAAACTAGTTTTGTAAGCGAATTAATTAGACGAATTCGGAAAATAAGCTCTAAGCTCGGAAAATGAGGTTAGTGTTTGCGCTCTGATTGTCCTTAAAACTACTCAGTAGGTCAGGGGCCTACTTAATAGGTTTTTCTTTAAAAAATTTACTTTGGCATTCATATTTTTATTTTTACGCCATTATTAAAATGCGTCTCTCTTCATAACGAAAATATATGTATGTATAATAGGCTCAATAAATTGAAAATGTATTTTACTACTTGGAAAATCCCATTCTCAAAGGTAAAGTCGACACCATTTGTATTTTGAGATCGACTTTAAACCGCTTTGATGTATATTTTGCAGGTTTAGCAAGAGAATATAAAAATAACCTCCTTGTAACCTTGGAATTTCACAATGCATCCTCAGGCTATCAGGATACCCCATCAATTGAGTGCTGCAGAAAGATCACAGACAATATTCATTTGATCTAGGAGCTTTGAGAAAAAGAAATACTGTTCGGTAGTATTTTTAGAAGCATGCCAAGCCTTCGATAGAGTCTGGTATGAGGGATTGATGTATGAATTGTTGACGATACTCACGGAGTGTGTCTGTGGAGACTTATTGACTCATTTTTGACAGGCATGACTTTGCGTGAAGCGCGCTCCTTGTTTCGTCTTATTCGAGCTGGTGTCCCACAAGGAACTGTTCTTGGCCCTGTTTTGTACACAGTTTTTACTGCTGATCTACCGTGTCTTGATATCCAAGGTTCACTTACTGCCACCTATGCCGATGAGACAGTGTTTTTGGCTACGAGCAACAGACGCAGGTCTGCCTCTAGAAAAGCACAGGATTTCGTCGACGAATTTGAATATTGGACCTCACGATGGAATAAAGGTGTTAATGTGGAGAAGACGCAGCATGCTACTATTAAACTTCGTAGGAGCAATACTTCTCAACTCACTTTGGTCGGTGCTCGAATTGCCCATAAAGACCCAATTACATACTCATGGACAATATAACAGGTGTGAAGTTGTTTTTTTCTTAAATATCGATTTAAATCGATATAAACATAACATTTAATAAGAAAGCTAAACTTTTTTAACATGGTCACACTGTTTCGGTACGAATTGGGTGAATTCCCGGAATTAATTAGCTTTCTGGGAAAAATTGTGGATTGTTTTATTGGTTAGACTGCAATCTCGGCTGGTCAATAAAATAGGTGTATGAAGCAAAACATTAACCTGTAGTTTATAAATACAATTATTTGGTTGCAGAAGGTAAGGTATTAGGAAAATTTAGCTAAATGGGGACTTTATAACCATTAAAATTGTATTAGATGGGCTGTGCGCGTGCGGAGGAGAGAAGGCTCATTTGACGACTCCGAGATGAAGGAAAAACGTATAAATCCATTGCCATGTTAATGAAACGTTCTCAAAACTTCGTAATTAATGTCTTAAAACCGGAAAAAATAGGTGAAACTCAGGGAGCACCTAGAAAATCATCTAAGACCAACGATCGCATGGTTCAGTTGTTTAAACGCGACCCGTTCAAGTCTTCCAGGACGATTGCCAATGAAATTGGAAGTATTGTGTCAGCACGGACCGTTCGGCGACGATTGGCAATAGCAAACCTACCAGGAAGGATTGCTCGCAGGGCTCCTTTGTTTCGGTCGGCAAATTTGCAGATAAGCAACAAATTTTAATTAGACCGTAGAACCTGGTGCGGACCGGAGGTTGAGAAAAAATGGCCCTATATCCTCTGGAGTGACGAAATCAAAATAAATTTATTTGGAAATGATGCCAAAAGGAATGTTCGTCGTCCGAAGAGCAAAGAATTTGATCCCAAGTACACATATAAAACTGTGAAACATGGAGGTGGTAGCCTAATGGTCTAGGGCTGCTTTTCATGGTATGGTGTTGGTCCGCTTCATCGTATTGACGGAATAATGGACATATTCGTATACAAAGATCTATTGGAGAGGGTAATGCTACCACATGCCGAGGATAATATGCCACTTTTATGGAAATTCCAGCAGGGTAATGACTCGAAGCACGCCTCTCGAGTAGTAAAGGATTGGTTTCGAGAGCAAAATGTGGATGTTCTTGAGTGGCCAAGTCAATCCCCGGACCTTAGTCCCATCGAGAATCTCTGGGGTGAACTCAAAAGAGAGGTCGGAAAGACTTTTTGTCAAAATAAAAAGCAACTTCGGGATATTGTCTAAAGAGCATGGTACAACATTCCAATTGGAACTTGTCGCAAGTTAATATCCTCCATGCCAAGACGAATGGAGAAAGTCTTGCAAAATAATAGCGGATATACAGGATATTAGCTGCCAGATACTTAGTTTAATATAAAACAAGACCAAATATACTGAAATATTGATTTAATTTAAACATTCCTTCTTCGTACACCTATTATTGTGTCCAGCCAAATTTGGCGGACTTAAGGAAATATTTAATTTAGTTGTTTATTAAAGGGTTTGAGAAATTGTTTTTACTTTTTGTTTAAAGACAATTAATATAAGTTTTCAAAAAACTTTGATCTGTTGAGATTAGAGAAGATATGAATTAAAAGTTAAAAAAGAAAAAAAAACACACCTATTATTTTGTTCATAAATGTATCTAGGCGTTGCATGGTAATCGATTATGTGGCTCGGCCTTTTTATACCCTTGCAAAGGGTATTATAATTTTGCCCAGAAGTTTTCAACGCATTGAAATATTCATTTCCGACCCCATAAACTATGTATATATATTCTTGATCAGGACGACGAGCTGAGTTGACTTAGCCCTATCCGTCTGTTTGTCTCTTTCTACGCAAACTAGTCTCTCAGTTTTGAAGCTATCGAGCTAAAATTGTGCACGGAGTCACCTTTCTACTGCACGCTGCTAATATGTCGGAGCCGACCGGATCGGACGACTATATCTTATAGCTCCCATAGGAACGATCGGTCGAAAAACTAGTTTTAGTAAGAGAAACTTGTTTGATTTCAATGTAAACGTCTCAAGTCTTTGTATTTATTGGTTTTCTATGCTTTTTCATAACTTTACTAAGTTTGGTGAAAATCGGACAACTATATGGTAAAGCTCCCATACAAAAGATAGGTCTGAGTAATGGTCTTAGAGAGAAAAACTTTTTTGTTTTTAATGGTTCCGTCTTAAAATTTGGTATTTGTTTGTTTTATATGTTTTCAAATAGTTTTGTCAAAATCGGGTGACTATACCTTATAGCTCCTATACGAACGATCAGTCAGAAATATATTTACTTTATGTGGTCGGAGATGCTTTCTTCTATGCGTTAGAAACATCCGGACAATTTTATAATACCCTCTGCAAGGGTATAAAAACATGGGTATGGTCGATTTGATGGAAAGCGCTTGCAATTTTCTTTACTTGAAGCTTTAATGTAGACGTCAAATATTGTACATCGATAACTTAACTCCCCAATACGTTGCCGTTTAGGCACTGACCTACACACGCGCTCGCCGGTGGCCGATTGCATTTGTTTGATTGCGCAATTTGCTGTAAACTGCATTCGTAATTGGAGGGGAGGGTAAGAGGACGGGTTGCATGCACCTAGGTGTAACTGCACCAAGCTGCCAATTGGACGTTAGAAAAACATGCATATGTATGGGGCACATACATAACTACAACGGAGAAGCTATCAATTGACGGTTTCAATCCATGCCTTTCCCCCCTAGACCGCTTTTCGTCTGCAGTCAAGGTTAAAACTATAAATAGATATGGAGAAAAAACAACAAATACAACACGTTGCGAAGCTATTTTTAGCTGACGACACGACGACGACTGTAAAAAATGAAAAGCTTGAAATAAAAACAACCAAGAAACTCGAACGCTCACAACAACGAACTTGCAATGCCCTAGCCAATGCACTCCAAATAAAGTCAGAAAATAAGAAGAAATAAAGTGCAAATGAATTGTATGTTGCATCGATGCATTTCATCCAGAAGGCAATTCATGAAGATGCCACCTCGAGCGCATTGACAAACCGAATAGTAAAGCGACCATGTCGCACGGCCGCCTGGCCCTGAAGTATTAAAAATGTTGCCGCTGCTTGGCCCAGTTTTAAGCTTTGGGAACTTAATGGGGCACATTGTGGTCGTTTACCATGCCCGAAAGAAACGGAACTATGTATTTTCTACATAAATACGTGACAACATCAGCAATCAGCTATGGAATCAAAGAGAGAAGTGTTGAAAAAATGTCATCTGTTTTTGTTTGTTCAATTTAAACACGCTCAGGTCATCGATAATATCGATCTGTGGGGAGTGCCTTATTATCATACGACTTATCATTAGGTAGGCGCACGATCTTGGAAATGTATTTAATTGAAAACAAGAGCGTAAATTAAAGTCGGTCCTGCCCGAGATATACCCCTTACTCAAGGAAATTAATATTGCATAGCCTTCCCTTATGTTAGTTAACAGAGCATAACATTAAGAAGAACATTTCAACATTATGTAAGCAAACAGAGCATGTGGCGCCAAAAAGTATGAAGCATTTTTTATAACTTCTATAACTGCCATTTATTATCCGATCTTTATGAAAAATTGTAGGTGTTCTTCAATTTTTATTGTTTGAAATAAACTTTATCTGCGTAGGGACAATAGAAGTCCACATACAACATTTGTTGGCTCTAGCTCATCTAGTCTCCGAGATCTAGGAATTCATACAGACAGACGGGCATGGCTATATCGACTCGGCTGTTAACGCTGATCAAGAATATATATACTTTATCGGATCGGAGATGCTTCCTTCTGCCTTTTACATAAATTTGCACGTCTTTAGTATACCCTTTTTACTCTACGAGTACCGGGTATAAAAAGCTAAATACCCGACGCCGCTCGGGTCCTTTGCTTTGTGGATTTGATTCTTATTGAAGTGTTGGAACAGCCGGTACTAGCAAAGCCCTTTTCAAGAGGTAATTTGATTTGCAATTACAATACATGCAAAAGAATATACAGGGATGTTCTGGAAATCTCTAGAGACTTTCGTATAAACGATTAGACTTTAAACTTAACTAGAAGGCCTTTATATGTTGATAGATAGATAGATGTTTATTTGCCGTATACATAAACATTGCATGTAGCTGCGGTTTATTTATTTATCAAAGATATAAACATTCATAAAGCTTGGTTTGCAACCGTCAGCCTTTGTTCTTTTGTTTTAAAAATGTTTACTAGTGTTATACATTACCAGCTCACATTACCCGTTCTTGCCGAGAAGCTGGTACTGAGCCGGAACGAAACCTATACTGAACTGCCAATTAGTTTCCCTACACTGAAAAATTTAATAATGTTTGTAGTTTTTGTAAAGATACGTTCTTGCTCGTTATTTCATGTTTCTAGATTTTCCCTAATCTATCCGACATTCTGTTTCTGCTAACATGTGATAACAATATGTGCTCTGCTTTCCGTTTCAGCAAACGGTACATTATTTCTGAGAACGCACTTTGCTTTGTAGAGATCGATTCATATATATTACTACCATTTTCTTTTCCCTTCATACTTATTATACCGTTAGCAGAAAAATATAAGCGCGCCTCTGGCATTTAGTTATAAAGAATTTTATGTGACTTACATTACGTTCACTGCAACTGCTAAAAATATAGAGATTGCAAAGAGAATAATCCGTCATTAAAATACAATTAGAATTTTCTTGAAAACCCAAAGGGATATAAGACTACACTACGTAGCGGACAAAAAGGCGATATCGACACCCGATGCAAATGTAAAATCCACCGACTTTCAGCTGTAGATTCAATAAATAGGGTACTGCTTAAGGCTTAGTTGGGACTCAATGTATCAAGGAGTAGGATTATACAAAAAATCCATTAAAATCCGTGCCTTCAACATATCAGTAGCTAAACCTTAGCTTTTACCTCGCAATATATCTAAAAACTATTTCTGGAATGTATATGTTAGAGCCCTGCACGAGTTGAGTTTAAAGTCAGTTCATGCTTGACTCTGATCTGAGTCACCGATTCATCAATTCAATAGATTTTGACATTAGGCAAAATTCGTTCGATTCGTTCAAAATATTTCAGTTCAGACAGGTCATGTAAGCAAAGCAACCAGATAAAACAAGCTTATCGAAATGATCAAATAGATTGTAGGCTTTAAAGCAGAGGGAGGCAAGAAATACATTTACATTTTTGCATTGCAATGCATTGGTGTGTGTGAGAGCAGCTCAAAAATTGTTCTCAATGCTACTGAAATTGAGAGCAATTTTTGAGCTGCTCTCACACACACCAATGCATTGCAATGCAAAAATGTAAATGTATTTCTTGCCTCCCTCTGGATTATACTATGCGTGTTTGAGCAGCGCTGCTTTGAGAATTTTCCTATATACGCGAGATAGCAAGCTGCCGGCCCCTGCTTTAAAGTCATACATTTCTGAGCAGTGGTCAAGTTTTGGTAGCATACAAAATCATCGGGGAGGAACTGCAACACTACATCTAACTTGACCAGGCACAAATGTTTTAAAGAGAAGCAAAAGCAGAACAGAATCAGAAACGGTAACAGTAGAAGTCGGGCCAGATGACAAGAATAAAGTTTGCAAGCATGCAACAGAATGGGTCGTCGAAAACTGCCGAGCTTCCAGCTAATCGCCGACTTGAAAATTTTGCAGAAGCTATCCAACTTAGAGCCAAGTTTGTGCCAAATTTAAAGGCAAAATCTATATTACCGCAGAAGTGTTCGCCAATTAGACGAAACATTTTTAAAGGGTAAAAAATGATGCGAATCATAGACACGGCTACCGACTATATTTATAAGTGTGGTTACCGTTCAGTGGAGTTAATGGAAGGTCAACGCTCAACAGGTAGATGGTCAAACAAAAAAAATTATTCAGTTACTATTTATTTGGAAAATAAATTTTTTTGAACCGCGAATTCTTCAGATGAAGATGATTAAAGATATCCTTAAATTGCAGAACCCTAATTGTCGTGATACTTACTTAAATAAACGGGAAATCACATCGATTGCTTTGCATAAAGTTAAATTGCCTAAAAAATGACATTTTGTAGATCAACTTGTCAGTGTTTGGAGCCCATGAGGCGATGAGCAGTTTTATTTTGTACGAATCATGTAGATCATTATAAAAAGGCAAGCCCTGAGCTGCTTGACTCGCAAACATTTTCGAAGCTGATTTACTCGAACTGTTTTTTTTTAACGGGGCTCAAGGGGCACTGCAAGTGGACTTGTGCAGGGCTCCAGTATATGTAAATACTAATTTGTGGCCGGGTGTGGCTCAGCAGCTTGTGTGTGCGACCGCTGTGCAGGGGGTTGTGGGTTCGATCCCGCCTCGGAACATCTGCAGTTGGCGCCAGCTTTGAAAAGCTTCTCAAACTGCCGCTCGGATTCGGCGTTAAACTATATGTTGGTCCAATTCCATTGTGCGAAAATTAGAAGCACACAAGCCAAGAAGAGATTGAGAGGATCTCCGCTTTGGCCCTTTAGGGCTGCGTCATGCCATTTTACAATTCTGGGACGAGGAAAAGCGTAATGTCATCTTCAGTAACGAAGAAAAGGATAGTTTGGATGGTCCTGACAGTTGCAAGATATATTGGGGAGATATGCGACAGGATAGACACAACTGGTATAAGATTGGCCATGATGGAGGTATGGTAATGGTAAGGCCTGGATTTTGCTATTAAAGGTGAGTGCTGAGAACGTTTGAATTTTTCTTTAGCTGTCAAATTCCATATAAAAAATATTACTTAAAGAAATTTTTCTTTGCCTGGTTTTGTTGTTTGAAACTCAGAAACAAAGCAATACACAAAAATATTTTGAAAATTGTCACCAGAGCTAGCTCGGCTGTTGTGGGTGGTGTGCATTTTGCGGTCGAAGCGGGTTCTTTTGGGCCTACTTCACGCGAAAAAGGAATATCTAGTAAATTTCTTGAAGGAAAATTTGATTTCATATCGATCAGAATGAACGTTCAAGTGTAAGTATGTGAAATTATTGGACGTCTATCCGTATGAACAAACAGATCTCGGTGAAGCTAAGAGATAGAGGTTTGACATGTATGGAACAAGAACTTCTTGTACTTATACTTGTAGGCAAATTAAGTTTATTTTCAATTTTTGCCACGCCCCCACCGCCCCGCAAATCGGAAAAAAACGTTGTATCTTCGGTAATTATATAGATAAAATGTTTGTACCTTCCGGAGATATTTAGTAATCGGGATTCTTAATCGATCCGCCAAAAGGAATGGTAAAGATCGGATGAGCGATAGTCGAGTTGTAAGGAAAACAAACAGTTATGGGCAGCACCGGTCGGAACGATGATGGGCAGCACTTCACAGGTACAGAGTATATGATAGTCGGGAAAAAAATAACATGAGCGCAAGAAAAAAAGCTCAAAGAAGCTGTGAAGAGCATGCGATTGTTGTGGAACCTTACGGACAAAGGTCACAGCAATTTAGTCTTCCTGAAAGGTGCGTGGGACGATATTGGAGAGCTGTTAGGACGAGACGGTAAGTATATTTTGAAAAGGTCGCCATTACACTAATCTGTTCATATTAATAAATAGCTAATGAATGCAAGGAAGCGTGACATCGCTGCGAGAAAGTTTCAGCTACCACCGAAAACAAAACCAGAACTGAAGTAAAATCTGCCCGAGCTCTGCCGCAAAAATCAATTTTTTGACTGAAGCGCTTGACAAAAGAAGTTAGCTTTTTCGATAAAGATATATTCCAAACTGACCGATCCGAACTTATTTGGAGATCGTGTAACAAATGTGAGAGATATAGCTTTTCAAAGTGTTCCTTTTTTTCATAAGTGCAAGGAAATGTGCAGTTTTACAAAAAACACAAAGTTTCAAATTAAATTGTCGGCAAACTGAACCACCCATCATAGTCTTTTTGGCCTTTTATGAAAAGTATGTTTGTTCTTAATAAAGGAAAAAAAAAAGTTAAATGGTGGTTTACTTTTTTAAATAGCGCCGTTTGGAAAATACTCCACATTTTTAATTTTACAGATTCCTATACAAATCATCAAATTTGACCAAAAAATCAAAAGTTTGAGAATCACGATTTAATTACGCCCTGATTTACATAAAACAAAAAAATCTTTGAAGTTTTCAGATTATTACGAAAAAAAATTATATGAAGAACTCATATAGTTTAAAAGTTATGATTTTTGCAACGTTGTTAAGGAAAAAAACCCCACTGTGCGACAGTGGCGATGTTTTTGCTGCAGTGGAAGTGCAGGCTCTCCTCTATGACAGTGCTAAACAGAATGCCTGGTCTACTCCTAAACTCTTCGTAGTTCATTTTTTCTTAAGTATTTATTTTCAAGAAATTGAAAATCAAAACACACACTTGGCAGTGTCCATAATTTGTTTATTTTTCTAACATCTGGCCACACTGGGCCAAAACAAAAAAAATGTCCATTTTGGTATTTTTGTTTGGATTTGAGTCAAGATTTATAAGAAAATCGATAGATTTTCAGTCATTTAACGACCGATAGTTTGCAATCTATCGTTCAGCAAGCTGTCATTTCTAAGTGCGTGCCAAGTTTGCAGATCGATTGACAAAAATGCTGACAGTTTTCAAACAAAAACGTCGTTAAGTCAGGCTGCAGGGCCCTAAGACCGATCTGATAGATGGCTTTTATAGCTAAAAAATTGATTATTTTACCAAATTTATATATAGAATACAAGTAGGCGATTTAGATAAATTTGCTGCTATAATTCATTTCAAGCATATGAATTGAAAAAGCAAATTAAAATGCTTCAGGTGAATAGTGAATAGGAGAAATATTTTAAAAACTGGTGATAGGTGTGTAAGTTTTTCAAAGAAAAAACTTTTCATTAGATATACCGAGGCGGGCTCGAACCTACGACCTCTTGCACAGCTGGCAAACACACTTAAGTTGATCTTATAAAGCAACTAATTTGAATTTACTAAGGCTGAGTTAATGATCTACTTGTGGGATTTTCATAGAATACATTGGATTAAGCAATTCAATTGTTTTTAGATTACCTGACAACCTTCTTTAATAAATTTACATATTTTCGGTTTACAAAATTCTACGAGCAAAAAAAAAGCATAGCATTGCTCCCGCTATGGAAGAATTTTTTGTAGAAGATATTGGGAAAATTGTAGGGATGTCGAAAATATATCGTTTGGATGAAAAATATCGATATTATATCGATATTTTTATACAGACGATATTATTTTCGACATCCCTAGAAAATTGACTGTCAATATGATGATATACTCTTAGTGAAATGTCAGTACTTTCATAGACTCTGGATGTAATTAACGATGTTGTCCTTGGCAAGGTCCAGCGCAGAATTGAGCGTGTCTTTAGTCAGGTCAATATTGTAAAATCAAAACTCAGAAATCGAATGGAAGTGAGCACGCTCAACTAAGTACTATGTTTAAGCTAATGGACGTTAGTGTATCTGTATTTAAGTAATAATATTAGAAATTTAATATGTGTAAACAGAGATACGGGATGCGTCAACATACGAAATACTGCTTCGATTATATGATCGCCCCCAGTTATCCCCCAAAATCTCGACAAAAGATGTCAACACTGGTACCCAGTACGAAAACCTCTAGAGACACCACTGATGAAGTAATTATTCCCGTTACGCGTAGAGTAAAAAGGGTGTACTAAAGTCCTGCTTATGTAGATATGAACCTGGCAAAGAGAAGCATTTCTGAGCCCATAAAGTATATATATCAGCGTCAACAGCCGAGTCGAGAACACCTATACCTCGGAGACGAGAAGTGCTAAAGCAACCAAATTTTGTATGTAGACTCCTATTGTTTGTACGCAGATCAAGTAATTTCTTCACAGTAATTCATTATAATTTGCGGTCCATTGCCGAAATATAGTTCCCTAATTTTCGGGATAAAGAAGACAATACTATACAACACCCGGAATTTTTTTCTTAAAAACTATCACCGATAAATTGGTTGAGTATTGACACAGCCCCAAAAGGCCAAAGCCGAGCTCCTCCCAATCTCTTGGCTTGAGTGCTCTTAATTTTTGTCTGAGAGAAAGGGACCTACAGCTTAAAGCCGAATCCGAACGGCAGTTTGAGAAGCTTTTCCATGTCTAAGTACTTCAAAGCTGGTGCCAACAGCAGTGAAGGTGACCGGGTGTATAAGTTTTTTTAAAGATGTTCAGAGGCGGCCTCCCGGCTAAGCCTCGTCAGTACGCTTCAAGTGCTGTTCAAATGCTGTCACAGCCATTTGCAAATTCCTATTTATACAGCGACCCGAAGAATAAGAACTTGAGAATTGCAAGAACGCATAATTCTTTCTTGTTATTAAGCTCCATTTATAGGGAATGCAATGGTGTTGAAGTTTGTTCAATGTATCTTTGTTAACCTTGAGCCGGTTAACAACCACTTTGACTTAAATCAAAAAATGTCGCTAAAACCCATATTCAGATATCACCGATAAATTCTAAGATGACTCTGCTCCACTAAAACCAATGCTCTTCTCTTCTTGTTATTTGGCCCGATATTTCAATCACAACCGTTTGACGGTCTCGACCGCTGCAATTATTGCCCGCCAATCGCCGATTTCTTATGCGAGCTGGCACCAGTTGGTCAGTTCAAGCGCCTCAATGTCGTCATTTGAGATTCGGGCGTCCTACCCTTCTTCCTGTCCCTAATTCGTTCGCCTTCCTCCTGAATACTTTTTTACTGGTGCTTCTTTATCTATACGAGTAACATGTCCAATCCAGCGCAGCCGCTGTTGTTTTATGCGCTTGACTAGATCAGTGTCCCCATAGGGCTCATACAGTTCGTAATTCATACGCGTGCGGAACTCATCGCCAACTTTTACAGGTCCATAAATCCTCCGAAGGACTTTTCTCCCGAAAACGCCGATTGCCTCCTCATCCATTGCTGTTAATGTCAATGCTTCTGCTGTCAATGCTCAATCACTGAAAATTCTCAAATGACCCCGCAATAAAGGAGAAACATTATATCTGCCACAGTTTTAAAGATAAATGGTTCTTACCCTCTGAACATATTTATTATTTAGGATTATTTTTCTATCCGCCAAAGAAATGATAAAGATCGGATGAACGATAGTAACTAAAGATATGAGCAAACAAAGTTCTTTGGCCAAACAAAGTATCTATGGCCGCTCTCTCCATATAAATGCAACGACTATGCAATTTGCTTTTCGGCACATAGAAACAGCAACAGGACGCCTGAACCGGCTTCGCCAAAGGCAACGGAAACAAAGGCCGTCGTTAGACAACAACAGTATAAATAAATATTATGACTGGAAAATAATAATTTCCTAGTACGGAACCGGAGCCATATCGATCGAAGATGCGGCATATCACAAATGGCTAAAATGTGACAACTATGTGCAGTAGCGCACGCAGGTGTTTTAAAAAAATTCTTTTGTCGCTTATTCCTGAGTCTCATATTTAGAATGTAAATATATACTCCTTGTCATTGGCTAGACGCAACAACTTTTCTTAATAATAAAATGCTCCAGTTACTTTCAGGCAGGTGTTTATTGTCCAATATGTTTGTCTATCTAGGGATTATCAGTTGTTTATTCCTCAATTTTTTTTTAGTGAAAACCAACTAAATATAACAAAAAAAAGTTTGCGTCTTGGAACACCTGGTACCAGCGAAACTATTTACGAGGAATAATCTGGTTTGAAATTACAATACTTGTAAAAGAAAATTAAGAAGATTTCTTATACTCTGTACCAGAGGTACACAGAGTATATTAAGTTTGAGGAAAAGTATGTAACAGCCAGAAGGAAGCATCTCCGACCCAATAAAGTATATATATTCTTGATCAGCATCAACAGCCGAGTCGATCTAGCCAAGTCCGTCTGTCCGTATGAACAAACAGATCTCAGAGATGGTAAGTGATACAGGTTTGACATGTATGGAACATAAGCTTCTTATACTTGCAGGCAGATCAAGGTTATTTTCAATTTTTCCCACGCCCCCTCGCAAATGGGAAAAACTCATATCTCCCACAGTGTTTTAGATAGAAGGTTCATTCTACTGGACATATTTAGTAATAAGGATAACTTATCGATCCTCCAGAGGAACAGTAAAGATCGGATTAACGATAGTCGAGTTACGTGGGGACTAACAAAAGTTCGGTAAGTTGGTGACACCAGTTGGTTTCACCCGGATGCATTAATTGGAAATGTTATTTACAATTTGACTTGCAGAAGTAAGAGCATATGAGAAAAAATACTATTAGTTCATTCACCGATACATATGCAAAACATTGATAGTGGGCACCATCGAAAGTTTTGAAAGTCGATTGTGGTCAATATCGATAGTGCTATATATTTTTTAATATTTTCCATTTATTATTCCATTCACTGTTTTTGTCACTGTTCCGTACACTGTTTTAGTCACTGTTTGGTCACAGTTTTAGTCACTGATGTTTTAGTTACTGTTTTGGTCACTGTTTTGGTCGCTGTTTTAGTCACTGTTAATGTCACTGTTTTCATCACTGCTAATTCACCACCACTACCCACCTGCTGCTATGAGTGTCTTGTAAAGACCAAAGCTGCTGACTTTGCAAAGTCAGTAGCGTAGCCAAAAACAAGTTAGAAAGTCGGTCAAGCCCGACTATAATATACTCTGTACCTGTGAAGTGCTGCCCAACACAGTGGCGTTCGATGCTGTCCATAACTTTTTGTTTTCCTTATAACTCGACTATCGTTCATCCGATCTTTACCATTCCTTTGGCGGATCGAATTCCGATTACTAAATATGTCCAGAAGGTACAAACTTTCTAATCTATAAATCTTTGGGAGATATGACGTTTTTTCCAATTTGCGGGAGCGGGAGGGGGCGTGGCAAAAATTGAAAATAAACTTGATCTACCTGCAAGCATAAGAAGCATACTGTGAAAATGTCAAACATTTTAAATGTCTAAAAACTAAGAAATTACAATCTCTAAATTCTATTTGCAATTCAACATGCAATAGATTATACGACGTGGTTTGTTTAAACTAACACTCGACTTAGCGATTGGCGATTGGTCGTTTTTACTGATGAAAAACGTTTTAATTTAGATGATGGATGCCTTCAAATCATTACTGAAGTCGTTATTTCTAAAATTAAGTGAACTATTCAAACTAATTCCATGGACAGGATAATGCTCCTATTCATAACGCTCGAGTCGTCAGAAATCGTTTATTTCGAGCCAAAAGATTAATGCAATTTTCCGTTGTAATCTAGAGAAACGACTGACCAAGCGCTTTTTATGCCTCCAGTTAGTTCCTCTTTGCTAAAATATTGTTTTTCGGACTCATAAACTTTGCGCACTTGCCATCCCCCCCCCACATTTTCATTGCATTAAGCTCACAGTTTGACCCTCAACTCAGGATTTTAAAGGGTGACAACTAAAAATCTGCACAAACTTTGAAAAAACTAGCTGAGTTTTACATAAAAGCTTTCGAGATGACATTTCTTTCTCTCGAAGCCGTGGTACAAAAACGAGTGTTTAAAGAAGGTTTTTATTCCTTTTTTAAGGGAAAATCATTCCGACAATAATTATGTTTTCTGGCCTAACAAAGCTTCTTCTCATTACGCTAAAATGACGACGGGTTTCCTGAGCAGCAAAGACATCCCTTTCGCACCAAAGGAACGGAGCCCAACAAACTTGCCGCAGTGTCGTCCAATTGAAGTTTACAAAAACAACTGGAAGGCCAAAAATATCAAAGACTGATCAACAGGATTCGCTTAAGTATACGGAAATACAACCCCAAGATCGTACAGGCCGCCTGCGAAGACATTTTCCGGAAGCTACGTCGAGTGGCTGATAACGGTCCTTTTGACCATTGAAGCAATTCTTTTGTATACGCATGTAGTCATAAATAAACTGTCAAATTTTCATAAAGATCCGTTGAGTATTGTGGTTATGGCGGCATTTTGTGCAGATTTTTAGTTGTCACCCGTTACCACTCGAACATTGTGCATCAGGCCGTTGTCTTGATGCAATTGCCACAGCAAATTTCCAATCAAGTTTTAAAAATGCGGAAAAGCAGTTTCTTCTTTTCATCCGAAAAGACAACGTGAAACCAATCGGAATTCCAGGTGTTCTCGTGAGAAATTCAAAAGCATTTCCTTTCGGACCAGGTGATGGAGTTGTTTTTACTTTACGCCACTGAGAAACTACAACGTTAGACCTAGCAAGCCCTAACGTTTGCAGCCTTGTAATCCTGGGGGTGGACTAAAATTTTATCCGTAGTTATAGTTTGCGGGTTCGAACCAGAATTAACCAATGGTTAATGTTCAAAAACCCGAGGTTCAAGGTTTTTGAGTGAGGGCTTAAGTTTTGAAATTAGTATTTAAATAAACAAGAAAGAAAGTCGGTCAAGCCTGACTATAACATACTCTGTACCTGTGAAGTGCTGCCCATCACCGTTGCGACCGGTGCTGCCCATAATTGTTTGTTTTCCTTATAACTCGACTATCGTTCATCAGATCTTTACCATTCCTTTAGCGGATCGATAAATAATCTTGATTTCAATATATATTCTTCATCAGCATCAACAGCTGAGTCGATATAGCCATGTCCGTCTGTCCGTTCGTCTGTGTGAACACCAAGATCTCGGAGACTAGAAGAGCTAGAGCGACCAAATTTTTTATGTAGACTCCTATTATCCCTAGGCAAATCAAGTTTATTTCAAATTTTGGCCACGCCCCCTCCCGCCCCTACAATAAAAAATGTTTAATAGCTCCAACAATTTTGAAGGTATCAAACTCATATGTTGCAGTGAAGTGTATGTGCCTAATATCTACAATATACTGATAATAAATGGCAGAGTTATAAACGTTAGAAAAAACGTTGCATACTTTTTGGCGTCACAGGCGCTGTTTCCTCACATAATGTTGAGATTTTCACATTAATTTTGATGCTCTGTTAACTAACATAAAGGAAGGCAATACAAGATTAATTCCCCTGAGTAACGGGTATATCGAAGTCGGGCAGGACCGACTTTAACTTACGCTCTCGTTTTTATATTTTATTTGTGATTTGTTGTCGCAGTATAAGATTGGATATGAAAACTTACCAATATCACATGATCTATTACCTCCCCTCACCTGCACAATCTTCTAATGAACCATCGATCGGTTCCGATCTACGACAATGAAAACAAATACATACCTACTTACATACATGCATACATATGAATGTATTATCAATGGCTATTTATTAGCACAATTATCAGCAATGGGTTATAAGCATTTCCATTCTTCTTCACATCAATCATGTTTACCGGTTTTATTGTGTGACGTATCCAACTTTTGACAATATTTAACTACGACGTTAACCAAAATTGACGAAAATTCACGAAGGGAAAAAAGGTAGGGGTGGAAGTGGAGCATCGAAGTTGCCGTACCAGTCACAAGGATTGAACAAGATTAATGGGGCCTAACATTTACATATATATGTACATCTGAGGGTTTGTAAACAAATCATTAATAGTGGTCACAATTTAGATGGGCAATTAAGCAACAAATGTGAAAAATGCATTATAACATACAAATCCTAACGGAATGTATGTGCAGCAACTCACCACAGCCGAGACACTGAGCGAGCGAGAGAGCGCCGGAGAGTGTTCGCGTCGTCGTCGAACCGAAGAAACCGGCTTTGGTTATAAATAACGTCGTTCCGCCTGGCTATTTGGCTTTCGAGTCT
The DNA here is from genome assembly GCA_018904265.1 of Lordiphosa collinella. Classification (NCBI taxonomy): domain Eukaryota; kingdom Metazoa; phylum Arthropoda; class Insecta; order Diptera; family Drosophilidae; genus Lordiphosa; species Lordiphosa collinella. Next base: position 50,141 of record JAEIFV010000052.1, read on the forward strand.
CTTGCAGTGCAGTAGCAGAAAAGCGAGCGGAAAAAGCAACAACAATTTAAAAACAGGCGAAAACACGAAACACACGAAGAAAACGTTCAGAAAAATCACTAGTGCAGTGGGAATACTAAAGCGCATAGTGCAGAGCAGAGGCGTGCAAAACAAATACACAAATAAGTCGAATTAGAACAGTAGAACAAGCAAAGGCAAAAACTCAGGCAGAGGGCGAGACCAAAACAAAACAACAAACCTGTAGGAAAACGCGCGGAAAAGTGAATTTTCAAGTGAAAGTTTAGGCGCGCGCCACACTTATGAATCGCTCAAACAGTTTTGTCAGCTCATTGAAATGGTGGCCCCTGCAGGGCCACAACAGTCAGGCCACTCCAGCAGCCCCAGCAGCAGCTGCCTTGGTGGCTCCCTCCAGCGGCGGCTACTCGCAGTCGGCACCCAGCTCGCCCACCTCCAATTGGCCACCGCAATTGCAGCAACAGCCTAAAGTCGCCGGCGGCATTGTCAGTGCCACATTTGGCAGCAGCGTCGCAGTTCAAAAGCTGCGCGAATCCAAGTGGTTCAAGCCCGAGGAGCAGCGCATCTTCTGTGCCGTCGTTGAGTGCGGTTTCATTGTAGAGGTACGCAGCAGTGCTGCCGCAGAGGCGGCAGCAGCAGCTGCGGCCGCCGCGGCCGCTGCCAGCGATGCCGATTCGTTGGACATTGATTGTCCTTGTCCGGCCATGTCGGCGGCACAGCCACCGCCGCCGCTGATGATTCCTCGCAACGGCAGCAGCAGCATCAGTTTTCTGGAAACGCAGGATGAAAATGAGACGCCGGTGGCGTCTTGGTATGGCATAGTGCTGTGCAAGGTGGCCAAAGGTAAGTGACAGACGAAATCCCTCCCACCTTCGGTGATTAATCAAACCTCAGAGGTCGGGGCAACAACAATTAGGCAAATCTCTGATGGGCTTGGAAGAAAATTCAAGTATCATTCAATCAACAAAAAGAACAACAAACACAGAACATTGTTCACCCATACATACATACATACTCATGTATGTACATACAAGGGCATAATTCTTTTATCTAATCGAAAAAGCAACAACATTGTCAACTGCGCAGAGCAGCAGGCAGCGCCACCGCGCAGCAGTCAGCGACGTAGACTTCAGACAAATACAAATCCATATATACTTCGGGGTACTACATAACCATTCACAATGCTGCGCCGACAGCTGCTAGAACATTCCAAAATTTTTGTGCGTGCGCATATGCACAAAGAAACAAAATAAATTACACAAATGAAGCAGGCGGACAATGTAGAGCTGTGGGATACACAGCATCATGTGCTTCGAGTCACGCATGCAGCTTTTACTGATGAGTACAGTGAAAGCACGCGGAGAAGACCATTAAATTATCGTTATTGATAATTAAGCTAAATATTGGCAATTCCACTTTTAATGTCGACAAATGTATCAATTTTAACTAGCAATTTTACCAAACACTTCCGAAAACTAGTTCAGTTAAATCAGCATTTTTCGTAATACAATCCACAAGCTTGATGATTGTACATCCACACAGTCGTCCATTTAAATTTAAAAAACGAGAAAGCAAATCTATCTTCGGCTGTGCCGAAGTTTAAACACACTTGAAACTTTTGAGATCACTGACTTAATTTTGTGACCAATGACTTAATTTATAGGCTTTGTCTTGTGTCATCGGGATATTAAATAAAAAACAAATTTGTATGGCAGCTACAAGAAGTGACCATCCGATTTTCGCGGCTCCGACATATGTGCAGTGTGCAGCTAAAAGATCACTCTGTGCAATATTTCAGTTCGATAGCTTCAAAACTGAGAGACTTTTTTGCGTTGAAACAGACAGACGGACGGACAAAGTTCAATCGACTCAGCTCGTCGCCCTGATCAAGAATGTATATAGTTTAAAGGGTCAAAAATGAATATTTCTATGCTTTGCAAACTTATTTGCAAAATTATAATACCATTTGCAAGGGTATAATTATTATACACAATTTTTCTAAAGAATGTTAAATTTTTTTTATTTTTTTACCCTTGCAGAGGGTATTATAAAATTGTCCGGATGTTTGTAACGCATTGAAGGAAGCATCTCCGACCACATAAAGTATATATATTGTTGTTCAGATTTAGCCCTGTCCATCCGTCTGTTTGTTTCTATGCTATCTCCTTCGTCAGTTTGAAAACTATCTTCACCAAACTTTAGCTCCCATAGGAACAATCGGTCGAAAAATTAGTTTTTGTGAGAAAAACCTTTTGTTTTTAATAGAAAAGTCCCTTACGTTGGCATATACTTATTTTATATACTCTTACACAATTCTACAAAGTTTTGTCAAAATCGGACGACTATAGTATATAGCTGCAGTATGAATGATCGGTCGAAAAAGAAGTTCCCCTTTAAAAATGTACATGCTAGTTTGTTATGCTTTTCCAAGATACCACTAAATTTGGTCGAAATCGGACATCTATATAGTATAGCTACCATAGAAAAGTAAGGTCCGAAAAGTAGTCTTATTTAGAAAAACAAACTGCAAGGGTATACAAAACTTAGGCCGAGCCGAAGTTAACTTTCCCCTATTTTTTCTTTTATTATGTATTGTAAAAAGATAATAAATTCGCCTACAATCTAGTCCTTTTCCTTTAGATCAAATTAAAACTTGCTTAATCCGCAGACTAAATTGAGCTTTTTTAGCAAATGCTTTAAAGAGAGACAGAGGGATTTGTATGAAATTCGGGATTCCGACCAGACTTGCACAGATGTCTTTTACTTGGCTCTTTTTTAAAGAAAGGTCAGCGATGTGACGAGTTTTTCACTAAAGTTGGGTTTCTAATTTTCTCAGAAAGTATAATTCGTCAAATCAACAATTTGCCACACAAGCCAACAGAGTCAGCGGAGCACGGCTTTTGAATGTTTGAAAGCAGAACTATATATACACTAGACGCGAAATTAAGATGAAAAGCTAACATCGCAATAGCCAACTTTTCAATTTAAAAAGTTCAGTTTCCAAATCAAGTAGATATTTTACTTGATTGAAAGTGGAGGAGGCGAACAAATATGTAGAAAGCAAACACTTATCGGCCCCATATGTGTACACATGTATGCACTGTTTGTATTAGTTGCTCTAAATACTACAGGTACTTTAATAGCAAACTGAGGCAATAATCGCAAATGAAGAAGAAGTTAGATTTCAAAATGGTTTTATAGTTATGTTATTCCCAACAAAGTTGTAAATCAAAAAAGTTTAGGCTCAACTCTTCATATGAATAGAAGCACTATTAAACTGCTCGGAAATTTAAATGCTTTTGAGCAGCTGTCATATTTATATGAAGTATTTGTACCTAATATAATTTTAAATGATCTCTATTTACCCAGTAGACGAAATTCTTATATTAAATTCTGCAAATTCATTTATAAATTTGTTGGTTTAAACAGTTTTGCAGTCTTCATTATAGATTCTTTATTATATATGTTTCACCAAAATTTAATTTAATATTATTGAAATTTGGCAGCGCTTACCAGGCAAATCAGAGATAATATTAAACAAAGAAGTCGGAACTCCCCTAAATTGTGTTTTTTTGTAACTTACGAGTATTTTTCGAGGTTAATATATAAATGACTATTCTTTTGACATTAAATGTCAAGCCATATGAGCATTTATTTAAAATTGACATTTCATTAGCCAAAAAAATTAGGAAAAAATGTATATGCTGGTTTGACCTCCCGCTTTCTAGTCTTAGTTGCGGAGTATCCATCTTTAAGCGAATGACATACAGCCCTGTTCGGAATTCCGAGTCGACTTTCGTGTAAACGTTAGTATTCTGTGACAAATATACCCATGATACAATAATTACAAGGTGTCGTCTGGTATATTGAACTGACATGGTCGCATTCGATTTTCTGGTGTGGGCAGTAACAGTAAAAGCTGACCAAAATTAAAAAGTCGAGATTGTGACCCTGGTTTTTGGGTGTGTTTCAGCCCTGGGGCTCGATCAATTGTAGCGCATGCGAAAAGACACTTCCGGTTGCTCTACCTTTAAGTTATTGTATAATGTTTGTTACTTACATATAAATTACGAAAACTTGAATTCGAAATACAAACGTTTACACGAAAATCGACTCGAAATTGGGAGCATTGCTTTCTTTATTTACTAAGCTAGGTAAAGTGAACAATAAAAACGAAGGACTGTTCGAAGGAAACCGTTCAATTTACGAACCAACTAGTTTGAGCGGCGATTGAACTAAACGACCCCAAACCCAAATTAATGAATTTCAGAACTAAAACCCCTTGGGCCGAACACATTCCGTAATTTACACTCATACGACCCGTATGCTGGCCTAAGCCATGACTTACTGAGTGATTTGATCAATATTGGCTTCGAAAGATTTCACGTCTTTCTGTCCCGGTACAAAGCAGCTAGATAATGGATATTGAGACATTTTCTGTTTTCTCTGCTTGGGGAACTTTGTTTTAGAGACCTCACTGTGTGGTATGTGGAGATTCTCGTTCGTTGTCGTTTGCATTTTCACCATATTCAAAGGCAAGGCGACAACGTCTCGTGCGGCAGCCAATAACCCACCACACGTGCGGCATTCGTTACACATTCATCGGTGCATTCAAGCAGACATATGCATATATTATGTACATACTTGATTCTGTGATAAGCCAATTCAAAGTGCATTGCTTGTGGCACCCACTAGCAATCAATATTTAGTGGCAGCTTTTCTCTTAATGATGATTACCCTTTGCAATGAAAATGACAAGGCTCTTATATGTATGTACATGTGTACATTTGTATAACCGCATTAATGCGCATGCGTGCTTATCAAAAGATATTTACAATTATTTAACCACACGTCTGACACCACTTTGCATTGCAAATAATGATAAGCAACATCACTTTTTATGACTATAATAAAATCTCAAATTGGTATTATAGAAGCAAATCAATTCAAGAGCAAGCACAATACCTTCTGGTAACACTGGTGGTGACGTAGCGTTCCAGAAAACGTTCATTGAACCAAACCTCAACGAGCTTATCAGGAAAAAAATCTTTCAGATTTCAGATGCACTTTATACTATTTACATTTTCCCACACCCCTGTGAGATTGCCTACCATGACGAAATCAGACAATAATGCGGGAGTCTATTTAGAAATCGCTGACATAAGCTGGGGGAAAAGGAAAATGCATCAAAAAAGCAACCTGTTAGTCAGTCATTCAGTGAGCCTCCCACCAATTGCTCCAATTTAAATGCGTGCAAATTAGCCGCGCATGTCGCAAAAAAAATATATAGAAAGGGGTAAAAAAAGAAGCAGCAAAGTGTAAACCACTAAAAAATGCTAATTGTTATGAATTAAACACGGCTGTTATAACAAACATATTGTGCAAGCCATAGTAGTCAACAACTCATGACACAACACTGCGAGACAAGGAGCGCTGAGTGTCAAACAATAAAATTACATCAAAATGGAAACTAAAAATTAGCTTATGCATCATTAGTCGAACTCTTTCTGTATTTTGATTTCTGGATTACCACCACAGTTAAATAGTTAGGAATTTTTGCATTCAATTTTAGGGAAAACCAACAACCGAATCTAGTTCCTAAGCCATATGCCGAAAAGAACCGCCTCAAGCTCAGAACTATACCCGAAACCAATACTTAAAATTGTTTAAGAACCTGGCTCAGTTTAGGTTCCAAATTCGTTTTCCATTTCAATCTCAAGGTTTTCATCAGCGTTACGATGATGTGTTCGCAAGGCTGAAAACCCCTGCAAGTTTGAAGAAGGTTCAGTCCGAAACTCGTCATTAAGCTAAAGGATCTGTTCGTGGACAAGGCTTTTGGTTTATACGTTTGTTCCTTTATTTCTAGACCGTTCAAACAGTTTCGCTGCAATTTTCGGTTAAACTTTGATATAATGGTCTTTATATCTTTAGCGAATTACGCATCCAATATGCCAATTTGCGGTGTCGTTTCCAAAAATCCGGGACTGTCCTAGATGGTTCATTTAAGCTCTTCTCAATGTCATAAAATATACTAGGGAGAATTCAATTGCCATTTCAACTAAGCGGCTTTACTAAATCCCGACCGCGACAAAGGGTTCGGAAAAAATAAACATTTTCGATTGTTTGAAACCTAATTAGATTTTGTGTTTTTCATGAGCTCGATACCAAAAATAACACAGCGCTTTTTTGGGGGGCTTAATCTGGGAAACCAAAAGTTATCTTCGTAAATAGTTTTGGACTTTTTCCTTGAGCATTACAAGGAATTTATTTGGATCTGCTAAAACTAGCTTAAGAGACCATGAATTATAACTAGTGATATTTTTAATATCGCCGTCATTGGATGTTAGCGTTACACTCTCATCTCACTGCCAAAAGGGCTCTCGAAAGCCCTACACGTTTTAAAACGCTCCGCTTGCACAATGAAAAGAGCTATAAAAAGCGCGTTTAGAAGTGCGCTTGGGAACATTTGATGGGAAAAGTGTTGTGAAGCAAGTGCTTAAGTTACTACGTTTATGCTATGCTCAGTTTGCAAATTCATTTCGTGAAATAGGTCCGACAGTGCGTGCATAAACACGATTTCATGAATTCGACTTGTCACGAAAGTTGACTATGAATTTGTCATCAATTTATAAAATGCTGTGGCGCAGCCAACTTAACGTTGCGTGGGTCTTGCCTGATCTTGTTTTCTCATATTTGCGCTGGTCATTTTTTGAATTTACAAAAGCTGCATAGACAGGAACAAATTTCATTTTGCAAATTGAAGAAATCGTGAACTTCATAGCATAATCGTAGTAAGTGAAGCAGTATTTAGAGTTTGAGAGTTGAGCACATGATACAACAACCAAGGTACGGCGGTGAGCTTTTTTTGAGTACTGAGCTTTTGCACCAAAAGTACGCAAAGCACAAACGTTTTGCGTACTTTTTGAGTACTTTGCTGAGAGCACATAGTGAAAGAATTAAGTGCTTTTTTAGTACTCACAGTGAAGAGCTTCAACCAAAATTTTGGTGGGATTTAATACATAATTATTTTGACAAAAAAAATATTATAAATAAACCATTAAATCTTTGAAACTTTGAAATCAGCCATTTTCTGCATTTCCATGCCTAATTTACAGTTAGTCCATTCGAGATATGGACTTTCCACCGCCAGATTCGGATTCAGCGTGAAAAACTTGTCTAGAATCCATCATTCTTTTAGCTTTTAAGATCCAGTACTGAGTATATATTAATTTTGAAATCTTGTCAAAATAAGAATGCCAACTTCCGTTTGGACAATTCGATTAATATTTTCTAACTCCAGCAGCTGATTGTGGACTACTTATGATTTATTGAAAGCTTACTTTCATACCAGTATTCGAAAAAATTTCAATACTTTAGGATTTTTTGTTTAAAAAAATAAAATGGTTCATTTATAATTATGCCGTCTAGTGTACATATATCTATATTTTCTTACTCCATTTTAGTTGCTTCAATTGAAACAATAATGTATTTAACGTTAATTGTTACCCTGGAACCAGGATTGAAACTTAATTAGGCTTGATCCTTCGCAAATTGCTAATGGGTCCTCGATCCGCAATTGGCTTGAACGAATTTAATAGGCAGACTTCTAAAAATCAATAATAACAATTGGTTTCTTCTTAAAAAGTAAAATAAAAACTGTTTTTATTCATGCACCCAGTATTACTTATCAATAGAAATTATATAATGCAGTCCGATCGAAATTTGCGGGTAGTTCGATTCAGTGGTTCACAGAGGTTCTAAACCAACGGTCCGCTGTTTCGGTTCGGTTATTATCAGGACTGTTCCATGTTCCATTAGTTCCATGATAATCTTGTCCAGCAGCGATACAACACATATACCTAAGTACCTCAAACACGGTGTTTATCTATTAGGATTACAACCACCAAGATATTCACGATACGAAATGCCGATAGCCTTAAATAGGTGGTGTAAGGCTATGCTTAAAACAATGATAGGACCCAATATAAAGTTAGAATAAGTTGAAGGAACTCGACCGATTACAAAATATTTAGAATAATGTTAAATTTCATGTAAAACTTTCAAAAGAAGGAACAAAGACTGGTGGTAGAAATTCAAAGAAGAGCTGTAGTATATGTGCAGAACTAGATTTTGTGGAAAGTCTGGAAGATCCGCTGCAATCCGAAAGGTCGCTTCTCACAAAGAAAATGATGATGCATAATTCAGTTCAGTTCGTACGATAATCAGTGGATTTTTAGAATGGATTGAAATAGAACGAAATCTGATTGACCAACAATCGCTGGGAATCGCAGGTAGGGTTATGAGGTTTTTGTGATTCAATACTTTCACCTTAAAGGTCTTCGTTAAGCCGATTCAAAAATCAGAGACTGATTCGACATTAAGGATTTCTGTTTTTGACCACAAAATTCACCAAATAATGTTGGACCAGCGCCGAACTAGCAGAAGTGGTAGGAGGCATTTTACAAAAAGCTTTCCAATACTACAAATTGTGACAACGTTTTAGTCGAGTTTTTGGTGAAGCTTCAGAGAATAAGCCGAAAAAAACTGCGATGACACTTACTTGAAACAGTGCAGGATATATAGCTCTTTTGACAATGTTTTGTTGCAGTACCTAGATTTGTTTTTCACAGATGCAATTCTCTTAAATCAAAATCAATTGAAAGAATAATTGAAAGTAGAAAAACATGCTCCCATTTAGCAGCGTCACCTGTTGAGGCTGTTCAATTGCCTGAATTGCGTATTATTAATTAAAATGCTTTCGCCTCCTTTTGCTCTCTTTCTTTTGCAGACAATAAACCAAAACTCGATACCATTGAGATATTTTCTGTGAAAATACGCGAGAATGGCACATACAAGCTGATCAAAATGACACTGGCCGATGTCTGGAGTCATGGATGGGAGTTGCGCATAAATAATTTTGCCGACAAGGAGAAAATGCCACACAACGAGAAGGACATACGCAATCAGGTAAGATCAAAACCTTTGGGGATTCTCCTCTTTACCATTTGACTTACATTTGATTCTTCTTTCCGATAGGTGTCGCTAGCGCGTAAGGCCAAACAGAGTCTGTGGAACAATAATAAGCATTTTGTGTATTGGTGTCGTTATGGCAGTCGTCAGCAGGATGTGCGTAAGCGTCAGGTAACGACGAGTGCAAATCATGTGCTGCTGCATTTGATAAACTGATAAAAGGCAATCAGCACGCACACACACACATATACATACACAACAACACACACACAAAAGAAAATCAACAGTTACCAACTCTTCCCACTACTTCTCCCGCCTTCACATGCATCGCTGTTGTTGCAGCAGCAATTAATCCCCACTCATACATGCATACATACATACACACTCACCCACCCACACAAACACACAAAGATACTGTTTTATGTCGTTTGGCAATATCTCCTGAAACTGAGCAATCGAAATGAGAATGAAACGAAAACAACACTTAATTTTAACTCAACATTTATGAGAGGAAGAGATTTTTTGCCATCATCTATCGAATCAAAGTCAAGTCTAAATATGGAAACCTTTTTTCCGAATTCGAATAAACCACCAAATGAATCGCTCGCTTCCTCCTCCTCCTGCTCATCAACTCCAATCTCCATTTATAATCGTTTTTTGGCTGCCCAAATTCATTTTCTTAACGATGTTGTTGTTTCGTCGTTTCGTTGTGCTTTTTTACTCTCCATCATTGCGATTTGAGATATGTTTTCCTTTTTTACAAGTAAATCTATCTTGCAGATGTCGGAGTGCGTGAAATGGGGCAGCGTTGGGATGAATGCGGGCATGTTGCTGGTGCTCAATAATAGGCAAAAAAGCTATTCCCACTCAAAGTAACTAAACACTTTCTAAACTTGTTGAAATTTCTCTTAGTTACTGTAGTTGTTGCTGCCGCTGCTGGTGCACCCCAAAAAGTTTCAAGACCAAAAAAATCGAAATCGGAACGATTTTGGAAAAAAGTATTAAATTGTAAGATATCGGAACCCAAGGGAGTCGCAACAAGCAATGCAAGCGAGAACTCAGATCAGTGAGACAGACGACGACAACCAAATACAACCACAACAAACATACACAACACCCATACACTCCCGCCCATTAAAGCTGTTGCAACTCGAGCCACAATATATTAAAAAAAATACTATTGTATTTATATTTGTGTATATGACAGAGAGAGAGAGACACACTGTGAAATTCGAAAAGACTTATTAAATATTTGTTTGTTTTTTCCCTTTTTTTTTAAATTTGTTTCTTGTGATTATTATTATCGTATTTATATATATGTAAAAATATGTGCAAGGCAACACTATTGTTTTCTTTGTTATAAGCATACAACACGACAAATCGTAATCCCAAAAATCAATTCTATATAAACTCTAAACTTTAGTGAAGTCATCAAAAACATTCGAAATGTTTCGTTATGTATTTAATTATAGCAACTAGAAAGGTAGAAGGTTAAACAAAAGCATAATCTTGCAATCCCACAACTGACAGATAGAAGCCTTGCCCAACTCAATATACATACATAGGGAAAGGACACACAACCGGACTTAAACACCAAACACATCTATCTGCCCCTCATGCAAAACACTCACACATACCCAATTCGCAGTAGTTTCTAAGTTCTATCATATTATTATCCTTTTTTGTTTTAGTATTTTTTAAGCAATTTATGAAATATTTATTATATTTAGTCGATGATATACATTTTGGCAATGTGAAATTTGAATATGAGCCGTTTGTAAAATGCTTTATATTGATATTATTATTAAATGTTTACCAACGGACAAAAATAAACTGCAAAAAGTAAACAAACGTCTTTGTGCAAAGTGGTGCGGGCTGCAGAAATTGAATATCGGAGACCTTGGTACCAAGCAGAACTATCAACATAATTACGACCATTTTGGGCGGATATGAGAGTGCGTGCTAACGAGCGGTAACATTTTAATGTCACGAGTTGTCAGGGTGGCACTTACTGTGCTTTTAAGACATACAAAATAAAATGCGCATCAAATTAAAGAGTCAAAATAAAAATGAGTACCAGAACGCAATCAAATCAAATTAAATGAAAACGAGAGCGTAAGGTTAAGCCGGCCCAGCCCCTGACTTCGAATTCCCCGTTGCCCAAGGGAGAACTATTTAATAGCGTTTACAGAATAGTTCATTGAATCCCCTGGCCTCGATCAAAAGCGGAGATAATCTTAAAGGATTTTAATTGTGCAATGAAAGAAAGATCTTTCATAAGAATTAAAGGAAAAAGAAGTAAGAAATTCGGTCAAGTCGGTAGTATACACTGTACCTGTGAAGTGCTGCCCATCACCGTTGTGACCGGTGTTGCCATAATTGTTTGTTTTCCTTATGACACTACTATCGTCCATCCGAACTTTACCATTTCTTTGGCGGATCGATAAATAATCCTGATTACTAAATATGTCCAGAAAGAACTAGCCTTCTATCTATAAAACTGTGGGAGATATCACGTTTTTTTCCAAATTGTGGAAAAAATTGAAGGAATTGAGAACAGGCCTGATAAAAAGATGGATACGAAAAAGGGTAAAAGGTAGAGCGATGATTGACACTGTTTCAGCAGAAACCAAGTATGAAGCCCGGATATATCAGTAAACACCAATGTCAAATCGATCGGAATGGCTGGAACCTGTTAAAAACCGTTCAAACCGACCAACAAATGAAACGTCAGTTGGCAATATTGTGGTATCAGTATTTTAGATTAATGGTCGGTGGTTATGAGGCAGCTGGTAATGTGTGAGCCGCCTCTGAATATCTAATTAAAAAGTTTATCTTTAAAAACTCGTATACAACGAGTGTGACTCAGCGGCTAGTGTGAGCGACCGCTGTGTAAATGGTCGTGAGTTCGATCCCGATTCGGAACATCTAATGAAAAGTTTTTCTTTGCTGTTGGCGCCAGCATTGTAGTAATTAGCCATGCAAAAGCTTCTCAAACTGCCGTTCGGATTCGGCGTTAAACTGTAGGTCCCTTTCTCTTGTGCAAGAATTAGAAGCGCACAATCCAAGAGATTGAGAGGAGCTCGGCTTTAAAAAAATACAACGGGTCACCTTCACCATCGCCAGCTGTCAAGTAAGTAGCCATAAACAAGAAAGAAAGTTAGTCAAGCCCGACTATACTATACTCTGTACCTGTCAAGTGCTGCCCATCACCGTTGCGACCGGTGCTGCCCATAATTGTTTGTTTTCCTTATAACTCTACAATCGTTCATCCGAGGCAAAAATTTAAAATAAACTTCATCTGACGGACTGACAGACATGGCTATATCGACACGGCTGTTGATGCTGATCAAGAATATATGGGGCGTTTCAAGCAAAAATAAATATTTTCTGAGATGATGTCTTTGAATTGGATGAAAATTGGACCAAAGGAAGCTTATTATGAGAAAAGCTTAACCCAAAGATTTGAGCTTTTTTGGAACTCCTTTGCGGAAGTTCTGTGATTGTTAAGAGTTAACCCCAAGATTTGAGCTTTATTGGAACTCTTTTGCGGAAGTTCTTAAAAGTGTTAAATTGTAGATTTTTAAAATTTTTAATAACTCGAAAACAGTTTAAGATAGAGCTTTGGGATTTTTTTAAAATGCTCAGGTTTAAAAAGCCCTTTTGAAAATAATTCTCGAAAAATTTTTTTCCAACATTTCTTTGTAAAAAAAATTGATTCTTCAAAAAACTTAGCCTAGCAAAAAAGAACCATCCTTCAAAAATATGTGGGCATTTCCACAGAGAGGTCCACCGAGATTTCGAGATTTTCAAATGCAAAGTCGAGCAATCACCAGTTTTCTTATTTTTATCATTCTTTTGCAGGTTTTTTTCCTAAAAAACTAACTATAGATTTAATTAAATTTTGCCCTCTAAAAGCGTTTTATGGGTACAAAGTGTAAACAAAGGTTGCATAAGAAAACATAACAAACTATTTGAGTGCAATTAACAGTAAGTTTTTTCTTTGCATTATAAAAGAAGCCACAAAAGTAATAAAAAAAATTTTGTCACATAACGTATGTCACGTAACGTATCATAATGAGTCAAATATAAAAAACACCAACATTTATTTTTCAACGAATCAGCTCTGAATATATAGTCACATGATTGCAGATCGTACTAAAATTAGTTGAGTTTAGAAACTCGAACGGGTTTTGCAGATTTTTGCATTTATATGAAAGCCAAAAAAGCTCACTTCCATTTTCTGTCACATAACGTATTCCTTTTTGTTTTCCAGTATCTTTGGACCTTCTCTTTCTACAGCTCGCAGCTTATACAGGGTGGGACAAAAGAAGTCATCCGATGTTGTTTGGCTTTTATTTTTTTCTAAATAAAAAACGTATATTCTGTTTTTTGATTATATTTATTTGAACCTTTGGAATTTTAATGGTAATTTCGAGAGGATGATATCGGCCAAATGGGCGCCGTTACAATTGATTGCCATACGGGCTCGTTTTATGGCATTTTTCATCACTTCGGCAAGAACTTCGGGCTGCAGATTCTCGCACTCGTGTCGAATGTTGTCCTTGAGGGCTTCCAAGGTCTCGGGCTTGGTAACGTAAACACAGGATTTCAAAAAACCCCACAAAAAAAGTCTGACACGGTTAAATCGGCCGATCTTGCAGGCTAGTGCAAATCGACAAAACGAGAGATGAGCGACCAAGGAACGCCGCCTTCAGAATGTCGGTGGTGGCTCGCGCAGTGTGTGCCGTTGCTCCGTCCTGTTGGAACCACATGTCCTCCAGTCCTAATTCGTCCAATTGCGGCAGAAAAAAACCCGGTTAACATGACCCTATAACGCGCACCGTCCACTGTTGTCGTTTGACCAGCGGTGTTCTTGAAAAAAAATGGCCCGATGACTTTGAGCGGGTGTAGTGGCTCCTCGTGCATCACTCGTGGATTTATGGTGCCCCAAAAGCGATAGTTTTGCTTGTTCACGTACCCGCTGAGGTGGAAATGAGCCTCATCGCTCATTATGATTTTAGTCGAAAAATTGATTATTCACGATTATTCCGCGTTCTTGGGGAGTATATCGATCCATGGCTTGTTCACTTGTATTCTACATCTGTCTAGTCCACAAATGTCAAAACAGATCTGACTTTCGCTGCTATTTGTAAAAATAAGAGCATCTTCCAATAGGGTAGACTTCTTTTGACCCACCCTGTACATTAAAAATAGACTACTAAAATACTATTCTAAAACCAATATGGACAAATTTATTTTAAAATTTTTCTTTGTTTTTCTTTATGATGAAGTTTAAGAAATTCGTACGACTGTCGCGTGCGTGCTGTGGAAATGCCCATATGTAATAATCGGTAGCTTGAAAATTGAAGAAGTTGTAGCCATTTTTGTCAAGTAATCTAAAAAAATCAATTGCAAAAAATTGCTAATAAATTTCATTTTTGCTTCTTAATTTGTATAAACATCTTTATTAAGCAATTGAATTAAATTTAGGTCCCAGAAAAGAACGCTTTGGCTTTAAAGCTTAAAGAAAACGATCTAGCAAAGAGCTTAGATACGGTTGACCTCCAACCATATTCAAATTATTTAATCGGTATAGAAATCAAGCAGTGACCTTTACTGGCACCAGTGGCGTATGCAGGGGTGGATTTTAGAGGTTCTTTGCTGGATCGTTTTTTGTAAGCTTCAAAGCCAAAGCTTTCTTTTCTGGGTCCCAAATTTAATTTAATAGCTTAAAAAAAAAAGTTTGGGCAAATTAAGAACCAAATATAAAATTTATTAGCAATTTTTTCCATATTTATTTTTTTGAGATAACATGACAAAAATGGCTAGAACTTCTTCAATTTTCAAGCTACCGATATGTTCAGCCACTCAAAATGTTTGAAAAAGATGCGGCTATTACATATATTTTTTTCAAAATTTTTGCAGGATGGGCCTTTTTTTGCTAGGCTAACTTTTTTGGAGAAATCAATTTTTTTGCAAAGAAAAGTTGGAGAAAAAAAATGTTCCAAAGCTATTTTCACACTTTTAAGCGCAGAACTTTCGCAAGAGTTCCAATAAAGTTAAAATCTTGGGGTTAAACTTTTCTCATAATAAGCAATTCGAAGACATCATCTCAGAAAATATTTTGTTTTTGCTTGGAACGCCCCATATATACTTTATAGGGTCGGAGATGCTTCCTTCTGTCTGTTACATACTTTTGCAAAAAACCTAATATACTCTGTGTACCTCTGGTTCAGAGTATAAAAAACTTCTCAAACATTGCCGTTCGTATTCGGCGTTAAGCTGTAGATCCTTTTCTTTTATGCGAAAACTAGAAGCACACAAGCCAAGAGATTGACAGAAGCTCGTGTTGTCCCTTTAAGCCACATTAAAGCGGGCAAGGATTTTTAAATAAAGGGTGGCTGATGAAAGCCGCTACCAAAGAAACATTGAATTACTTTTTTCTATTTGATGAATCTGCTTAATTTTTTTTTATTTTGTAGATTGATCCAACTAGAGCTCAAATCATTTCAAGTTTATTTCTATTTGCAGGGACAGTTTACATTGACAAAAATAAACAAAAAATGGGGGGGTCCAAGTTTTGTATACCCTTGCAGCTTCCATTGAAAACACAAAAGTTTTTCTAACTAAGACTACTTTTTGGACCTTACTTCTCTATGAGATCTATACTATATAGATGTCTGATTTCGAACAAACTTGGAAATTATGGAAAAGCATAATACACTGTTAACTACGAAATTTGGAGCCGATCCCATTTAAAACAAAAAAGTTTTTCTCACTAGAACTTCTTTTTCGACCGATCATTCATACTGCCGCTTTATAGTTATCCGATTTTGATAAAACTTTGTAGAAATGTGTTAAAGAATATAAAATAAGAATTTGCCAATAAAAAGGACGTTTTCATTAAAAACAAAAAAGTTTTTCATCACTCGAACTAGTTTTTCGACCGATCGTTCCTATGGGAGCTATATGCTATAGTTATCCGATTTTAACCAAACTTTGTAGAATTGTGTAAGAGTATATAAAATAAGTGTATGCCAATGATAGGGACGTTTTCTTTAAAAACAAAAAAGTTTTTCTCACTAGAACTAGTTTTTCGACCGATTGTTCCTATGGCAGATATATGCTATAGTCATCCGATCTCGACCAAACTTAGTAAAATCATGGGAAAAAACAGTAAACTAAGGAATACGTACTTTGGAGGCGTTTCCAATTAAAACAAAAAAGTTTTTCTCACTAAGACTAGCTTTTAGACCGATCGTTCCTATGGCAGCTATATGCTATAGTCATCCGATCCGGCCGGTTCCGACAAATGTGCAGCGTATATGTACCAGAAGACTTCTTGAAAGTTTGGTAAGGATAGCCTTAAAACTGACGAGGAGATAGCATAGAAACCAGACGACGACGGACAGACGGACAAGGGTATATGCTCAGTTTCAGAAATATATATTTTATGTGGTCGGAGATGCTTCCTTAATGAAAAACCCTGCAAGGGTATAAAAATAAGCTTGTGTTGGTGAGCAAGGGAGACAACAGTCGATGTACTTGCTTTTCAGTGCTCACCTATTCACACAATTTTGTATTAGTTTGTATTAATTTTGATCGGCTCATCGGATTTTCTCTTTAACCAAAAAGAACGAACAATAAAGTTATACCCTTGCAGAGTGTATTATAAAATTGTGCGGATGTTTGTAACGCATTGAAGGGCATCTTCGCCCACATAAAGTATATATATTCTTGATCAGCACGACGAGCTGAGTTGATTAAGCCCTGTCCGTCGGATGACTATAGCATTTAGGAACGATCGGTCGAAAAACTAGTTCTTGTGAGAAAAACTTTTTTGTTTTTAATGGAAAAGTCCCTTACGTTGGAATATATTTATTTTATAAACATTTACACGATTCTACAAAGTTTTGTCAAAATTGGATGATTATAGCATATAGCTGCAGTATGAATGATCGGTCGAAAAAGAAGTTCTAGTGAGAAAAACTTTTTTGTTTTAATTGGGATCGCCTCCAAATTTTGTAATTCACAGTTTGTAATGTTTTTCCATGAATGCACTAAGTTTGGTCGAAATCGGACATCTATATAGTATAGCTCCCATAGAAAAGGAGCGAAAAGTAGTCTTATTAACTTAGTTTTACAGGCCGATCTGCGTAGACATAGCTAAACAAGGCACACAACACAAAAAGCATCGACCGCTACCAACCTCCTCCTTGAGCCGAAATTCGCCAAACAGCTCCCCACCTGACGCACCGTTTAATCCCGCGCGCAAAACACCAAAAGACAGCTAACACACTCACAAAGGGGAATGGCTGTCTTAAGCTGTCTTTTTGGTGTTTTGCGCGCAAAGCTGCCCTTTGGAATTCCCAAACGGTTTTGCCGTCGCAGGCATGGAGAGACTGCTGTTTGGACAGACATTTCAGGCTCAAGATCGCTGATGAGTGAGGTTGGTCCCTCATGAAACGTCGTCCGATCAACCTGAAGCCTCCTTTGTTGTGTTGTGTGCCTCTGTTTAAAGCTATGTCAATAACATAGCAAGACCTCGAGCCTGTAAAAACTACAAGTTAAAGATTATAAAGGTCGTTTTAAACAGTCATAGTCTTATTAAGAGAAAAAAACTGCAAGGGTATACAAAACTTCGGCCGAGCCGAAGTTAACTTTCCCCTATTTTTTTTTCCTTCAAAAATTTGTCTTGGAAACTAGAGGATTTTGAGTCAATTGTGATTTACTTTCCCATGCAGCGATTTTACTGTGAAGTATCTGGAGTATCTTTATAAACTAGCTGAAACAAACATTTATTGAAAATGGAGTTGTGTACTAACCTCACGCAGTAGCCCAAACAGCACATCAGTTGACAGTGACCTCTCGTGTGCCTCGTCCATAATAATTGCCGCATAGCTGTCCAAGTCAGGATCGCGCAGACTTTCACGCAATAAAATACCATCCGTCATGTACTTAATAACAGTTCGCTCTGAGGTACAATCTTCGAAACGAATGGCATAGCCCACATCCTCTCCTGAAAAAAAGACGGGTAATTAATTTTGCAGTAGGGATGCCGGAAATAATATCGACATATCGAAATTTTTGTACAAAAATACAATATATTGTTATCGAAACTTTTTCCAACGCAATATATCGAATATTTTTTTGGGGATATTTTTGATTCAGCTTTTCGAATACTTTATATTAAAATATGCTGAATTAAAAAAAAAAATAAAGCCGCAACTGATGATATGATGAGTTTTCGAGCTACATTTAAATATGACGAATTTTAAGGTGCTTCAAATCATAAAAATTTTCAAAAATTTCATTCAAAATTTGAACTTCAATATAAATTCATGAATAAGTTTGAACCTCTTTAGTTATAAATAAAACACATATTTTTATACCCTTGCAGAGGGTAACGCATTGAAAGAAGCATCTCCGACCACATAAAGTATATATATTCTTGATCAGCACGACGTGCTGAGTTGATTTAGCCCTGTCCGTCTGTCCGCCCGCTTTAGACCTGGCAAATCCACCACGGACCAGATATTCACATTGGGACAAATCCTGGAGAAGACCCGAGAGGGAAATATCGACACCCACCACCGTTTTGTTGACTACAAAGCCGCCTTTGATACGTCGATAAGGTCAAAGTTCTTTGAAGCCCTGTCTACCTTTGGTATTCCAGCAAAGTACGTTCGACTTTGCATGATAACGTTGGGAAGCACACAAAGCTCAGTCAAAATAGGAAAAGACCGCTCCGAGCCTTTGGATCCCAAAAGAGGCTTTAGGCAGGGTGATACCTTATCGTGCGACTTCTTTAATCTGCTGATGGAGTATATACTGCGCCAGTGCCCAAATGCTAACAGAACGGGCACCATCTTTACCAGAGATAACATGCTACTTGCATATGCCGATGATATTGATATCATCGGCAAAAGCGAATCTGTGGTAAAACAGGCGTTCTCAGAGATAGAGAAGCAGTCAAAACTTATGGGCTTAGCGGTAAATGAGGATAAGACGAAGTACCTTCTATCAACGCGCAAGGAGTCTACGCTTGGATAATCTGTTGCAATGGGAGACTACAACTTCAAGGTTGTTAAGGAATTTGTCTACCTCGGAACGACGATAACCAGCGACAACAACACCAGTCTGGAAAAACTAGTTATTGTGAAAGTATTCCGAAAAGTAGTGTTATTTAAAAAAACAGACTGCAAGGGTATACAAAATTTCGGCCGAGCCGAAGTTTACTTTCCCCTATTTTTTTATCTATATTTTGCAAGGATGCAATACAGACCTTTCGGCTCGGGTTTTTGTGTCAATCAAACCGAACCCAGAACCAGACCTATTAAATTGTTAACATCCCGAAACGGACCATTCTGTTTGGAAATAGGTTCGGTTCGAAGAATCACTTTAGTCCGTTTTTTTCAGAGCTTATTTAAATAACACAATTTATAGACCGCACAAAAATTAATTTTGTATTTCTAAATCTGAGCATTATCATTTCAAAACCATATCCAAGCTCGGTATTTTACAAATTTTAAAAGAATAAAAGTATGAGTCAAGTTGTGGAAAAACAAATCCTCGAATTTAAGGTTAGGCTAGCTTCTACTTAAAAGTCCAGGCAATGGTAGATAAGTTTTTGAAATATACACTGACGAGCAAAACTGTAACACGAGTTCAATATTCTAACTTCAACGGTCTGTATTTTCTCTTCTACTTTATGCATTGTAAAAATGTTATTCTTGTTTTGTTAGTGCAAGATTTGGCTCTCTTATCTGATGTCATTTGATAAGCTGGAAGATATATACAAAAAAAAAAATTTTAAAAAGTCGAGTGTTACAGTTTTGCACTGTGGTTATTTTTAAACAAATATTTTTATTAAAAAATTTTTAATAATGGGCTCACAGCCCTTTGGATTTCCTTAGTTCCTCTATGCGATTTGGCATACTTTGGGTGTAGCGTCGGAATAGGAATAGCGTACCAGACGTCCATGGTCCTCTCCCACAGCTCCACCATTCCACTTGAAGGGACCTCATATTTCGCAAGCTGCGATTTGACATGGCTCCATAGATTTTCAATTGGGTTCATGTCTGGAGATTGCGGTGGCCACTTCATGGACTGGAATTTTTGCTTAAACATCCAATTTTTCACCAAATGTGGCGTGTGCTTCGGGTCATTGTCTTGCTGAAAATGCATTTTTCAGCAGCAAGACACATTTTCTATGACTCCTAGATTCTGTTGCAGAATGCTCACATATTGTTCCTTACGCATTATTCCTTCGTTCAATAACAAGAGTCCAACTCCATTCGTTCGTTCATTTTCATTTAAAATATAATACATATAGATATGGGCTAATCCTGCGTTGGGGACGTTACATTCGTACTCAAATTTGCTTGCATATATTGACACAGCTGGCGTTCACATTGATATATTTTAATGAAATTTTTTGCAAAATGTAGTTCTTTGGGAGCACTTTTTTACCGATTTTAAAATAAAAGGTAAACTGTTTTTGAAAAACAGTTATGCGTTCTTAAAGTTCTTATCATTGTCCTTATCATTGGCATACACGTAATTTATATACTTTTACAGAATTCTACAAAGTTTGGTCGAAATCGGATGACTATAGCATATAGCTCCCATTGGAACGATCGGTCGAAAGACTAATTCGAGTGAGGAAAACTTTTTTGCTTATAATGAAAACGTTCTTTTTTATTAGCATATTCTTATTTTTTATACTTTAACACATTTCTACAAAGTTTTATCACAATCGGATGAATATAGCATCAGGACTATAGACTATAGTCCTGAACAGTATAAATAATCGGTCGAAAAAGAAGTTCAAGTGAGAAAAAATTTTTTGTTTTAAATGGGATCGCCTCTAAATTTCGTAATTAACAGTGCTTTTCCATGCTTTCACCAAGTTTGGTCGAAATCAGACATCTATAGAGTATAGATCCCATAGAAAAGTAAGGTCCCAAAAGTAGTCTTAGTTAGAAAAACTTTTTTGTTTTCTATGAAAGCTGCAAGGGTATACAAAACTTCGGCCGAGCCGAAGTTAACTTTCCCCTATTTTTTTTTCATCAGATTAAAGTGCATAAAAATCTCTGTTATAACGCTAGGTTGGGAACCAAAATTATAAAAATTCTTTCTGTTAAATTTCAAAAACCCTATTTTCCGTTGCGGACGTCACACACAGAGTACCCATTTTTAGTTCAAATTTGTAATATTCTAGATATCTTACATGTATGATTTTTTTTTCTTAAGGGGCACACCTAGTGTGATGGCCTAAAAAAAAGGTGATTTTTGGGAATTTTTATTAAAAAAACTACTTTATCAATTATTTCAAAATTTTAAGAATATATTTATACATGTTTCAAGAATATACAGTGAAATTTTTGAAGAAAAAAATTAAATATTTTTTAAGTTATAGTCGATCTCCAACGGCGCGAAAAAAAAAGTTCCTTCACTGCTGCAGTGATTCCGGCCTTCTCCGTGGATGAAATTTAAAAAAAAAAATTCTCGTTAAACTAGATAATATTGTCTGTACAATGACTTACGATAAAAAAAAATCAAAAATTGACAATATGGCGGCGTTTTAAAAAAAAAAGTCGAATTTTACCCCAAAATTTTGGTCGTTTTTGGCCTGCCAAAATTCGATTTTTTGATCAAATCAAAAACCGATAGGTCATTGTACGGAGAACTATATATAGAACATGTAAAAAAAATTCGATAGTGATCGGATCATTTGTTTTTGAATAATCACTGCAGCAAATTCGGAAAATGCTGTTTCGAGAAAAACGCGTTTAAAGATAAAATGATCGTCTCTCTAGCTGACGAGCGGCTGCTCTTTAAATTGCTATAACTCAAAAACTATTTGAGATATCGATTTGAAATTTTAATATGTTATTTTTTAAGGTGTAATCTACCGAAATATGAAAAAAAAGAAAAATCGATTTTTTTGAAATTTCACACTAGGTGTGCCCCTTAAATAAAAGAAAATGAAACAAATTTTAAGTTTTGGTTACCGCTAAATACTGAAACAACTGTTTTGACCACTTTTTTGAGCAATGAAAATACCCTTTTTTACAATAATAAATGCTAACAACAAACAAACCATCGTAAAACCAAATTGCATATATATATTTTGAAGCTTGAATATATATCCAATTATTCCATTACCAAACATTTGGATTTTGGGCAACTTTTAATTTCTGCCCTTGGTTTAAACATTTTTGGATTAGCCCATATGTTCTGTTTTTAACATCATCTCTCAATATAAATTCATTACATACTACGTTTTGGTAAACTTATAAAAATTCATTAAATCTATATATTGCAAGGTTTCAAACCGGTCCTGAACCGAACCCCTGAGCACCGGACCCAGAATTAAACACACTAAATTGTTAACTTCCTGAAACGCACCTCTCTCTTGGAAAAAGGGATCTTTTTTTTTTTAAACTTATCAAACTTGCACAATAATTTTTCAGAGGTGAATCGCAGGATTGTCATTTTTAAGTCACATCCAAACTCGGCTCATTACGGTATCGAAAAGTAAATAAATAATAGTTTAAGTTATGAAATGGCAAAACAAGTCTATATATTTATGTAGAGGAGGCGTAACTTCCTATTTTTAAGTCCAGTCACTTTTGTAAGACGTGGTGGCGGTCTTATGAATTAGGTCCATTCGAGCATTGATTACACAGGGGAACAATATGACTACTTTTGTATGTTGCAGCCTCTTCGATGAAAAATTCTGGTGCAGTTTTGTCCACTAATTACAAAACTGGTCTCGGCTTGGCTCCATCAGCTTTTGATTAAAAATATGGCCGAAAATGAGTTTTTCATGTTTTTTTGCTTTAAAAAAATTATGGAGGTCACACTGAGCAAAAATTCCTGGGGTTATAAGTCTTATGCGGCAAAACACATATCAACGCAGCCAAAAAAAATCAAGCGAGCAGCATCACCAAGCCCGAAGGATCCCAAATTGGCCTTTGAAGAGAGCAATTCCTTAGTTTATGACAAATTTTTCAAATTTGATCGTCATGTACAAGCCAGAGAAGTGGTCGAATTTTTATTTCAACCACTTTAGCATATAGCCCAAATCCCTTATATTTTCATAAATTTTGTTACATTTATATCAGCTTGATGGACAAAGCTAGAGGACAAAGCCCGAAAAATGAATTAAAATTTATGGCAGGACAACTAGATTAATACACAAAATGTGTATAGGAACTATTAAAAGCCTACGTGATCTAACATAGACCATACATTAATAGTTAAGCAAATATACAACAGTAACATTTAGGCAGTACTAAATTCAAATAATTTCCGCCAAATTCTTTTTTACTTCATATCAAATAACCTCGCGAAAATATTATAAACATTTGATGAATTTGGCTACGAATTGACCGAATTGGGTTTGGGAGTTGGTGACATAAATGCAACAAAATTTATGAAAATAGAAGGGTCTTTGGGCTATATGCTAAAGTGGTTGAAATAAAAATTCGACCACAGCTCTGGCTTGTACATAACCTTCGGGCTTAATGATGCTGCTCGCTTGATTTTTTTGGTCTGCATTGATATGTGTTCTGTCGCATAAGACTCATAAACCCAGAAATTTTTTCTCAGTGTGACCTTAATAGCTTTTTTTAAAGCAACAAATCACGCAAAACACATTTTTAGACATATCATTAAAACAAAAGCTGATGGAGCCAAACCGAGACCAGTTTTGTAATCAGTGGACAAAACTGGCCCAGAATTTTTCATCAAAGAGGCTTCAACAAAATGGCTGTTCCCCTGTGTAATTGTTTTTAATATCTAGCGTTTTTAATATCTAGCGGTCTAGCGACTTCTTCTGTTGTATAATCTGTTTCGCGACTGACCCATATAACCGGCAGGAAAGCTCAATAAATCATCAAGAAAAACGTTCAGAGCATGATAATGAAATCTCCACCTATACCCAACATTTGGAAGATAGTTTTAGCAAAAATCATCTTAATGAGTATTTTTCGAGCCCTTTTGATGATTAAAAAGAGATTACTACTTGACGATTAAAAGAAGACTCTAAAAAGACTCATGCATATGCACAAAATTTGATTTATTAAAATATGACTCGAAAAAGACTCGCAAAATTACTCGAAAATGATCAGAAGAACGGGCTAAAAAACGACTCTTCAAGAAAAATCGCGGCTAGGGTACCATTTTCTCCCGACATATTTATAATTTATGATCAGAAATCGAGCGCATTTATAACTATTTTAATCAGATCGAGAGCTCGAGAAGTTTCGAATTTGATCAAAAATGTTTGCTGGGTAATAGCCTCTGTTTTTGAAGATGCTCGACTCCAAAGCTTATTAAATGATTTACAAAACAAGAGCTTAACATTACATTCGTAGTATTTCGCATATGTAGGCTACGAAATAAAATTTTACTTCACATGTGTTCTACAATTCGTTTCCGACCCAAAAACAACCCGATTTCAACACGATTGGGTCGTTTTTAGCATGGACTTCCACACGATTCGGTCGTTTTTAGGTCGAAAGCGATTTGGTGAATACATGGTATTAAATTGATTACAAAATACGTTTTCTTTTTTTTTTTAATATTGTGTAAAGCATGGGCTGAATCAAAGTTCGAACCAAAACCTTCGTCCAAAAACCTTAAACCTCAAATTTACGAACCTTAACCATTGATAAAATTTGGTTCAAACCCAAGAACCGGCGTTCCAAAAAATTTGTTGGGTTTGCAGCCCTAATATTAAATGGAACCGGTTCGAAAACCGCACTATAGACTTTTCCATGGGCTCAAACCCCCGAACCAAGCCTTTTCTATTATTTCAGATGTCTTTGATCTCTAGATTTTGAGCTCAGTGAGATAGTTATTTTTAAAACGTGTCAAATGACAACTTAATTAACTGAAGAGACCTGATTATTCTAAAGAAATTGCTATTTTTAAAAATATCGAAAATATCGATCTTTTTTATAACAAAATATCATTATCGAAATGATACTTTTTCAATATCGAAAAAAAAATAGAAATATACTGCCGTGCTCAAATTTTCGCATTCGCAAAAGTTTTGCGATTTTAAACCGGTTATTCTAACAAATTTACTCTCCAAATCGCAAAACTTTTGCGAATGCGAGAATGGGAGTATGGCTGACAGATATTTTTCAAATATCCCGCAACTCTAGTTTGCTTACCCAGTTGTGTGTCCATTTCATCGGAGACTCGCTTGGCCACCGACATAGCGGCTACACGACGCGGCTGGGTGCAACCAATCATGCCCAGCTGACTGTAGCCATCCTCGTGCAGGTATTGGGTCAGCTGGGTGGTCTTACCGCTGCCCGTCTCGCCAACAATAATAATCACAGAGTTCTCCCGGATGACGTTGAGCAGCTCCTGCCGGGAGGCGAAGACTGGCAGGAATCGCCGCTGCTCGGAAATGGTTTTCTTTCTGGAGAATTCGCTTTTTCCGCTGGAGTCCTGATCGCGCATGTGGTCAGCGAATTTCTGATCCTTGCGATAGTCGGCCGTGTCGTTGTCCTTGTCGAAGCGCGCATCCTCGTCATCCTTGGACCGCTGCACACCCATGATGTTGCCCAGCTTAGTGCCGCCCAGCTCCCAGTGCTTCTTCTGCGCCTTGCGACGCTCCTTTTGCTCACGGTAGGTGCGCACCAGAGCGCTGCCCTTCCTAGCCAGCAGAGCCATGTCCGAGGTGGGATCCTTAACTGGCACCACCGGCTCTGGTTGCTTGGTAAACACAATGCGCCCGTCCAGGAAGGGCGGAATTATGTGATGCACTAGCAGGTGCACTCGTTCCAGGGCTTCCTCATCGAAGTCGTCGTTGACACTGATGGACGTGACCACGCCGGAGGTGAGCATACGATTTCGCTCCCAGAGCTCGTTGTCCCGGTTGTTCTGCCTCTGCTGAGCACTGATTCGCTTGGTGCGCTTCTGCTCCAGCTGCTCCTCCCGCTTCTGGAAGTACTCGGAGTTTGGACCAGCAAACGGATTGTTTTCGTCGTCGTAGCCCTCGTCAATGTTGTACCACTCACGGTCCAGCCGACGCTGCTCCTCCTCCCACAGGTCACGCGACTCGGGATCATCGTTGTTCCAGGGTGTGGCTCCGCTCCGCTTTCTGTCGTGGGCCCACTGATTGTATCGATGAGCGGGCGTGGGTCGCGCGGAGTCGTCGGGATTGTTTCTCCGGCTTCTCACTGACCATTCGCCGCTCCCACCATGGCCATGTCGACGTGGTGTGGGCAGATCCCAGTCGGACTTGCGCTGTCCGCTGCCGCCCTCGGCCTCGTCATCATCCCACGAGCTGTTCGATACCCCAGAGCCTCCCGGCGTGCCCGGTTCTCGGGGTGTGTAGACACTGCGCACGGACATTGACCGGTCCCGGTCACGATCGCGGCTGCGCCCTCGATCTCGCTCTCTATCGCGATCTCGATCACGCTGGCGGCGCTGTCGGTCGCGATCTCGATCCCTGTCACGATCTCTCCTTCGGTCCCGCTCCCGGCCCTCCGAGTGCAAGGAGCCCGACGATGAGGCATTGGCCTGCCTTCCCCTCTCCCGATCACGCTTTATATGCTCTCGCAATCGTTCCCTAGCCTTCTCCGAAACACCGCCGGTGTGTGACGGCGTCTCATCCTTGTGCTCGCGCAACTGGCGGCTGAGCTTCTCGAAACTCTTCGTGTCCGGCTTCTTAAAGGAGAACTCGCTGGGAGCTGGTGTGGTGCTGCTGGGTGTGCCAGACCCAGCTCCGGCATCGTCATACTCGTTGTCCTTAAATGAGATCAGCCGGTCGGCTCGCTCCTTTTCGGCTCGTCGCTTTGCAGCCAACTTGTCCAGGCCCAGTAGGGATCCCTGCGGCACTTTGAAGCCTCCCTTGGTCTCCGCCATGGGTTTCTTCCTAATGACGAGGCCACCGCGCGCCTCCTGATCGTGGGTGCCCTCCAGTCGATGCACGCCTGTTTCATCATCGGACAGGGACATGGTGATGATGCCACCGGCTCGTCCTTCCTTATTTTGTTAACAGTAAACTCAAATACCGGGTTGTGCAATTTGGAGCAGGCTCAGATACTGATGCCAAAATTTTGGTTGAACTCAAAAACTGGTTGACGCAATTTGAGCAAAATACTCAAAAAATTGTCCCCTTATTAGAGTGCGAACCAGTTTACAGTGGTTCATCACTACGCAAATCGGTCACAAAAATAAAATGTGCTTATGCTGGCGACTCAACCTGTGGTATACAAATTGTTATTTATATTATTTACAGGTTGTTCCAGAAAATATTACACTTTGGGTATTCACAAACCCCTTGACATTTTTGGCAAGAAGAACAAGAATAGGAATATTGCGACGGAGTTGTTGAATTGAGGAAATTTAAAATTTTTTGTAGCTTGTCAGTAGAATTGTTTTCTTTTATTCTTCTTGTTTTCAACTTAAAAAAAAAATTTTAAAAACTTCCTCAATTCAACAACTCTACTGCTCAACTGTGAGTCGTGAATACCCTATATATTTTAGACATAAAACAGAGGAGGTTAAACACATCATTATTTTAAGATAAAGCGATTCAAAGTCAAATAAGTTGTAGCGAATCAATAAAAGAAATTACCTATCAATTTGTTATGTACCTTAAATTGTAAAAAAATTAAATTTAGAATTTTTCGATGCATGAATTATTGACCAGCCAGACTTTTGATATGTGGTAGGGGTCTGCTTAAAATGCTTAAGTTCAAATATGTGTACAAAAGTTCCTCCGTCTTAAGAATCTTTATTTCGCCAAAACTGCCTTCCGTCATAACTGTTAAAATAATGAATTAAGTGTAGAGAGCGAAGGAAGAGGGACTGTTAATTGTAACAATGTGGTCAATTTTGAAAACGAACTTTTCTACTTGATTTATAGCAATGGAAAAAAATTGTAACGTAAGTATCGTAACGTACAAATGAAATCACACATTGTGGACGAATGAATTACTCAGTTGTGCCCACCAAGACGGTCTTAGAACTGTTGAATATTGATCTATTTTTTATGCTTTAACCATTTTCTTGATTATACAGCAAAAATCGCTGAAAATAAAGAAAATGTAAGAAATGAGCAAAAATATGCTTACGAATGTAACCTGAGTAACGCAGGAAATTCTCATATGCCAATTTAAGTACGTTTTCATTGAAAACAAAATTTTCCTTACTAAGATTACTTTTCAGACATTACTTTTTTTATGGCAGCTTAAGGGTGCGTTCAGACACACTGGCCACCCATTCGGACTTGACACCATGGAAAAGGCAAATCTTTCATACTTCTCTGTCACCGAAGAAGTAGATCCCAAATATAAAAACTTTTATTCGCTTTAAATGAAGCGTGGAAACCAAAAAGAATGCACCTTTGAGAACGTATTTTTGCATTTGTTTTTGTTGTTGCTTTGAACTTCGTGAATCGTTCGGGACTCCTTTCCCATTTCTCTTTCTTAAAGAACGGTTCCAGATGTACATCCGTCAGAGGGCAATATTTTATGGGTGTGGCGTTCGCTGCTAAAATAATGTGGAAATGACAAGTTCTTTTGGAACCCGTTTTAGATGGCATGAAATGTACTGGTTGCGTTGGTTTGTTGAGACGTTCAGTTCAGTTGATCGTTCATACGTGTAATACATTTATTGCGAAAATTCATAATTAATAAAAGCAAAATCACCAATGATAACTCCAAATACTTTCATATGTACCTATGTATATTTATTATACTACGGGCTAACTTTATATTAATATATCTTTGATTTATATATATTTTTAAGACTCGCACGTGCAATCGCTGTTGACGCCAGGAAAGAATAAAACGCACTAATTTTCATCTTATTCCATCGTTCCTCTTTATTTTACATTCTCTTCCTTGGCTTGCTTGGTTGTCTTTGCATTCCACATTTCTTCTTCCCTTTAATAGCTGCCAAAAGCACCACTCAGTGAAGGGACGGTTTATATTGTGGCGACTTGTTGCCTTCCAAGCACATAAAGAAGAACGTTTTAGAAAGAAATCAGCGTTCGGGTTTTGCATTTCGTTCTTTCTCTTTGCTTACGCATGACAAAGGCACAACCCAGAGAAGCACGGTTTCATGCTAGCGTGACTTTTTGCCTTCTAAGCGCATGAAAAAAGAATGTAATAACCATTTCATACAGATTTTGTAACTTTTATCATACTAAAATTATTATGTAGTGAATTTTCCCCATAAACAGAAGTATGAAAAATGGCATTCTCTTGGGAACCTTATGCTGCGAAGTCCGACTGGGAAGTTGCCATATGGGCATTTCCATTATGACGAGCATGACCTCCGAACGCATTTAAAGTGAAAAATAGTCAATTCGTTTTTTACTTCATTATATAGCTCTTAGCTAGCACTTTTATTAGTGCTAATGTGAAAAGCAAAAGAAGTCCGGTTTAAAAATATTCGCACTAAATGAATCGATTTAAACGTGACAAAAACAGAAGTGGTTTTCGAGCCCATCTATATAAAGATAAAGTTTAGGGAAGCCTGACACAATTCTTAAGCCCAAATGGTTTTATTATCTTTGTAATGAATTGTCCTTCGAAATGTATTTTGCTTGTATTTGAAATATTTATCTGATTCGATAAGTGACATCCCAGTCGGACTTGACACCATGAAACGGCACATCTTTCATACTTATTTTCCACCGAAGAACTTGTTCCCAAACCTGAAAAGTTCCATTCACTTTTCTTAAGTAAAGTAAAATGGCTTGTCAAGTTGACACAGCCCCAAAGGGCCAAAGCCGAGCTTCTCTCAATCTCTTGGCATGTGCTCTTCTAATTTTCGCACAAGAGAAAGGGACCTACAGTTTAACGCCGAATCCGAACGGCAGTTTGAGAAGCCCAAATGCTAACAAAACGGGCACCATCTTTACCAGAGATAACATGCTACTTGCAAATGCCGATGATATTGACATCATCGGCAAAAGCGAATCTGTGGTAAAAAAGGCGTTCTCAGAGATAGAGAAGCAGTCAAAACTTATGGGCTTAGCGGTAAATGAGGATAAGACGAAGTACCTACAATCAACGCGCAGTGAGTCTACGCTTGGACAATCTGTTGCAATGGGAGACTACAGCTTCCAGGTTGTTAAGGAATTTGTCTACCTCGGAACGATGATTACCAGCGACAACAACACCAGTCTGGAAATCCGAAGAAGAATTACTCTTGCAAATTGATGTTATTACGGGCTCAATAAGGAGTTCAAGAGCAGAGACCTCTCTCGGAAAACGAAAATTGCGCTATACAAGTCGCTTATCATCCCAGTCCTGCTAAACGGCGCAGAAGCATGGACAATGACAAAAGAGGATGAGGCGGCAATTGGCGTGTTCGAGAGAAAAGTTCTTTGGAGGATTTATGGACCTCTAAACGTTGGTGGCGAATTTTGCATCCGAATGAATCGCGAACTGTATGAGCTCTATGGGGACACTGACCTAGTCAAGCGCATAAAACAACAGCGTTTGCGCTGGATAGGACATGTTACCCGTATGGATGATAACGCTCCAGCAAAGCGTGTGTACAATCGGCATGCGATAGAGTTGGGAGGCACTCCCCCGCCTGGTCGACCAAAGCGGAGATGGCGTGACCAGGTGCAGGGAGACATTGCGAAACTGACAGTGTCCTTCTGGTGGAATGTCGCTCGGGACAGAGGCGAGTGGCGGGCATTAGTGGCAGCGGCCGAGACCGTAAAACGGTTGTGATGGCCAAAGAAGAAGAAGAAGAAGTTTGAGAAGCTATTCATGGCTAATAACTACAAAGCTGGAGCCAACAGCAGAGAGGGGTGACCGGGTGTAAAGTTTATTCAAAGAAAAAACTTTTCTTTAGATGTTCCGAGGCGGGATCGAACCCACAACCTCTTGCACAGCGGTCGCGCACACTTGCCACTGAGCCACCTGGCCACAAACTTTTCTTAAGGCGCGAAAATCAAAAAGACTGCATCCTTGAGAAAGTATTTTTGCATGTTGTTGTTGCTTTTAACTTCGTGATTTGTTCGGAATTCCCTACCAATTTTCTATCTTAAAGAACGGTTCCAGATGTACATCCGTCGCTGCTAAAATAATGTGTAAATAACACGCTCTTTTGGAACCCGTTTGGACGTGATTTTTTATGGAATATTGAAATAAAACCATATTTATAGAAATTTTTATCTTAATAAAATTTTGTTAGTATTTATTTAATCAAGTTAAATAAGTTTGAATGCCACTCGTACGATTCTTATTTAGTCGCAATCACATTCTCTGGATGTTCAAAATAAATAATAGACGCAACAAACAATTACTACGTTTATGCTATGAAATTTACGATTTCTTCAATTTGCGAAAACAAATTTGTTTCTGTTTATGCTGGTTTTGCGAATTCACAAAATGACCAGTGCACATATGAGAAAACAAAAGATCTGGCAACACCAACGCAACTTAAGATGGCTGGCGCCACAGCATTTCATATATTGACGACGAATTCATAGTCAACTTTCGTGAGCAGTCGAATTCATGAACTCTTCCTTGGCTTGTCTCGTTTGTCTTTGCATTCCGCACTTTTTCTTCCCTTTAATTGGTGCCAAAAGCAGAACCCAGAGATGGGACGGTTTCATGCTATGGTGCTTTTTTGCCTTCCGAAAAAGAACGTGATGGATAAATACCAGCGCACAATGGTCGGTCATGTATGAAGAAGATGGCCAAAAATACTTTCAGTACAGATATGGACTTGAAATTCTTTTTGTGGCTATATAATAATGTAATAGTACTATATTTAAAAAATAGGCACCGTTAACGAAGTATATCTCCCCCTCACACGCGCCTACATTATAAAATTGAACAACTTGCATTTCCTATCAGATCTATGACGGAAAAAGTCTTTGCTGGTAATTTTGAGGACTTCTGTAGTATGCTCGCGGATCGCAAATCATTGCAAGCAGGCTCATTAAGTTTCGTAAGTTGTAAAATTCGACGTCGGTTTGTTCTTTGAGAACACTCAGCATAAATTGTTCTAGGCCATCCCTGTTATGGAGTTGATCCTGATGTTTTCAAACTTAAGGATATGTTGTCTTTTTGGCAAACCAGTATGAGTATTTTTGTGTAACGATTTCTTTTACGCGAAAAATTTTTTGAGAAATTTTTTGAATATTAAATTATAGTAGAGTTTCAGCTTCAATTGCCGTGTCTTCGATATGAGATATTATATTTTCGAAAGCATCCCGAAATTTTTAAGTATTTGACCATTTGCCGGAGCACCAAATATCAAGAATATATCGCAGAAAAAGCTCACACTGATAAGACTATAGCAAGATTTTGAAAATGAAAACAAGTAAGAAAGTCGGTCAAGCCCGACTATAACATACTCTGTACCTGTGAAGTGCTGCCCATCACCGTTGCGACCGGTGCTGCCCATAATTGTTTGTTTTCCTTATATCTCGACAACCGTTCATCCGATCTTTGACATTCCTTTGGCGGATCGATAAAAAATATGACCAGAAGGAACGAACCTTCTATCTATTAACCTGTGGGAGTTATGACGTTTTTTCCAATTAACGGGGGCGGGAGGGGCGTGGATGAAATTGAAAATAAACTTGATCTGCCTGCAAGTATTTATAAGAAGCATATGTCCCATACATGTGAAACCTCTATCTCTTACCATCTCCGAGATATGTTTGTTCATACGGACAGACAGACAGACGGACGGACAGACGGACATGGCTAAATCGACTCGGCTGTTGATGCTGAATAAGAATGTATACTTTATAGGATCGGAGATGCTTCCTTCTGCCTGTTACATACTCTTGCACAAACTTAATATACTCTGTGTACCTTTGGTACAGGGTATAATGAAACTAAAATATTGGAATACTAAAGAAAATATGAAAATTGTAGGGAAGCTAACTTCGGCTGGGCAGAAGTTTATATACCCTTGAAGCTCATACAAATTTTCAGGACGCCTTCTAAGACTGTTTTTCAAACCTAACTAGCTGTACTATACAGTCTTCCGGTTTCGGCCAAACTTAGTGTATCATAAAAAAACATAGAAAACGTATAAATTCGAAGTCTGATGCCGAAACAAAATAAGGTTTTTTTCACTAAAACAAGTTTTTCGACCGATCATTTCTATGGCAGCTATATGCTATAGTCGTCTGATCCGGCCGGTCTTCATACTTGTGCAGCGTATTTGTAATACAAGAGGAAATCGCATAGAAACAGACGTACAGAATGACATGGCGAAATAAACTCATGCTGATCAAGAATATATATATTTTATGTGGTCGAAAATGCTTCCTTCTATGCGTTACAAACATCCGGACAATTTTAATATACCCTCTTCAATGGTATTATTATATAAACACAATCTCATTACCCTCAACTTTAATGATAATTTTGATTTGAGCTATTAAATAAAAGTTTTATAATGATCTTTTTATTAATTTAGTCCAAGCTTTTTAATAGTGACGCGCACTCTTTGTCGAACTATTTTCTTGACAAACGTGTGAAGCTGAACAAAACAAATGTTCAAAGATATTTGAACAAGGGCATTTGAACCCAGGTACCTGCTGGGAAGTCAAATGTTCTTGTCACCTAAAATTAGCCGCACAAAACAAGAACACAAGTGCAGAGGTCATAGCATGTAAGAAGACCTATGCATTGATAATCTGAGCATTCAGTGCAGGGGTCTACAAACCAAAAATAATATTATCCAAGCAACATATGTATATGTAAATTTTGCAAGGAACACTTATGTAATAATAACACCTTAGCAACATATGTATATGTAAATGTTGCGGGTGTCATTCAAAATGTTGCTATCCTAAGAAATGTATAAAAACAGAACGAAAATCGAAATAAAGATTCATTCATGACAATAGCTCCTAGTTGAGCTGAATTGGGTCACTCACAATTGTATTGTGTTTTAGTCAACAAATTACTGCTTTTGAAACTTTATTCTATTGATAACTAGATGAGGTATATTTAGAGGCAAAATTTAAAAATTAATTTTTTTATTTTTGGCCTATGTAACCGACTACTGTGCAGCGTTC
The DNA here is from genome assembly GCA_018904265.1 of Lordiphosa collinella. Lineage (NCBI taxonomy): Eukaryota > Metazoa > Arthropoda > Insecta > Diptera > Drosophilidae > Lordiphosa > Lordiphosa collinella. The sequence continues at coordinate 84,177 of JAEIFV010000052.1, forward strand.
GGATATCGTTCGGGTATTCTATTGCGTTCCTTCTTGTTTCTTACGCATGGCAAAGGCACAACCCAGAGAAGGCCCGGTTTCATGTTATCGTGACTTTTTGCCTTCTAAGAGCATGAAAAAAGAATGTAGTGACAATTTCATGCAGATTTTGTAACTTTTATCATACTTAAATAATTGTGTAGTGACTTTTCCCATTTTTTTTTTACTTTTTTTTATTGGTAACTAGCCTTCTGCTACCCTTTATGGCCGCTTTTACTAGTGTGATATTGTGTTTTATCAGTACTTGGCAGTGTCCATTTGGGCTTACCGATAATGTATAAGTGTTTTAATGTAGGTATTAAGTGAGAAAGTGTGAGAATTTGGTGTAAATGGTGTCCTGCTAGAGTCGCCGTGAGTTTAGGTCCTTGGGTAAGACTCTCTTTAACCTTCTTCTTTGACGTACACCTTGGATTCTCCGTTTTCTTAACAAGTTTTTTGCCAGTTTGTTGGGGTGGTGAGATAGCTTGTCAAGGTAAGTGGCGGCCTGTTTGTTGATACTCCAAGGTCCTTTTCAATATCCCTGGTTCTCAGGTACCATTCAGCTCCCGTAATGCGTCTAAGAATTTTCGCCTGGACCACTCTAATCTTACTCAGGTGAGACTTCGCCGCGATTCTATAAATTTGTAGGCCATATCTCCATACCGGAGCCAGAATAGCCTTGTAGATTAGAACTTTGTTCCTGAGTGACAATTTGTTGTTGGAGTTCAGGAGCCACCCCATGCGCCGTGCTTTGGCAGCCACTGCCTGAGCTGTTGTCGTGACATGTTGTCCAAAGGTCAATCTTCCGTCCAGTGTCACCCCAAGGTATTTATGGGCTGCTTTATGCTCCATAAGCTGAGCGTGCAAGAATACTCCCGGGCAGGTGTCACGACGGGTGGAATAAGTCACCGAAGGGCACTTGTCCGTGTTTATGGCAATATTCCATCTACCGGCCCAATTGCTAAACCTATTCAAGTACTCTTGAAGGGCATCTGTGGCTGAGTATATGCATTTGTTGCGGGCAAGTATGGCCGTGTCATCAGCAAAAAAGAAGTATGAAAAATGGCATTCTTTTAGGAACCAAATTCTGAAAAGTCCGACTGGGATGTCGAACGCGTCATTTTTTCCATCAAGATATTTAGGTGGTTTCTGTTTAATGCTAAGCAAGAACTTACAGTTAATTGCAAGCACATAGTTTGTTTTGGTTTCTTTTGCAACGTATTTTATTTTGTTGAACCCTTAGAACAATTTCAGACATCAAAATACACTGTAATTCATAAGCACTTTTTAAAGAAAAAAGTGCAATAAAAATATCAAAATGAGAAAAATGGTGCTTGTGCGTTTTCGGCAGGTGCGTTCAAAAATCTCGAAATGGGCAATGAATAAATCTAAGATTGGCTTACTTTAGTTTAATTTAATTTTTTCCCTGGGAAAATATGATGAAACTGAGTGTTTTTTGAAGTATTTAAAATTTTTTGGTCTCAGAAGACCTTTCGGTGGAAATGCCCATACATTTATGTGCCAGTTTTCTGGCAGGTCTGTTCTGACAAGTAAAATACATGAGAGTATTGAGATTTTTCTGACCATATATGGCACCAGTCAACTGGCAGGTGTTTACGCGTGTATGGCAGCAACTGGCGCACCCTTACAATATATTTTACTGTATAAATACTATATAGTTGCCTGATTCTGACGAAACTGGGTGGAACAGCACAACAAACTAATAAATACGCAATTTGCAGGCGTTTCTATTGAAAACAAGAAAAAATTTTCTCACTAAAACTAGTTTTTCGACAGATGGTTCCTATGGGAGCTACATATATGCTATAGTCATTCGATCCGGACGACTCCAACAAAAGCGCAGCGTATTTGTACTAAAAGACTTTGTGCATAGTTTCATCAAGATGGCTATTTTGCAATTATTGTTTTCTACACACTGTGCCGCTGCTCGAAATTTGAAACTGCGAAGGGGATGAACTAGTTTTCCATAATTTATTCAAATTCAAAATTGCCGTATATTTCTGCTATAGCATAATACTATTTCTTGGTCTGCCCCTCGGCTTGGTCGGGCACTGTTTCGCTGATCCATTTCAGATAGGGCAAGTTTCCATTTTGTATGGGTAGCGAGATGACCTCAGCAACGCTATATGGATGATTCTCGCGGACGAAAGTGGTCACCTCGTCGATGCGCTGGGTGCGGGTTTTGATCATCATGAGATATTCGTTGTCCTCGTTGACTTTGCCCTCCCACATATAGATGGATTCGATTTGAGGCATAATGTTGACGCAGGCAGCCAGTTTGTGTTCGATAAGGCCGCGAGCCAGTTTTCTGGCAGACTCCTTGTCCGGAGTGGTAACAAAGGCCACGGAACTGCTGCCGGCGGTGTACGGCGCTTCCGATGAATTGTGGCTCATGTTGCGTACACTGGCAAGGGTTGTTGCTCCTCCAATTCGACTGGTAACTGCAGCAGCGGCAACGATTATGATTCTCTGTGCCAAAAGCCAACGCACTAAGAGTGCAAATTCCAATGAAAACAAATCAAAACAAAACCAGCAACCACAAAACAAAACCTACTTGTTCGATTTGCATCCCTGTGCAATGGTTCCGGTTCAAATGAACTTGTGTGAGTTAAGTACTGTTTGTGTTTACATGCGCTTCGCAACAAACGCAGACCTAATCACACTACAGTTTATCTTGGCGGAACGATGAGGAAACGGTGAAAAAATTACAAATTGCACGGTATATTAGCTCATATATATTTAAAAGATATATTCAAGAGTGCACCTAGCAAGTTTAAGGTCAATCGTGTGTACAGCTTTTGAGAAAAACGCTTTACAGTGGGGGTGCCTCGGCTTCATATTTTTCACAGATAAGGGTGCCGCCAGCGCGGTTACAGCAAACTAAAAATATTCAAAAAAATCAAAACTTAAAAAAATTATTTTTTGGGATTAACCTGTAACAAAAACTTAAGGAAAAGTACTTTTAAATAAGTTAAGCGGTTACATGATTTTCACGGCTTAAAAAAATCGATTTGTTTTAATAGTGTAAATAAATTCTACAACATCTCTAGAATATTGTCCTAAAATTTCAAGTCGATCCAAGGAATAGTTTTCGAAATACAGTCTGAAGAAGTTGCACGCTCCAGGGTATAACGCAGTGTTGCCAGAACATAAGGTTCAAAAGTTGCTAAATTTTCGAAAAAAAAAATTGTTAGAAATAGCTAAAAATAAAACAAAATTGCTAAAATAAATAGCTAAAAATGAAAACTTTAAAAACTGGTGTTTTCGGACTTTAATCCGACAGATACTTATTAAAAATTTATTTGTAATGAGTTACGAATACAAAAATACTTTAAATGAGGTCTGCAAACCGCTGTGGAACAGTGTTGGCAGAATAAGGGATCCTAAAGCTGATAAATTTGGGCAAAAAAATTTCTAGAAATAGCTAAAAATTGTATAGGGTTAAAACTGAAAAAAATGTTTTTGAGACTAAATCCCAACAATAACTTAAAAAATTTAGTTACATAATTTTGGTACAGCATCAGCAAACTTAATAATTAATTTTAAAAGAAACCATGAATGACCGCAGCGAGTTTTTTGCATGATAATTCTTCATAGTTCGCGGTGTACCGAAGGAATTATTTTGGAATTTTTTGAGCACAGATTTCTATACATGACAATTACCAAAATTACTTTTCAAGGTGCTAAGACTAACAAATTCTCCAAAAAGGACAGAGTCCCGCAATGAATTCACAATCTCCCTTTTTTTGGATTCCGAGCCGAACCCGAATCTAGTGACCGTCCATATCAGCAATATTTGAGTTTTTTTGCTCATTATAATGAATAAAAATATTTTGCCGACAATTCAAAGTAGTCAATTTCTTCAAAAGAATATAAAGACTGAAGACACCCTGAATGTTTTCATTGGACTACCGAATCGAATACCGAAGTTGGTACTAAAAACATGGCTTCACTTACTTTCTCTTCGGTCCTGATTCTAATAAGAGCAATGCTTTTTAGGCTTAATTGAAGTACTAAATCGCATGAATCTCTACCTAAATCACTCATGAACTAAAGCAATTTCTAATGATAGTGCCTTAAATTAAATAATTATCACTCCGAAATTCACTTCTGAGAATTCTTACTCAGGGGACGTTCTATAGCAAAGGTTTCAAACCAATTCAATAGGCGTTATTTTGTACTTCGTCTTAACAAGTTAAAAATTGCTAGAAATAGCTAAACAAAATTTTAAAGTTGCTAGATTTATAGCTAATAACATTTCCAAAAATTTATAAGCATTTCCACTTTCAAAAATGCTAGATCTAGCAACTAAATAGTTAAAATGGCAACACTGGTATAACGGAGAAGCTGCTCGCGTTTTAAATGCGTTTTTCTCAAAATTGTTTTCAAAGTCGATTGTCAAGATATCTCGAGAACTACACAACCGATCTTGATGAAATTTTGGACAGGTCTTCGAGATACAAATTTTTTTATTCAATTACAAAGACTTAAGAAATGACGCGAAATTTCTGCCAAACTTTGGTTTTTTTAGTAAAAGCCTCTACCAAAAATCCAATTTTAATTTTTTTCTTCTTCCTTTGTCCAAGTTCTAGTCTTAACTAAGCACTTATATTTTTTATTGTTACTTCGAATGATCATGCTAGGAGTTATGCTGTCAACGCGAAAGGAAATGGAGGGCTCGCAGGAAATGACGTCACAATGGCAGAGTTTTTAATATTTTTCTTACAAAATTTTAGTAATCCCTCATTAAATGTGTATCCTTAAGACAATAAAAATTTATCGCAAACGATATCGTTATCATTGTCGTTATCGCTATCATTATCGTTATCGTTACCGTTATCGCTATCGTTATCGTTATTGTCAACGCTATCGTTATCGCTATCGTTATCGTTATCGTTGCTGTTACCGCCATCGTTATTTTTATACTATCCTTACAAACCAAGTTTAAAGCCAATCGGATAAAAATCGGTTTTTGGCTGCTGAGTTTTCCGACCCTAAGGTCAAATTTTTTTACATCAGAAAATCACATTTCAATTCATTTCACTTACTATCCTTACAAACCGAATTTTAAGTCAATCGGATGAAAAATACATTTTTGCTTATCGAATTTCCCGAGAATTTTTCTTGCGGGCCGATTTTCCGAAATCGGGAAAATGCGTGCCGAGTTATTTCGTACACTTCGCTTACCAACCCAGTTTCAAGTCAATCGGATGAAAAAATTAGCCATACAAATTTTTCCGACGCTTTTCCGAGAATTTTCCGACCCTACTGTCAAATTTTCCAACTTCGGAGAACCGCATTTCAGTTTATTTCACTTACTGTCCTCACAAACCGAATTTCAAGTCAATTGGATGAAAAATAGATTTTTGCATATCGAATTTCCCGAGAATTTTCCTTGTGGGCGGATTTTCCGAAATCGGGGAAAATACGTGTCCAATTATTTCGCATTCTATGCTTACAAACTGAATTTCAAGTCAATCGGATAAAAAATAATATTTTCCCCATACCCGACGCTTTTCCGGCTTTTCCGGGTGGAATTTTCCAAAACCCTGTCTTAGTACGCACTTTCACCACCTGAGGAAACTCCTGTCCAAATTTCAGACCTCCAGCTCTTACCGTTTAGGCTGTGCGACGGTCACCAGTCAGTCAGGTTAAACAGTTTTTATATATAGATAGACTAGCATATATACCGGCGCGCTTCGCTACGCCGCCGTCAGTCTATACCAGTGGTGTCCAAACTCACACACAATCACCAAACTTGCCAACCACGCGTGGCTGCCTTTTCAAATTTTAGACATCGCTGGTCTATACTGACATCACATAAAACCGATCTAGTTTTTCTTTTCCGACCGGCTTTGGGTAACATTACCGTTATCACTATTGCTATTGCTATCGCTATAGTTACCGTTATCGCTATCGTTTCGCTCTCTTTATCGCTATCGTTATCGCTATCGTTATCGCAATCGCTATCGTTACCGTTATCGCAATCGCTATCGTTATTGTTATCGTTATCGCTATCGCCATCGTTATCGATATCGTTGCCGTTACCGCTACTTCGTCATTTCTTATACTATCCTTACAGACCAAGTTTATAGCCAATCGGATGAAAATCGGTTTTTGACTGCTGAGTTTTCAATGAGTTTTCCGACCCAAAGGTCAAATTTTCCAATATCAGAAAATTACATTTCAAGTCATTTCACTTACTATCTTTACAAACCGAATTTCAAGTCAATTGGATGAAAAATAGATTTTTGCATATCGAATTTCCCGAGAATTTTCCTTGTGGGCGGATTTTCCGAAATCGGAAAAATACGTGACCAATTATTTCGCATAATATGCTTACAAACCGAATTTCAAGTCAATCGGATAAAAAATAAATACTTTACCCATACAAGCTTTTCCGACGCTTTTCCGGGAATTTCCCGACCCTACGGTCGAATTTTCCTGCATCGGAAAATCACATTTCGATTTATTTCACTTACTGTCCTTACAAACCGAATTTCAAGTCAATCGGATGAAAGATAAATTTTTCCATATCTAATTTTCCGAGAATTTTCCTTGTGGGCGGATTTTCCGAAATCGGGAAAACACGTGTCCAATTATTTTGCATACTATGCTTACAAACCGAATTTCAAGTCAATCGGATAAAAAATAAAATTTTCTGACCTCTAGCTCTTGCCGTTTAGGCTGTGCGATGGTCACCAGTCAGTCAGTCAGTCAGGTTAAACAGTTTTATATATATAGATGAGGTCTGCAACCCGTTCTGGAGTCATAGATAATCTAGGATGTTAGGAGTCCGAGCTGAACCTGAATCGAAGCACAAGAAAGTTTAAAATAGATCAGTTCTAGACAAAAATTGTTTCTTACAGTACTGAGCTGAACTGAAGAAAAAGTTGTGATTTCGTTAGAATCTAACATATGGGCATTTCCACAGAAAGGTCCATCTAGACCAAAAAATTAAAAGTACTTAAAAACACCATGCTTTTCAATTTTTTATGGGGTTACAATTTAATTAAACTAATGTAAGGTAATCTTACATTTATTCATAAGCCAATTCGAGATTGTTGAATGCACAGCCGTGCAAGCACCCTTTTTGTCTCATTATACCCTATTCCCATTGAAAATGGGAAAAGGGGGATCATGAAGTTGTGCAAAAGTATGTAACAGGCAAAAGGAAGCATTTGCGACCCTATAAAGAATATATATTCTTGATCAGCATCCACAGCCGAGTCGATCTAGCCCTGTCCGTCTGCCCGTATGAACGCGTAGATCTCAGAGACTATAAGAGATAGAGCCACAAATTTTGAATGTAGGTAGGTGTATACCAGATTCAAATCGAGTGTATTTCAGATTTGGAAAATTCCTCCCCCTCCCCCCTTTAAGCGCAAAAAACTGTTAGAGCCAAAATTTTTAAGATAGACCTTCCAAACTTTATATCAAGTATCAAGTAAGGCCCAATATCTAGGGTGGCCTTGCATTGTCAGCTCCCGCGTTTGCGCGTGCGTGTGTGCGTATGTATGTTAGAATGTGTGTGTGTATGTAAAAAGTAAAATCAGCTTGTCAAGATGACACAGCCCCAAAGGGCCAAAGCCGAGCCTCTCTCAAACTCTTGGCTTGTGCGCTTCTAATTTTAGCACAAGACAAAGGGACCTACAGTTTAACGCCGAATCCGAACGGCAGTTTGAGAAGCTTTTCATGGCTAATTACTGCAATTCTGGCGCCAACAGCATGAGGTTTGTTTATGTGTGAGTGTGTGTATAAGTGTATAAAAACACAAAAAGTCAATGGAACAGGGTATTTTGTAGTCAGGGCACTCGACTACAGCTCCCTTACTTGTTACAATTAAAATTTTCCACACCTTGTGTTACTCGACTACAGCTCCCTTACTTGTTACAATTAAAATTTTCCACACCTTGTGTTACCTTATATTGCACCTGAAATCTTCAAAAATTAATGTACGGTGCCACAGTTTTGTCAAACTTATTTGTTTAGTTGGTTTCATAATTTCGACAAGTTTCAAACTAATCTGTATAGCTCCCATGCAAATTCAATATTTTTTCATAGAAAAATTCGCTTTTACGGTAAATATTTTTGAAAATCATTTGAGTTTATTTGGTTTTAATTTAGTTTTTTAGTTGTTTCCATACTTACGAGGTGTGTTCAAAAAGTATCGCGAATTTTGTGTTTTTTCAAAACTTTAATACACTTGTGCCAAAGGTTTTTCAAATCTTCGAAGCACTTCAAAAAATCATTTTTTTATCTTGTTCAGCTCCTCCTTCGATGCCGTCTTTATCTCGTCAAGCGTAGCGTAACGTCGTCCTTTCATGGGCCTCTTCAGTTTAGGGAACAAGAAAAAGTCACAGGGGGCCAGATCTGGGGAATACGGTGGCTGCGGCATCATTAGTGTGTTGTTTTTGGCCAAAAAGTCGCGCACAAGCAACGATGTGTGAGCAGGGGCGTTATCGTGGTATCCGGGCGTTTCTGCCGGATTGCTTCGCGCAAATTGCGCATAACTTGCTGGTAATATTCCTTATTGACCGTTCTTCCCTGTGGCAAGAACTCATGATGCACCACGCCCCTGCAATCGAAGAAAACTGTTAGCAAAACTTTCACATTTGATCGAACTTGGCGCGCTTTTTTCGGACTTGGTTCGTGCGGCAGCTTCCATTGAGATGATTGAGCTTTGGTTTCCACGTCATAACCATAAACCGACGATTCGTCACCAGTTATGACCCTCTGGAGCAAATTTGGGTCGTCGCGGACAGAGTTTAACATCTCATTAGCAATGTTCATGCGATGCTGTTTTTGGTCGCAATTGAGCAATTTTGGTACGAATTTCGCGGCGACCCGTCTCATGCCCAAATCATTGATAAAAATCGAATGGCACGAGCCAATCGATATGTTTAGGTCCTCAGCAACTTCTCTAACGGTGATTCGACGATTGGCCAATACCATTTTCTCCACTTCATTAATTTTTTCGTCTGTTGTTGAAGTGCTCGGGCGTCCGGCACGCTCTTCGTCGTTCACATCTTCTCGGCCTCCTGAGAACATTTTGTACCACCGATAAACGTTGCTTCGGTCCAAGGTAGCTTCTCCGTATGCCACAGTCAACATTCGGAATGCATCCGCGCACTTAATTTCGTTTTTCACACAAAATTTGAAACAGGTTCTTTGATCAATTTTTTTGAATAGGTAAAAATCGAAGACGATCCAAAACACGTGCAAGCAAAGCAGCTGTCAAAAATTAAGTGAACATTCAAAATGGCCGAGCTTGTCGGCATAAGTGAGAGACATGAGTACCAACATAACGCCACAAAAAAATCGATTTTATAGCATTGACCTCTCTCTTAACCACCTCTGCAGTCTCCTTTTCGAACAAGAATTTAACTGCTCTACAGTATTTTGTGGACGAAAGAGTATTTTTTTTCCAAACATCTATTACACAATTGGTACTTGTTGATGGCTAGTCATCATTCAATTTTTTTCTTAAGCTCAGAGGCACAAGAGAAGTCAGAAACATTGCCGAATCGGAAATATTTTCACCCAATGTCTGTTTATAGTGTTTTTGGCACGATGAACCATCGTAACCCCATTTGCAATATAAAGTTACTTTAAAATCGCCATAACTAGATATGGTTCGTTCGTCCAAGGATAGAATAAGTCTGTCTGCTGTGTGATCTAGCAGAGACTGAAGTTCAACCTCAGCTGAACTTGGTGAAACGATTATAGACCCAAGATTATGGAAAAGGCGTCTTGAATGTTTTGTTCTCCAATAGTTTCATTAAGATCGTTAAGTCTTCGTCGACGCGTACGGTGACTGATTTCTTCCATGCTAATGTCTTTTTTGGGCCGACCAACATTTGTTAGTTTCGAATTGTTACATTTAAAAACCTGAATTTCTCGATTTAACCACTCAATGTTTAGGTCTAGAAATCTTTGTTTAAAATTATTTATAATCGTTAAACGATTTTTTAAATTCACTAAAAATGCAATCTTTGCATGCAAGTCTGACCCTTTCTCAATGGGAGTCCTGGGAAATATTGATCTTACATAATCAAACACTTTTTCTTCATCCTTGCTAATAAAACAAGTAAGATAGCTGTAGTCGAGTGCCCCGACTACAAAATACCCTGTTCCGTTGATTTCGTGTGTTTTCCTTTACATACACACACATTCACACATACACGCAAACGCATGCGCGCATGCGGCCGCGCGTTATAACTGACCATGCAAGAGCTCCTCTCTCCCACAAGCAAAATTGATTCGTATATAACTTCGGTGTTTTTTGTCCGATCTTATTGATCTTTTCAGAATAGATAGATATTGGGCCTTACATGATATATAAAGTCTCGAGGGTCTAACTTAAAAATTGTGGCTCTGACAGTTGTATGCGCCTAAAGGGGGGAGGGGGAGGAATTTTCCAAATCTGAAACAAACTCGATTTGAATCTGGTATACACCTACCTACATGCAAAAATTTGTGGCTCTATCTCTTATAGTCTCTGAGATTGACGCGTTCATACGGACAGACAGACAGACGGACAGACGGACATGGCTAAATCGACTCGACTGTTAATGCTAATCAAGAATATATATTCTTTATAGGGTCGCAAATGCTTCCTTTTGCCTGTTACATACTTTTGCACAACTTCATTATCCCCCTTTTCCCAATTTTTAATGGGAACAGGGTATAAAAATACAATAGCCAAGTCCTTAAGTGATATTGTCGACATGCTTAATATTGTTTTGCCCTCACTTTCAATTTTGTTCTTTTCTTAGCGAGTATTGCCGACCAGGTTTGCCGGTCTCCTCCTTGCAATCAAAACTGTAATCCGTTGGAAATTACAGAGTAAGATAAGTAAAAAAAAAAGGACTCTGTTGTCATCTTCCGGGCAGTGAGAGAGAAAAAGATAGCGCATGAAATTTGCTGTTTACCTACAAACATATATGCGAACGCCTTAGACACACGTGCTCAATAAAACCTTGACTTTTTTCACAAAAATCACTTTTTCTCGAGTTGGGTTTCATTCGGAGTCTGCTAATGATATGTTCATAAAAGGGGACACTTTAGACTGTAAAATAAAGCAATCAAATCTTTGAAAACTTTTGAAGATAATTTTTGGAAACCTCCGAAATTCTTAAAACAGGTGTAAAATAGGTACCTGCGCCAAAAGCAATTTTTCACAAACCACATATAGGATTTTCAAGTGTTATATATTTTTTGAAAAGAGAAATAATAGACCTATTTAAAAAAATTTTAAGAACTCCAAAATGTTCCCCACATCCGAAGATATGTTAAGTCAAAGTACACTAATAATCCAAAACAGTTGAATTTTTCGGTTTCTGAAAAATTGACCAAGCTTACGCGGCTGTAACATTTTTGTCCGACAATATATCTAAGCCAGTTTTTGACTACCTTAATTTGTGTGCTTAAACTGCCGGTTTAGCCAAAAAACGTTGAACTTTTCAACAAAATTGAGAATAGCGTTTTGTCCAAGGCGGTGGACCACTTCGACATCATGGAAATCCCCATATATACTTTGCTAAGAAGTCAAAAACGTGGAATCAATTGATATACCTGCAGTACAAATCTTTGAAATAATATTAAAATACGGTTATCAACTGAAACATGAGAACAAAATAAAATTCTATTTGTCCACAAGTACCACAGTAGCCAAAACAACCCAACGAATTTAAGACAACATAAATAAACAATTTGTTCCACTGCAAAAACCCACCAAAAATTATTAAAGCCATTCCTTCGCTAAAAATATCACTTAACGTCTTCAGCTGCAATCTGTCACCAGGTTCAGCTGGCTTGATTGGAGCACAGTACTGAAAAAACCTGTAATACTGATCCAGGGCTGCATACTGGGTTTGAACCGAACCGGATTAAGCCCGGGATTCCGACTTTTTCAAGCTGTGGACCTTGAAACGAAACAAGTGCGCAAAAATAGCTGAACCTTAACCTGTTCTGAAACTAAGGTTTTAGATGGGGAAAAAAAATAATGGACATTCTTAGATTTTGTAATATCTGTTCGATATTGCGCTACGGATGGTATTGATAAAGACCGTCGTATAAGCCGTGGTGGCAGCCGAAACTGTACTTTCTACGAAACCACTGCTGCTGTTCATATGTAATCATTGTTGATTTTCTGATGATTATTGAATTACAATCAATCTTACTATACTAAGACTAACAAATACTTTCTATTTAATAATCGATTTTGTTTAATATTGAATTGATTTCATGTTGCTTTAATTATTTTAAATTTGAGTTCAATCCCAACCTGCTTAAACACCAAGAACAAATATGTTTCTTGTTCACTCTTTTCAAGCCATTCATGAAAAGTACGCTTGTAACGAAGACAACATTTTTATGACACACTTTTGACTTTGAATTTGATTATATTTGGCCTATGGCAGAAACCACTGTGCAATGGCACTACCGTGCATTCTGTGCCAAACATCAAGCCGAGCTCCTCTCAATCCCTTGGCTTGAGTGCTTGTAATTGTAAGGTAAAGTTTATTTAAAATGTATATGGGTGTTTCCACCGAAAAGTCCACCGAGACCAAAAAATTAAAAGTAGTTAAATACGCTCAGTTTCTTCATATTTTTCCAGGAAAAAATTAAATTAAGCTAAAGTAATAGCCAATTTACACTAGGACATAAAGGCTGCCTTTATCACTTGCCGTTGGTACTTACACTCATAAAAAAAAGTCCCAAATTAGCCCTTAAAATTAGAAATTTGCCTTTGAAATCCGTCCAAAGGCGACTCACCCTAAAATTTAGAAAAATAATTTCTAAATATTATTGAAAGCTTTTCTTAACCAAAAGACTACTTTTTTTAGAATTAGAATCTTTTTGTGAATCATAGAAAATTATTTTCTTAATAAGACGATTTTCTAAGATGCATGGCGAATTTTTTTCTGAGTGTAGATACCGGCAGAAATCAGCAGGCTTTTGTTTACTTTTGACTTTGAAATATAAATATAAAAACAATTGCGCAAATTTGGAAGCTAAAGCACCTTGTAAACATTTGGGCGATTGTTGCTAGAGATTGAATCTTCCGGCAATCTGCCCTGCGACTCCCAAGAGATTGTTTAGTTGCCAATCTCCGAAAAGAGTCTAAATACTAGATAAATTTATAGTTTTTTTCTGTTATTAATATTGCGTAAAATATGGGCTGAACCTTGGCTCGAAACCAAACACTCGTCCAAAAACTTTGAACGTCCAAAAACTTTCGTTTTTACAAAAGTCACCTTAATGAGCCTTTTTCGTTCCTTTTTGATGATTAAAAATAGGGGAAAGTTAACTTCGGCTCCGCCGAAGTTTTGTATACCCTTGCAGTTTGTTTTTCTAAATAAGACTACTTTGCTGACCTTACTTTTCTATGGGAGCTATATTCTATGGAAAAGCATAACAAACTGTTAATTACGAAATTTGGAGGCGATCCCTGTAAAAACAAAAAAGTTTTTCTTACTAGAACTTCCTTTTCGACCGATCATTCATACTGCGGCTGTAAGCTATAGGTATGCTATTGTGTAAAAGTATAGAAAATAAATTGAATCTTCCAAACGTAAGGGACGTTTCCATTTAAAACAAAAAAGTTTTTCTCACAATAACTAGTTTTTCAACCGATCGTTCCTATGACAGCTATATGCTATAGTCATCCGATTTTGACCAAACTTTGTAGAATCGTGTGGGAGCATATAAAACAAACACATGTCAATTTTGATTTACATTGAAAACACAAAAGTTTTTCAAACTAAGACTATTTTACTGACTCTACCTTTCTATGACAGCTATACTATATAGAAAATCATATTAAACTAAGAAATAAGAAAGTTTGGAGGCGTTTCAATTGAAAACAAAAAGGTTTTTCTCACTAAAACTAGCTATGGCAGCTATATGCTATAGTCATCCGATCCGGCAACTTCCGACAAATGTGCAGCGTATTTGTACCAAAAGATTTCGTGCAAAGTTTGGTGAGGATAGCTTTAAAACAGACGGACGGACGGACAGGGCTAAATCAACTCAGCTCGTCATGCTGATCAAGAATATATATACTTTATATGGTCGGAGATGCTTCCTTCTATGCGTTACAAACATCCGGACAATTTTATAATACCCTTTGCAACGGTAAAAAAAATATTTATGAATTGGCTTAAACTAAAACAAAAAATACTAAAGAGCTACATTAAAAAAAAAAAATTTGTCTAACAATTGTCTGTTGTTGGGCTGTGCTTGCCGAAGATGAGGATCAGTGCTCTTGCTGCGAATCTATGCCAAGTTGAGTGGAGAATTGCAAAGTATTCTGTACAAATTTATAAATGCTGTGCGCAAGGATGCAGCAACATTCGATCAGCTCCTATGTTATGCTGGGCTTACACCGCGTCACACTCTGACACTATTGTCTGTGACAATTTGTGACAAAGGTTGTCACAGGTCGAGTGTTTACATTGGCGTCACATAAATTGTGTGTCACATAATTGCGCTGTGACAAGACAAATGAGTACTTATGGTGTCAATCGATTTCTGTCATTGTCACAGAGCGACACAATGCTAAAACGTGAACATTGAACGAGTTCGTGACCAGTGAGCCAGTTCCACGTTTAAAACAACAATAATTAAATTAAAAAGAAATACAATGGTTTATGTTGCTATCTGAAAATAAGCGGACGCTAAAATCTATATTGAATCGACAGCACCTCAGAGAATTGGTCATTTTGTTGGTCTGTGTTATATTTATTTTATAAAGAAAACAAGAAAACCGGCGGACCACTCATAGCCAAGGTTTATGACGCCAGCTGATCCAAGTGACAACTGGATATATCCATCAATGATGGCAAGGTGCCTTATCATGATAAAGTGATCGCTTCCTGGTCTCCTTCACCCCGGAGTAGGCCAAGTCGCATCTGATAGACATCAAGTTCAATAGAGAATGGTAAAGTGGCATCCACCTAACAAAGGAGCTGATCGAAAGTTGCTGCATCCTTGCGCACATCATGTGTAAATTTGTACAGAATGCTTCACAATTCTACACTCAACTAGGCATAGATTCCTTCTTTCCTTTAAGTCAAATTAATTTTGTCGTCGCAGCAAGAGCACTGATTCTCATCTTCGACCGGCAACCACAACCCAACAACAGCAAACGCCGCTAGGTCTGGCTCCTCTCAGGAATTCATTTGATGAAACTAAAAAGTTTAATTTAATTTAAATAAAAAAAAACACGAAATCACAAAAAAAACTGGCGCATATTTACCTTTATCAAAACTTAAGTCCCATAAAAACTAAATAATATTGTCACAGTGTGACAGAAAACCCAACTTGCTCGATGTGCTTGTCACAGGAAAAATGCGTTCAAATAAGCTGTCACAAACGTGCCAACTACTGTCACAGAAAGTATGTGACTCCAAGTGAGTACTTGTGTTCACATTCAAAAGTACTCATTCCTGTGACGCATGATTTCTGTGACAAGGCATTTGATGTTCACATTGCGCTGTGACACTGAAATGTGACACTTTGTGACGCTGTGTAAGCCCAGCATTAGGTGAAGGCAACTTTACCATTCTCTATTGAACTTGATGTCTATCAGATGCCACTTGGCCTGCTCCGGGGGGAAGGAGACCAGGCAGCGATTACATGAACATTATTGGGCACCGCGCCATCATTGATGAATATATCCAGTCGTCCCTCGCCCGCTGCACTCGCATCCACACGGAACTGGAATCACTGACCCACCGCTCCGCCATTCACCTCAGTCACTTGGATCAGCTGGCGTCATAGACCTTGGCTGTGAGCAGACCAACAAAATGACCAATTTTCTAAGGTTTTGTCGATTCAATATAGAATTTTGCGTCTGCTTATTTACAGATAATAACATAAACCATTGTTTTTCTTTTTTATTTAATTATTGTTGTTTTAAACGTGGAACTGGCTCACTGGTCACGAAGTCGTTCAATGTTCACGTTTTAGCATTGTGTCGCTCTGTGACAATGACAGAAATCGTTCACACCAAAAGTACTCATTTGTCTTGTCACAGCGCTGTGACACACAATTTATGTGTCGCCAATGTAAACACTCTTGACCTGTGACAACCTTTGTCACAAATTGTCACAGACAATAGTGTCAGAGTGTGACGCGGTGTAAACCCACATTACACTGTGCGGTCTCTGCTATAAGGCGTTAGGGCGTTTTTGCTTGGGGCTCTCGGTGTGAACACACTGTTTACGTCGCAGCTAGAGGCGACAACGTGAATGCAAATAACACATTTGCGTCACGCCAGTAGAAGGGAAGGAGAAATGGCTAACAAATACGCCAAACTGCAGCAGCAGTTCCTTTGCTGTTATCCAGTAAACAAAATGACTTGGTCGGTGTGTACTTACTGCAGTCGCACTGCTTCCACCTGTTGCTTATCTATTTTCCATTTAGTCTCTTCCATTGCCTTTACACCTAGCGGAGCAGGAGGCCCTGATAGCCGCCACCTGCGGACATCCCTTGAATCAACGGTATCCAGTAAGACGCAGCTATCAGGAAGCTTTTGTAAAACGTTTGCTGCAATTGCTTGAAGATCACGACGAACTGCACGACGACCTGTACGACAGCCTGTTGACAAATCCAACAGCAGTCGCAGGCAATGGCTATGCCTACAAGCATTATCTACTGCAGTCGGATGCTCAGATTACTCTTCGCGAGTCCAATAGCTTTGTTAACGAGGGCACCACCGGTCTCTGCACCTGGGAAGCTGCCTTGGCCCTGGCCGACTATCTGCTGCAACACCAGGAGCTGATAAAGGGAAAGAATATTTTGGAACTGGGAGCTGGCGCTGGGCTGTTGGGTATTCTACTCAAGCTGCCGGCACTAAAGCTACAGGCGGGCCAGGTGGTGCTTACAGACGGCAGTGCTCCATGTGTGAAGCTAATGCGCGAGAATATACACATGAATTTTCCCAATGCAAATGATAATGTGGAGGCCATTCCACAATGCGAACTGCTTCGCTGGGATGAGATCAAAGACTTCCCCTGGAAAAAATACGCTGAGACAAATCTTCTCATGGCCGCCGATATTATCTATGATGATTCTCAGTTTGATGCCTTGCTAAATGCTTTGGATTATGTGTATACCAGGAGCGGAAATCGCTTGGAAATGCTTATGGCCAGTACTGTCCGCAATATAGAGACCTTGGACAAGTTCATGGAACAGCTAGGTAAATGTGGCTTTGATCTTCAGTACATATAACACTGCATTCTTACTCCTGACAGACCTCCGTCATTACCAGGTGAAGCCCTGTGCCAATGTGTCAGCAGCTGCTAGTCGTTTTTGCCGAGATCACACAGCTGCCGTTCAGATTATCTTGATCAGCCGCTAGTTATACATTTAATACTCTAATTCTAAGTCTTATCAACGCGACATAAGTACCTAGTTCTTTAACATCAATGACTAAGAACAAATATCACAATCAGTGCATTTTTATTAAAATTGTAAATATTTCGTAAGCAACAAGTGAATTACATTTTGTATTTGAAGGCCTGTATCCAGATGTAAATTAATTCGATGTAAAGTAAAACTTGCACACAAAAATGACAGAAGAAACGTAAAAATAAAATTTTGCTTGAAAATTTGTATGAAAATTGTACTTTTCATCGAAATAATTCACATCTGGATACAGGCCTTAAGTGGAGGGTAAGGTTAATTCGTACGAAAGTCATTTTTTTGTGACGACACAGTTAAAATCTCTTTGTTAAAACCAATAGCAAATTAAAGAATGACATTTTAAGAATGTTGTAAAAAAATTTTCACGAAGTAATATTAAAAATCATGGCAATGGCAGCAATTATTCGGACGTGTCTCGGAAAAAAGTAGAATTGCGGTGCCCTTTATAACTTGGTGATGGATCATCTGAAATCAAAATATATAAGTTTATTCGTTAGATAATAGTTTTCCCCATGTAACTTAGGGAGGGATTTTCGAAATTTAATTTTTCACTTTCTTGGAACACTCTGAAGGGAAAAACGCGATATTCATGAAAAAAATCGGCTAATTTGTTATTGTAAAATAAAATTTATTAACAAATTGTAAAGAACTCTCCAGCGTTACCTTGTAAATTATGTACAGAAAAGATCGCTGCAGTAGTTTTGAAGTTACGAGGGGCACTGACTTTGAAAACGTCAGTTGTGGGAAAAACGCTTAAAAGTTTTGAACACTAAAAAATCTGGTATAAAACGTTTATAAGATATTTTATCGGCTTACCTCACACTGAATCATCAATGCCAGATCCATAAAGGATGTTGCTATCCATGCACAGTGGTCGGAATCGCCTTTTTTTAACCAAAAAGTCCAAAAATAAGGATACAGCAGTGCAATTTGGCACTTATATTTTACCGGACAAATGTAAATTTCGAAACAAATTATGATTCGATAGGACCACACCTTCACCTACCTGCCATATAAACCCACCAACCTTCCAAAAGAATTTATTTTTTATAAAGAGTTTAGAATATAATTTAAGACAAATATAATGGTCAATTCCTTTTTTATATCAATTCTAAACAATATTCATCATTCATAATATTCTTCATAATATTCTTCTTCTGGAAAGTTCAAGTTCGTGGATTCCTATTTTTTAACGCATTGTCTTAACATAATTTCTAATGGTCTGCAAAGTAATTTGTACTGTAGTATTTTCTCGTAGCTAGCATATATATCGCAATTTTTCTGAATGCACATTGCTTGAAGGCAGTTATACTGTCTTCTGGTAAGACAATTGTCCAGCAGAAAGGCTAAGGTTTCATCTTCAGTTAAAGGAATTGGTGTTTTGAGTCCTCGAGTGTTCGTTATCTCAGATTTATCAGTCGTTTTAAATGTTTGCTGTGAAATAAACGACAAATCCTTATCCCTAGATTTTTTGCAGAAACTGATGCTGCGTTTAGAAGAGCGTTGGCATCGTTCTCTTCTCAGAAATCGGTTACAATTTCCCTCTTCAGGCTCGATTTTCTATATTTCAAACAAAGCCGACAAAGTTTATTTTCAGTGTTATTCTCCTGAGCCATATCTTTATTAATTATTATTGTTTTATCCTTTAATTCATATTTTTCATGATTTTTTATACTCTGTACCAGAGGTACACAATAGTATAATCGGGCCTGTTCCGAATTCCGAAAACGAGTTGAATTGCCGCAAATCGAGTTGGTTGCTGTTCCGAATTCCGCAAATCGACAAGAATTGTCGTTTTCAAAACGTGCGCTGCAGAGTCAGCGGAATTAAAAGTAATTGCTATTTAAAGCATTAAAATACTTCCTCAAAATGATTAACTAAATATTCGAAATTAGTTGAACATTTTTAAGATCGTTTAACATCATTACTTAAACTATTTAAAGTTGAAGTATAATTTAATAGAATTTTTTTATAAACATCTATAAAATTTTGCATGAAAAAGAAAACCGAGCGTCCGTGACCAAACCGAGCTGTTCTGAATTCCACTTTACTTTTTAGTCGATTTCGACCTTCAATCGGCGGCTGCTAGGGTTGCTGCATATGAATTTATTTAATCGGACTGCACTTTTCTATTTCACTTAGCTATGTTTAACCATATTTGATATGACATATTCAAATGTAGTATTTAATTACTGGTTTAAGTAAAAATAAATGGATTTAAAGCGTAAATAAGAGCTTTATAAATTTAAATTATAGAGATGATGACAACTCTGGCTGCTGACGATATACACAAACACGGGCGCAGGCCAGCCAGCCAGCTGTTTTCGAAACCGAGTTCGAAAAGTCGAAACGTAACCAAATCGTTCGGAATTGGGAACAGCAAATAGTAAAACGTTCGTTTTCGTTTCGTTTTTACTTTTTGAAAACGTTCGGAATTCGGAACAGGCCTGTATATTTTCTAATCCAAGTAGCTGATTGTGTACACTTAAATTTTATTAAAACGATGACCATGATGGCAACTTTATCACAATAATACCTCTTAACCAATTTAAGGGATTGCCCCCTAATCCAAATCCTGCGTACGCCCTTAGCTGCAAACCTAACAATTATTTGCGGGGCTCAGGATCGAGGGTTCGATCCAAAATTTACCAATGCATATGGCTCAAAATCTTGAGGTTTAAGGTTTTTATTAAGGTTTTAAGGTTTTATTAATTTTATTTTATTTTGGTTTAATAATTTGGTTCGGCTTCAGAGACCTCTCTCGGAAAACGAAAATTGCGCTATACAAGTCGCTTATCATCCCAGTCCTGCTATACGGCGCAGAAGCACGGACAATGACAAAAGAGGATGAGGCGGCAATTGGCGTGTTCGAGAGAAATGTTCTTCGGAGGATTTATGGACCTCTAAACGTTGGCGGCGAATTTCGCATCCGAATGAATCGCGAACTGTATGAGCTCTATGGGGACACTGACCTAGTCAAGCGCATAAAACAACAGCGTTTGCGCTGGATAGGACATGTTACCCGTATGGATGATAACGCTCCAGCAAAGCGTGTGTACAATCGGCATGCGGTAGAGTTGGGAGGCATTCCCCCGCCTGGTCGACCAAAGCGGAGATGGCGTGACCAGGTGCAGGGAGACATTGCGAACCTGGGAGTGTCCTTCTGGCGGAATGTCGCTCGGGACAGAGGCGAGTGGCGGGCATTAGTGGCAGCGGCCGAGACCGTAAAACGGTTGTGATGGCCAAAGAAGAAGAAGAAGAAGAATTTGGTTCGGATTACGTTATTCCCAATTTAAATTAAAAATAAATTTCGTTAAATACTCAAAAGAATATTTAGATTTTCTTCATTATACGACAAGCTTCCTAGTAGAACTTGACACCACGAAAAAGGCACAAATTGCATCTTTTTCACCGAAGAAGTAGTTCCCAAGAGGTGAACAGTTCCTCTCGCTTTTGTTAAGGCGTGAAAACTTCAACGAATGCTTTATTGAGAACGTAATTTAGCATGTGTTTTTGTTATTGCTTTCAACTTCGTGAATCGTTCGGGTTTCCCTTACAATTTTTCTACATGCTAGCATGCTAGACACACGATTTTATATGAAATATTAAAACAAAAAACTTATTTATAGAAATGTTTATTTCAATGAAATTCTGTTAGTATTTATTTAATCAGGTGTAATTATTTTTTATATATAATGTTAGGTTCTGAAAGTTCAAAATAAATAAATGATTCAAACAAAAATGAATTGCTTGATAATTTAAATACTTACATATATTGGTACTTTTTGTATTTTAATATTTGGTTGCTGATTGCGATGTATTGGTTGCGTTGGTTTGTTGATCCCTTCGGTTCAGTTTATCGATCACACATGTAAAAAATAGGGGAAAGTTAACTTCGGCTCGGCCGAAGTTTTGTATACCCTTGCAGCTTCCATTGAAAACAAAAAAGTTTTTCTAACTAAGACTACTTTTTGGACCTTACTTTTCTATGGGATCTATACTATATAGATGTCTGATTTCGACCAAACTTGGTGAAATTATGGAAAAGCATAATACACTGTTAATTACGAAATTTGGAGGCGATCCCATTTAAAACTAAAAAGTTTTTCTCACTAGAACTTATTTTTCGACCGATCATTCATACTGCAGCTATATGCTATAGTCATCCGATTTTGATAACACTTTGTAGAAATGTGTTAAAGTATATAAAATAAGAATATGTCAATAAAAAAGAACATTTTCATTAAAAACAAAAAAGTTTTTCTCACTAGAACTAGTTTTTCGACCGATCGTTCCTATGGGAGCTATATGTTATAGTCATCCGATTTCGACCAAACTTTGTAGAATTGTGTAAAAGTATATAACATAAGTGTATGCCAATGACAAGGACGTTTTCATTAAAAACAAAAAAGTTTTTCTCACAAAAACTAGTTTTTCGACCGATCGTTCCTATGGAAGCTATATGTTATAGTCATCCGATTTCGACCAAACTTTGTACAATTGTGTAAAAGTATATAAAATAAGTGTATGCCAATGATAAGGACGTTTTCATTAAAAAAACAAAAAGTTTTTCTCACTTGAACTAGTTTTTCGACCGATCGTTCCTATGGCAGCTATATACTATAGTCATCCGATTTCGACCAAACTTTGTAGAATTGTGTACAAGTATATAAAATAAGTGTATGCCAATGATAAGGATGTTTTCATTAAAAACAAAAACAAAAAATGTGCAGCGTATATGTACCAGAAGACTTCGTGAAAATTTTGGTGAGGATAGCTTTAAAACTGACGGAGGAGATAGCATAGAAACAGACAGACGGACAGACGGACGGACGGACAGACGGAGAGGGCTAAATCAACTCAGCTCGTCATGCTGATCAAGAATATATATACTTTATGTGGTCGGAGATGCTTCCTTCAATGCGTTACAAACATCCGCACAATTTTATAATACCCTCTGCAAGGGTATAATAATTATTTGCGAAAATAAAATAGAGACAACTAGTTTTTGTGAGACAAGTTGAACCAATGATAACTCAAAATACTTACATATGGGCATTTCTACAGCACGCACGTGAAAGTCGTACGAATTTATTAACCTTCATCATAAAGAAACACAAAGAAAAATTGTAAAATATATTTGTCTTTATAGGTTTTTGAATAGCATTTTATTGGGTCGTTTTCTAAGAAATTTCGTTTTTTAGTGCAATTTAAACACGATTTTTTTTATTGTGTAAAACATTTTATGAAATTACTAGCTGAATACCCGGCGTCGCCCGGGTTCTTATGATTCTTAAGAAAACGATTATATTTAATCTAGTGCAGGCTGCATGTCGTTATAAACATTTGGACCGTTCGATCTTTTCCTCTATATACACGTCTTCATGATAATCTAAACTAAGGATTTTTTTGCAAATTTCGTGATTCTTTGACCGTTTGCTTAATACTTCCTATTTACCCGTCTATAATTGCCGTCTATCAAGTCTTCGCAATAATCCAGGCTCAAATCAAAATTTGCAAACTTCGCAATATTTTGGACCGTGTAATCTACAGCTTCCATTTACCAACGCCGGCATTGTAATATAAGCACTAAGCGCTTTCATAAATCCTCATAAGGTTATTTTGCAAATTTCGCGATTTATGGACCTTAGAAAGCTTCGCGGGCAAGCGTTGACCAAAGTTTTATGGCAATCGGATGAACGGTAAAGTTTTTGAAATTTCGCGGTTTTATGACCATTTCCGGCCCATTTCTTCAATTTAGATACCTTCGCGGGCAAGCGTACAACCATTTCTCAAAGCTTAATCAAAATCGAACATTTTGAAAATTTCGCGGTTCTTGGACCATTTTCCGCCCGTAGCTTCTACTTGGAAACCTTTCCGGGCAAGCGTCGAACCACTATCCAAAGATTTACCGAAACCGCAAATTTTTTAATTTTTGCGGTTTTTTGACAATTTTCTGCAAATTTCTTCAACTTAGAAACCATCCCGAGCAAGCGTTTAATTCATTCCCAATGTTTGATTGCAATCGGATGAACGGTATAATTTTGCGTATGTCGCGATTTTTGGACCTTAGAAACCTTCGCGGCCAAGCGTCTAACCATTGACCAAAATTCATCGCAATCGGATGAACGGTATAGTTTTTGAATTATCGCGGTTTTTGGACTATTTCCCGCCCATTTCTTCAAATCAGAATCCTTCACTCGCAAGCGTCCAAACCTTCTCAAAAGTTTTATAACAAACGAACATTTTGCAAGTTTCGCGGTTTCTTCTACTTGGAAACCTTCCCGGGCAATCGTCGATCAATTTCCCAAAGTTATAGAGAAGACGCAAATATTGCAATTTTCGCGGTTTTTGGACCGTTTTCCGCAAATTTTATCAACTTAAAAACCTTCCCGGGCTAGCGTTCAACCATTCCAAAATTTTCATTGCAATCGGATGAACGGTATAATTTTCCAAATTTCGCGAATTTTGGACCATTTTACAGACATGAGACATAGCCTATGACACTTTCCTGATCGACATGAACTTACTGAGAAAAATTCGTGAAGATCGGTTCAGCAGTTTAGACGCCCATAAGGGACAAACATACAAACATACTTTCACTTTTATATAGATGTATAGTATAAATATATTCACCATTTTGATCCAATACCTTTTGCCATCTTTTGGGCAAGAGATTGATTCCACGCATTAAAATTTTTGATCCTTGCAGGCAAAAAACTGGTCCAATCGGTTTTTGACGTCCTGATTTGAGGTGAAGGTTCTCCCATCCAAAAAATTTTGCAGAGACCTGAACAAGTAATAGTCCGAAGGTGCCAAGTCTGGAGAAATGGTGGGTGTCCCATTCAAGCTGCAAAAATTTTTTGGCGAGTCCTCTAACTTGTATGAGGTGCAAATTTCGTTCTGTAAGAACATGAGGAACCCATATGTACAGCTTCGAAATTATTGAGCCCACGTCCTCTTGCACAGCGGTCGCGCACTCTAGCCGCTGAGCCACCCTGCCACTTTACTTTACGGTCGCGTTAGACAAATTTAATCTTTCAACAATCTCTCAAGTTGTTATTCGATGATGCATCGACCAACGACTTTATTTTATCCACATCGGCTTCAAGAGTCCTTCCAGGACGTGGTGTATCCTCAAGGTCAAAATTGCCGGAACGAAATTTTGCAAACCAATTTTGGCATTGGCGTTCTGTCAACACATCTCCGTATACTCGTACCTTTTGATAGTAAAACAGTAAAATATGAGGAAAATTATGTTTTCGATCTTCCATCTTTAATAAGGCACCAAACAAAAACTGTTCCAAAAAACTTAACAAAATTTTGTATAAAAAAGCTATACTGTATTAGCTGTTCAAATACTATATATAACGGTAAATCGGTTGTGTGAAGTTGGCTGCGAAATAATTCAATAAAATCAGCTATTGTCATCAAACGAAATTACTTAGTGAACGTCCCAATAGTAGCACTATTTTAAATGTATAGTTAAACTGGGAGTTGTAGAAAGAGAAGGTCCCAAGATAAGGGCAGACAAAATGGCATTAGTGTGACGTGACAGAATATGTGGGTTGTTTTGCTTTAAAAAAAAATGCAAAAATCGGCGAAACCCGTTTGAGTTTCTTAATACAACTAATTTTAATACAATCTGCAATTATCTATATATATAATATTGTTCAACCTGAATGACAGGTGACAGGGTTTTAGAAAATTCCAGCCGGGAATGCCGGAAAAGCGTCGGGAAAGTTTGTATGGGGAAAATTTAATTTTTTATCCGATTGACTTGAAATTCGGTTTGTAAGCATAGTATGCAAAATAATTGGACACGTGTTTCCCGATTTCGGAAAATCCGCCCGAATTCTCGGAAATTCGATTTGCAAAATCGTGAATTCGTGAATATGATTTCCTGGAATTCGACCGTAGGGGGGATTCCCGGAGCGTCGGATTTTGAATTTATTCTCATGACTGAGCGTTTAGAGTTAGTTTAATTGAATGCGTTTCCGTGGACGACGTGTCGATTCGTCTAGTTTGTATGGGGAAATTCTTTTCATCGGATTGACTTGAATTTCGGTATGACACTATATGAAAAATATTGGACACGTGTTTTCCCGATTCGAAAACGCCCGAATTCTCAAAATCTAAAAATCTTTTCATCGATTGACTTAAAATTCGGGTGATATAGTGGATTGAAATGTAGTTTTCTGATGTTGGAAAATTTGACCTTAGGGTCGGAAACTCACAGCCCAAAACCTAAATTGGGTTGGTAGCGAAGTGTACTAAATATTGGACACGTATTTTCCCGATTTCGAAAAATACGCCCACGAAAATTCTCGAAATCAATAGCAAAAATTAGTTTTAGTCCGTTGACTTGAAATTCGGTGTAGGACGTAAGTGACGAATTGGAAGGATTTTCCGATGTTATTTAACTAGATTGGAAATTCCCGGAAGCGTCGGGAAGTTTGAAGAAAATTTTAGCATCGTTGACTTGAAATTCTGGTTGTAAAGACTTATGAACATTGATGATCTTCCGTGCTGGAAATTCGACCGTAGGGTCGGAAATCCCGGAAAACGTCAAAATTTTTTTGGGAAAGTTTTATTTTTCATCCAATTGACTTAAAATTCGGTTTGTAGCTAGTATGGAAATAATTGGACACGTATTTTTCCGATTTCTGAATATCCCACAAGGAAATTCTCTGGAAATTCGATAAACAAAAATCTATTTTTAGTCCGATTGACTTGAAATTCGGTTTGTGAGGACTGTAAGTGAAATAAATTTAAATGCGACTTTCCGATGTGGGAAAATTCAACCGTAGGGTCGGAAAATTCTCGGAAAAGCGTCGGAAAAGTTTGTATTGGGAAAATTTTATTTTTCAACCGATTGACTTGAAACTGGGTTTGTAAGCGAAGTATACGAAATAATTGGACACGTTTTTTCCCGATTTCAAAAAATCTGCCCGCAAGGAAAATTCCCGGGAAATTCGATATGCAAAAATCTATTATTCATCCGATTGATTTCAAAATCTGTTTGTAAGGATAGTAAGTGAAATGAATTGAAATGTGATTTTTCGATTATGAAAAATTTTTTAAATTCCCCGGAAAAGCGTCGGAAAAGTTTGTATGGTGAGAATTTTATTTTTCGTCCGATTGACTTGAATTTCGGTTTGTAAGCAAAGTATGAAAAATAATTGGATACGTATTTTCCCGATTATGGAAGGTTTCTAAGTTGAATAAATGGGCGGAAAATGGCGCACAAACTGCGAAATTTAAAAAATTATAGCGTTCATCCGGAAGCAATGCAACTTTGAGGAATGGTTGGAGAGCTGGTGGAAAATGTCCCAAAATGTGTGTTCAAGGCCAATCCTTATTTGTGGGCCGATCTTTATCAAATTGGGTTTGTATGCTTTAAATTTGAGAAGTTCACCACTAAGATCGGAAAACCGCGAGAGGGGCAATCTCTGTTTTGAGCCGATTTATGTAAGATACGGTCAAATATGTTCTAATTTGTGAAATCCACCCCTCAGTCGGAAAAGAAAATTGCTACTCTTATCGGTTAAAACAGCTTAGCTGACGGCGGCGTAGCGACGCAAGCCGGGTTTATTTGCTAGTATACTATATATATAAAATTGTTCAACCTGACTGACAGGTGACCATCGCACAGCCTAAACGGTAAGAGCTAGAGGGCTGAAATTTGGACAGGTTTTAGAAAATTCCACCCGGAAAAGCCGGAAAAGCGTCGAAAAAGCGTCGGAAAAGTTTGTATGGGGAAAATTTTATTTTTCATCCGATTGACTTGAAATGCGGTTTGCAAGCATAGTATGCGAAATAGTTGGACACGTGTTTTCCCTATTTCAGGAAATCCGCCCACAAGGAAAATTCTCGGGAAATTCGATATGCAAAAATCTATTTTTCATTCGATTGACTTGAAATTCGGTTTGTATTATATTTTGACTTATATTTGAATTCGTTACGTGACATACGTTATGTAACAAATTTTTTCCTTTGAGTATTTTTGTGGTGTTTTTATAATGCCTAGCAAAAACTTATTGTTAATAGCAATCACATAGTTTGTTATGGTTTCTTGTGCAATCTTTATTTACTCTTTGTACCCTTAGAATGGTTTTAAGGCCCTCTTCTGGTCTAGACGACCGAATTTTACCTGTTTTTTTTTTTAAACTTGAGGAAAAAAACCGGGAAAAGATTTTGTAATTCTGTTTTTATGTATTAGGTTGCACAATTCATTGAAAATAATACAAAATTAAAAATGTTTGAGTGCGAGGGCTATTCAAAAATTTCTTGGCATACAAAGTAGGGTCTTCTAAAAAATGTGTGTTGATGTTTCGCAGCTTTCCGGAAGTCCCCATTATCGGAAAGCAAAACGGAAGACGGAAAATTGGTTATGATTTATGAGAATTGGTTATGGGCTATGAGTAAATGTAAGATTGGCTTATACTAGTTCAATTTAATTGTTTCCCTATAAAAATATGATGAAAAATAGAATTTTTAAGGACCTTTAATTTTTTGGTCTCGGTTGACCTTTTAGTGGAAATGCCCGTAATAACGTATGTGTAGTTATTAATGATAAAGGATAATTTTTTAGCAACTTCCTTTTTGCCAACAATGTTTTTGGCAGCTCAGCTGTTTTCGTGTCACATGTTACTGTCAAACATGTTCAGTTTGGTCTATAATCTAACCATGAATCGACTTACAAGCGAACATCGCTTGCAGATTATTGAATTTTATTATCAAGATTTATGCTCAGTTAAGAAGTGCTTCGTGCGCTTCTTCCATTTTATGGTAAGTTTGGCGACCTTTTAAAGGGGGCTATTCGGAATCTTTTGACTAAATTTCCCACCAAATTTACATCATTGGACATTAAACCACTAAGACGACTACGTGGAGTGCGGACAGAGGAAAATATCGCAGCTGTATCCGCCAGTGTTGTTAATGACCTTGAATTAACTATTCGGCACCGTTCGCAGCAATTGGGCCTCTGTTACTCCACTACGGGAAAAATTTTGCGGAAGGAATTGGGTAGAAAACGTTTTAAAATACAGCTGGTGCAAGAATTGAAGCCGAACGACCTACCGCAACGCAGAATTTTTGGTGAATGGGCGCTGGCAAAGTTGGATGAAGATCCACTTTATTATCGGAAAATTGTGTTCAGCGACGAAGCTCATTTCTGGTTGAATGGATACGTGAACAAACAAAATTGCAGTGTAAGGTGTGAAGAGCAGCAAGAAGCATTGATAGAACTGCCAGTGCCAGTGGTGTGGACTATGGGTCGGTGGCATCATTGGACTGTACTTTTTATACCCTGTTCCCATTAAAACTGGAAAAAGGGGAAACATGAAGTTGTCCAAAAGTATGTAACAGGTAGAAGGAAGCATTTGCGATCATATAAAGTAAATATGTATATTCTTGATCAGCATTAACAGCCGAGTCGATTTAGCCATGTCCGTCTGTCTGTCCGTATGAACAAACAGATCTCAGAAATGGTAAGAGATAGAGGTTTGACATTTATGGGACATATGCTTCTTAAACTTGCAGACAGATCAAGTTTATTTTCAATTTTTGCCACGCCCCCTCCCGCCCCCGCAAATTGGTAAACACGTCATTTCTCCGACACTTTTATAGATAGAAGGTTTGTTCGTTTTGGACATATTTAGTAATCAGGTTTATTTATCGATCCGCCGAAGGAATACTAAAGATCGGATGAACGGTTGTCGAGTTATAAGGAAAACAAACAATTATGGGCAGCACCGGAACAACTCTACAGCTCAACTGGGGGTCGTAAAAACCCTAATTATGTTTAGCTTCAAAAAATTTCTAAATGTACTTAAACAGTTACTAAATATATGGTAAAAAATTCAAAGTTCTAAGTTTTTATCGCGTTTCAAAAAAAAATTCCCAAAAAACAGGTAAAAAACTTTCGTCACACGGGTCAACCCCCATAAGGTAATTATCTAGTATAGCGGCCTCATCTCAGAAAATTATAAAAAAACTTCCTTCAATGGACCGCGAATTATGAAGAATTTTCATGCAGAAAAATTGAGGGAGTCATCCATTTTCTTTTCTAACGAATTTTGAAAATTGTATTTTTTCTTAATACAATATATATTTATTTGCTTTGAGAAATATGTCTAATTTAAATCAAATTTAATTGGTTAAATGGGGTTCATTCAATGATTCTAAATAATTAAAATGGAGTGCACGAATTGCAATTTGACTATGTCAGAGTTTTTGCCTTTTTGGAATATAGAGGTCATCGAATATTTAAAGCGTCTTAAATGTATACTACAGAAAAAAAATGTGGAAACTGTGCAGCTGAATGCATGATAGCAGTAAAAGATGCCAGCAAACTATTCTTCCGGTGCCGAAAATGGTGGCCTGCTACAACAAAGGACAATATAAAAAAGTTTTGTCGGTTGGGATACAGTTCGCTTAAAAGGTTAAATTAACTTTCTTGAATTGTAACCTGTGGTTTTATACTATTTGTTTAAATTATAAACTTTAAAAGGTGAAATCATGTTTGTGGAAGACGACTTGGGCTGGGCCCGGCAATCTATAGACTGAAAAACGTTTTAAGGAAAGTTTATATAGATTAGTCTTTCCGAAAAAGTTGTAGAAAACTTGGAAAGCTTCTACTTATCACTTACCATCTCTGAGATTTGTTTGTTCATACGGACAGACGGACAGACAGACAGACAGACGGACATGGCTAGATCGACTAGGCTGTTGAAGCTGATCAAGAATATATATTCTTTATAGGGCCGGAGATTTTTCCTTCTGCCTGTTACATACTTTTGCCCAAACTTATGATACTCTATGTACCTTTGGTACAGAGTATAACAAATGCATTATCTCGGATATTTGGCCAAATTTATGTTTTATAAACGGTTCCCAAATCATAAGGACTTTTTCCGAGGTGAGTACGCAAAGGAACGCGCCGCAGTCAAATTTTTTTTAATTTTCCCTTTGTAAAATATTATAAGATATTTCTCGATGGACCGCGAATTATGAACATAAAATATTAATTCATAGAAGGAGGAGGAAGTGCACGGGGAAGACGACTAGGCCCATCCTT
Source organism: Lordiphosa collinella (assembly GCA_018904265.1). Classification (NCBI taxonomy): domain Eukaryota; kingdom Metazoa; phylum Arthropoda; class Insecta; order Diptera; family Drosophilidae; genus Lordiphosa; species Lordiphosa collinella. Next base: position 114,733 of record JAEIFV010000052.1, read on the forward strand.
AGGGGACAGCATTTAAAATAAAAACGCCCTTATATGGCTTACGTGGAGTAGGTCTCATGGGAAAACCACGTTAAAAAACGCGCCTTGAATTTTACCTCAATAGGTGGCGTGGAAAATAGTTTAAAACAGATCCAATAGGTGTCAAGTTTTTTTCGCTATGAAATTTAAGAAAATGTTGGCCTTAGTCATAAGAAAATATTTTTAAAATATTTATTTGCAAAAACAAACAAAATTCGAAAAGCATATGGGCATTTCCACAGCACGCACGCGACAGTCGTACGAATTTTTTAACCTTCATCATAGAGAAAAACAAAGAAAAATTTTAAAATAAATTTGTCCATATTGGTTTTTGAATAGCATTTGAGTAGCACTATTTTTAATGTATAAGCTGCGAGTTGTAGAAAGAGAAGGTCCCAAGATACTGGCAAACAAAAAGGAATACGTTATGTGACAGAAAACGGAAGTGCGTTTTTTTGACAATCATAAAAATTCAAAAATCTGCGAAACCCGTTCGAGTTTCTTAACACAACTAATTTTAGTACGATCTGCAATCATGCGACATTATATTTAGAGCTGATTCGTTGAAAAATAAATGTTGGTGTTTTTTATATTTGACTCATAATGATACGTTACGTGACATACGTTATGTGACAAATTTTTCTCTATGATTACTTTTGTGGTTTCTTTAATAATGCAAAGAAAAAACTTACTGTTAATTGCACTCAAATAGTTTGTTATGGTTTCTTATGCAATCTTTGCTTACACTTTGACCCTCTTAAAATGACTTTAGAGAGCAAAAGTTAATGAAATCTATGGGTACTTTTTAGGAAAAAAAGCCTGCAAAAGAATGATAAAAATAAGAAAACTGTTGATTGCTTGACTTTGCATTTGAAAATCTCGAAAAGGAATATGAGTAAATTTAAGATTGGCTTAAACTAGTTAAACTAGTTTGACCTATGCGTTAAGTTTTCTCCGGTTCTACCGGACCGATTTTGATGAAACAAATGATTCGACGGAGAATTGTCAGCTCTTTAACTTTTATTTTGATTTTTTTTTCCAAAAATTACTTCAACTTTAAACGCGTTTATCTCGAAACCACGTTTTTCGAAATGGCGGCCAGATATCTCCAGTTAACTGAACCGATTTTCATGAAACAAAGTGGAATCGACGCAGAATTGTCACCATTCTCGGCTGAACCTCGACCATAATTTTAAAAATTTTTTACTTTTTTTTTACACTAAACTACAAAAAAAAGCCCGAAATTGAAATTTTTTTTTGAATGGCCGCCATTTTGTCAAAAAAATCACAAAATTAAGTTTGAGGTTCAGCCGAAATTACTCTATACTGATTATAACCCGTTTTTTTCATTTCGGACGCTCCGGAGACCCGGAACGTGGCCGCCGTGCGCACCTTTTTTTCACCACCAACTTTGAAGTCTCATTACTTTTTGAACAGCCCTCGTATCAGCAAAAAAATTTTTTATTTACTTTGAACCTTTGTAATATAATAAATAAAAAAGTTTTCAATTATTCTTTGCGTTTTCAAATAAGAATTTTTTAAAAAGGGTCCAAAAAACGGGTTTTGAAGAGAAGACCCCCTTATTTAATTGTTTCCCGATAAAAATATGATCGGAAAAGTGTTTTTTAAGTACTTTAAATATTTTGGTCTCGGTGGACCTTTCTGTGGAAATGCCCATATGTGATCAAGCATATATTTGTTTGCTTTGAAATTCCATTAAAAAAGAACCATGGTCGTCCCCCGCGATTTTTCTGCATGAAAATTCGTCATAATTCGCGATCTATCGATGGAAATTTTTTTTTTATAATTTTCACAGATGAGGAGGAGTATTGCATTCAATACATGTCGACACCGTTTCCCGCAATGCGAAGTCAATTGAATAAATGAGTTCCATTCTTTTTTCGAAATTTTAATAAATATTTTATAAATATTCTTACGACGTTTCTAGCTCCGGTTACGTGTACGAAAAATGTTTAACTTTGTTTTCAAGCCAAAACCCGAAATTTGTAATGAGCTTTGCCCTGTAAAAAGATTAGTCCTTCAGCTTCTGCCCTTGTTCAATGATCGTCGAACATAAACGTATGCATCAGAAGAATAACACAGGGGAACAAAATGACAACTTTTGCATGTTGCATCCACTTTGATGAAAAATTCTGGTCCAGTTTGGTGCACTGATTACAAAACTGGTCTCGATTTGGCTCAGCTTTTTTTTTCGCTTTGAAAAAATGATGGAGGTCACACAGAGCAAAAATATCTGCGAATGCATCAATGCAGTCAAAAAAAAATCAAGCGAGCGGCATCAGCAAGCCCGAAGGTGACCAAATTGGCCTTTGAAGAGAGTTATTCATAAGTTTATGGTAATAGACTCTTCTATTTTCACAAATTTTGTTGCATTTATAACGGCTGAATGGACAAAGCTACAGGCGGTAAATCCCGAAAAAAAGAATTAAAATTTATGACATGCCAAATGTCCGTTTTGTTTATAACTCGACTATCGGTTATCCGATCTTACCAACCCTTTGGCGGATCGATAAATAATATGTATTAGTCAATATGTGTAAAAGGTTCGAACCGACTATCTGGAAAACTGTGCGAGATCTAGTTTATTTTCGCCCCATCCCTTACCTGCAATTTAGAAAAAACCTCATATATCCCACAGATAGTGAAGATAGATAATTTGTACCTTCCAGACATATGTGGTAATCAAGATTATAAAGCGACCCACCAAAGGGTTGGTAAAGATCGGATGAATGATTGTTGAGTTAAAGGGAAAACTAACAATTGGCATGTCATAAATCTTAATTCAATTTTTCCATTATTTATTCAAAGCGAAAAAACGTGCAAAACACGAAAGCTGATGGATCCAAACCGATACCAGTTTTGTAATCAGTGGACAAAACTGGACCAGAATTTTTAATCAAAGTGGATGCAACAAAATGGCTGTTCCCCTGTGTAATAATAATCACAAATGGTTTAAAAAATATTTTAAGTTTATTTTTACGCTGATTTTAAGTCCGGTTACGTGTACGAAAAATGTTTAAGTATCTTTTTAAATCAAAACCAGAAGTTTTTAATAGGCTTTGCACAGTAAAAAGATTAGTCCTTCAGCTTCTGACCTTGTGCATTGTTTGTCGCCGTTTTGGTGCTTAGTTGTCTTTCGCCATTGTATTCTTCTGCATTGCTTTTAAAATATGTAAGGCATGGAAACGCCGCAAGCTAGAACAGGACTAGGAAGAGTCGGTTAATAAAAAAAACTAGAGTAGAGAACATGTGAAGAACATATGGTTGGTCCACTTTTGACCCAAGAAAAACTGATGAATTCACTGCTGGATGACCAGAAGATGACAAGTGCAAATAAAAAAGAAAATAAATAAAAAAAGAGAGAACTTAATACGTCCTCATTCGATGAATTCCGAAAGCAGAATGAATAACAATATTCCGGCTCGACCTGCTTGACTTTGTTCCAAATTTTCAAGGCCTGCTTGGTTCGATTTATGTGGGATCCAGTTGTGAGAAGCCAATCGATATAAGAACTAGAACCGGTCATCCTTTGAAAGCTGGTAACAATGAGATTTGGGCAAATTAAAAGGACGAAAAAGATAGACGAGACGTTAATCGGCAAAGTGAATATGCTAAAGCTGTTTTTACACATGTTATATACATATCTCTAAACGTACTGGAGCTGGAGCCCGCGAATGGATTGTTTATATAAGCTGGCGGAAGCGCTCCAATCGAAGTAACAAAAAATGGAAATGTTTATGTCAAAATACACAAAGTATGCTGCAAGTAATGTCCATCTCTGTCCCCAGTTTATCGCGTTACAGCTTTCCCGAGGGTTGTTTAATGGCTTAGACTTTCATTCGATTGTCTCCCAATTCTATGTAGTCAGGCTTAATCGAATAGCTTGATGACTGGCAGACATTCAGAATTAAGCGATTTTGCTACTTTAAAACTCATAGCGACTGCAGTTGAATATTTCGTAGCATTTTTACAGTGAATTTCCGGAGGTCAGCAATTTAGATCGCTGATTGGATTTTGATTTTGATTTTTGGAATGGGATTGTAAATAAATACAATGTCTCTTCCTCCTACTTCAAATATCCAGTACTATTGGGATTATTAGTTTGCCAATTATTGTGACTCAAACACCAACTTATTTTTAATGTACAAAATTTCTGATAATGTACTAAACATAATTTGTACAGTCTGTACCAATGATATATGTATTGTAAACCTAGTATGTCACAGTCAGAAGAAAGCCTCTACGAGCCTATCGATATAGCAATGTCTGTTTGTCCGCCCGTCTGAGCTTATGCCTGAGAGCTAGAATCGCGAAGTTATTCGCTGAAAAATCGGCGTTCACAGCATCGATTTTTCTCCGAAATTTGGCAAAAAAATCTATTGCAATAAATTTTTTTAAATTTTTCTGAACTATCTACTAGAAGGCACTATCTGTCACATAAATTGGCTAATAACAGTGTAGGAGCTATATAGATGATAAATCGGGCCTCAAAGGCATACAAATATATATATATATATGTAACAATATAAGCCAAATTTATCTTTCATTTAACTTTTATAACTTAAATTATATCACTTCATGTAAAACTTTTAATGATGAGATTCTTTTCACATTCTTGTGAATTTAAAAATAATAAAATAAAATTACTCATCCAGCCATTGGTTCCTATTAGTAAATAGGTGCATATCCACGATACTTGGTTTTAAAGAGGCGCACCTGTCCGAGATTTGTTTTCAGCCTTACTGAACATACGTTCTGCGCAATTGGCCATTTCTTCAAACTCCTGTAACTAGGATTGTTAACAGGACTTGGCGGCGCTGCGTTCTTAAGCATGTGCAACTTCCTTATCCTTGCAGCAAACTTTTGTGTAGTCAGATTTCCTTTGACAAGCCGTGCAGGAAACTTTCCAACTTCATACTACCAACCTACTCACCAAGTGTTCAGCTCAAATAGTTTCTCATAAATAGATTTGAACCACTTTTTAACAGGTTCGAAGCCAGTCCTGAATCAGGAAAATATCAAACTACTTATTACCAACCTGCAGACCAAATATAAATTTTAAAACTTATATTACTTATGAGATATGGCCTATGAGCCACTTTGGAAACGTCTTGAAATCGGTGCTTGAAGTCCAGGAACATATAGTATAGGTGTCATAGAAAGGTAGAGTCTGAAAAGTAGTCCTTAGTTAGAAAAACTTTTTGTATTCAAAAGAAATGTCCTTTATATTGGCATTTATTTATTTGGTATGCTTTCACACGATTCTACAACATTTTATCAAAATCGGATGACTATAGCATATAGCTGTCATAGGAACGATTGGATGAATATAGCAAATAACTGCAGTACGAATAATCGGTCGTAAAAGAAGTTCTAGTGAGAAAAACAATTTTGTTTTAAATGGAATCACCTCAATAAAATGCATATGATAGTTTGTTATGCTTTTCCATGATTCCACTTAGTTCGGTCGAAATCGTATATCTATATAGTACAGTTCCCACAGAAAAGTCCGAAAAATAGTCTTATTTAGAAAAACAAACTGCAGAGTATAGAAACTTCGGCGGAGCCGAAGTTAACTTTCCTTTATTTTTTAACCTCTCACTTAACACTGCTAGACAGAATTTTTATACAAATCCGATTGAATAACATACACACAAACCTTCACATTTATAAAATAAGTAAGATTTTCTAAACTAGCCATATTTTTAGGTTTCAGCTGCTGCCATACATAATCGGACACCTGCCAGAGATAGTGCCAGTTGACTATTGCCATTTATGCTCAGAGAAATCTACAATTTTTTCCATGTACTTAGTTTACTAAGACTGAACAGGCTGCCGGATAACTGGAACAAAAAATCAGGCAACCTGCCAGTGTGAGTGAACGCACGCTTAAAATAAATGGGTTATCCCAAAAATCCCTAAAGATTTACATATAAACTTTTGCATTTCCAATTAAAACTGCTTATATTTATATGTGAAGAGACGCAAAAATAGTTACTTACTAAATCGAATGACAAAAGTTAAGCGAATTGAAACCGCCCGTTCGAAACCAAGTAGATTATGTTCGAACGGTTCTCTTTCCTTATTATTCATGTCATTTCACATATAAAGTCCTCCTAGTTTAGTTCAAAATGCTAATGTTTAAATGGAAATCACAATACAATGCGTATGCGTGGTTTTTTAGGTCCACGAATATTCGGAATGTTTGTATTGTATTTACAACTTTTACATTAGATTTGAAATGTAGATGTGTCAGAATCACTGGCTGATAGTCGGAATGGTGCCATCGTTGAGCCAACGCACATTAAGCTGTTCGATTTGGTGTTTCATGAAAATAATGCCATATACCTCGTACTGTATGTCCAAAAGTGGAGTGCGATGCGTGCGTGGCACCTTCATGCCCACCACCAGGGCCAACAGCGAGGTAATTATCATAAAGACAAATCCCTGGGCCATCAGGGTGCTGTTATCAGTGGCATAGAAGTAAGAGTTTTTCGCATCGGCCACAAAGTAATAGTACACAATGCTGGTGCTGACCAACTTAAGCAGGTAGGAAGCAAATATGCTGCACTCAGTGAAGCGCAGGTGCGTGACCTCCAATAGTGCGATCTGTAAGCTGGAGTAAGACATGCCAAAAAACAGAAGAACTATCCAAAATGGCCACTTTGACTCTGTGGCTCCGCATATAATCATGCCCAGCAGAGTGAGCAGAACCAGCAACAGCTGTGTGGTCACAAAGTGCACCTTTACTGAGTAGAAGCACAGGCAGATTAGGGTCAAGACACTTCCGCCGAACACCACCCAGAACATGGCATCAATATTTGACAGTTCCGTAAGACGCATGGCCGGATTCAACGCGAACCAGTACACAAAGTAAATGAACAACGCATATTGCACGGCTTCGGTGAAGATAAGCAGAAGCATCACATTCCACTGCTGATTCTTCGTCACATAGAAGAACTGCAGTCGCTTAATAACATCCGCACGCGGCTCAAAGATGCTGCCATTTGAGTTTGCTATCCGTAGATCGTTGTCCAAGCTATTCGCCATGTCCACTGTGCCCAAGATATGCAAGACTTTCAGGCCAATGAGTATGGCTAGCATGGCGGCGGCAATGCACAGATATGTTGCAGCAAAATTCACATAAATTCCATCAATGAGTTGCTCCGTGGTGGCTGTCTGACCAGCGTACTGTTTTAGATTCTTGCTATAGGCCGATCCAATCAAGCTCACCGCTGAGGCAATGCCAAGCAGATAACAGCTGCAGCAACCGGAAAGCATAAGGGAACGGCTGCCCTTTGTGCTAATGGTAAGTAGAAAGCTATATCCAGCCAGAAAAGTAAGGCTGTGGGCCACATACGAGATGTAGGCGCCGACGTGATCTGCGAGTGGGAATGTAACACACAATTAAAAGACCAATGAGAAGGTGGGATCCACTCACCAAAACCATCGGCAAAATAGAAACAGCTGGCCACCAAACTGAATACTCCTCCAGCGAGAAGCATCCATGGTTGCCAATATACAATGCACTTGTTCACAAATTTCAAGGCTAGCATGGTCAGCGCAATGACCAGACCCCAGCAGGCGCCCAGAATCATGGGTCCATAGTTAATTAATGACGCGTTTAGGTTGCGCTCGGCCACCAATGAACAAATTGTATAGCCAAAGACTAATCCACAAGGCAGAAAGCTGAGGCACACTGAAAATCGATGGTTTATTCACGGACGTACAAATTCTCGCTACTACTTACCCACATAGCTGGGAGCGTACTTAAAAAACTTGAGGATAAGTTTACCCCAGAGCTTCGACATGTTTGGAAAACTGCAAAACAACGTTGCCGAACAAAGTTTAATTCATTTTCATGTGGAGCTGGAGCAGCCAGATGCCAACAATAATACTGAGGCCAATGAGCAAGCCGCCAGTCAAAAGACGTTACAAATGGACGTCAACGACGACGACGAGGCAGTTGATAAGATAAGCTAACTGGGCTGGATGTGTGCATGTAGAGTGACTAATGCCGCAGCGAAATCAGTCTTCCAGCCAGATAACAGATAATCAGATGTCCAGCTGCTAGCTCGGAGCATTGGATATTCTGTGGAGGAATCCAAATGGTGTTCTGTCTGGATCTGTGATGACCTTTTCGGGCCAAGCTCATGGTTTGGCTTGTGCAATAGTTGTGTAGAATAAATGCTAAGCTGATAGTATAAGTAATAAATTCCCGTAAATCTAATCTGGTTGCTAAATAGAGGGAAATATTGATAATAACATTAAGCAAAAAAAAGGGTCATAGAATTTATTTTAATTACTTCAAAAAAATTTTATCTTCTCTATATGGGTAATTCTCTCTGATGAGTAAAACTTTTGGTCTCCAAATACATATTTTAATTTTTTATAAGGCCATAATCTAATTTTATTTAACGCTTTTTAAGATTTTCTCTGAAATTTATCTCTGCCAGATGCAAAGATATAGCGATTGATTTTTATACCCATGCAAAGGGTATATTAAAATTATCCAGATGTTTGCAACGCACAGAAGGAAGCATTTTCGACCCCATAAAGTATACCTATACATTCTTGATCAGCATGACGAGCTGAGTTGATACCCTCTGCAGAGGTATAAAACATTTTTGTTTTCAATGGAAATAATAACAATAAAGCGTTTTTTGGTCATAAAATAAAAACGAATTAATATTTTTTAAAACTTTTTTCTTCTTTTTATTCTGTCACTTAAAGGCTACAAATCGTAGAACAACCCAGTTGAACTTGACACCATGAAAAAGGCACTCCTTTCATACCTCTTTTTCACCGACGAAGTTGTTCCCAAACCTGAAAAGTCGCTTTTGTTAAGGCGAAAAAACCAGAAAGAATGCATCCTTGAGAACATATTTTAGCATGAGTTTTTGTTGTTGCCTTGAACTTCGTAAATCGTTCGAAATTCCCTTCCAATTTCTGTTTCTCAAAGAACGGTACCAGATGTACAGCCGTCGGAAGGAAATATTTCATGGGTGAGGCGTTCGCTGCTAAAATAATGTGTAAGAAACACGTTCTTTTGGAAACCATTTTGGATGGCATGAAAAACAGCATGGTAGACACGTGATTTTTTTTATGAAATATTGAAACAAAATCATGTTTATAAAAATTTTTATTTCAATCAAATTCTGTTAGTATTTATTTAATCAAGTAAAATACATTATTTATTTATAATGTTACTTTCGCTGGTGCACACTGTCTTTGTCTCAGTTTTCGCTTTATAAATGCTGATATTGCTCCTTTGAATGCCACTCGTTCGATTTTTATTTAGTCGCAATCCCCTTCTCTGGAAGTTACAAATATTGGCACTTCTTGTATTTTAATATTTGGGTTGCTGGTTGCGATGTATTGGTTGTGTTGGTTTGTTGAGCCATTCAGTTCAGTTGATCGATCACACATGTAATATATTTGTTGCGAAAATAATTAATAAAAGCAAAATCTACCAATGATTACTCCAAATACTTACATAAGTAAGTATATTTATTATACTTTGGGCTAACTTTATATTAATATATCTTTGATTTATATTTATTTTTAAGACACACACGTGCAATAGCTGTTGACGGCAGCAAAGAATAAAACTCACTAATTTTCTTCTTATTCCGTTGTTCCTCTTTATTTTACATTTGCTTCCTTGGCTTGCTTTGTTTGTCTTTGCATTCCGCATTTCTTCTTCCCTATAATAGGTTCAAAAACCCAACCCAGGGAAGGGACAGCTTCATGTTATGGTGACTTTTTGCCTTCCGAACACAAGAAAGAGAAATTGTATAACTGTTCGGATGTTTGTAACGCATTGAAGGAACCAGCTCCGACCACATAAAGTATATATATTCTTGATCAGCATGACGAGCTGAGTTGATTTAGCCCTGTCCGTCTGTCCGTCCGTCAGTCCGTCTATTTCTATGTTATTTGCTCCGTCAGTTTTAAAGCTTTCCTCACCAAACTTTGCACGAAGTCTTTTAGTACACATACGCTGCACATTTGTCGGAACCGGCCTGACCGGATGACTATAGCATATAGCTGTCATAGGAACGATCGGTCGAAAAACTAGTTTTAGTGGGAAAAAATGCTTGTTTCTTTGGAAACGCGTCCAAACTTCGTATTTCTTAGTTTACTATCCTTATAAGACACCTTGTATTTTGAATATAATTTTCAAGATATATTAACGTATTGCATAAACCGTCGCTCACTCATATTAAAACGATGTAGACAAACGATTCAACTCAAATGTATTTATTTTTCCAACTGTTATAGTGTTTTTTTTTTTAGCAAAATAAAAAATAAGTGGCATTTTCAACTTTATCAAAATGATAAGTCACATAGTTTTAACACTTAAAGTCTATAGGAATGGAAAGAAATAACACTTCAGCTAATTCAAACCACTAATTTAGGCAATAGTTGTCGATCCCCTACATCTTCCAACATCAAAAATTCTTTTTTCATTGAATCTGTCAGATTCACTAATAACTGCGGTTCAAGGAGGTTCCATTCTCTTAAAATCGCACATTTAAGGTTGCTAACACTGTAGTAGCTTGTGTTTTCCTGGGAGACACGTCCTGTGAGGATTCCCAAAATATTTTCAATTGGATTTAAGTCTGGTGAGCATGCTGGCCATTTCAATAATTCGACCGAACACTCTTGTAAAAAAGCTTTTGTGACCCGACTAGTGTGAACTCGGGCATTGTCTTGCATGAAAATATAGGGAGCTTCCCGGTTTTCATTTAAATGAAATGTAGTCTGCACTACTCATTCTGGAGCTCGTAAACTGCAAATCCAGCTTTCCAAACTTTTTTAATGCTCCCCATACCATTGCTGACCCGCCACCAAAATTTCCTTTCGAAAAGTAAAGGGGCTTCTTTCTTAAATGTCACCAGTAATGACGAAATCCATCTGGACCATTTAGATTAAACTTTTTTTCATCCGAAAAAATTACCTAAACAAAATAAAATTGATTAGAAATATAAAAACTAACAATGCGACATTAATTACCGAGGCCCAGTTTGTTGACAAGTTTTCTAGTGCAAATTCGTTCCGAGCTGCTTTGTGGCGGGCTGTCAAATGAGGAATTTTTTTTAGTACACCTCTCACAATGTGATCAGATTTATTTAAGACTCTCCAGACTGTCATAGTGGACACATTTTTTGCGCTGAGTGCAGCAAGTTGGGAGCATGAGGCGGTTGAATTGCTCGCTTTGTTAATAATGCGTCGCTTCCTACGGTCATTTAACACTGGTTTTCGTCCAGTACTACGTTTTTTGCCGAAATCTTCAGGATTCTTAAAAAAATTGGCAATAACTGTGCGACTGCGACCGATTTCACGTAATATTTGTCTTATATCAAAACCGGACTTTGAAAAGGCAAGAATGAAGCCCTTTTCTTTCTCGCAAAGCAGTGTTGATCGACCCATTTTATTTCAAATTGCTTAAATTACAATCGTGAACAAAAAAAATAGGGGACAGCTAACTTCGGCTCGGCCGAAGTTTTGTATACCCTTGCAGTTTGTTTTTCTAAATAAGACTACTTTTCGGACCTTACTTTCTACGGGAGCTATACTATATGGATGTCCGATTTCGATCAAATTTAGTGGAATCTTGGAAAAGCATAACGTACTAACATGTACATTTTTGAAGGCGATTCCATTAAAAGCAAAAAAGTTTTTCACACTCGAACTTTTTTTGACCGATCATTCATACTGCAGCTATATGCTATAGTCATCCGATTTTGACAAAACTTTTAAGAATTGTGTAAAAGTATATAAAATAAATGTATGCCAACGTAAGAGACGTTTCTATAGAAAACAAAAAAGTTTTTCTCACAAGAACTAGTTTTTCGACCGATCGTTCCTATGAGAGCTATATGCTATAGTCATCAAATTTTGACCACAATTTGTAGAATTGTGTAAGAGCATATAAAACAAATACTTGCAAGTTTTGAGGACATTTCCATTGAAAACAAAAAAGTTTTTCTAACAAAGACTATATTTGAGACTCTACTTTTATATGACAGCTATACTATATAGATGTCCGCTTTCGACCATATTTGGTGGAATCGTGAAAAAGCATAGTTAACTAAGAAAAACGAAGATTGGAGGCGTTGCCATAGAAAACAAAAAAGTTTTTCTCACTAAAACTAGATTTTCGACCGATCGTTCCTATGACAGCTATATGCTATAGTCATGCGATTCGGCCAGTTCCGACAAATGTGAAGCGTATATGTACCAAAAGACTTCGTGCAAAGTTTAGTGAAGATAGCTTTCAAAATGACCGAGGAGATAGCATAGAAACAGACGGACAGACGGACGGACAGACGGAAAGAAGGACAGACGGACGGACGGACAGACGGTCAGGGCTAAATCAACTCAGCTCGTCGTGCTGATCAAGAATATATATACTTTATGTTGTCGGAGATGCTTCCTTCAATGCGTTACAAACATCCGCACAATTTTATAATACCCTCTGCAAGGGTATAAAAATTACAAGTGGAGTTGTTTTTAACAGTCTGGCCTTAGTTTTTGTTAAGTGTCTTATAATTCTGATACAGTTGCAAGCTAGCAAATTTCTATGACTTGAACGCAAAATTAACGGCACTTTTCCAAGCAATGATAAAATCTTCATTGCGTATGTGGTTTTCTTTCGTTCGTCATATTTGTTTCTATTATATTCCAGTTCAGAAAGATTTTGCGAGGGAGGAAACGCAAGTTATAAAAGTGTCTTGTACCAAAGGTACATAGAGTATAATAAGTTTGTGCGAAAGCCATGTCCGTCTGTCCGTCTGTCTGTCCGTATGAACGCACAGATATCAGAGATGGTAAGAGATAGAGGTTTGAAATGTATGGGACTTATGCTTCTTATACTTGCAGGCAGATCAAGTTTATTTTTAATTTTTGCCACAGTTTTATAGATAGAAGGTTCGTTCCTTCTGGCGAAGGGGCCAAAGCCGAGCCTCTCTCAATCTCTTGGCTTGTGCGCTTCTAATTTTAGCACAAGAGAAAGGGACCTACAGTTTAACGCCGAATCCGAACGGCAGTTTTTGAGAGGCTTTTCATGGCTAATTACTGCAATGCTGGCGCCAACAGCAAGAGAACACATTTAGTAATTAGGATTAATAATCGATCCGCCATAGGAATGGTAGAGATCGGATGAACGGTTGTCGAGTTATAATGAAAATAAACAATTATGGGCAGCACAGGTCGCAACGGTGATGGGCAGCACTTCACAGGTACAGAGTATGTTATAGTCGGGCTTGACCGACTTTCTTTGTTGTTTTGATACGGACCTTAGAAAAGAATAGTCTGAAAAGTAGTCTTACATAGTTAGAAAAACTTTTTTGTTTTCAGTGGCGTTGTCCCTAAAATCGGAATATATTCATTTGGTATGCTTTCACATAATTCTACAAAGTTTTGTCAAAATCGGATTACTATAGCATATAGCTGCCATAGGAACGATCGGTCGAAAAACTAGTTCTTGTGAGAAAAACTTTTTTGTTTTTATTGGAAACGTCTCTTACGTTGGCAAATATTTATATTAATTTTTTTTACACAATTCTACAGAGTTTTGTCAAAATCGGATGACTATAGCATATAGCTGCAGTATGAATGATCGGTTGAAAAGGAAGTTCTAGTAAGAAAAATAGGGGAAAGTTAACTTCGGCTCGGCCGAAGTTTTGTATACCCTTGCAGCTTCCATTGAAAACAAAGTTTTTCTGACTAAGACTACTTTTTGGACCTTACTTTTCTATGTGATCTATACTATAAAGATTTCTGATTTCGACCAATCTTGGTGAAATCATGGAAAAGCATAATACACTGTTAATTACGAAATTTGGAGGCGATCCTATTTAAAACAAAAAAGTTTTTCTCACTTGAACTTCTTTTTCGACCGATCATTCATACTGCAGCTTTATGCTATAGTCATCCGATTTTGATAAAACTTTGTAGAAATGTGTCCAAAGTATATAAAATAAGAATATGCTAATAAAAAGGACGTTTTCATTAATAACAAAAAGTTTTCCTCACTCGAACTAATTTTTCGACCGATCGTTCCTATGGCAGCTACATGCTATAGTCATCCGATTTCGACCAAACTTAGTGAAATGATGGGAAGGGATAGTAATCTAAGAAATACGTACTTTGGAGGCGTTTCCATTAAAAACAAAAAAATTTTTCTCTTTAAGACTAGTTTTTCAACCGATCGTTCCTATGGCAGCTATATGCTATAGTTATCCGATTCGGCCGGTTCCGACAAATGTGCAGCCTATATGTACCAAAAGACTTCGTGCAAAGTTTGGTGAGGATAGCTTTAAAACTGACGGAGGAGATAGCATAGAAACAGACAGACGGACAGACGGACAAGGCTAAATCAACTCAGCTCGTCATGCTGATCAAGAATATATATACTTTATGTTTATACTTTATGCTTTATGTATACTTTATGCTTCCTTTAATGCGTTACAAACATCCGCACAATTTTATAATACCCTTTGCAAGGGTATAAAAAGTGGATATTCGGCCAACTTTCCAAGAGCCCATCCACCAAAAATTCTACGTTGCGGTAGGTCGTTCGGCTTCAATTCTTGCACCAGCTGTATTTTGAAAGGCTTCACACCTAAATCCTTCCGCAAAATTTTCCACGTTGTTGAGTAACAGAGGCCCAATTGCTGCGAACGGCGACGAATCGATAATTGATGGTCATCATTAACACTAGCCGATTCAGCTGCGATATTTTCTTCAGTTCGCACTCTACGTAAGCGTGTTGGTGGTTTAATGTCCAACAATGTAAATTTGGTGCGAAATTTAGTCAAAATAGCCCGAATAGCCGCTTCAGTGGGTCGATTAAACTAACTATAAAATGGAAGAAGCGCGCGATGAACTTTCTTAACAGAGCACGCATTTTGTTAATAAAATTCAATAATTTGCAAGCGTTGTTCGATTGTAAGACGATTCATGGTTAAATTATAGACCAAACTGAAGATGTTTGACAGTGAAACAAAACACGAAACGTGCGTGAGCTGTTTAAACCAGTGTTGACAAAAAGATAATAGCTACAAAATCACCTTTAGAAAATATTTGGTGGCTAATGAAAAGAAAGCTTCGAAATGAGCATTTCTGACCTTAAAATTAAGTTGCAAGAGATGTGGGACTCGATTTCTTGAGAATACTACCAAAATTTGTTAAAATCAATGCCAAAACGGGTTAAATGCGTAATACAGGCCAGAGGCGACGTTACAAAACTCTAATGTTAATTAAATTGTTGTTTTTAGTTTGATAGTAAATCATATTATGCAGCGTTCGAATTAATGGTGATCATTTTTTTCTTATCTCTTAAGTCTACAGTTTTGAATAAATTACTCATATTGTTGTTGTTGTTGGAAATTGAACAAAACTTTTTTTGTCATAATAAAGAGAATAAAATTCTCTTTTAGACAAAATTCATTGGTATGCGTAATCTGTTTTAGTATTGGAAATATAGTGTTTTAAACATTGCTCACTGCAAAAAAACATGCTGTTCGAATTAATAGTGGTTGGGGCTCGTAGACACTATTATAATTTGTTATAAGTAGAAATTTCAATAATTCGATGAGCCAGATTTGGATGGTTGTTTTTTATTTTCGTAATATTTATTAAATCAAACATATGAGTGGTGCAATCTGTTTATATTTTTTATTGTATTGTCATTCAATTTAAATTTTTTTTTCTGAGAGTGTAAAAATAATATAGCATTCACAATTTCTCCCTTCAAATTGGACCAGAAAGCAATATCAAATCTCTTTCATTACACAATCGATAATATAAAAAAAAATAAATAAATAGGGGTAAGTTAACTTCGGCTCGGCCGAAGTTTTGTATACCCTTGCAGCTTCCATTGAAAACAAAAAAGTTTTTCTAAGACTACTTTTTGGACATTACTTTTCTATGGGATCTATACTATAAAGATTTCTGATTTCGATTAAACTTGGTGAAATCATGGAAAAGCATAATACACTGTTAATTGCGAAATTTGGAGGCTATGTCATTTAAAACATAAAGTTTTTCTCACTTGAACTTCTTTTTCGACCGATCATTCATACTGCAGCTATATGCTATAGTCATCCGATTTTGATAAAACTTTCTAGAAATGTGTCCAAAGTATATAAAATAAGAATATGCTAATAAAAAGGACGTTTTCATTAATAACAAAAAGTTTTCCTCACTCGAACTAGTTTTTCGACCGATCGTTCCTATGGCAGCTACATCCTATAGTCATCCGATTTCGACCAAACTTAGTGAAATGATGGGAAGGGATAGTAATCTAAGAAATACGTACTTTGGAGGCGTTTCCATTAAAAACAAAAAAATTTTTCTCTTTAAGACTAGTTTTTCAACCGATCGTTCCTATGGCAGCTATATGCTATAGTCATCCGATCCGGCCGGTTCCGACAAATGTGCAGCGTATATGTACCAAAAGACTTTGTGCCAAGTTTGGTGAGGATAGCTTTAAAACTGACGGAGGAGATAGCATAGAAACAGACGGACAGACGGACAAGGCTAAATCAACTCAGCTCATCGTGCTGATCAAGAATATATATACTTTATGTGGTCGGAGATGCTTCCTTTAATGCGTTACAAACATCCGGACAATTTTATAATACCCTCTGCAAGGGTATAAAAAGATGTGAGTGTGGCTAACACTCTTGGGGCCTTGATGTGAAAAATGTTGTATACGATATGCTCCGCTTTTCACATTCTTGCCGTTGTGCGTTACTTTATACTCCATATTCAAAACTCGACACTCTGAAATCGATAATAGTACTCGATTCTAAGTAGTTGATACTAAGTTCTCGATATTAAGTAATCGATACTTAGTATTTAATACTAAGTATTAAGTACTCCATACCAAGTGCTCGATACTCAGTACTCGAATCTAAGTATTCGATACTAAGTACTCGATACTCTGTATTGATACTCAGTACTCGATTCTAAGTACTCGATATTTATAACTCAATACAAAACACTCGATACTCAATACCCGATTCTAAGTATACTCTATACTTATTATTTGATACCAAGTACTCGATACCAAGTACTCCGTACTCGCTTCTAAGTATTCAAGACTAAGTATTAGGGACTAAGTATTCGGTACTTGGTACTCGATTCTAAATATTCGGGTCTAAGTACTCGATGAAAACATTTAGATACTCAGTATTCTGTGTGTATGATTGTGTTTGTTTTTGTCTTTGTTACTGTCTTTGATGTTGTCTTTGTTTTTATATTTGTCTTCGATTTGGTGTTTGTGTTTGTCTTTGGGTTTGTTTTTGTCTTTGTTTTTGTGTGTGTTGTGTGTGTGTGCGGGTGGGTGGGTGTGCCTGTCCTGCCAACTGATATTGCATGTTAACATGTTAACACTCGCCGAGTACGTTTACAAATGAGTATGATTACTCACATTTTACTAAAAATAATCATACTCATTTGTAATTGCCCTTAAAAAATGCACCCTAGTGAACATATCCTTGAAAATTAATTTCCTGCACTTCCACTTAAACTTTTTCCCAGATAAGTTTGGTGATAAGAGTGATGAGCATGGGAAGCGTTTTTATCAGCATATTAAAGATATATAAAGGCTAATGGGATGAAGCCATGATGGGGGACTATTGTTGGTTTCTCATTAGAGAAAATACTATTTCCCCGAGAAGAAAAGCCAATTGTTGAACTTTTAGTTTCTTCATTAGAAGAAAACTCTTAATAAGAAAAAAACTCGTCATGCAATTTAATAAAAGCATAAAAATTCGATAGTAGTTCATAGAACATTAAATATATGTAGGCATGGCATTTTTGCCGTTAGTCTTAAACTTAACAGTACAATTTACATATTTTTAAAAATTCGTAAAAATTCGATATTTGTACTTAAGGGCCAACAACTTCTTTCTTATTCCAAAGATCCCAATACAATGCAATACAATTCAAACAGAAATCAGCAAGTCAGATAAAACTTATCTTAGGGAATCGTTTTATAGTCTCAAATTCACAAATGTCCTTGTCTAAAGGTAAAAAAGGTAAAGGTATCAAAAACTACACCAGACACATAAAAAAATTGACAGCACCTAGTAGCCCTTAAATTGCATAGTTTGAATGTTAGCTAGGCCTCTACGATGAACAATAAATCATTAAAACTAAGTCTATTTTTATGAACTTAGAACCTTTAATTTTTTACTTCAGTGCCAATAACTTTTTTATTCTTCAACAGATTTAAGTGAAATACGCCGTATTTGAATTGTAATGGATGACAATCAGCAAAAAAATAAATTTTGGAGAGTTTAAATCGTACTTGAAAACTAGCTTTTTTCAAAAAGTGACAAATTTAAAGCAAAGTTGACAATAAACAGTAGCGGCGAAGTTAACCAACGGATTAAAATGTGATGAATGAATGGTTAATAGGGCATTCCCTTCTCTGTCAATTGTATCTGATCATTTTAAAATCCACAAGCTAAAACTGAAGGTATACACATTTTTATAGAGGTATCTTTTTTTTCAATTAAATATCTAGCTTTTTCGCAATTTTTTTCGAAAATGGCCCCCTAAAAAAATTATTGAATTGGATTTTTGGAATTAGCGGAGGGTTTTACATATGAAATGACTGCGAAATGACCGGGATACAAAATACTGTAAGCTAGTGTAATTCTTAGATACAATTTTTAAATAACTGTTGTTCTTATTATCTTAAATTAAAACTAAAATTACTATATTATTGTTATTGAAAAATCTTTAACTAAAGATACAAGATATCAATTTTAAAAATTTTTGGAAAAAACTTCCAAATAAGAATTTATCGCAGTAGTTTTCAAATTTCAAATAAGCTAATAGCCGGCCTTAAATCTTTAAAGCTTTAAGGCTTGTTTTAATGAATTATTATTTTAAAATAAAAGTATTTTTTAATTTTCTGGAGTTAGTACTGCTGCCGAGTTGTAGTTTTTAAATTAAGCTTAAAAATGGCAACTATTCTTTAAGTTTAACCAATTTTATCTTCAACCAATATAAAAGTGAAAAATGCGTCATTGGTATATGAAATAATGCAGAATCATTAATATCATTATAAAAATATTCTTCCTGTGCACTGCATTTCAGTTCATTAGAAACAAATAGGTTTATGGCATGTGCAATAAGCCGAAAAAGGTTCCCACTTTTTTTCGCGATGCTTTTCAAATAAATCCGTTATTCACGTCCGGGAGATCTATTAGGTATTTTTGTAAGTTGGATTAAGGGCAGCAACAAAACAAGTACTTTAAAGCAAAAAATTAACATCTTCAAGCGACTGTACCTAGCAGCCAATCCATTTATCTAAAATCTAATTAAAATTTTTGGATTCATCATTTATTTAATTACCTGTATGCCTTGTAAAAATGTTTGATTTTTAGAATGCTGCTTGGCCTGAGGCCCACTGTGCTCCATTCGATGGGAGAGCGAGAGCATACAAAACAATTGCGTAAGCTCAAGTTGATGGAGACCGAATTGCTTCTGCTTCTGCGCCAGCACTCTCCCCCGTTTACACACGCTTATCCCGAGCACCTTAGTGATTTGGCCTTATCCCTGGGCTTCACTTGAGGAATTTAGCTAAGGTCGACAACAGCAACAACAACGCAACCGGCAGCTCGACTGCCTGCCATCGTCCCCGTTACGCCAGCTCCACCTCAATGCTGTAGACACTTTGCTTGGCCGGCTGCTCCTTTTGCTGGCCATGGAATGGCTGAATTAGTATAACGCTGTTTATACATACATACATAGATGTTTCGCTACCGTCATGTTTGTGATGAGCATTTGGTGCACCAATGTGAATCTGAGCAGCCGCAGCCTGGTGATTGCCCTGGTGGTCTCTCTGATGCTTATCTATTTTTCCTACAGCTTCAATGCATGTCTCTTGACCAGTATTAGCCGAAGCTTGCAGCAGGTAAGTCCGTTTCCGAGTAGTGGACAGGCGATGTAATCTTTCATTGTGATTTGTCCATCGACCAGAGTAACCTACGCAACTTCCTGTCATTGACGAAGCCGCCTTTGAATGCCAGCAGTTCCACATCGGCTCCCCCTGTTTTGAACGCCACCTCCTCCACCAGTTTGCTTGGCATTGTGAGCAGCTCGGATGGTTCTCCCAAATACCAGCTACTTCGCCAGCAGGGTCTTCGTCCTTCGCGTCATCTGCCCGATACGCTTATCATTGGCGTGAAGAAGAGTGGAACTCGTGCCCTGCTCGAGTTCATTCGTCTGCACCCCGATGTTCGTGCCGCGGGGTCGGAGGTTCACTTCTTTGACCGACACTATCAGCGGGGACTGCGCTGGTATCGCCACCACATGCCCTACACCATCGAGGGCCAGATCACCATGGAGAAAACACCCAGCTATTTTGTCACCAAGGAGGTGCCGCAACGTGTTCATCATATGAATGCGGCTACCAAGTAAGTACAGCCAGATGAAGAAATATTCCAGCCCAATACTCCTACATATCTTTTTAGATTGCTGATCGTGGTGCGGGATCCGGTGACGCGTGCCATATCCGATTATACCCAGGCAGCCAGCAAGAAGGCGGACATGAAACGATTCGAGCAGCTGGCGTTTGTCAATGGCAGCTATTCGGTGGTGGACACAAACTGGGGCCCCGTAAAGATTGGTGTCTATGCCCGCTATTTGGAACGCTGGCTGCTCTACTTCCCACTGTCTCAGCTGCTTTTCATAAGTGGTGAACGCTTGATCATGGATCCGGCCTATGAAATTGGACGAGTACAGGACTTTCTGGGACTAAAGCGTGTGGTCACCGAAAAGCATTTCTATTTTAACGCCACTAAGGGGTTTCCCTGCCTTTTCAAGTCGGAGGCGCGCTCCACCCCGCATTGTCTGGGTAAGACGAAGGGGCGAAACCACCCGCATATCGATCCTAATGCCATCGAACGACTTAGGGAGTTTTATAGACCATTCAATAATAAGTTTTATCAATTAACTGGCATCAATTTTGCCTGGCCATAGGCGTAGGATATGGCAATGGAGAGATGTTACTTGTTGCCAGGTGTGCAACGGACTGATATTGTTGATTGCATTTTGATACATACCATTGTACTTACATATTAAATAGACTATACACGTACTATATACATACATACATAGTATACCCGATATATAACGCAACGTTACACTAGTGCTCAATAATTTGTAGCTTTATCAAATGACAAATTCAACGAAGTGCGTCCCACGTCGTACTCAAAACATAACGGTTCCTCTCTTCAACTCACACGCACACTATAGACTACTTACATGCATATTGCTATATACTACCTTCATATGAATACCTTATATTTACCATATAGAACGAATAGAGCTTACTATGAATTCCTACAGAGTCTTACACACACACGTGTTCATCAACCTCCCATTCCATAATAATATTTCTCAGATCACAACTTCCAGCAACTTTTATAGCACCGAAATACATAACCATGCATACATATAAATAGATCCTTAAATTCAAACTGCATGACTCAATCATTACCAATGGCGTATACACACACATAATTTCAATTGAAATCTAAATAAATGACTTAAAATTTAGCGAATTCGCTAGATTTGACTTTTATTTTCGGAAAACTACGGGTAAAAATTATAAACGCAATAAAGAGAATCCAATTATTTACCGTGCTACTGCGATTTTTGTGACGCCGCACACGTCCAATACTTCAAAGGCGCTTTTCTCGGAAGCACGATTTTCTTTATAGCTTCATAGAACCGATTTTGTTGGTTCAGAATCGTTTAAATCCAAAGTTCAAAATTTTTAATTCATTTTTCTTCTGTTTGATTAGGAATTATACATACAACGCTGAATATAGAAAAGAGTTAATAAAAATTGAGAATAATGTTTTTAAAAAATTTTTGTGAGATTGTAAAGCGTAAAAAAATTAAACATACTTACACTACAGCTTTCTTAATGAGAGCTTACATTGATTGCCTAGCTTTAAAGAAAAAAGAACATGGAACATGTTTGTGATGCATTATTTGGTGATAGAATAGACAGCCTTCTTGCAGAGCTTACCAATTGAACACGCTATAATTTGTGCCTTAAAAGATTTTTTGGTAATATACATTTTTGTATTTTTCTTAAGCGCAGAAAGCGAGATAAACTTAAAAAGATCTGAACCAGGAAAGTTTTTCAAAGAAAACACATAAAATTCAGAAAAATGCATGAAATCTTTATTTGAATCGATAGTACGGTCCATATAATTTAATGTTTGAAGATTATTTCATGCAAATGCTGACCGTGACTGCGCCTCAAATGGTCCATCCGCTTAGTCTAATTTTGGCATACTCTTTCCAACATTTCGGCCGGTATCTCACGAATAAATGCTTCAATGTTGTCTTCCAATTCGTCAATTGAAGCAGGCTTGTCTGTATAGACATGAGCTTTAACATAGCCCCACAAAAAATAGTCTAAAGGCGTTAAATCGCACGATCTAGGCGGCCAATTGACCGGTCCCGAACGTGAAATAAAATGTTCACCGAACTCGCCTCTCAATAAGTCCATTGTTGCGCGTGCTGTGTGGCATGTGGCACCGTCTTGTTGAAACCACATGTCATGCAAGTCAAGCTCTTGCATTTTGGGCAAAAAAAAGCTGGATATCATCTCGCGGTAGCGCTCACCATTCCCAGTTACGTTACGATTCGCATCATCTTTGAAGAAGTACGGTCCAATGATGCCAACAGCCCATAAACCGCACCAAACTGTGACTTTTTATACCCTGTTCCCATTGAAAATGGGAAAAGGGGGATCATGAAGTTGTGCAAAAGTATGTAACAGGTAGAAGGAAGCATTTGCGACCCTTTAAAGTATAAAGAGCCACAATTTTTAGGATAGACCTTCCAAACTTTACATATATCAAGTAAGGTCCAATATCTATCTATTCTGAAAAGATCAATAAGATCGGACGAAAAACACCGAAGTTATATACGAATCAATTTTGCTTGTGGGGAGAGAGGGGGGGGGGGGCCTTGCATTGTCAGTTACCGCGTTTGCGCGTGCGTGTGTGCGTATGTTAGAGTGTGTGTGTGTATGTGTGAGTGTGTGTATATGTGTATGAAAACACAAGAAGTCAAGGGAACAGGGTATTTTGTAGTCGGGGCACTCGACTACAGCTCCCTTACTTGTTCTGGATGCATTGGTAGCTCTTGCAATGCTTCTGGCTGATATTTACTCCAAAATCTACAATTCTGCTTATTTACGTACCCACTGAGCCAAAAATGAGCTTCGTCGTTGAACACAATTTTTCGGTAAAAAAGTGGATCTTCGGCCAACTTTCCAAGAGCCCGTTTACCAAAAATTCTACGTTGCGGTAGGTCTTTCGGCTTCAATTCTTGCACCAGCTGTATTTTGAAAGGCTTCACTCCTAAATCCTTCCGCAAAATTTTCCACGTTGTTGAGTAACGTTGTTGAGTACGTTGTTGAGTAACAGAGGCCCAATTGCTGCGAAAGGCGACGAATCGATAATTGATGGTCATAATTAACACTGGCCGATACAGCTGCGATATTTTCTTCAGTTGGCACTCGTGTTCGCACAGCGTGTTGGTGGTTTAATGTCCAACAATGTATATTTGGTGCGAAATTTAGTCACGATAGCCCGAATAGCCGCTTCAGTGGGTCGATTAAGCTGACCATAAAATGGAAGAAGCGCGCGATGAACTTTCTTAACAGAGCACGCATTTTGATAATAAAATTCAATAATTTGCAAGCGTTGTTCGATTGTAAGACGATTCTTAGTTAAATTATAGACCAAACTGAAGATGTTTGACAGTGAAACAAAACACGAAACGTGCGTGAGCTGTTTAAGCCAGTGTTGACAAAAAGATAATAGCTAAAAAATCACCCTTTAGAAAAATGCTGCTAGGCAAGGAGTACTTATCATCTCATGAGGTACTCAGAATGCTTAATGGCGAAGATTGGCTTCAATTAGAAGAATACTTAATTTAAGCACTACTCTACAGAAAAATAATTTTAAATGGTTTATTTTAGAAAATGGATAATGCCGATGTTTCGTAACCGACCTATCTAGTACACTGTAACAAATTAAACTGTACTTGTAGCGCTAGGATGTAGAGAAAATAAAACAAACAATCAAACGATCTAGTACCGTACTTGTACTAGTAATTTTCCAAATCTAAAACAAACTCGATTTGGATCTGGTGTACACCTACCTACATGTAACGAGAGCGTAAGTTAAAGGCGGTCCTGCCCGACTTCGATATACCCGTTACTCAGTGAAATTAATGTTATATAGCCTTCCCTGGGTTTCTTATGGGGGCGTATGTAGCTTACTGCGTCTCAAGTCGACTCACACCGCCACGTGGTAGCCCCTGGTAACAGAGCGATGCATCCGCAAAGCTGCTGGCTAACGTGAGCGGCGATCCTACCCTGGGACAAATAGGGGCTTGGCACCCGATTTTCGTCTATAACATCCGCCAATGAAAACTAAAACAATGACTCGGATCCGGACCCCTCTACTACAGTGGTCATGATTCGAAGCAAGAGTTTGGTTGCGGCTTTGCAGTCAACAAAAGACTGTGCCGCTCTGTCATCAGCTTTACACCAGTTGACAAGCGACTTGCCGCACTCAGACTTAAGGCAAAATATTTTAATATTAGTCTTATCTGTGCGCACGCCCAGACAGAAGACAAAAACGAGTCGGAAAAAGACGAGTTCAATGAGCGCCTGGAAGACCTAAATAAGCGCTGCACCGATCACGACATCAAGATCGTGCTAGGCGACTTTAACGCAAAAATCGGGAGAAATCGGACGATTTAGCCTGCACGAAAAAACCTCCGAGAGAGGCTAATAGACTTCGCTTCGGGCCGGAACATGGTCATTAGTAGTACCAGATTTGAACACCGCGACGACCACAAGGCGACCTGGAAGTCCCCTGATCGTCAATCAACACGAAACCAGATTCGAGTGTTCTAGACTTACGTGCGCCCCGAGGAGCCAATATTGACTCGGATCACTACCTTGTTGCAGCCAAAGTGCCGCACAGTCTAACACACGCCAAAAGCTAAACGTTGAGAAGCTGCAATCACAACGGACATCCGAAGCCTACTCAGCAAAACTCACCCAGCTGCTCAGGCCCTTCTGGTGTAGGCGAACAGTGGAAGCATATTTCACACTCTATGAGTACGGCTGCCAAGGAGATTCCCGGATTTGCCGAAAACTCCCGAAAACTGTCATGGTACGATGATGAGTGCCGCCACGCTCTGCAGTCTGGAGCAACGCGAGCTGTTAAGGAGCGAAACCGGGAGAAAAGGAGAGAGAAGAAGCGCCTTTTCACAAGGAAGAAAAATGAGCAGGAAAGGCGCATGAGGGAGGAAGTCGTCTGTTCGGAAGGAGTGAGACTCGAAAATTCTACCAAAAGATTAGGAAACTAACCGAAGGTTTTAAGCCCAGAGTGACACTATGCAAGGACGAGCACGGAAATCTTGTCAGAAATCCGCAAGTGGCACTAGACAAATGGAGAAACTATTTCTCCAACCTTCTGGGAGGTGATGACGAACACAATGCCGCCTCTGGGGAAGTAGGGACACCACCAATCGATAAACCCGCCGGACTATAATGAAGTTTTGTTAGCCATAAAAAGGCTAAAAAAAAATGGTGTGAGTGTGACTAACACTCACGGGGCCTTGATGTGAAACATGTGGCATACGATATGCTCCGACATTTACATAGTTGTGTGTGTTACTATATACTCGATACTTGGCACTTGACAGTCTGTACTCGAAAAAAAACTCGATACTCAGTACTCGTTTAGAAGCACTCAGAACTCAATACTCAGAGTTCGATTATAAGTACTCGATTCTAACTATTCAATACCAAATAATCACTACTAAGTTCTCAAGTACCTTAGTACCTAAGTTCCTTAGTACCTAAAAGTACCTATAAATACCCAGAAGCATCTAGAAGTACCGAAAAGTACCTTTAATTACAAATATATATCTATAAGTATTTATTAGTACCTAGGTACCTAATAGTACCTAATGGTACCTTAAAGTACCTATAAATATCTATAAGTACTTAGAAGTTATATTCATAGGTACATATAAGTAACTAAAGGTACCTAAAAGTACCTATAGGTACATTAAAGTACCTTATCGTACCTATAGGTACCTAAAAGTACCTATAAGCATCTACCTAAAAGTAACTAAAAAACCTATAAATATCTATAAGTATCTAGAAGTATCTATAGGTAGCTAATAGTAGCTAAAGGTTCTTAAAAGTACCTATAGGTACCTAAATGTGCCAATTGGTACCAAAAAGTACCCATAAATATGTACCTATGAGTACCTAAAAGTATTTAAGGTGGCCTGGGTGGCTCAGCGGCTAGAGTGCGCGACCGCTGTGCATGAGGTTGTTGGTTCGATCCCGCCTCGGAACATCTAATAAAAAGCTTTTTTCTTTGAATAAAACTTTTGACCCGGCCACACCTCTTTGCTGTTGGCGCCAGCATTGCAGTAATTAGCCATGAAAAGCTTCTCAAAATGCCGTTCGGATTCGGCGTTAAATTGTAGGTCCCTTTCTCTTGTGCTAAAATTAGAAACGCACAAGCCAAGAGATTGAGAGAGGCTCGGTTTTGGCCCTTTGGTTCTGTGTCATCTTGACAACGTAATTTTACTTTATAAGTACATATCTATATGAACCTTAAAGTACATAAAAGTACATAAAAGTACCTATAAGTACCTTTACCTATAGGTACCTAAGAGTACTTATAGGTACCTAAGAGTACCTTTAAGTACCAATAGGTACCTGAAAATATCTGTAGGTACCTTAAAGTACCTATGGGTACCCATTGGTAAAGGTACCTAAATCGTATTTAAGTGGCGGTACCTACAGGTACCTAAGAATACCTAAAAGTACCTATTGGTACCTAAAAAAAACCTATAAGTACCAATAGGTACCTAAAAGCACCTGTAGATAGGTACCTAGCACCTATAAGTACTTGAAAATTCCTTTAGGTACCTAAAAGAACCGATAAGTACCTATAGGTACCCAAAAGTACATATAGGTACCTATAAGTACCTAAATGTACCCATACGTACCTATAAGTAACTAAAAGTGTGTGTGTGCGTGTGTGTCTGCCCGGGATGATGTGCGGCTGGCTGGGTGGGTGTGCCTGGCCAGCCAACTGATATTGCACACCCCCCCCACGTAGCACGTAAATAACTCTCAACCCATATTTTCAGACTGCTTTGCTCACGACCGCAACCGAAAAAATAAAAAAATAAAGGGCTCGATCTCGATTTGAGAGAGGCTCGGCTTTGGGGCTGTGTCATCTTGACATACTTTTACTTTTTAAAGGGCTCGGTTTTCCCTTAACCGATTGTGTGCTGCTTTTGCGCTCGCTGTTAAGCGGCTGTTGTTGTACACTCAGGCTGGTCGGTCTGACATCAACCCAATAACAGGCCCATTTAAGTCAAGCGGTACCAAAGTGTGAGTTAATTAAATCCCCTTACATCAAAATGTTATTGCGAAAAGGTTGCGAGAGCAGTCTCTGGTGCGATCAGAGAGAATCAGTGTGAGAGAGACTGAGAGAGCGAATGCATAAACAAAAGTTTTGTTGTTGTGCATGCATACGTATTTATGCAGAAAATGTACAAGATGTAAGCACGCACTGAGTGAGCTCACACACAAACATACACACAGAAAAGACCTTTTCGGCAAGCGGTCTTTTCCAAACGGTCGGCAAAAGACCAACAGCGAAAAGCAAAGACAAATGTGTTTCTCTCCTCTGAAGACCGGAAAAAAAGCAGACAGCGCTGTTAAAGGTTGCTTATATCCCTCTTGGTCAATGCGCCGCACGAAACCGATTTTTTTGTGAGAACTGCAAAGAGAGGACCGTTTGTTGCGACCTCTGGTTCTCACTATATAGATGTCCGATGTCAACCCAACTTAGTGAAATCATGGAAAAGGATAGCAAACTAAGAAATCCGACCGTTGGACGCGTCTCCATTGAAAACAAAAAAGTTTTTGTTGTCATCATTGTCATCCCATCAGGCCGGTTGCGACAAATGTGCAGCGTATTTGTTCTTAAAGACTTCGTGCAAAGTTTGGCAAAGATAGCTTGCAAACTGACGGAGGAGATAGCATAAAAACAGACGGACAGGGCTAAATCAACTCAGCTCGACATGCTGATCAAGAATAAATATATGAGAATTACAAGAGCGCATAGAGCGCAAAATATCTTCTTGTTACTGAATATGGGTTTAACGACCTATTTTGATTTTAGACAAAGTGAATGTTAGCAGGCTCAAGGTCGAGGTTT
This sequence comes from Lordiphosa collinella, assembly GCA_018904265.1. Classification (NCBI taxonomy): domain Eukaryota; kingdom Metazoa; phylum Arthropoda; class Insecta; order Diptera; family Drosophilidae; genus Lordiphosa; species Lordiphosa collinella. The sequence goes on from JAEIFV010000052.1 coordinate 143,103, forward strand.
GATTATAGTTCAATAATCAACCAGAAAATTCAACAGAGAATACATTTGAACATGAACAGTAGCTGTGGCTGTGTAGACGGCCGTTTCGGCTGCCGCCATGGCAAAGCCTTCGTCAGTACACTTTCAGGTGCTGTCACACCAATAAGCCATTTGCAAATCCTATTTATACTACCCAGGCGGCGAACCCCAGACAACATTCAATGCCAATGCATATACCTTCATATACCCTAAAAAAGCGGAGCTTAAAGCTAGTTGAAAGTTCGTGCAAATTTGTGCACTTGGAATTCTCAACAATTTATTCGCCGCCTGGGTAGTATAAATAGGATTTGCAAATGGCAGAGTATTCTTAAAAATATTTTTGTACGACTAATATTAATGGTTTTATTGAAAATCGGTGCAAAACTAAACAAGTTGTGTTTTTGGGAGGAGGCATCTTTAAAAAAAAACCAAAAAAACAGTCTAGCGATAATATCTTGATAACTATTCAACGGATTTTTTCAGCGGGCCAAAATACTTTAAAAGAAGTTAGTTGGGGGAAGATCGACTTCCATTTTGTCATTTGGTGTCTGTGTACCTTTGGTACAGAAATTAAAAAGGAATTAATTCCATTTATCTGTTTACATATAAGGATAGTTTAAATTGTGATCATCGACCCACCGTTTAAACCGTAAAACTTAGGATTTTGAAATTTTGACAGAATGTGGGAGTGGCAGCAGCGGTGCTCACTAAGGCGGAGTTTTGCAATCCAACTCCCCGAACCCCCCAAAATTGATTAAGTGTTTCAAAGGGGGAAATAATTAAAAATGTAGTTACTTGAAATAGGAAAAAAAAACTCAAGTCGACAATAAAATCTAAAGCGTAAGTTAAAGCGTAAGTTAAACCTAAATCTAAAGCGTAAGTCAATATAACCGTTACTCAGGGCAATTAATGGTTAATAGCCTTTCCCTATGTTAATTAACGGAGCATTAACATAAATGTGACCACTTCAACATAATGTGAGCAAAAAGTGCATGTAGCGCCAAAAAGCATGCAGCGTTTTTATAACCTTTAGAACTCTGCCATTTATTATTCAATCTTTATGAAACTTTCAGAGATTGTAGATATGGGGCACATAAACTACACTGCAAAATATGAGATTGATATCTTAAAAATTATAGGAGTTTTTCAACATTTTTTATTGTGGGGGCGGGAGGGGTCGTGGCCAAAACTTAAAATAAACTTGATATGCGTAGGGACTATAGGAGTGTACGAACAAAATTTGGTGGCTCTAGGTCTTCTAGTCTCCGAGATCTAAGTGTTCATACAGACAGACGGACGTGGCTATATCGACTCGGCAGTTTATGCTGATCAAGAATATATATACTTTATGGGGTCGGAGATGCTTCCTTCTGCCTGTTACATACATTTGCACGACTTTAGTATACCCTCTTTACTCTACGATTAACGGGTATAAAAATTTTCAGGCCCATTTTCTCATGTTCCTGTTCTTGCAAATCTAGGTAGATTTGGTGAATTTGCACTGCTCATCTTGAGCATTAGCTATGCAAACGAAAAAAATCCACCTTTGAAAAACAGGAACGTTAGAAAACGGGCCTAAGAATACAAAAAAAAAGTTCTGAAACATTCCACTTGACTGGCTGGCGGCTCTGCCAATACCTTTGCTTTGACTGGGATTCGAACCCAGGTCTTTTGGTTTTGGCAGCAAGATCCCTAACCTGCAGTCCAACAAAGCTGATAAATCTTCTTCTTCTTCTTTGGCCATCACAACCGTTTTACGGTCTCGGCCGCTGCCACTAATGCCCGCCACTCGCCTCTGTCCCGAGCGACATTCCACCAGAAGGACACTCCCAGGTTCGCAATGTCTCCCTGCACCTGGTCGCGCCATCTCCGCTTTGGTCGACCAGGTGGGGGAATGCCTCCCAACTCTATCGCATGCCGATTGTACACACGCTTTGCTGGAGCGTTATCATCCTTACGGGTTACATGTCCTATCCAGCGCAGCCGCTGTTGTTTTATGCGCTTGACTAGGTCAGTGTCCCCATAGAGCTCATACAGTTCGCGATTCATTCGGATGCGAAATTCGCCGCCAACGTTTAGAGGTCCATAAATCCTCCGAAGAACTTTTCTCTCGAACACGCCAATTGCCGCCTCATCCTCTTTTGTCATTGTCCATGCTTCTGCGCCGTATAGCAGGACTGGGTTGATAAGCGACTTGTATAGCGCAATTTTCGTTTTCCGAGAGAGGGCTCTGCTCTTGAAATACTTATTGAGCCCGTAATAACATCGGTTTGCAAGAGAAATTCTTTTCGCTGGTTATCGTCGTTCCGAGGTAGACAAATTCCTTAACAACCTTGAAGTTGTAGTCTCCCATTGCAACAGGTTGTCCAAGCGTAGACTCCTTGCGCGTTGATTGTAGGTACTTTATCTTATCCTCATTTACCGCTAAGCCCATAAGTTTTGACTGCTTCTCAATCTCTGAGAAAGCCTGTTTTACCACAGATTCGCTTTTGCCGATGATATCAAGTAGCATGTTATCTCTGGTAAAGATGGTGCCCGTTCTGTTAGCATTTGGGCACTGGCGCAGTATGTACTCCATCAGCAGATTAAAGAAGTCGCACGATAAGGTATCACCCTGCCTAAAACCTCTTTTGGTATCGAAAGGCTCGGAGCGGTCTTTACCTATTTTGACGGAGCTATAAAAGGACAGCAACAGATAGATATGGGCAAATCCCAGAAACAGTCCACCAGCGACCAATTTTTAAATTTCACATTTTGTAATTTTTGTTTATATGGAACATTAAAGTAGATATAGAATTTTAAGAATTTAAAGCAAAAAAGAAATTTCGATCATTATAAATGCACAAATTTTTATCAAACCCAGCCCAACCTCTTTGTGTGCACTTGTATGCCAAAAGTTAACATTTTTCAAAATTCCAAATTTGACATTAATGTTAACACAGTGAATTGGAGCAATAGTAGTTTTATTACTTAACTTATGTTCTTTAATTTTAGTGAAAAACAAAAATTATTTTTCTTTTACAGAAATTTAAATTTTAATTTGAAAGTAGTGCCCTATCGCTGTAGCGTGCGACACGAAAAAACCGTTTTTTGTATATAGCTAGTGTGAAAAAAATTTTTTTTTGATTCCACTTAATTTTTAAATCATAATTATATTGTACTTTAATATACATAAAAAATTAAAATTATGTATTTACATGAATATATTTTTTTTTGCACATTTATGCTTGTAGCGTGCGACACTTTTTTAATTCTACCCAAAAACTGAATTTTTTTTTTCTTCTCACTTTGCTTGCTTATTCACGTACTGATAAGAAGAGCATCAAATTTGAAGATTAAATACATAAATTAGAGTACCTATTGGAGATTGTTATCTGTAACGGTTATTTTCATGCTGTTTATGTTTTGCTTATTGCATTCATCTTATCTATAACGGGAAAGTTGACTTCATTTTAAATTTGGTTTCAACTAATTCGTCTTCGAGAATCACTTTTGAATAAGCAGAGGACAAGTGATCAATCAAGTGAAAATATGAAGACGTGTGCAGAGCGCTGTAAGAGTTATCGCGAAAAAGTTAAGTCGAATAAAGAGTTGTCAGAAATTGTTCGCGTAAAAAATGCAGAGAGAATGAGAACATACAGAAAAAACTTAAAAAACAAATTGAAAGAAAATAAGGCAATTATAGAGAATGTCAAGACGTACAATCGAAACCGTATGCAAAGCTATCGAAATAAATTAAGAGAAGAAAACCCAAAAGACCCAGAACATTCAATTGCATCATCAAACAATGGATACAAGTGCAAGAATACCCTTTACAAAGCAATAAAGAAAGTGGAAATGGCATTACCAAAGGACATACAAAAAAAAAAGGATATTATTAAAGTGCTTGTAGAGAAGTATTTAACGGACGAGGATGAACACGGTTCAACAAATCAAATAGACGAAGATAAGCAAACCATTGAAGACTTTTACAACAGCGATGACATTTCAACGGAAACTGCCGGAAGAAAGGCAACATTATTGAAGCACTCTGACTTGCCAATTTCTAAACGATTTATGATAATAACTATAGAAGAAGCGTACGAGATTTTTAAAGCAACGTATCCAAAGAAATTAATTTCTCGCAGCAAGTTCTACAAATGTAGACCAAAACATATTGTGCAATCCAGCAAGCTTCCTCACAATATGTGTGTTTGCCAATACCATGCAAATTTCTCATTCTTGCTAGAAGCAAGCAATAAAATCATTAAATCCATTCCATCAAACTTCGGCCACTTTTTAAAAAAAGTGTGTTGCGACGAAGCCAATGAAGTTTGTATGAGAAACGAGTGTGATGAATGTGTTGTAGAAATTGTAGATTCTCTTGTCCCTTTAAATGAAATTAATCGGCTCGAAGACAGTGTCGAATGGAAAATTTGGCGAATGATTGATAAACGCATGGTGCTTAGCCAAACAAAAGGAACTGCTTTTGATGTACTCAGCGAATTGCAAATGCACTTGCCAAAATTTAAAACGCATTGTTATGTTAAAAGAGTACAACAACAGTACTTTCAAAAACGGAAAATGTCCATTGCTAAGGATGAGGTTGTTTTGCAAATTGATTTTGCCGAAAACTATCGCCTAGTCAACCAGAATGAAATCCAATCAGCTCACTTTAGCTACTCACAAGTTACTATTTTTACTTGTGTCGCCTGGTTGCACACTGGAACAAAATCATTTGCGATCACGAGCAATGAGCTAGCACACAATAAATATGATGTGTACTGCTTTCTAAGCCTAATTATAAAAAAATTTAAAAAAAAACATCCCATTTCGAAAATATTTATTTTTTCGGATGGCTGTGCTAGCCAATTTAAAAACAAATTTATCATGTCGAGCCTCCCACATTTTCGGAAAGAGTTTAATGTTTCCCACTTTGAGTGGAATTTCTTTGCAACCTCTCACGGAAAAGGCGCTGTTGACGGAATTGGGGCTGTTTTAAAGAGAAAAGTTTGGCAAATGGTCAAATGTAAGAATCTCATTTTAAGCAATGCCCATGACTTCTTCAAATTGGCCAGGAAAAATATACCTAGCATTTACATTTTGTATGTAAGTAGCACTTACATTCGAAATACCACAAGTTCGCTGCTGGAGAGATGGGCTCACGTATCGAGCATACCGGGAATTAAAAGCAATTATTATTTTGCATCATATGAGGAGAATGCATTGTTAATGGCGTTTACGGCAGACTCAAAAATTAAGAAAATTAATTTGTAAAAAAATAAATTGAACATTTCTTTATATATTATATATTGTTATGAATAAAAACTGTTAATAAATACATAATATATCAAAATAATTGTTAAGCACATTTATGAATATAATAAATAATGTTTTGTTTAAATAAAAAGATTTTTGTCTTATGTTAATGCCAGTGGAAAAAGTGTAGCGTGCGACACGTAGCGTGCGACACAATGGGTTTACGGCTTTTCTAAAAATCCGTAAACATTATTAAGACCAAACGATCGGTTTTTGTCTTCTAATATTCTTAACTTTCTTTAGGATATTAACTTTCATAGGGTTCATTTTGCATAATTCGCTAAAAATTGCGTTTGAAATGAAAATTTTGAAACTAACTTCCACTTTGTGTAGCGTGCGACACGTCACAATTTTATCAATTATTTTCAAAACAGTGACTCCAGTGAAATTGAACCTTATTCCCTCCGAAAGTACTCTCAATTCACTCTAAACAAATAACAAAAGTTTACGGTAAATATTTAAAAAAGCCCTCCAAAAATTGATTTTCATTATAAATCGTGCATAGCGTGCGACACGTGGGATTTGCCCATATACTACGTTTATGCTTAAATAAAAATCATGATTTTTGTCCCACAAAGTATGTTGTATTTATATACATTAATCATTGAGGAAATTATTTATTTTATATTTGCCTTAACCTCATTTATTTAGTACGAGGGCGGTCCCAGAAATAGCCGACCTAACTACTAAAACACAAAAATTTATAATTTTTTTTTTATTTTTCAACATAGGTTCCTTTTAGTTCGATACACTTTTCCCAGCGATGTTCAATAGCTTCGACACCTTTTTTATAATAAGAACTGTGAAGCTCTTCAAAATAGGCATTAACCTCGGACTCCACCTATTCATTGTTGCCAAATCCTTTTCCTCCGAGCCATTTTTTCAAGTTTGGAAATAAGAAATAATCAGAGGGAGCTAAGTCTGGCGAATAAGGGGAGTGAGGTAGCAATTCAAATTTTAATTTATTAATTTTAGCCATTGCAACGGCAGAGGTGTGAACCGGCGTATTGTCATGATGGAACAGCAAACGCGGCACCCATCTTGCGCATAACTTTTTCATGTCCAATTTTTCGGTCAATATGCAATGTACAGCACTTTCTGAAATGCCTACATATTCAGCTAACTCACGAACTTTCAATCGCCGGTCACTCAATACACATTTCTTAATTTTGGCCACCATTTCTGAAGTGGTCACCTCATTTGGACGCCCATTATGATGTTCATCTTCGCAGCTCAAACGACCTCGCTTAAACTCAGCCACCCAATATTTTATTGTTGTAAACGAGGGAGCAGAATTACGTAAGGTAGAATCCATCTCCTTTTTAATATTGGTTGGACTAAGACCTTTTATATGAAAGTATTGTATTACATAACGATGACCAATTTTGTCCATGTTTGCAAATCAATAAGAAGCGTTCTCTATTAAAATCGACCAAAAAAAAACTGTGCAAGGTAAAGGCACCAAATTTCAAACTTAAGCTTTTAATAGTCGGTACTTCCCCTTTTTAATATTTTAATAAGTTTTAAATTGATCACAGAATTAAGGAAAATTAACTTAATGCACATTTGGCAACTGTACAAGTGCGTAATTTGCCAATTAATTTTCATTTCAGCGGCCAAAAAGAATAACTTTAAAAAACGAAAATCTCTTAAGTTTTTGTGTTGCGAGAAACTGAATCAATTCCGTTTCCAAAAAGTTGCAGTAGAAGTTGAATTGAAAACATGCCTAAATATGTGCCTTTCCAACTTTGCCTGTGGTGTTTTCCAAATATAGCATTGTTTCCCATTTATTTGCTCAAAAGAGTTTACCAACTCAAAAGAGTTTACCAACTCAAAGTTTAAAAATCGGAGTTCTGAAGTCGTAGTTAAACAGAGACAAAAATATAAACAAAATTATTTTCCTTTTTTAAAAAAATAATAATCAAATAAATAAGATAGCATTAGATAACCAACATTCAATTTGAGTTTTTATTCACGACCTCGAGCCGGCTAAACATCATTATTCTAACAATTATAAAGGTCGCTAAGCAACAAACAGACCTTAAGTTGCGCGAAAACTTGTCATATATTTCTACATAGTCGGCTGTCCAAAATCTCTAAAGGATATCCTCTTATCAAATATGTCCTATTTCATTAAAACTAGGCTAAATTTTCTAAATATCAGAGAAACTCCTAAGCAGAGCTCGTAAATAACAATTGAACATTTTTGCCTTTGCGGTCTGCTCAATAACAAACAGAATAACTGAGCAGAACACTTCGTTTCTCCTTGTTTTTGTTTTCAGTTGACTGTTTTGAGTTGAGCTTTTCTTGTTTTGTTCATTCAATAACAATTTATAGACAGCGATCCGACTGAGCGCTCGCACATTAAGTGTCAGTAGATGAGCAAAAAGCCGAACGACTCACCTCAAAGGGTTTTTTTTTTTATTTGGTTTTGTGTGTGTGTGTGGCTTGTGTGAGTCGCGACCCCCAAATTTAACAGACACCTCACTCACACATACACACACACAAAGGCAAATGACTTTTATCTTCTTCGCTCGCGATGATTTTCTCAGTGAACGAGCAGAGTAAAATGTAAACAAATCCATTGGTTGTTCGTTGATCACTGAGCGATTCGATCATGAGCCGATGTGAACGTTATATCTCTGACTTGTTGCCCAAAGGATCCTGTTATTTTTGGACAACGAAAAACGGTCAATTGTTATTTGCTAGCTCTGATGACAAGTGCAAAGGCGGTTTTAGTTCGGAGTAACGCAACTGAGTGATTACGTTGCCTAAACACAGTCAGACATGCAAACACCAGACAAATGAAGAGCCGCATCTTTCTCACCATATGATCTGATTTTCAAACATCGTTTTTAATATACATACTTTCAAAAAAAAAAAAAAAACAACGCTATTGTTGTGAAAAAATACTTGGTTAGAGTAAAGACGAATATTGTATAATTTAATTTAACTAAATCAATTTCAAGTTAGATTAGGTGTTAAGTAGTCGTTTCCAGTTCCATAGAATTCATGTTGATCGTTAAAGGATTGTGAAACGAATCCAAAAGCTTTTGGTGTGTATTTAATTTTGGATTGCTGCTACTCTTTCATGACGACCGCAGCAGCAGCTAAAAACACGTTTCACATCTCGCCAACATCATTCCATTTCGCTGGACACCATTCTCAAGAGATTACGCAACACAAAGGTGCTGCCATTAACGGGAGTACTTTCGCTGGCCTTTCCAATTCTGACGCTGGAGCCAGCCAGGCCAAAGAAGACTTTAGGTGCCAGATTCGGCTCGACTGCCTTGAACTCCCAACCCACATGCTGGGCGCAAAATTTGCAGAGTATAATATGCCATTGGTAGCCAGGAAACCAACTAAACTCGGTGGATGGTTCACCGCTATAGCCAATGGCATGGGTCATTATACGATAGACGGTGTTGGTTTCATGAATGTAACCAGCTGACATGAAATAAATCAAAATTAAAATCATCTTTATTGGAGAGGATGCAGAACTCACCAGAATTACAGTACTGCGTCTGTACTCCGTGCTTGGACATGGCAAAAAGATCTGAGCAATATGCCAAGCTGCTATTGCAGTAGCGGCAATAAAAGAGTGACTCTTCCTTAAGAGCACTCCCGATGAGTTGCAATCGTGTATTCACCGAATCTGTGAGAAATGTCAGGCGCATCATTTTCTCGGTAAGGTGTAGATTTCGTACTAGCCAAAAGGACAACTGAATCGGACACTTTGGCATGGTGTCAATCTTGTGAATCTCAAGCTTTTTGCGTGCGTTCTCCACAATTTCCTCAAACGAGTACTGCTGACAAGCGTCCATCGGCCAAGGAGTGGTGGAAACTTGAAAACGTCGATATTTATCCCGCATCGAGGGCAAGTCTCGGAATCGACTCATCGATCCCATGTCAATGCATTTGAGAGGTTCCGGCAGAAAGTATTCGGGCAGAATTTTCACTTTGCTGTAGCATTTGTTTGTCGGATTACGGGCAATGTCTTGGGGCGGACTGTAAGACATTAAAATTTTAATAAGTTGTAAAAGCTGGAATGATTTTCAGAATATTGGATGAAAGCGAAAATTTAATTTGAGTTTTAATCACGACCTCGAGGTCGCCAAGCAACAAACAGACAATTATTTTCGCAATTTTTTGTTAATGTACCAAAGTCGATGTTGCGTATAATCTCGGCCTCTTTAAAAACATTGTGCGGCAAATGCAAGCATATTCTGACTCTCTTAAGCCAACTACTTTTCCACATAATACAACTAATACAACATTTACACTAGACCTGCGTTAAGCGTTAATAGCCAACATTTGGCTTTTTATACCCTGTTCCCATTGAAAATGGGAAAAGAGGGATCATGAAGTTGTGCAAAAGTATGTAACAGGTAGAAGGAAACATTTGCGACCCTATAAAGTATATATATTCTTGATCAGCATCAAGAGCCGAGTCGATTTAGCCCTGTCCGTCTGTCCGTCCGTCTGTCTGTCTGTCCGTCTGTCTGTCTGTCCGTATGAACGCGTGTTTCTCAGAGACTATAAGAGCTAGAGCCACAAATTTTTGCATGTAGATAGGTGTATACCCGATTCAAAACGAGTTTGTTTCAGATTTGGAAAATTCCTCCCCCTCCCCCCTTTAAGCGCAAAAAACTGTCAGAGCCACAATTTTTAAGATAGACCTTCCAAATTTTATATATATCAAGTAAGGCCCAATATCTATCTATTCTGAAAAGATCAATAAGATCGGACGAAAAACACCGAAGTTATATACGAATCAATTTTGCACGTGGGGAGAAGGGGGGGTCTTGCATTGTCAGTTATCGCGCGCGGCCGCATGCCATGCGTTTGTGTGTATGTTGGAGTGTGTGTATGTGTGAGTGTGTGTGTATGTAAAGAAAAAACACACGAAATCAAGCGAACAGGGTATTTTGTAGTCGGGGCACTCGACTGCAGGTCCCTTACTTGTATTAACGCATAACGCACACCTAGTGTAAATGTTGTATAAAATTGTTTCTAAATATTAAAAGTGTCATTCCAGCCTATGCACCTGAATTGTAAAAGATATAAATCCTTTTTTCTTTTAAATCTTAAAGATTTAAATCTTCTTGAAATCATTGATAATAGTTCTTTGGTGATTTATAATTCTTTTGGAGCAATCATATGGAATTATATTTTAATTGTATACATTCATTTGATTTACTTCTAATAGATGGGCACGATATTTGAATTTCAGAGCAGTCCAACAACAACAGAAAAAACGAAGCGTAAGTTATAGTCGGTCTTGCCCGACTTCGATATACCCGCTACTCAGGGGAATGAACGTTGTATAGCCTTCACTTATGTTAGTTAACAGAGCATTAACATTACGGAGAACATTTCAACATTATGTAAGCAAACAGCGCAACATTTTTATAACTGCTATTTATAATCCGATCTTCATGAAACTTTCAGAGATTGTAGATATTGGGTAGATACACTACACTGTAAAATATGAGCTTGATATCTTCAAAATTGAAGGAGTAATTAGACATTTTTAATTATGGGGGCTGGAGGGGGCGTGGCCAAAATTTGAAATAAACTTGATCCGCGTATAGACAATTAGAGTCTACAAACAAAATTTGTTTGCTCTAGCTCTTCTAGTCTTCGAGGTCTATGTGTTCATAAAGACAGACGGACAGACAGACGGACATGGCTTTATCGACTCGGATGTCCATGCTAATGCCTGTATGCCTGTTACATACATTTGCACGACTAAAGTATACCCTTTTTACTCTACGAGTAACGGGTATAAAAACAACCTTTTTGGCGAGGCTCCAATCGGTCAACCAGACACACACTGCATGTATTTGTTTTTGCAGTCGTCTCTGTCGCCCTGATACGCAACAGATTTGTTGTTGTTTTCGCTTCGAGTTCGGCTACCGTGTGTGAGATAAAGAGGCAATTTTTAATGTGTCTGCGTGGCGCCGCGTGTCATAAAATAATACCTGGGAGCAATCGGAGCAAAAAGAGCAAGGCTTTGCAAACCGATGAATTAAATCAAGAGAATTATTTTGATTACCTTGGGAAATTTGCTATCATTTTAAAAAATTTAAATAATTTGATTTAAATCTAATATTATCTGAATTAAATCACAAAATAAGTTAAATCTGGTATTCATTCAATCAGAAATAATTTAAGTCCAGTATTTAAATATTTTCATAAACTAATTAAATTAAAACTTAATTAAGCAGTCAAAGTGAATGTTAGCATGCGCAAGATCGAGGTTTGATTACACAGTTTTACAAATTGAAACCTTTTGTGGGTATCCCGAGCATCTTTAGCTAATTCCTGTAGACAAACCCATCCTAAATACGAGTTGGAAGGTCAAAGTCATATTCGCGGAAAACTATTTTACCGACATTGGACCGTTGTAGAATTTTTGTAGACCACACCAAGCATTAATTTGTGATTTTATGAAGCCTCTAGAATAGTCAACATATCAATGCAGCTGAGAAAAATCAAACACGCGGTATAAGCAATGCCAATAATGTCGAAATTGGCCTTCAAAGCCAAATTTTTCTTTATTTATAGCACTTTTGTGAAACTAAACCACCTGCTTCAAGCCATTGGTTAAGTCGGAAATTTATATAAACCATCTGATCATATAGATTAACACATGCACCAATTATGGAAATTTTTTTTGAATTTTTTTTTAGGAACATTGGCAAAGTTACAGCGTGTTAAGCCCGAAAATCATGAATTAAATTTATAGGAGGACAACTAGCATTCCACCAAAAATTTTTAAAGGAGTTTCAAAAAGGCTACTTGATATAACATTGGCGTCACTAAATGTTTATTGAAATGTACAACAACATTCATGGAATGCTTCGTTTACATTGAACCCGGTCAAAAAATGTTCAAACTTAAACTTTAGTTGACCCACAAAAGGAACCTTTTAAAAAGTGGAACGACTATTACATCTATCCGCAATTGCCTATTTGACACAATATTTTGAAAGTGCAGAAAGCTTAGCTTATTATAAAGATGTCAGTGGATTAATGGATGCCATTAACATTAGATATAACACACACAAATTGAGACTCTTTATAGATACATAGCTCTAAGCTTAGCTATTTTTAATTTAAATAAAATTAAATTAAATAAAAAAAATACCTTGGTATTTATCAGAGAACTGCACCGGTGTATCGCAATTTTTTTCCAACTCAAATGCACTAACCTATTAGGTGAATTAATCTGATTTATAGTCACACGCATAATTCAACGCAATCACATTTTAGAAGGCCCAAAATCATATTTTGTTTATGCATACAATTTGATATTTTATTAATATTGAATCACTGCCTTCTATCGCATTTTAATGTCGTAGTACCGAATACTACCGCATTTCAATATCGTAAACACCGCATAAGTACCACATTGTTTATATATTTAGTTTTCCGAAACGAGTTGTCAATGTGTGTACGTAGCTCAGTGGGTATGTGTACGATTTAACAAACGATATTAACACACTTATTTTGTGTTCAAAACCTGGTGAACTTTTTTTTTTTTGTGTAGCGTAAAAGGAAAAGTTTAATTTTTAAAAGCCAGAAGTCAGGGACCGTAAATAATGATTATTTTCTATTTTTAACTTTTATGACTGTTTTTTACTTTTACGACTGTTTTTTTAAATATAAAAATTCATGTGCTAATAATAGCCGAAAAGAAGCCAATTGATATACAATTGCAGCTGGTGGGTGCAGTATCACTTAAAAGGAGCACACTATTTCCTCGATACATGCTCCTCTATCATGATACGTCAAATTGGCCACCACGGAGTTCAGTAGGAAGATCATTAAAAATGTATAATTGATCTGGGAGCAAGTTGTTCTGCTGACCACAACCAATGTTCCAATACAAAACGCATTAGTTGAACTTTGCGAAGACTTTGAAATTATTTTCAAGAAAATGAAAGTCTTCAGCTCCCTCTCAATATGCTTTCAAATACCGTCCATTTTGAAAATCAAAAGTCTTTGCGCGCCTAAAAGCTTCGAGATACCAGCGACTTCAACTCTCAAAACAAAAATAATTAAGAAAATTGACACTTGGGTAAAAAATTTGAGCTTGTGGCATAGGATTGCGTTTTTTTATATCCGCCAGCAGGAAATATGCTTTAAGATCCGTTTTCTCATGTTCCTGTTTTTTCAAATCTCTGTGGATTTTGCGAATTCGCACTGCTCATTTTGAGCATGAGCTATGAAAACGCGTAAAATCCACCTCGATTTGCAAAAACAAGATCATGAGAAAACGGGCCTAAGATAGCATTAAGGAATTTTGCATTGCTGGCATATGTAACATAGAGATTGATGAATAATGTCCCATATCGAATATGGATTCTTCTGATCGTTTTTCGGTGGATTCTTCATCTCCACAAAATATGCCAAATCCTCGTCACAATCGGCGGTGTCCCAGAAATCTCTTCCAACCAAATTCCAACCCAAAACCAATTCTCGGTGTCCTAGAAATCTCTTTCGGTTGGTTTCAAATCTCTAGTGATTTGGTTAGAGATTTTGCTAAGTTCACCGCTAAAACTATTTTGATAAGCAAACCTAGTTTTGGAAATCTAAACTACATTATTTTACTGGATAGGCTGAATCAAATCAGGCTGCTTTTTAATAATTTTTCGCAAAACCAACGGAAGGCTGCCATATTGGCCAAAACCGTCGTACCAGTGACGCCATCTGCCTCCTCTGTAGCGCCGCATGTGAAATTTGTCAACAACATGCGAGCCAAGGGTTGGAAAGTGTTGCTTTATGATTGGCGTGAAAATATTATTAAATTTTTCAATTTAATTTTGGGTAACGCGACTTTAATTTAAATCATAATATTAGCATGAATTATACAACTTATGCCACAGCTAACAGATTTCCGTTTAACATCATTTTAATTCAAAACTAATATAAGGGAAATTTTTTCGCGCGTGATGCAGCCCTGTTTTGTGAGATGGACAATTATTTTGAACCCAATTGGACCAATTCTCTTTCCCACAAAGAAAATGAAATCTCTTGAAGTTGTGGGACACCGACGGATTTTTCGAGCGATGTGCAAACCAACCGAAGACAAAATCTCTAGAGATTTCCAGGACACCCCCGAATGAAAGCTCTTTTTTTTCAGATCTGCTTCAAGAGACTTCAATGACAACATCAGAGAGTTCTCAAGAAGAAACTAATCGCTATGCGCGAGAAATCGTCAAAATGACGGAGGACTTTGACGTGGTCGCCTGGTGGAGACAAAATGAGAAAAATTATCCAAAGTTTTCAAAATTGGCTTTTCAAGTGCACGCAGTGCTCACTACCATAAATAATTTTTTTAGTAAGTCTCAATTTTTAAAGACCTAACCGTTACAGGTAGCTTTGACATATGATCAGCTTGCTGTAAAAACAAGGGTCAGTGAAAATATTCTGCTCGATAACTTCAAAACTGAGCGACCTGATTGCGTTGAAAGAGAAGGGCGAACGTGCAAAGCCCAATCGACTAAGGCTGAAAAATAGAAATATTTGGCCCTAAACAGCATCCAAAAGGGCCAAAACCGAGCTCCCAAAACCTCTTGGCCGCCAAATCCAAACGGCAAAGTTTGAGAATCTTTTTACTGGCTAGTTACTTCACTGATGGCGCCAATTTCTGGCGAAGGTAACCCGGTTGTGTAGAAGATATTAAAGAAAAAACTAATTTTTATATTCCGAGGCGGGACCGAACACCCTTGGACCTCTTGCGCAACAGGCACACCCACTACCTGCTGCACCGTAAAAAGTCACTCATTCTTTCTTCTTGCGAATTTGAATCCCAACCACCTTCAACGCCAATGCATATACCTTCAGCTACCCTAAACAACGGAGCTTGAAGACTAGTAGACATTCTGTGCTATTTGTACACTTGGAATTCTCAACTCAGTATTTGCCGGTCTGGGTTATTTAAATACGATTTGCAAATGGCTTGTTGGTGTAACAGCAACTGGAAGTGTACTGACGAAGGCGTTGCCATGGCGGCAGTTGAAATGGCCGTCTACACAGCCACCGCTACTGTTCATGTTCATATGTATTCTCTGTTGAATTTTCTGGTTGATTACACAAGTATCTTGAAGGGTTGGTAGTGACTCTAAATGATTTTCGTGTGCTAAACAAGACTGCGTTTTTAGAAATTGCCCTATTTTGACCCTTTTTAGGAGCGTTTTTTCGGGGAATCTATTCTATTGTTTAGACTCTCTTCGATAGCATCGGAAAGTACCACTAATTAGCTTTAAGATAAACTATCCCAAACAATTCTGCGATTTTCTGCGATATATACCTCTTTTAGCATTTGTGTAAGAATCCAAAAATATCCTATTTATTGCTGGTGCCCCAAAGTATGCAATGGGTGGTAAAGACTCTAATATGTTTTTGAATCCTAAAAACAGTAAGGTAGGCTAGTCATTTTTAAAAAGCTTATGTAACTTGACTTCCGAACTGAAACTCTTCAGTTCATTTCTGGATGTTGTTCCAACAATAGTAGAACTTCTACCTTTTTATGATCTTTTATTATAGAAAAACAAATTATGTCGCATATTGTATGTGTCAATCATCCCAATAAATTTTGCTACATATAGTCTACAAAGCTAAACTATTTGAATTATTTTGGAATGGCAATTAAGAATCTAAACAAAACATGGGTTCCCAATTCAGTATGCACTAGCTGCGCTTTTACTCTGAACAATTCTAAAAGAATGCCGTTTTCCATACCGGTAATATGGCGAGAACCACAATCTCATGAAGATTGCTACTTTTGCCTGTGCAAGGTAAACGGATTTAATTTCAAAAATAGAAAATATATTCAGTATCCTAATGTGAGTTCCGTCTCAAAACCTATTTTTTACGATAGCGATAGTTCGACACAACCGTCACTGATAGTGATGGAGAAAATGATTTAACGTACACAGAGTCCTGTTCTAAACCTCAACTTTTTTCCCAGAGTGAGTTGAATGATTTAATACGAGATCTTAATCTTACGAAACGTGATGCTGAGCTCCTTGGATCGAGGCTAATGGAAAAAAACTTACTTGCAGAAGACACTTATATTTGTTTGTATAGAAATAGGGGAAATGAATATGTTGACTATTTTGCTCAGAGTGAAACATTATTGTTTTGCAAAAATGTGCCAGGACTATTAAAATGTCTGGGAGTTGAAAACTATGAACCTAAAGAATGGAGACTTTTTCTAGATTCCTCTAAAATTAGTTTGAAGGCTGTTCTCTTAGACAATGGAAGTAAATATGCATCTATTCCTATTGCACACTCTGTACAAATGAAAGAGACTTATGAACATTTCGCTACGCTTCTAAGGTATGTTAAATATGATGAACAAACTGGTTGATTTGCGGAGACTTAAAAATCAATGACGTTGGGCCAACAATCGGGGAATACAAAATTTCCATGCTTTCTATGCATGTGGGATAGCAGGAATAGATCTGTGCATTGGGAAAAAAGTGTGGCCAAAGAGGATAAAATTAATACCTGGGTTACACAATGTTATTAGATCTCCTCTTGTGCAGCGTTCTAGGTTATTTTACCTCCTCTGCACATAAAGCTGGGACTATTTAAACAATTTGTCAAGGGTTTAACTAATGAAGGTGATTGTTTTAAATATTTGTTCAATAAATTTCCTGGATTAAGTGAGGCGAAAATCAAAGAAGGAATGTTTGTTGGTCCCGACATAAGAAAACTGATGAAGGACGAAAACTTTGAGCATACCGTGACTGCTGTTGAAAAAGATGCATGAAATGCTTTTAAAAATGTGGTTGAAGGATTTTTAGGAAACCGAAAAAGCTCCAAACACGCTGAAATAGTGCAGCATATGCTGAATGCATATAGGAACTTAAAACGCAATATGAGTCTAAAAATTCATTTCTTACAAAGTCAATCAGATTTTTTCCTGAAAATTTGGGCAACATGAGTTTAAGCAAGGTGAGAGGTTCTGCCAGGATATCAAAGAAATAGAGAAAAGGTACCAAGGAAGGTGGGAAATTAACATGATGGCAGATTAATGTTGGTGCTTAAAGAGAGACGATTACAATAAATTTCATAAACGAAGGTCAAAAAAGCGCAGATTCTTAGAAACTGAATAACCTTGTTTGTTGTGAGGTTCCGTCCGTCTGTCCGACCGTCTGTCAGTCTGTATGAACGCGTCGATCTCAGAAACTATAATAGATAGAGCCACAAATTTTTGCATGTAGGTAAGTGTATACCATACGCAGATCAAGTTTGTTTCAGATTTGTCAGCTAGCTTGTGCGCGCGTGTTTGTGTGTGTATGTATGAGTGTGTGTTTGTACACATTCTTAGAAAATGAATGAAAACTCACGAAAATAAAAGAACAGGGTATTTTTATTGCTGGTGCATTACAAATGACCAGCCTACTTTACTGTTTTTAGCAGAGCTAGCAAATAACAATTGAGCGCTTTTCGTTGTCTCAAAATAAGAGTTATTTGCGGACCTTTGAGCAAAGAGTCAGAGATGAGCCGTTCTCATCGGCTCTTGAACATTTCGCTCTTTGCTCAGCGAACAACCAATAATTTTAATTCCCTTTTGCTCTGTTCACTCGCTGACCGAATGGCTGTGAGTGAAAATTTAAAAGTCATTTGCGTTTGTGTGTGTGTATGTGAAAGCGAGGTGTCTGTGTGGGCTTGTGACTCACAGTTGCTAGGCAAATCAGATCACTTTGGGTCATTAAAAGGGCTGTATCTTCTAAAGAATTTGGATTTCCTTTTAGGACGATATACTCAAATATCCAAGCTATAAGAATATGCAAAAAAACGATAAAAAAAATTTTGCCTAGCAGCAATACATAACTTACTGATATTTTGCAAATCTGAATCGAAAATAAGATAAATTTTAATTATAGTATTGAGAAATTATGTTTTTAGTTTCATTGCCAAAAAGACAAATTAAAGAAAATAAGACCGTTCACGCCCACCCGCCAGCTATGCTACGCCCGCTGGCAGGTACAGAGACCTTGAAAAAAAGACCGTTCAGGCTGAGTTTTTGATTTTTTTGCTCAGCTGCTGACTCTCAATGTGCGAGCGCTCAGTCAGACCGCTCTCAATAAATGGTTATTGAACGAGCAAAACAAAAAGAACTCAACTGAGAATAGTCAACTGAAAACATAAACAAAGAGAATCGAAGTGTTCTGCTCAGAGAGAGAGAGCAAGCGTGCATGAGTTTTTTCGGTTTTGTTATTGAGCAGACCGCAAAGGGAAAAACGATCAATTGTTATTTACTAGCTCTGGTACCCATTGCATACTTTGGGGCACCAGCAATAAATAGGATATTTTTGGATTCTTACACAAGTGCTAAAAGAGGTATATCTCCATTGAAAAAAATCGCAGAACTGTTTGGAATAGTTCATTTTAAAGCTAAGGAGTGGTACTTTCCGATGGTCCAAACAATAGAATGGATTCCCCGAAAAACGCTCCTAAAAAGGGTCAAAATAGCCACTTTTAGCAACTTTAAGCTCAAATTACTAAAAATCTCGACGTGATGGACAACTTCTGAAAACACAGTCTTGCTTAGCACACGAAAATCATCTAGAATCACTACCAACCATTCAAGATACTGGACCTTGTTGCCTAGTGTTATTGTACTATAATCAAATCTAGACCTTGAGCCTGCTAACATTCACTTTGACTAAAATCAAAACAAGTCGTTAAACCCATATTTAGATACTTAATTAAGCAGTAAAATCCATTAAAAACCTTTAATATTGAATCTTCAAGGAACGCATAGCTAAACTAATTAGAGCCTAGTTCCAGCTATGTCGGAGGTTAGGAAGCATCTCCAACCCCATAAAGAATATATATTCTTGATCAGCATGACAAGCGGGGTTGATTTAGCCATGTCCGTCTGACCGTCCGTCCATTTGTTGGAACCGTCCGCATCGGATGACTATAGTATATAGCTGCCATAGGAACGATCAGACGAAAAACTAGTTCTAGTGAGAAAAACTTTTTTTTAATGGAAACGTCCTTATCATTGGCATATACTTATTTTTTATACTTCTACACAATTCTACAAAGTTTTGTCAAAATCGGATGACTGTATCATATAGCTGCAGTTCGAATGATCGGTTGAAAAAGAAGTTCTAGTGAGAAACAGTTTTTTGTTTTAAGTGGAATCGCGTAACTAACGTCTTAACATTGACAGTCTATTTAAAAAGTTTAAAAAGTTCATAAATATACTATATTGTTATGTCCCTAATGGAAAATCCTTTATATTGTTATTGGCATACCAAGACCGTCGGATATTTAATTGCGTCGGGACAATCGGGCCATAGATTGATCTTCTCTGATGTAAATAACACGGTGTGACAGTCAAAAAACTTCTGGGATGCGACATATTGTATGTTGTAGATATACAGGCATTTTCTCAATTCCGCTACGTTTTGAAAAGTAAGCCGAACGCAATTCCGTTTCGGTTTGGATTTGCTGTTCTCAATTCCAAATGAATTTGTTACTTTTTACTTTTGGCGAAACACGGGACAAACGAAGTCGGCACGGGAGAATCAAACGAAACGATGGAAAATGGAACATGCGGAAACGAGAGAGACTGACTTTTACGTTTTACTTTTCTGTTTGGCAGGCGCTGCCAATTTCTTGAGACACCTAAAAAAAAAATATTTTTAATTCAGTTAAAGGCCTTAATGCAATTCAAAGTACATAAATAAGCTCTACCATAATCACAGAACTAAGGAAAATTAACTTAATGTACCCTTGGCAACTGTACGAATGCGTAATCTGTCAATTACTTTTTATTTCATTGGCCAGCAAGCATTACTTTTTAAAACGAAAAAGCTTTCGTTTTCGTGCGAGAAACTGAATCCATTTCGTTTCCGAAAAGATGCAGTGGAAGTAGAATTGAGAGCATACCTGATAGTTAAATGTAACATTGTGGCATATCACAAATTTTTCTTGCACATCAAAATTTTGAATAAAGGTTTAAAACCCGTATTTTCGAAGCAGATATAGATAAAAAATCATATGACTTAAACTATGCATCCTATGATAGTTTGTAATACGTCGTTGGAAAGAGAAATTTAACACTTTTCCATTACATTACATTGCAATTTCGGATTAAAATTGGGGGTGCTACATGTAAAAGCAAATCAATTTTTTTCAGTTTTTAGCGACTTCACCGTACTTTAAACGAAAATTAAAAAGTCTAATTTGTATAAAACAATTTAATTTTGGTATGCAGTTTAAAATAAAATTTATTTTTGCGTCTTCTGCACCTTAGTTTATTAGAATCGAGTAATATTTGGTTGAGTTATTCAACATTTTAGGAAAAAAGCCATAAAAAAGCAGTATAAAAACAAGAAGGCAAGTCGGACAAGCCCGACTATAACATACTGTGTACTAACAAAAGTGTATGCTCAGTGTAAACTTATATGCTGCAGTAGCAGCTGAAAACAGCGCCGATCTTTACCAATTTTTTGGCGGATCGATAAAGAATCCCGACTATTAAATATGTCCAAAAAGTACGAACCTTCTATCTATAAAACTGCCGGAGATATGACGTTTTTTCTAAATTTCGGGGGCGGGAGGGGGTGTGGAAAAAAATTAAAATAAACTTAATCAGGCAAGCACAAGAAGCTTATTGTCAAACTTCTATCTCTTACCATCTCTGAGATCTGTTTATTAACAAGAACAGACGGACGGACAGACAGACAGACGGACATGGCTATACAGTAATTATTCTAAATAAAATTATTTAAGAATTTACTCTGAAAAACTCAACAACTTTACGGTCGACAGTGCTATAATGGCGCGACGTCAACATATTGCGGAAATTCTGTTATCCGAAAATATTTAATAACTTTGCTAATTATAGACTGATTGAAGAAACAAGGCATACGTCTTAATCGTCAAAATGCGTTCTTTTTAAATAATAAAACAAATTTAAAGGGTATCTAACAAAAAATTGTTTACAAAAACATCTTCAAAGTCAAAAATTGTAAAAAAGACGAAAAAATTTTGGTTTACCTAATAAATACTCCAAGATTAGAAATTAAACCTGTTAAGTCATGTAAGGCACTTTCATAGACCCAAATTCTTTTTTCCAAAGCTGGAAAACAAATTTAAATCAGTGCATTTGTGACGATGATATGGGCGTATAAGAGAGAGCATGTGCGAAAAAACGTTTTTTTTACCGTTATTCAAAATTGCGATGTGCACCAAAAAATTCTAGTATGCCAAAAAAATCTATTTAACTATACCTACAACCTACGCTATGTCCCATCCCAGAAGTTTTGTTTTGATTTTTTTTTGTCACAAACTTTAATAAATAGAATATAAATAGTCTTGTATAATGAAGACAACTGCAAATACGGAATCACTGGTTGCACTATAAACCGAGTGAGACAATCAAACGGAGTCTGACCAACCAACTGTAGTGGAGGGCCATTAGAGCACTGGTTCTTTGTTAGAATCGTGGTCAAACCAGTATTGGTAAAGAGCAAGCTTTAATCTATTTGTATATGACGAATTTGTCACTTGACATTTTTTAGTAAGCATAATCTTTAAGTCGCTTACTTAGAAAGACAAAAAGATAATTTTGTCTAAGTACTGCATATAAGTAGAATTACTTTGGCTTTGCTTTGATGCTCATGAACTGTTCGAAAGTGTTTCTAATCATGGTTCGAAATGACTTAACTATTGACTAAGCCAAAATGATTTTTGGACTTCGACTAGACTACGGAATCAAATCATAAAAACTAAAAATGAAATAGTTTTTATAAAATATTATTTGATCAACTAGGCTTACAGATATGAACAAAAACTAAACAAAATGTAAATCATTAGTCGTTTTGTTACATTTGACTATTGTCCATTTTGTTGTATCAGTTGACTTTGCATTCAAATAAAAGACCACAAGTAACTATAAACCAAACCAGAACCTACTACGATCATTTTTTGTTTTTGTTTATTCTTCAGATTCGAAAACTGCCAAGTCTTCAACTGCCCGATCAATAAAAGATGGATTGAGTTTGACCAATAAAATGGATTGAGTTTGACCAATAAAATGTTTTCCAACGTATCTTGATTAGGATTAACTCCAGGTTAGAAAATGCCCGCTCAATTGATACACGAGATTAAAAGATTAGATCATCGCGTATAATATATACATAAATATCACAGTTGAACTAATATTGGGTCATCGCTGGCCCTCGAATAAAATTATTACCTGTTATTTATTACCTACTAGCTGAATACCCGGCGTCGCCCGGGTTCTTATGATTCTTAAGAGAGCGATTATATTCAATCTAGTGCTAGCTGCATGTCGGTATAAACAAAGTTTTATGGCAATCGGATGAAATTTCGCGGTTCTATGACCATTTCCGGCCCATTTCTTCAATTTAGATACCTTCGCGGACAAGCGTACAACCATTCCTCAAAGCTTCATCAAAATCGAAAATTTTGCATATTTCGCGTTTCTTGGACCATTTTCCGCCCATATTTTCTACTTGGAAACCTTTCCGGGCAATCGTCGAACCAGTATCCAAAGATTTACCGAAACCGCAAATTTTTTAATTTTCGCGGTTTTTTAACAATTTTCTGCAAATTTATTCAACTTAGAAACCCTCCCGAGCAAGCTTTCAATTCATTCCCCAAAGTTTAATTGCAATCGGATGAACGGTAAAATTTTGCTAATTTCGCAATTTTTTGACCTTCGAAACCTTCGCGGCCAAGCGTCTAACCATTGACCAAAATTTCATCGCAATCGGATGAACGGTATAGCTTTTGAATTATCGCGGTTTTTGGACTATTTCCCGCCCATTTCTTGAAATCAGAATCCTCCAAAGTTTTATAACAAACGAACATTTTGGAAATTTCGCGGCTTCTTCTACATGGAAAACTTCCTGGGCAAGCGTCGATCAATTTCCCAAAGTTTTAGCGAAAACTTAAATTTTGCAATTTTCGCAGCAAATTTTTTGCAACTTAGAAACCTTCCCGGGCAAGCGTTCAACCATTCCCAAATTTCCATTGAAATCGTATAAACGTTATAATTTTGCAAATTTCGCGGTTTTTGGACCATTTCACAGACATGAGACATAGCCTATGACACTTTCCTGATCGACATTAACATTCGGTTCAGCGGTTTAGACGCCCATAAGGGACAAACATACTTTCACTTTTATATAGATGTATAGATTATACCTATTATTACCGTTTGACAGACGGTCAAGCTGAATACAAGTCAATTTCCAGAATTTTTCTAGCACGTCAAGTTTTAGAGAAATCAATGGTCAAAGTTGTTTAAAACGCCTAAAATGGCACTTTTCAAAAATTTATTAAAAAGCCATCTTTAATGATACGATTCAACCTAGCTCTACAGGGTAACAGCACTGGAACAGGAATAAATCTTAGTTCAAAATCGTGAAACAATCATAATTATACCAAATGTAATATGAAAAACTAAATTTAAATTTCCCACCAAACTTTCAGAAACTATACTTTTAGGGGCATTTATGTTAACTCAAAAGTTATTCTGTAAACACGTTAAAAAAGAATAATAGATAGCTGATGTGTGCTCAGAAATATGCGAATAACGTCGGAAAGCGGTAACCAAATTCATCTACACATTTGTCTGTCGAAGAATTAAATGGTCTATTATAATAAAATCTAAGAAAAAAATGCTTCGAGTAATATTGTTAAACCAGCGGGGGTTAAAGTAGGAATTTAAAAAAAAAGTTGATAATACCTGATCTGTAACTCGCATTTATCAGCCATCACGTTACATCCCTGAAAGTATTTAATATAATACTAGAATCTTCTCGTCGCTATTGGAATTAACAAGTTTATGGAATATCAGATGGTCCATTCGCGAGTTATTTCAAGTTAAGTGAGCAAAATGAGCATAAAGTCATTTCCCAGGTTTTTGCAATTTGGAAATTTTCAGCACTGTGTCATCAGAACAATGATTGACAACCAAAATTATTTCAAACGACAACCGAAATGTTACACAACGGCTAATGACTATCCTTTTGTTTAGTTTTTGTTCATATCTCAAAGCCTAGGCCTAGTTGATCAAATCATATTTTATGAAAACAATTTAATTTTTAGTTTTTATGATTTGTGATTAAAGTCAAGTTTATGGTTTTAGTCTATTTACAAATATTGACTAAATAAAAGCTTAAGTTTTTAATCAAAATTGCAGACTATTGCTAATATATAGACAGCAATTCGAACCCTGTTTCTAATTATGTCAAGTATTGTGTCCAAAGCTATTTTTAATCGTTCTCTAAGGTCTGATGAAACAAACCCACTAATTTCAGAAAACTAGGTCATTTATATGTTAAAGTTATGCTACTGGAAAGATCAGATATAACGGCCACTTGCACTGGTCATAAGTAGTCTTATGGCGCAGACATTCTTTAATAACTTCAGTTTTTGTGTAAGATTTAGAAAACAACGATATTATCGATACATTAATGTTTTTTAGACTCGATATATCAAATATCGATATTGGAAATTTTGATTTTTGATCGATTAATCGGAATTAATAAGAGTTTTGGTTTTTAAGAAACGATTATAGAAATCGGACAAATCGATTTGCCATCTAGAGTGTCAAATGAATACAAAATAGGAATCTGAAGCTAAACGCCGAATAACATTGTTGTTTATTGAAAGCGGGAACATTTAACAATTCCGATTCCGCACGATTTGATCGAAGTCGATAACGGAAACAGTCCTGATTATCAATATTCATATTTTGAGAAATATCGACAACCCTAGTCTACAGCAAAGCATATTTGCCCAAAAAAACTCATCTCCAAAATTAAAAGGGAGCTTGCGAAAATCGATACCCAAAACAAAAGGAACGCTGATTGCTATGGCCATGAAATTTTTTGTAAAAATACCTTAAAGTGTAAATAATAACACATCTAGAATTCAAGTTTCTTGGACATCAAATAGATTTCCCACTAGTCTTACAGCATTTGTTCGTATTTTATTCCGCATACATTATAGCTTTTTAACCGATTTTACTGCTTAATTTAGTTTTAATTTCACTAGTTATGAAAAAATTTAACGACCGGACTTAAATCTTTTCTGATTAAATCAATACAAGATTTAACTTATTTTGTGATTTATTTAAATCAGACATTTCATTCATAAGATTTAAATCCAATCATTAAAAACTTTTTTAAATGATTGCAAATTTCACATGTAAATTAAAATCAAATGAATGCATTCAAAATACAATTCCTGATGATTGCTATAAAAGAATAAAAATCACAATAGAGCAATCATCAATGATTTCAAATAGATTTAAATCTTTATGATTTAAAGCTAACTCAACGCAATCGTTGATTTTTTCAATCAGGTTGTGATTGGTTCGTGAATGAATCTTGAAATGATTGATTCATTTGCTGCTCTGCTATTCACTCACCCCCTGATGTCATCACAGTTGATGACAATACGCTGGAGAGCCCGTGACTTGTAGAACACCATCTGGCGTCCACTTTCGCCCTTTTCATAGATCTGGCATGTTACTCCGTACAGCTTATATGGATCATCCTCAGGCGGCTGCAGCATAGGGAAGCCCACGCCAAATATAAGACCATCCAGTCCGCTATTCTGCACCTCCTCATCAATGATGGAGCCGTCGATCATAAAGGGCAACACCTCGCCCGGAAATAAAGTGTGCTGATGAAGAAAAATGAGCATGTGATGAACGCTCCCCACCTCCAGATAGTCCACCCCCGGCACACGACTTAGATTAGTGCCAAAATATGAATGCTCTGCCGGAAGATTGGTATCAAATCGCACTCCCTCCTCCTGGTCAATGTCTATGGGGGTCCGTGGAATTGGTGGAGGTTGTGGCTCTGGGGTGCTTTCAGCTTCATCGCTGGTGCGGCTTCTGCGTCGTCTTTCCTGGCTAAAGACCATGCTCCGTACACGTTGTAAGAAATTATCCCTGTTCAGGAGGGCAGCTATGCCACCATCACGATTCCGGGCACGTGTGACCAACATGTCGACTGCCGAGCGCAATCGATTCTGAGAAATCGTCCAGCGTGGCAGGGCCTCCACATCCGAGTCGTCTGTTCCGATTTAAATGAGTAAATCGGACTATGAGGTTAAAATGATCAGATCTTACCCTCACTTCCTGGACTATCCAGCGACATATCACTGTGGACACTGCCTTCATTAGCAGACTCTTCCTGGTCAAGGGCCATGTTGCTGCTGGCAGGACTGAACGTGACTTCAGCTGATGCCGCCTCTTCGCCCTGCTCCTGCTGCTCCGTATTCAGGTCATCTATGCCACCATCACGATTTCGTGCACGTGTGACCAACAAATCAACTGCCGAGCGCAAACGATTCTGAGAAATCATCCAGCGAGGCAAATCCCCCACATCCGAGTCGTCTGTTACGATTTCGATGAATAAATCGGACTGAGGTTAAAGGGATCAGATCTTACCCTCACTGCCCGGACCATTCAGCGACAACCCACTGCGAACGCTCCCTTCATTGGCAGAATCTTCTTGATCCAGGGCCATGTTGCTGCTAGTAGGACTGAACGTGACTCCAGCTGATGCCGCCTCTTCACCCCGCTCGTGCTCCCATTCCTCTCTATGGGCTTGCTCCCACTCACCCTGTGTCTCACTCTGCATCAGCAGATCGACCATATAGCCACTGACCTCTTCAAACAGGCTATCCTCCGCTTGAGCCTCTTGTCCAGCACTGTCAGTCGCGGGTGGTGCTGCTGAAGGACTGGCCCTCTCCACTTCTGCTGGCTGCGGTTCCTCAAGCTGCAACTGCGACCTAGCAGCTGCGGACCCAGCCCCTGCTAAGACAGTGGCAACGTTTTCTGCGCAGTTTATATACATTAATAAACATAAACATCAGTTTGTTTATTGCATTTCCTACCTGCTGTCTCGTCGTCGTCCATTTTTCCTATGTTCGTCTGTTTTTATTGATAGGTTGTTGGAAAGTTGAAAAAAGGGTCACTTTAATTTACTCTAGTCGATAAAATATCGATAAGAACAATCAACAGAACAAACCGAGCTCCGAGGTGGGTCTACACTGCGTCAAGTGTGACACTACTGTCTGTGACAATTTGTGAGGCGATCAAAGGCAAAAATTGTTTCCATTGCACTGTGGGCCAGAAATCTAATTTTGGCCAAGACTCTGGCGTTCCTATGCCAGACTAGCCAGGAAGCTGAAATTTTTGACGAAATGTTCTTAAAAGGTTAAACTTAACGTAAATAAGAGGTATTCCTGAAAGTGATATGCTTTCGATTTTGATTTCGGGACAGCAAATCAAAAGCAGTTGACGGAACAACCCTGATTTCATTTTGATTTGCTTTCGTTCGCAGAACAATTGGCGCCAATTAAAACAATGGCGCGAAACTAAAAAATGTCGAATAAAATTGTGAAAACTAGTGTTTTAAGCTTCTTAAGAATGTTTGTCCGCCAATCAAGTTGTGGCAGCTGTTTCTTTCCTAACTTTGACTTTAAATTTTCCATTTTCCTGAGCAATTTTAAGAATGCTGCCATTATGTGAAAGGATTCAAAATTTTGGCAAAAAATTACTATAGGTATTCTAAATCATTTCCCACTATTTTTATCCAGTTTCTCAAAAAAAAGGAATGATTTTTAGAATGCATTTGCGTTATATTGCAAAATAAATACTTTTGGTGTGAACGATTTTTGTCATTAACACTGAGCGACACAATGCTAACAATAGGGGAAAGTTAACTTCGGGCCGGCCCACAGTGGACAAAATGGCCTATTAAACGGCGTTTAAGACAAATTTCGAAATGTGGAAATGCGCCATTTTTTATACCCTGCTCCCATTAAAATGGGAAAAGGGCGATCATGAAGTTGTGCAAAAGTATGTAACAGGTAGAAGGAAGCATTTGCGACCCTATAAAGTATATATATTCTTGATCAGCATCAACAGGTCGATCTCGCGTCGATCTCAGAGACTATAAGAGATAGAGCCACAAATTTTTGCATGTAGGTAGGTGTATACCAGATTCAAATCGAGTTGGTTTCAGATTTGAAATATTCCTTCCCCTCCCCCCTTTAAGGGCAAAAAACTGTCAGAGCCACAATTTTTAAGTTAGACCTTCGAGATTTTACATATATCAAGTAAGGCCCAATATCTATCTATTCTGAAAAGATCAATAAGATCGGATAAAAAACACCGAAGTTATATAGGAATCAATTTTGCTTGTGGAAGAGAAGGGGGTCTTGCATTGTCAGTTATCGCGCGCGGCCACATGCGCGATACGTTTTTTTTTCAGAGGGTATTAAAAAATTGTCCGGATGTTTGTAACACATTAAAGGAAGCATCTCCGACCACATAAAGTATATATATTCTTGATCAGCATGACGAGCTGAGTTGATTTAGCCTTGTTCGTCAGTCCGTCCGTCCGTCTGTCTGTTTCTATGCTATCTCCTCAGTCAGTTTTAAAGCTATCCTCACCAAACTTTGCACGAAGTCATGTGGTACAAATAGGCTGCACATTTGTCGGAACCGGCCGGATCGGATGACTATAGCATATAGCTGCCATAGGAACGATCGGTCGAAAAACTAGTCTTGTCATCAGCGAATCCCATTATTGTGCAGCCATTAGGTAGCGGCAGGCGCATCACTGCGTCGTACATGGCGTTCCATAGTGTTGGACCTAGCACCGATCCTTGCGGTATCATACAAGAGTACTCTGCTCCTGAAGTAGTCGCATATGATCCTGATAAGGTACTCGGATACTCGAAGCCGCTGCAACGCTTCAAGAATACTGTGCCAGCTAGCCGTATTAAAGGCTTTCTTCACATCCAACGTGGTAATAAGGCAGTACTTCTTGCGTCCGCCGCGCCACCTGGTGCCTTCGATAGCTTCTCGCGCTATGCCTACGACTGTCGAAATTGCGTCTGTAGTGCTCAGCTTCTTTCTGAATCCGAATTGGCGATCAGAAAGGCCTTCCCGTTCAACAAGCTCCGTCTCCAAGCGGTTGCAAATTATGCGTTCGAACAGTTTCCCAGCTACGTCCAGCATTGAAAGTTGTCTGTGGAGAGATTCTCTAATTGGGTGCTGCTTTTGGGAATCAAGAAAAGCCTCTGTTCAATTGTTCAATGCACATATTGTAGAGCCTTACGAACTCCGTGGGATGCGCGGCAACAACCATCTTTATCACCCTGGTGGACACACCATCAGGTCCAGGTGCCTTATCACCTTGCATTCTGCGTAGGGCACCTAACACCTCAGCTTCGTCAGTGAGGTGCACAGCTGTAGGTAGAGGTTGTGCATGGTCTTCACGCAGTAAGACAATTGGCTGATAGGGGAAAAGTGTCTCAACTATATCTGTCAACTGTTCTGGGCACGTAGGCATAAGTTTTTTGGCTAGCTTCCCCATGACAACCTTGTAGGCAGTGCCAAAAGGTTGGGCGTCAGCTTCATCGCACAGCTCTTTCCAGCACCGCGCATTGCTTATTTTGATGTCGGCTTTGAGCAGGGCACGCTTGCTACGGAAGTCAGCCAATAGTTCGTTGAAGCCTTCGCTTCGTCTATTCCGTTGCTGCAGCCTTCTAGCAGCAAAACAAGCACTGCGGGCTTCCTCTATCTCACCATTCCACCAGTGAACTGGCCTGCGAGCAGTAGTTCCTCTTTTTTTGCGCAGCATTGAAGCTTCGCACTCTCGCTGAAGGGTATCGGCAAAGCAGTTTGCGCAGTCGTTGGCTTCCTCTAGTAGGTTATTTTGCAGTTTGTCTAACATTAGCATAAGTGCATCGTTATTGAGCGTTTCCTGTATTCAGCTGATCCGTGTGCTAGGTCCCAGACTAGGTTGGATACGTCTCGGGGCTGTAGTCTGGCATATAATTGCAAAGTGGTCACTGTGCGTGTATAAGTCGGACACTGTCCACGTAGTATGCCTTGCAATGCAGGGGCTGGCAAATGTTAGGTCAATGGCCGACTCTCTACCTACCTTGCTGAAAGTAGGTTTTCCGCCGTTGTTTAGCAGAACCAAGTTAAGGGCAGCTACTGCGTCTAGTAGCAAACGTCCGCGTTGGCACGTCGTCGAACTACCCCAGTCTACCGCCCACGCATTAAAGTCACATGCAATGACCACTGGAGATAGGCCACGGGCGTCTGTTACGATTTCATCGATAATGGTGGCAAACTCACTGAGTTGAAGGCAGGGGGGTATATAGCAGCTATAAAAGTAGGTTCCATTACACTTTGCCCTTGTGAATCTGTCTTTGGACTGCCTATCCGTCAGTTGGTGATTGGGGTTTCCACAGCTCCAAATAGCTGGGTAGAAAGCTCTGTTTGGAGTTTGAGCCCACACGCCGTCATTCTTTGCTCGATATGGTTCGCTTAGTATGGCTATGTCGATGTCCAGAACACGTACAGTTTGTTCGAGCAGGTCCTGGGCTGCCCGGCAATGGTTTAAGTTAAGCTGGAGAAACTTAATTTTTATACTCTGTACCATAGGTACATAGAGTATAATAAGTTTGTGCAAAAGCCATGTTCGTCTGTCCGTCTGTCTGTCCGTATGAACGCACAGATCTCAGAGATGGAGGTTTGACATGTATGGGACTTATGCTTCTTATACTTGCAGGCAGATCAAGTTTATTTTCAATTTTTGCCACGCCCCCTCCCGCCCCCGCAAATTGGAAAAAACTTAATATCTCCCACAGTTTTATAGATAGAAGGTTCGTTCCTTCTGGACACATTTAGTAATTAGGATTTATAATCGATCCGCCAAAGGAATGGAAGATCGGATGAACGGTTGTCGAGCTGTAAGAAAAACAAACAATTATGGGCGGCACCGGTCGCAACGGCGATGGGCAGCACTTCACAGGTACAGAGTATGTTATAGTCGGGCTTGACCGACTTTCTTTCTTGTTATTTGTTTTTCTTATAATTTTCGATAGTCAATTGCTTACTGAATTTATCGATAATATTGGTTCTCGATACTCAGTACCAAAGGTACACAGACCCTATAAAGCATATATATTCTTGATCAGCATCAACAGCCGAGTCGATCTAGGCATGTCCGTCTGTCTGTATGTCTGTCCGTCTATCCGTATGAACAAACAGATCTCAGAGATGGTAAGTGATAAAGTATTGACAAGTATGGGACAAAAACTTCTTATGCTTGCAGGCAGATCAAGTTCATTTTCAATTTTTGCCACGCCCCCTCAAGACCCCGCAAATTGGAAAGATAGATAGAAGGTTCGTTCCTTCTGGACATATTTAGTAATCAGGATTATTTATCGATACGCCAAGGGAATTGGAAAGATCGGATTAGCGGTTGTCGAGTTATAAGGAAAACAAACAATTATGGGCAATAAACTAAATAACTGGTTGATAGGTAGGGAATCGTAAATAAGTTAAAAAAGATGAACAATTTATACTTTTTTGACTAACAACCTAACACAGCTTTGTGATGGTAGGTTTTTCTAAAATAGACCAAACACCAGGATTTTTTTTAATTGCCGTCCAAAGATTATAGTTCTCTCTTTTCATCTAAATTTTTAAGTGCCTTATTCCGCATAAGATGGCTTGTCAATAAATTTTTGAAAATTTTTGAAGAGAAATTCTGAATATTGGCTTGTGATTAATATTCAGTATCAGTATAAGATTAATTCCTCGGCCCGCATGGACCCAATATTTATTGAATTGTATAATTAATATTGAAAGGGGGAAAAATATAATCCAAAATAACTATTGTTTTCTGATTTTTATTTTAAAATGAGTGATTTGTTCGGTCCCTGATAAATAGGAATAAAACTTTTTTTCTTAATCATAATTTTCGTAATCGATATTTAATTCAGCATACGTTAAAACCACTTTGTTTAAGGCTACAGGACTCACAAAAGTTAACAAAAATCGCTTAAGGCGCGTTTGTTCAAATATCTATTGTACCAGACGTTCTGAATAATAAGCAGACAATTTATTAGTTAAATAATAATAAATTCATTTTGATTCAAATGTACCAAAAAAGATTCATTTTCTAAAAGATAATTTTTAAGGCTGCTAAATTTTTTCTATCTTGCCACTGGCTACCATCTTTAATAAAATATTCATCACTAATTCGGGACAAAAAATAAAGACTTGCAAAAAAATTGGCGGCTGAGAAAAAAGTTAATTTTTCTCAAAAACCCTCCACATGATTTTAATGAGTGCGTGTGGGAAATATGCAGATTAGTTTGTAGTTTAATCTGCCATACCGTGCATTGGGCTACGCGAGCTTGGAATGGAGCTATTTAGTCCGCGACGAATTAGGCAGACCATTGTCGGTAAATCAAATGGGCAGCCAGGCTTGCCACAGCCGCCGAATTGTTGGCGGTTAAAAAAAGATCATTTTTCTCAAAAACCCTTCACATGATTTTAATGAGTGGGTGTGGGAAAGATGCAGTTAATTGGTAATTGCAGAGTAATTGGTTTAAAAATACCGTATATCGATAGGTATTTGTACTGGTTCCGATACTGAGCTGGTTACTTTTCTGCCGCGGTATGAATTATTTTTGAATTACCACATTAAGACCTCCTACAAATCATCACTTTTCTCCCAAGCTCTCCACATGATTTTGATCTAACTTTTACTAAAAATCAGCCAAAACCATAGCGCATACGCAGATATACCATTAAAATTGAAGTGTTGAAATATTGACTTTCCACTAAATTGAAAATATCTCAACTTCCATCTCGCGTTGCGCATTGCACGGTATACCTGCGTATTCGCTAAGGTTTTGGCTGATTTTTAGTAAAAGTCAGATCAAAGTTAGATGTAGGAGGTCTAAGTGCGGTAATTCAAAAATAATTCAGACCGCGCCAGAAATGGAACCAGCTCAGTATCGGAACCAGTTCAAATACCTATCGATATACGGTATTTTCAAACCAAACTATTTTAATATTTAGAGCTCGCATAGCCCAATGAACGGTATGGCAGATTAAACTACGAATTAATCTGCATCTTTCTCACACCCACTCATCAAAACCATGTAGAGGGTTTTTGAGAAAAAATTAACTTTTTTCTCACCCGCCAACAATTCGGCCGCTGTGGCAATACTGGCTGCCCATTTGATTTACCGCTAATGGTCTGCCTAATTCGTCGCTGGCTAAATAGCTCGATTTCAAGCTAGCGTAGCCCAATGCACGGTATGGAAGATTAAACCACGAATTAATCTGTATCTTTCCCACACCCACTCATCAAAACCATGTGGAGGGTTTTTGAGAAAAAATTAACTTTTTTCTCACCCGCCAACAATTCGGCCGCTGTGGCAATACTGGCTGCCCATTTGATTTACCGCCCATGGTCTGCCTTATTCGTCGCTGGCTAAATAGCTCGATTTCAAGCTTGCGTAGCCCAATGCACGGTATGGAAGATTAAACTACAAACTAATCTGCATCTTTCCCACACCCACTTATTAAAATCATGTGGAGGGTTTTTGAGAAAAATTAACTTTTTTCTCAGCCGCCAATTTTTTGGCCGCTCTGTCAAGGCTTAATTTTTTGTCTTCAATTAGTGATGAACATTTTATTAAAGATGGTAGCAAGTGGCAAGATAGAAAAAAATTTAGCAGCCTTAGAAACTATCTTTTAGAAAATGGATCTATTTGGATACATTTGAATCAAAATATACTTATTATTATTTAACTAATAAAATGTCCGCTTATTATTCAGAACGTCTCGTACAATAGATATTTGAATAAACGAGTTATAAACGATTTTTGTTAACGTTTGTGTAGCCACAGACAAAGTTTTTTTAATGTAAGCTGAATTAAATATCGATTACGAAAATTAAGATTAAAAAAAATTAATTTTGATTTATATGTATCAGGAACCGAGGAAATCACGTATTTTTAAAAACAATCAGAAAAAATAGCTACTTCGAATTATATTTTTCCCCCTCTTAATATTAATTATTAAAAATTTTTATTTTTTTCTTCGTCCTTAAAATTTGTTTAGAAATTGTTTTTATTTTGTTGTTTTTTGATAAATTAAAATATGATTGTTCCTGATGAAAAACAAACAAAAACTATTCGTCTAATGATATGCTTTGATAAGAAACGAAAAAATCAAGATCATATTTTTATTAAATTTCTAATTATTTTTGATTTCTAATCAAAGCATAATTTTTTTTTACAATTTAACAATATTTTTTGTTACATTTCCCAGTCTCCCATCCCTAATAGCTACCGGTAACCGAATACTCAACTCGTTACAGTAACCGTTTAAAATGTAACGAGTCAGAAGTCAAGGCCTCATGTGTTGAATTTGGGTTATTAGGCTGCGCGGTCTCTTAGAGAGCAGACCGCCAGGCTACCTTTTATTTTCTTTGTTATTTTCTGTTTTTATTTACGCGAATATCCATAGACTCTTTGATAAATGTCACGGATTCGTGTGCACGTCCTTGCCAAGTGGATCTGATCTGCAAGTGGTAGATACTCCAACGCCTGTTCCAGGCAATCGTCGTTGAGCTTTAGTATAGCTGTTGGCTGGGACTCCAGCTCATCTGTCTGTTGTAAAGGAATGTCGGCCTGCAAATTCAATTTTACATTATAAGCACCCAGGAAATTTATCCATCCTCTTGTCACTTACCCTGCGGCGTGTCCAAAACATATAAATATAAATGAGCAGCTAAGACACAGATCACCCCAAGGAATAAAAGGAAAACAAAGCGACGGTCGTTGCTTAAGGCATACAGACTTATGCGAATTTGTTTTTAAGCCTTGTCGCTGGGCACAGCCCATGGCATATATCCGGGTTTCGATGGTAGAAAAATTTTAGCATTGTGCCGGACGTTACAAATTCGTAAAAATATACTGAACAAATATTTTCTATATGTTGCTCGTTTCGCTTTCAGATTTGTCATGAAGCATTTCGTTCGCTTACCTGTACACCTCCCAGTTTTTGGCTGAGAAGGTTTCGGCAAGGCCTACTAAGATTAATTATTTTAGATCAATTATTTTATTAGCATATCAAAATACAACATTTAAACTATGTTTTCACAAATTTTCATCGAAAAAAAAAATAAATGAGCCGTTCGCAGCCAAGCTCCGTAGGCGCCTCCAAGAAAAGAGGTTTTGCGGTGAACAGCATAACTCGTTACTGGATCATCTGAAAAAAAAGTTTATTAGTTAAGATGTTTCTGAAGGTAACTACGTCGATTTTTTTTTTCAATTTTTGGTAACACTTTGAAGTCAAAAACGTGATTTTAGCCTAAAAATTTGATATATTAGTTATTATAAAATGAAAAATAATCAGTAAAAAAAAAAACACTCGACGTCAGTACATGCGGATTTAGGTATAGAAATAGTGTGCAAAATTTCAGAATGATCGGTACATTAGATTTCGAAGGACAGTGTTCACCGACTTAAAAAAAGATACTTTTCAGGAAAACGATTAAAAGTTTTGGACGCTAGAAAATCCATGATAAAACTGAATAATTCTTGCATACTTACACAGAGTCGTCGATGCCTGGTCCATAGAGTATTGAGCTTTCCTCTAGGATGTCCAAAGCATCTTTTTGTGCTTGTCGACGCAAAATTCTCTCTGCTGTCAGCCGTTGTTTTTTTTCCGCCCTGTCAATCCCCTCATCATCAACTCTGTGCGCCCATCCATGAGCACTCGGTCCTGAGGTGATCTGCATATCTTGCAAGAAGCTCAACAAAGAAAAACAACCTTCATTGAATATACAGGCTGCTACATTAGCTGCAATTTCCACACCAATTGAAGTACCACTCATTGATTTTGGAGAAATTTTCCAAATAAGCTGGTTGAGACTCCCATTGTTGTTTTGAGTGAATCCCCCAAGACATCGCTGCAGAAGTGCGTCCTTGCTTAAATCCTCATATATTGGTTTTAAGGCCTCCAAGACATCAGTGGGAAGTGCAGTGTAGCTGTGTTTGAATAATTGAAGGTCATTTGCAGATGCAGCTTTTTGCCATTCACACAACGAAAATACAGCGTTTCAAGCGACCGGCCTCATGTATGAAATGTTCCCCACAACCCGTGCACGCACAATACTTTTGGATTATAGTAGCTCTCGGAATGTATTTTGGTTAGCTCTCGCTCGAAGTCTACGAATCAACTAACTATTATTTATCACAATCGACAGCCTTGTCGATTGCTATGACATCTCAGGCACAGGCTTCTACATCCCTTCCTTATTGTTAGTTCGAGAAACTTGACCTTGTCTTCATCGTTATTTATCGTTTCCGTTTGCTACTCTTCTGGGACCTGTCTATAGCTCAACATTTGTCGCATGGATTTGGGAAACCCAGGTAAAACCCAACCAAGCTATATTTCTTTATTCCTCTGACTTGTTCCGATATATCGATATTTTTGTTTGACGATAAGGGTTATTTCGATATGATATTTTTTGTGCTGATATATGATATTATCGATATTTTTAGAAACAATATATCGGATATCGGTTTTAATTCGTTTCTTCGTTTCTGTTTTTATTTACGCGAATATCCATAGACTCTTTGATAAATGTCACGGATTCGTGTGCACGTCCCTTGCCAATGGTTCGTAATATCCACCATTTCAATAGGCGCGTTGTTTTCTTGTTCAATCTCTATATCGTCAAGGACTTCCTCAGCAATTAACAATTCTACTTGCCCTATAGCTGCAAATTCAATTTTACATTATAAGCACCCAGGAAATTTATCCATCCTCTTGTCACTTACCCTGCGGCGTGTCCAAAACATATAAATATAAATGAGCAGCTAAGACACAGATCACCCCAAGGAATAAAAGGAAAACAAAGCGACGGTCGTTGCATAAGGCATACAGACTTATGCGAATTTGTTTTTAAGCCTTGTCGCTGGGCACAGCCCATGGCATATATCCGGTTTTCGATGGTAGAAAAATTTTAGCATTGTGCCGGACGTTACAAATTCGTAAAAATATACTGAACAAATATTTTCTATATGTTGCTCGTTTCGCTTTCAGATTTGTCATGAAGCATTATGTTCGCTTACCTGTACACCTCCCAGTTTTTGGCTGAGAAGGTTTCGGCAAGGCCTACTAAAAGTTGAATTAAAGCGCGATTTACGATTTCAAAAGAATAAAAGCATAAGTCAAGTTGTGGCAAAGCAAATCCTCTTATTTAAGGTTAGGCTAGCTTCTATTTAAAAGTCCATGTAGTGGTAAGTAGGACGTGCACACGAATTCGTGACATTTATCAAAGAGTCTATGGATATTCGCGTAAGTAAAAACAGAAACGAATTGAAACGAAGCCAATCCAACGAACGGCCTATTTTAAAGTGGTCATAGTAATTTTTTCGATATATCGTTTCTAATAATATCGATAATATCATATATCGGCACAAAAAATATCATATCGAAATAACCCTTATCGTCAAACAAAAATATCGATATATCGGAACAAGTCAGAGGAATAAAGAAATATAGCTTGGTTGGGTTTTACCTGGGTTTCCCGAATCCATGCGACAAATGTTGAGTAATAGACAGGTCCCAGAAGAGTAGCAAACGGAAACGATAAATAACGATGAAGACAAGGTCAAGTTTCTCGAACTAACAATAAGGAAGGGATGTAGAAGCCTGTGCCTGAGATGTCATAGCAATCGACAAGGCTGTCGATTGTGATAAATAATAGTTAGTTGATTCGTAGACTTCGAGCGAGAGCTAACCAAAATACATTCCGAGAGCTACTATAATCCAAAAGTATTGTGCGTGCACGGGTTGTGGGGAACATTTCTTACATACATATCATACATGAGGCCGGTCGCTTGAAACGCTGTATTTTCGAAAAATTTGCTTCGGTTTACTTGAAATTTTTACACAGCACTCTCCAAATATTGTACATTTAGAAAAAAATTTAAAAAAATTAAAATTTTTTTTTTTAAAACCTTACCTCTCTCTCAAATGATATTTGCATGACATAAGGCCGGGTGTGGCTTAGCGGTTAGTGTGTGCGCCCGCTGGGCAAGAGGTCGAGGGTTAGATCGCGCTTTAATTCAACTTTTAGTAGGCCTTGCCGAAACCTTCTCAGCCAAAAACTGGGAGGTGTACAGGTAAGAGAACGAAATGCTTCATGACAAATCTGAAAGCGAAACGAGCAACATATAGAAAATATTTGTTCAGTATATTTTTACGAATTTGTAACGTCCGGCACAATGCTAAAATTTTTCTACCATCGAAAACCGGATATATGCCATGGGCTGTGCCCAGCGACAAGGCTTAAAAACAAATTCGCATAAGTCTGTATGCCTTATGCAACGACCGTCGCTTTGTTTTCCTTTTATTCCTTGGGGTGATCTGTGTCTTAGCTGCTTATTTATATTTATATGTTTTGGACACGCCGCAGGGTAAGTGACAAGAGGATGGATAAATTTCCTGGGTGCTTATAATGTAAAATTGAATTTGCAGGCCGACGAACAAATACAAGACCAGGAACAGCGAGTTGAAGAAGTGCATGAAGGCCCAGCTATAGGGCAAGCAGAATTGTTAATTGCTGAGGAAGCCCTTGACGATAAAGAGATTGATCAAGAAAACAACGCGCCTATTGAAATGGTGGATATTAGAACAGAAGGCGACGAAACCTTTGGATTACTGAAGATCAGGTCGCTTAAACCAACACAATATTATAGAAAGCTTTTCTTAACAAAAGGGCTACTTTTTTTTTAGAATTAGAATCTCTTTCTGAATCATAGAAAACTATTTTCTTAAAATAATTTTTTTTTTTCTAATATAGAGACAAATTTTTCTTAATAAGAAAAAAAGGTTTTTTCTTAAGAGCAGAAAAAATTGTTTAAGACCACCGGTTCAGGTCCAAGTGCCACCGTCCATATCCACAACGTCCTGGTCCGCCGTTCAGACCCGCCGTTCAGGTCCACCACCGGGTCCAGGTCCACCACCGGGACTAGGTCCACCACCGGGTCCAGGTCAAGGTCCACCACCGGTTCCAGGTCCACCACCGGGTCCAGTTCCAAGTCCATCACCGGGTCCAGGTCCACCACCGGTCCAGGTCCAAGTCCACCACGGGCCCAGGACCAAGTCCACCACCGGCGCAGGTCCGCTTCGCTTGAACAACACCCCAGCTGCTTTGATTAATTTTTATTAAATAAATAAAAAATTTTCAGGGACTGACTGGGACTAGAACCTTTATCGCGCGCAACGATGCCGGCCGCTTAGACGGTTAGGCTATTTTACAGCGTTGAAGTGGCACTTCTAAATGGGCTACTTATATTTTTGCAGTGGAGCAAAAATTCCTGAAATCTAACACCTTTTTTCATATTTTTAAGAAAATTAGTTCCAGAAAATTTTCCTGTTTTTAAGAAATTACAGTATTGTGTTTAAGGGCTGCTATTCTCTAAAATTAAAGATCAATTTTGCCCTATTTTTAAGAAAAAGACTTTAGAAAATTATCAGAAAAATCTGGCCTTTTTTTGTTTTTCGAAAAGTTTTTTCTAAAAAAATTTTTTTATGGCATATTTTTCTTTGTTTCAGAAAACTTTTTCTGTTTATTAGAAAATTTTTCTAAATACAAAGGCAAATTTTAAAATAAGGCGATTTTCTAAAATTCATGGCGAATTTTTTTCTGAGTGTAGTTGATCGATAACACAAGTTGAACGATGAACTGCGGCAACTTTTGAATTGTCTCACAGCATCCTATTTAATTTAAAACCATTGGCAGCTGCGACTTAAATAGCTCGTTTCGTCAGTTAAATTGCAGCTTTTAATAATTTTTCTTTACTCCGACTGATTTTTGTTATTATTTAATAACAGAAAGTCAACAATGGTGGCGATTACTCTCAATCGATAGCTTGGTTGCAATGCGATGGTAATCGGAATGTAAGAACAAAACGAAAAACTTCATGAAGCACACTACGTAGTGTAAATTCGAGCGCAGATTTAAAGATGGTTCAAAACGAAATCGAAGAGAGCTTCATGAAGCAAACTGCACCGTGTAAACACGGACCAATATGAGTCAATGCTGTTCTAAGGCATTTGCTTAAACAAAAATACCCAAACGCGATTCGGTAAATTTGTATCTCTAGTTTATGGCCTATAAAGACATGATAATGGGCGCGGTCAATTTTGGTTTCATATATCGAGGTTTCTCGTTGCATGTTACCATCTCTTAACTTCACATGTTATTGTCCGGTTTCTCAATAAATATAAAATCTTAGAAAGTTTTACCGTGTGGTTTTCCATGCAATCAAGTTTCTAAGTTTGACCTCTATGGACGGGCTAATAATCACTTGTCCATTTGAGGCCGGAGTTTAGTATAAAAATCGCAGTGAACCCTTTTTATACCCTTGCAGAGGGTATTATAAAATTGTGCGGATGTTTGTAACGCATTGAAGGAAGCATCTCCGACCACATAAAGTATATATATTCTTGATCAGCACGACGAGCTGAGTTGATTTAGCCCGTCTGTCCGTCTGTCTGTTTCTATGCTATCTCCTCCGTCAGTTTGAAAGCTATCTTCACCAAACTTTGCTCGAAGTCTTTTGGTACATATACGCTGCACAT
The DNA here is from genome assembly GCA_018904265.1 of Lordiphosa collinella. Lineage (NCBI taxonomy): Eukaryota > Metazoa > Arthropoda > Insecta > Diptera > Drosophilidae > Lordiphosa > Lordiphosa collinella. Next base: position 183,942 of record JAEIFV010000052.1, read on the forward strand.
TTGTCGGAACCGGCCGGATCGGATGACTATAGCATATAGCTGCCATAGGAACGATCGGTCGAAAAACTAGTTTTGGTGAGAAAAACTTTTTTGTTTTCAATGGAAACGCCTCCGAACTTTGTATTTCTCAGTTAATTATGCTTTTCCATGATTCCACCAAATATGGTCGAAATCTGACATCTATATAGTATAGCTGTCATAGAAAAGAAGACCCTGAAAAGTAGTCTTAGTTAGAAAAACTTTTTTGTTTTCAATGGAAATCTCCTTAAAATGGGCACGTATTTGTTTTTTATGCTCTTACACAATTCTACAAATTTTGGTCAAAATTGGATGACTATAGCATATAGCTCCTATAGGAACGATCGGTCGAAATACTAGTTCTTGTGAGAAAAACTTTTTTGTTTTCAATAGAAACGTCCCTTACGTTGGCATATATTTATTTTATATACTTTTCCACAATTCTACAAAGTTTTGTCAAAATCGGATGACTATAGCATATAGCTGCAGTATGAATGATTGGTAGAAAAAGAAGTTCTAGTGTGAAAAACTCTTTTGTTTTTAATGGAATCGCCTTCAAAAATGTACATGTTAGTTATTCTTTTCCAAGATTCCACTAAATTTGGTCGAAATCGGACATCCATATAGTATAGCTCACATAGAAAAGTAAGGTCCGAATAGTAGTCTTATTTAGAAAAACAAACTGCAAGGGTATACAAAACTTCGGCTGAGCCGAAGTTAACTTTCCCCTATTTTTTTGTGAGTTTTAGATTTGATCTATTTTTAACCTGCAACAGATGTTGCATCTGTGTGATGGTAATAAGTGTCATTGTATTGCCATTAAACGCGAACTTTGGGTGATCAAGAAAAACTGAGTATGAGGTAATTATTGGTCCCGTTCACTTCCCATCAAAAATTTTCGAAAAATTCGTACTCCAGCTGTATTTTAGCCCGCATGCTTGTGTGGGTAATTTTTCTGGGTTTTTTCTCGGAAAATGAGTTAAATCCTTAAACAATATATTACTATTCAGATATCAAATGTGACTTAAATATAAAATTTAAGCAAAATAAATCAATGTTTCGTGATGGTACCGAAAGGATGGGTCTTTTTGAGTGTCGCACTGTGTAACAAAAAGAGTTTAAACTTGTTTACGATTTTATGATGAAAAAACTTTGTTGAATTAAAATTTTGAATAATTTTTTGAAAATTTGATTGATTTAAAGCAACAAAGTTTAAGAAGAGCAAGGCCAAAAAGTGAGAGTGTATTGGTGTGCGATATTAAAGCGACACAGCCCAGCTTTGAACTGTCCTGCTCGACGTCTGGGCATCGAATGCAAGCAAAGAGAGCGCTGCTTACGCTCTTATGCCCGACTTCGGCAAGCGCTCGGCTCGTGTGCGTGTAAATAGCCGATTGCGCTCGGCCCCTTGGGGCTATGGAGGTACATCGCTGATTTTAAGCATTTAAACAGTCGCACAGTGGTCGGACTTGTATGGAAGTATGCGATAAAAATAGTTATACTTGTCCTCCAGGTTTATAATTTTACTGTAAGCCTTTAACAATAGTATAAAACTATTTTGAATAAATTGGGCGTTGTCATACGCCCATACCACCCATTTACATATATTTATATACCTAAAGTTTGAATAAAATGTCTTTTCTTAAAATACTTCTGAACACAAAATTTATTAACAAAAATTATAAAGAACATATTTAAATGCATTTTAAAAACAAAGTAATTAATTAATCCTCAAATAATTCAAAAACAGACTCTTTCAATAAAGTTTTTTTTGCAAGGTAATTTTCTTAATCCACTTAACTTAAACTTTACCGTCCACCATTGTGAGTTGAAGACTGTGCTCTATGCTGATTTTATTTGGATTAAAAATTTGTGTGTGCCGTAAGTCGAGTATTTTTTGTTTTATATACATCTCCTCTGCAATGCACAACTGGGTCGATTCGTTTTTAAATTGAAACCTTATTGGTCTACAAAAGCGGGTCGATGATGGCCTTGGGTTTTTCCAAACAATTATCGGACTCTGCGACTTAGTTATAAGTTGTAAAGGCACATAAGAAGTGACAAATAAAGAATTGTCTTCCAAATTATTATTGGCAAACTTTTGCTTATATTCAGAGTGTCCAGTGCTGCCGTCGAAGCCCCATTTTCCAATTAAGGTCAGTGTGTTGACAGAATCATAGTTAATTTTATTAATAACATCCATCTGAAGATTCACAATACGTGATGCTGTATGATCAAGTAAACTTTGTAGATCAACTTCAGCGAGTGATTCGTTTACACCAAGGTTATCTGGATAACTGTGTGTTTTAGCTTGCAGAACATTATCGTAACAGGGTAATAAATTAAATGAAATGTTTGTGTTAACAAAACGTCGAATCAGTAAATATTGTTTTTTTGTTAAATTTGCATCCATCATTAGTGCAACAAATTCATTAACATTTGCTTCAGTTAAAGTTTGATATGCCTTTTGGGAGGCATTCCGTAAAGCGTTTGCACAGGACTCATCTATTTCAGCAATTTTGGCTATTCGTCGTTGCTTTGTTTTTGTTGAAGACTCGGTTAAATCGGATTTGGGACGCCCACGACCATTAGATTCATTTGACTTTAAGTTGTACGAAATGGTGCATTGAAAATAATTGCCTGTTGCCAATTCAAATAAACCAAAATTAACATTAGTAACATCGTTTGGCGAGGTGCTTATTGGAGCCGCGTACCTGCCACCAGCACTTCCATGGAGCTCCTCAGGCTTCGAGGCACTGCTTGGCCAACTTGGCCAAAAATTCATAGTTGGAGGTGACTTCAATGCCAAACACCGGCTCTGGGGTGACTACAGAGCCAACCCTCGAGGCACAGCACTGCACCAGACCAACCTATTACCCATATAATAGTAGAGGTACACCCACCTGCTTGGATTTCTACCTCTACAAGGGGCTCCCAGGGCACCTCCTAACTGTGCGGGAGGAATATGACCTGACGTCGGATCATCTACCCATACTGGCTACTTTGAACCTGTGTGCTCAAACAACACCGAACAGAGGCAGGATTATCACACCAGGTTCGGACCTGAAAAGATTCCAGGATGAGTTGAGCGATTCCCTCCTCCTCAACATGGATATTTTCTCAACGCAAGACGTAGACGACGCCATCTCACTGTTCTTGGGCAAAATCAAAGCTGCTGCTGTCAATGCCGCACCAGCCAACCCACTCCCCACTCATAAAACACGTGGAGATTTGGTTTTGACACCGGCAGCTGAGGGACTGATTGAGCTCAAGAAACGCCTGAGAAGGGAGTACACCCGTACATACGATCCTGCTATTGATCGTATCTACAGGAGGGTTGCAAACAGGGTGAGAAAGGTCCTGGCCACGATCAAAAAAGAGGCCACAAACAAACTTCTTGAGGATGCCACGCCCAATGAAGATTCCAAATTCGCCCTCTGGAAGCTTACCAGGAGGTACAAGAGACACGCGCAACCAAAATTTCCAGTCAGGAAACCTGATGGTACATGGGCTAAGCATCCTCAGGATCGTGCTGAAGCCTTTGCCTGCAACCTGGAGGAAAGATTCCAGCCTTTTACCACTGCCTCAGCCAATAGAGCTCAATTAGTGCAGGAGACTCTGCAAATCCCACTCCAAATGGCGCTGCCAACTGCACCAATAACCCTAGAGGAGGTCAAAGGTGAAATAAGATCGCTCAAAAATAGCAAAGCCCCGGGAGAGGATGAGATTGACAACAGAGCAATAAAGCTGCTCCCTCAAAAGGCAATTTTGTTCTTGTTGTTAATCTTTAACGCTGCACTACGCCTTAGCTACTTCCCTCGTGCCTGGAAAAGTGCAAACATTGTAATGTTGCACAAACCCGGAAAGCCACCAGACGAGCTGGACTCTTACAGGCCTATTAGCCTACTACCAGCCTTCGGCAAACTGCTGGAGAGATGCCTGCTGCGGAGAATTTTGGAGACTCCTGCAGTGAAACTGAAAATACCAAAGTTCCAATTTGGTTTTCGCCTAAGGCATGGCACACCCGAACAACTACACAGGGTGGTCAACTTTGTCCTGGAAGGATTCCACGCCAAGGAGTACGTTGTGGCAGCGTACTTGGATATCCAACAGGCATTTGACCGTGTATGGCATGATGGCCTGCTGGCCAAGCTCAAGGGAACGCTCAATCCTCAAATCTTCTTGATGGTTCAATCATTCCTCTCTGATAGAACCTTCAGAGTGGTCCAGGATGGCCTTGCATCCCAGAAGAAGAGGATTCGAGCAGGAGTACCTCAAGGCAGCGTTCTTGGCCCAACCCTGTACAGCCTTTTCACCGCTGACATGCCCACATCGACTGATATCCCCATCGCAGACTCGCAGGACCTGCTGATCGCGACGTTCGCCGACGACACAGCGATAATGTCACGGGATAAGTGCATCTATGCTGCAACAGATACACTGCAGGAATACCTGAAAAGGTTTGAGAACTGGGCCTGCAGGTGGAATATCTCAGTCAACCCTGAGAAATGTGTCTGTGTCACTCACACACTCAGAAGAGACATATGCCCTGGAGTCTTCCTTCACGGAGAGGTGCTCCCACACAAAACGGCACATAAGTACCTTGGGGTCACACTTGACAAGAGACTCACGTTTAAACAGCATACCTCGGAAGTGGCTGGCAAGTTGAGAAGCAAGGCAACAAGGATGGGCTGGCTCCTTAACGAAAACAACAAGTTGTCCTTGAAAAACAAGGTGCTGATGTACAAAGTAATCCTGGCACCGATCTGGAGGTATGGCATCCAGGTGTATGGCATCGCCGCCAAAACCCACCTGAATAAAATTAGGGTCTTTCAGGCAAAAATGCTCAGACGAATCACTGGTGCAGAGTGGTTCATCAGAACCAAGGACATAGAGAGAGATTGTGGTGTCCCTATGGTCGGCGATACCATAAACAGACAAGCCGCACGTTACCTTGACAAGGTAGCATGCCACCCAAACAACCTTGCCAGACGCCTGCTCAGAAGAAGAAGGATAAACGGGATCAGGGCAGCACGGAGACTTCAGAGGATCCATCCCACTGACTTGGCTAACCGAAGGATATAGGCTTACCATTCAAAAACCCGTCATTTAGTACGAAAAGACTGACATGAAAACATACTTCCCAACGACAAATCACACACAAATTGCATACCTTTATAGCTTTAAAATACAAACCTTGTACATACACAGTCATTGCACTACACTATCATATATATATCAATAACAATCTAAATATATAACAAACCTAGTTCTCAAAACCCCTAGAACTAGAACTACACGAAAACAAACACACAACACAACAAATATCTAACATTAAAATCAAAACCAACACTACAACATAAGTTATTTTAAGGAGTAACAATAGCTTGTAAAAACTTAGATGTAATAGGGTCACTAAGCTCAATAAAATTACTTTTTTTTTTAAAAAAAAAAAAAAAAAACATTAGTAATAATAAACAAAAACGCAAACTAATTTGACATTTACTACACATATAACAATAACAAACACATACCATAGCACATAACATGGAAAGCACAATCAACAAAACACAAATACCTGCTGCACTCGGATCAGAACATTATGACGCTGGGCAGTTTCGGGCAGCTGATTCTTTTTTTATATTAATCTATTATTATTAACAATTAATAATAATTAACATAAGCATCGGAATCGATCGACATCACAACTAAAAGCTTAAGGGAAAGTACAAACAGTAAACGAAAAACACTCACAAAAGGTCATTTATGATTTTCCTTTATTTTATACGATATACCATATTAAACAATGTGTTAAATAATTCAAATCATAGTTAATACCTGTTCGAATGATATCCATATCATTAAGAAGCTATTGGACCTTTAATTTGTTAATTTGATTTCTTTTAACTTTATTGTCACTTTGAGACAAATCACAACGCACTGAAATGCCTAGCACAAGATCTAACTTTAAGGGATTTTTTCACAGAGAGCGAATGGTCACAGTAAAAAAAGCAGTTTGTTTCAAAAAGATAATTTATTTATGATATGATCGACATGCTTCAAAGTGTAAAATTTTGATTTCGGTTTTTTTTATTTTTGTCGTATGGGAGCGACCACTGTGAGTCGTCATATTTAGATTCAGCACACAAAATCAGCATATCATCAATTGTAGCTCAATTCTTTGAACATGAAGATGTGCTTCCTTTTAAAATTCAGCAAACTTCAATAATAAGCATTCGAAAAGCTGAATAAAAAATATCACCAAAAAATATTCGATATCCGATATATCGTTTCGGAAAAATATTCGATAACGATATATCGTATTGTTGGACAAAAATATCGATATATCGATATTATATCGATACCAAGACCGTCGGATATTTAATTGCATAGAGACATAGAATATCAATAATCTTGTGTTGTAAATGCGGTAGTAAGCAAAATCTCTTAGTCTTTAAGCCGCGTACTCAGAAAAACAAAAAATTAATTTTGTATAAGTACTTTATATAAGTAGAATCACTTTGGCTTTGCTTTGATGCTCATGAACTATTAGAAAGTGTTCCTAATTATGGAAAGTATTGTGTCAAAAGCTTTTTTTAGGTCTAATAAAAAAACTTCACTACTAAACTACTTTGAAAACACGGTTTAATTTAAAAAAACTAAGTCATTTATATCTTCAAATTATTCTACTGGAAAGATCAGATATACCGGCCACTTGCACTGGTCATTGGTAGTCTTTTGGTGCAGACGTTCTTTAAAAACTTGTCAGTTTATGTGTAACCTTAGAAAACAACGATATTTTAGATATTTTCGATATATCGATATTTTTAGAATCGATATATCGATATTGAAAATTTTGATTTTTGATATCGATATTGACCACAATTGAACTATTATTTTTTTTTTTTGTTTATTGCACACTTCTTTAGCTTAGATAGTTTCCCAAAAGGATTTTTTAAAATTCGAAATATCTTAGGAGATATAGCCCTTTTAGTGACCCAAGGTGACCCAAATTTCCTAGTAACTGCAAACTTTAAACTCGTCTTTCTCGAAACTACTTTTTCATATATGTTCGCACGATAACTCAAGGTTTTCTGTACCGATTTTAATGAAATAAGCGTCAAAGGATGCAGAATTAACGGCGCTATCGTGTGAACCTCGATCATCGCCGAAAAAAAATGTTTACTATTTTTTTTTGCACACTGGACTACAAAAAAAGGTGAAAAATCGATTTTTCATTTTCAAATGGCTGCCATTTCTACAAAAAAAATTTTATTTTTTTCTGGAGGTTCACACGAAAAGGGCATTCATGCTAATTCATCGTTTTTGTTTTTTTTTCTGTGATGTAGTATACTCCCACAATCGTGCAAACTTTCTTCTTTGGAGGCCGAGAAATTCTTAACCGCATCATAAATGAACTTTTTTAATTTTGTATTTTTCTCAATACATTTTTACAATTTTTAAAAACCCGGGTCAAACTTGTCCGTCTAAACCAGAAGCCCCCCTTAAGCATGTAACTTAAAATTATTTGTAACTACATAGAACGCAGTACCTAAGTCCGTGTTTAAACGGTGTAGTTTGCTTCATGAAGCTCTCTTTGATTTCGTTTTAAAAAATCTTCACAACTGCGCTCTTATATACACAACGTAGTGTGCTTTATGAAGTTTTTCGTGTTCTAACATTCCGATTACTATAGCAATGCAACCAAGCTATCTATTGAGAGCTATCGCCATCGTTTCTGTTTTTCTGTTTTTAAATAATAGCGAAAATCAGTCGGAGTAAAGTAAAATTGCTAAAAGCTGCAATTTAAGTGACGAAACGGACTATTTAAGTCGCAGCTGCCAATGGTTTTAAATGAAATGAGCTGCTGTGAGACAATTCAAAAATTGCCGCACTTCATCGGTCAACTTGTGTTGTCGATCAACTAAAAACTCAGCCCTGCATTGAATCTATCGGCGAGGCAAAGAGAAAATATCGAAAAACTTCATTGCCTAGCTGGCCATTAAGCTTTGCCTGCATCTACTCCCGCCCTACAGCTACACAAGCAAAAACTTCATGAAGGAAACTGCATTGGGTAAATGCAGTCTAAGTATAATAATATCCACTGATAAATTTTTGCGTAAACAACATAGCTTCTCGGTACACCCCATAATTAAATTTTAAAGCAAAATTTTATTTCTGCTTTACGTCTGTCATTTTTGTATGAAAATTTTACTTTACTTCTCGTTAATTTACATCTGGATACAGACCTTAAATTGGAAACCTTTGTGAGATATCAGACAAGTGAAAATACAGCTTAAGTAAAAATGAGTAAAACTGTGCGGTTCCTATCTACTGTGAAAGTGTATTAAATTGTCCAAATTTTTGTAACGCATAGGAGAAAGCATATCCGACCACATTAAGTATATAAATTCTTGATCAGCATGACGAGCTAAGTTGATCCGTTTGTCCGTCCGTTTCTAAGCCATATCCTCCGTCAGGAAAGCTATCTTAATCAAACTTTGCACGAAGTCTTCTGGTACAAATACGCTGCACATTTGTCGTAATTGGCCGGATCGGATGACTATAGCATATAGCTGCCTTAGGAACGATCGATCGAAAAACTAGTTTTAGTGATAAAAATTTTTTTGTTTCCAATGGAAACGCCTCCAAATTTCGTATTTTTTTACTATGCTTTATCATGATTCCACTAAGATTGGTCGAAATCGGACAACATAGTATAGCTGTCATAGAAAAGTAGTCTGAAAAGTAATCGTAGTTGGAAAACCTTTTTTGTTTTCAATGGAAACGACCTTTACATTGACATTTATTTATTTTATATACTATACTTTTACACAGTTCTACAAATCGGCCCAAAATTTCTTATTGGTTAGTTTGTGATGCTTTTTCATGATTCCACTAAGTTTGGTCTATATCGGACATCTATATATATGGGAGTGGCTATACAATACTCGCTCCCATATAAAAGTAAGGTCCAAAAAGTAGTCTCAGATAACAAATTTTTTGTATTCAATGGTAGCGTCTTTAAACTTGTCAGATAGAAATATAGTCTGCAGCAAATAATATTTTTCCGACTTTGATGCAAATCGTATGAACATATCGAAGAGCTGGCATATAAAAAACTGGTTTAGTCATCTTAAGTAACTAACTTTATTAAATAATAACATTACACGCTAACAGAATTGATGAAAAGAAAATCGAGTTGACGATGATGCAATGTCGCTTCGAAGAGAATTTTACTTATTTAACAAAGAAGCTCTTAAGATGAAATAATATTTATTTCAAAAAGGAGAACATTAAAGAATTAATGAGCATATATTCAGAAATGTTTAATTATCAAGAAAGGATGCCTTGACTTGTTTTGGACACGCCGTAGGGTAAGTGAAAAGAGGATGGATAAATTTCCTGGGTGCTTATAATGTAAAATTGTAGGTGGTGCCGGCACAAAATGAGCCAGGAACAGCGAGTTGAAGAAGTGCATGAAGGCCCAGCTATAGGGCAAGCAGAATTGTTAATTGCTAAGGAAGCCCTTGACGATATAGAGATTGAACAAGAAAACAACGCCCCTATTGAAATGGTGGATATTAGAACAGAAGGCGACGACGGTGCCGTTTTTTTCGGTGCAGGCTGTATAGCCTGCACTTAGAGAGGGCGAAAAAAGATCCTTTACAACGCAGACCGTGAGTACAGTTTGGAAGCGGGATTACCGTAACATGGAATACAGATCCCGAAAAAAACACAATCGCCATAAGCAGCTGACATTTCTTGTGATTGGATCCATTTTCCCGGAAGAAACCCAGATGCCAGCTCCACCACCCCAAGATAAAGTCATACCCGATTCGGATCGTATTTCGCGCATTCCCGTGAGTGATTATAATGCTGTGCCTATAGTCCGTTAAATCTATATATTTTTTTATTTTCTTTGTTTAATGTTAAGTTTAAGAAACGACAGTGCTCTTAAAATTCTTACTTTTTCTCGTAATCAACTTCCCGGCCTCAACAATCACAGTCGAACAAAAATCGAGCTGGATCCATCGATTATTTGTCATCGATTTATGGTCCTGAGCACGCCCATTGTTTTGAACTTTGTTACTTCATGTAGAAGACTTTGATATAGTAGTCAGAACAAACAACAAGAAATTAAAATATGCAAAAATACAGATATATACAAAAATGTCTGAATGTTGTATGAATAAACCAGGGTGAAGGGAATATATGGGCTGATTCCATTACAACAGACAGATGAGCTGGAGTCCCAGCCAACAGCTATACTAAAGCTCAACGATTATTGCCTGGAACAGGTGTTGGAGTATCTACCGCTTGCAGATCAGATCCACTTGGCAAGGACGTGCACACGAATCCGTGACATTTATCAAAGAGTCTATGGATATTCGCGTAAATAAAAACAGAAACGAATTGAAACCGATATCCGATATATCGTTTCTAAAAATATCGATAATATCATATATCAGCACAAAAAATATCATATCGAAATAATCCTTATCGTCAAACAAAAATATCGATATATCGGAACAAGTCAGAGGAATAAAGAAATATACCTTGGTTGGGTTTTACCTGGGTTTCCCAAATCCATGCGACAAATGTTGAGCTATAGACAGGTCCCAGAAGAGTAGCAAACGGAAACGATAAATAACGATGAAGACAAGGTCAAGTTGCTCGAACTAACAATAAGGAAGGGATGTTGAAGCCTGTGCCTGAGATGTCATAGCAATCGACAAGGCTATCGATTGTGATAAATAATAGTTAGTTGATTCGTAGACTTCGAGCGAGAGCTAACCAAAATACATTCCGAGAGCTACTATAATCCAAAAGTATTGTGCGTGCACGGGTTGTGGGAAACATTTCATACATGAGGCCGGTCGCTTGAAACGCTGTATTTTCGTTGTGTGAATGGCAAAAAGCTGCATCTGCAAATGACCTTCAATTATTCAAACACAGCTACCCTGCACTTCCCACTGATGTCTTGGAGGCCTTAAAACCAATATATGAGGATTTAAGCAAGGACGCACTTCTGCAGCGATGTCTTGGGGGATTCACTCAAAACAACAATGGGAGTCTCAATCAGCTTATTTGGAAAATTTCTCCAAAATCAATGAGTGGTACTTCAATTGGTGTGGAAATTGCAGCTAATGTAGCAGCCTGTATATTCAATGAAGGTTGTTTTTCTGGCGCTGTGAAATAACACCCCAATGCAATAAGGCCCCAAAAAAAATGAAATAAGGCCCCAAAAATTTACATAGTACACCACAACAACGATTTTTCAAAAAATGTGGGGTGTTATTTCCTTTTTTGGGGTTTAATTTCCTAAAAAATATTTTTTTATGAAATAAGACCTCAAATCAGAAATGAAATAAGACCCCAAAACTATTTTTTTTAGTTTTGGGGTGTTATTTCATTTTGATTGGGAAATAAGACCCTAAAAAATATTTTTTTATGAAATAAGACCCCAAATCAGAAATGAAATAAGACCCCAAAACTATTTTTTTTTAGTTTTGGGGTGTTATTTCATTTTGATTGGGAAATAAGACCCCAATTTTTTGTATGGATATTTTGGGGTCTTATTTCATTTTTATTAGGAAATAAGACCCCAATTTTTTATATGAATTTTTTGGGGTCTTATTTCATTTGTCTCGCGCGATTTTTTGTATACAAATTTTTATTTTTTCTTAACGTTATAAGTAGTTTATTTTACTAAAAATTTAAATTTAACTAAAATTTAATATTTCAATTGCGTCAATTTTAGCGCCGCAGGCGAAAATTTGTACAAAAAAAATCACGCGTTTTTTTTTATACAAATTTTCTTAATTTTTTCACGTTATATTTTACTACGTTTATTTTACTAAAAATCTAAATTTAAAAACTTGACAAATTTGCTTTTAGGTGTTTCCGATATTTTTTATTTTAATGAATAAAAAATCCAAAATTTGTTATGAAGAGGTATTAAAATACATCAAAGAAAATGTTTTCGATATGGAGCCTTCCAATATAGTGACGGATTATGAAGAAGGAATGAGGAAAGCCATCAAAAATGTATTTCCCAGAGTAAAAAATGTCGGATGTTGGTATGTATTTCGACGTTATTATTTTCGGTTAAATATTCTTAAATGCTTTCAATTTGGTTTCAAGGTTCCATTTCTGCCAAGCAGTGAGAAGAAATATGTATAAGATTAATACGTTGCTACAATTTATCAGGAGCTCGAAGCAGGCTAACTTGGAATTTCATAAGCTTTTGGCATTACCATTGCTACCTCCGCAACTAATTGAAGCTGCTTTTCACGATATTAAAGCCAAAATATCCAAATTCGACGACAAAAAAGATTTTTGCACTTTTTTGAGCTATTTTGACAAGCAGTGGATAAAGAAGGTGATTGCTTTTTACGTAAATTATAAAAATATTTAAGTAATTATTTCTAAAATTAATTTTAGGTGGGTTGCACTAATTTTTCTGTGTACAAGGAAAATATTCACACAACATCTGCAGTGGAAGCATATAATGGTGTCTTAGGACGTTCTGCGATGCCAAATGGGAATTTTTTTAAATTTGTTAAAGCTATTCGAGAAGAAGAATACTTTAAGAGTCGTCAATTTTCGCATCTCACTGAAAGTGGCGGGTCCGTTACAACTAAAAGACGTAAGAAAAGTGCGCAAAAAGATTGAAAGATTGAGGAAGCAACTTTGCAATTGGACCATGGCAAGCTAACCGCAACTAGTTTTCTCTCCCGGATGGTCTACGGTGAAAATGAAATCTGCACCAACATGGTTCCAAAAGAAAATATTTTTGATGAAGAAGAAGATGTTGAGTCTAATGAAGAGCATTCAGATGATGAAGAACCTATAAACAACTCGATGCCCAAAGCAGACGATCGCAATTGCATTATTTGCATGGCCTTGGCTCCAAATATTTTGTTTTTGCCATGCAAACATTTAAAAATTTGTGCAGAGTGCAATTTACAGCTGCAAGCAGATGCAATAGCAAATAATTTAGAATGTTATAAGTGCCCTTATTGCAGAAAGCCTGTAGAAAGCTCAATGCAAGTTTTTGTTTAAATAAAAATACATTTATATGCATTAAAATAGTCATTTTATTTTTAAAAAGGCAATAATTTGAACAAACAACAAACTTAACATAAAAAAAAAAAAAAAAAAAATTGGGGTGTTATTTCATTTTTGAAATTGGGGTGTTATTTCATTTGAAATAACACCCCAATATTTGGGGCATTATTTCATTTTTTTTGGGGCCTTATTTCATCTCCATGGGGCCTTATTTCATTTTTGAAATTGGGGTGTTATTTCATTTGAAATAACACCCCAATATTTGGGGCCTTATTTCATTTTTCTTTTGGGGCCTTATTTCCTGCACCCGTTTTTCTTTGTTGAGCTTCTTGCAAGATATGCAGATCACCTCAAGACCGAGTGCTCATGGATGGGCGCACAGAGTTGATGATGAGGGGATTGACAGGGCGGAGAAAAAAACAGCGGCTGACAGCAAAAAAGAGAGAATTTTGCGTCGACAAGCACAAAAAGATGCTTTGGACATCCTAGAGGAAAGCTCAATACTCTATGCCAGGCATCGACGACTCTGTGTAAGTATGAAAGAATTATTCAGTTTTATCATGGATTTTCTAGCGTCCAAAACTTTAAATCGTTTTCCTGAAAAGTATCTTTTTTTAAGTCAGTGAACACTGTCCTTCGAAATCTAATGTACCGATCATTCTGAAATTTTGCACACTATTTCTGTACCTAAATCCGCATGTACTGACGTCGAGTTTTTTTTTTTTTACTGCTTATTTTTCATTTTATAATAACTAATATATCAAATTTTTAGGCTAAAATCACGTTTTTGACTTCAAAGTGTTACCAAAAAATTGAAAAAAAAAATAGACGTAGTTACCTTCAGAAACATCTTAACTAATAAACTTTTTTTCAGATGATCCAGTAACGAGTTATGCTGTTCACCGCAAAACCTCTTTTCTTGGAGGCGCCTACGGAGCTTGGCTGCGAACGGCTCATTTATTTTTTTTTTCGATGAAAATTTGTGAAAACATAGTTTAAATGTTGTATTTTGGTATGCTAATAAAATAATTGATCTAAAATAATTAATCTTAGTAGGCCTTGCGGAAACCTTTACAGCCAAAAACTGGGAGGTGTACAGGTAAGCGAACGAAATGCTTCATGACAAATCTGAAAGCGAAACGAGCAACATATAGAAAATATTTGTTCAGTATATTTTTACGAATTTGTAACGTCCGGCACAATGCTAAAATTTTTCTACCATCGAAAACCGGATATATGCCATGGGCTGTGCCCAGCGACAAGGCTTAAAAACAAATTCGCATAAGTCTGTATGCCTTAAGCAACGACCGTCGCTTTGTTTTCCTTTTATTCCTTGGGGTGATCTGTGTCTTAGGTGCTCATTTATATTTATATGTTTTGGACACGCCGCAGGGTAAGTGACAAGAGGATGGATGAATTTCCTGGGTGCTTATAATGTAAAATTGAATTTGCAGGCCGACGAACAAATACAAGATGAATAAACCAGGGTGAAGGGAATATAGGGCTGATTCCTTTACAACAGACAGATGAGCTAGAGTCCCAGCCAACAGCTATTCTAAAGCTCAACGATGATTGCCTGGAACAGGTGTTGGAGTATCTACCACTTGCAGATCAGATCCACTTGGCAAGGACGTGCACACGAATCCGTGACATTTATGTTGAGTCTAATGAAGAACACGCCGCAGGGTAAGTGACAAGAGGATGGATGAATTTCCTGGATGCTTATAATGTAAAATTGAATTTGCAGGCCGACGAACAAATACACGATGAATAAACCAGGGTGAAGGGAATATAGGGCTGATTCCTTTACAACAGACAGATGAGCTGGAGTCCCAGCCAACAGCTATTCTAAAGCTCAACGATGATTGCCTGGAACAGGTGTTGGAGTATCTACCACTTGCAGATCAGATCCACTTGGCAAGGACGTGCACAAGAATCCGTGACATTTATGTTGAGTCTAATGAAGAGCATGTTATTTCATTTGAAATAACACCCCAATATTTGGGGCATTATTTCATTTTTTTTGGGGCCTTATTTCATCTCCATGGGGCCTTATTTCATTTTTGAAATTGGGGTGTTATTTCATTTGAAATAACACCCCAATATTTGGGGCCTTATTTCATTTTTCTTTTGGGGCCTTATTTCCTGCACCCGTTTTTCTTTGTTGAGCTTCTTGCAAGATATGCAGATCACCTCAGGACCGAGTGCTCATGGATGGGCGCACAGAGTTGATGATGAGGGGATTGACAGGGCGGAGAAAAAAACAGCGGCTGACAGCAAAAAAGAGAGAATTTTGCGTCGACAAGCACAAAAAGATGCTTTGGACATCCTAGAGGAAAGCTCAATACTCTATGCCAGGCATCGACGACTCTGTGTAAGTATGAAAGAATTATTCAGTTTTATCATGGATTTTCTAGCGTCCAAAACTTTAAATCGTTTTTCTGAAAAGTATCTTTTTTTAAGTCGGTGAACACTGTCCTTCGAAATCTAATGTACCGATCATTCTGAAATTTTGCACACTATTTCTGTACCTAAATCCGCATGTACTGACGTCGAGTTTTTTTTTTTTTTACTGATTATTTTTCATTTTATAATAACTAATATATCAAATTTTTAGGCTAAAATCACGTTTTTGACTTCAAAGTGTTACCAAAAAATTGAAAAAAAAAATAGACGTAGTTACCTTCAGAAACATCTTAACTAATAAACTTTTTTTTCAGATGATCCAGTAACGAGTTATGCTGTTCACCGCAAAACCTCTTTTCTTGGAGGCGCCTACGGAGCTTGGCTGCGAACGGCTCATTTATTTTTTTTTTCGATGAAAATTTGTGAAAACATAGTTTAAATGTTGTATTTTGATATGCTAATAAAATAATTGATCTAAAATAATTAATCTTAGTAGGCCTTGCGGAAACCTTTACAGCCAAAAACTGGGAGGTGTACAGGTAAGCGAACGAAATGCTTCATGACAAATCTGAAAGCGAAACGAGCAACATATAGAAAATATTTGTTCAGTATATTTTTACGAATTTGTAACGTCCGGCACAATGCTAAAATTTTTCTACCATCGAAAACCGGATATATGCCATGGGCTGAACACGAATCCGTGACATTTATCAAAGAGTCTATGGATAGTCGCGCAAATAAAAACAGAAAATAACAAAGAAAATAAAAGGTAGCCTGGCGGTCTGCTCTCTAAGCGACCGCGCAGCCGAATAACCCAAACTCAACACATGAGGCCTTGACTTCTAACTCGTTACATTTAAAACGGTTACTGTAACGAGTTGAGTATTCGGTTACCGGTAGCTATTAGGGATGGGAGACTGGGAAATGTAACAAAAAATATTCGTCTTATTTTATGCTTTGATTAGAAATCAAAAATAATAAGAAATTTTATAAAAATATGATCTTGATTTTTTCGTTTCTAATCAAAGCATATCATTAGACGAATAGTTTTTGTTTGTTTTTCATCAGGAACAATCATATTTTAATTTATTAAAAAACAACAAAATAAAAACAATTTCTAAACAAATTTTAAGGACGAAGAAAAAAATAAAAATTTTTAATAATTAATATTAAGAGGGGGAAAAATATAATTCGAAGTAGCTATTTTTTCTGATTGTTTTTAAAAATACGTGATTTCCTCGGTTCCTGATACATATAAATAAAACTAATTTTTTTGAATCTTAATTTTTTAATCGATATTTAATTCAGCTTACATTAAAACAACTTTGTCTGTGGCTACACAAACGTTAACAAAAATTGTTTAAAACTCGTTTATTTAAATAAGGGCATATCCGCCAAATGGTCAACCAGGACCGAAAAAAGTGTTCATAAACATCGTATTTTTTTTGGGTATTCTCATAAAGAAATGTCAAAGTTTGCATAATACAATGGATCCATAGCATATCTTAGTTGTTTTTATGAAGAAATTTGCCTGAAAACTGAAAAAATTTAATTTCTTCACTTATAGCTACTTTTAAAAGCATTTTTATGTTTAATTATTTCGAAAGCAAAACATATGATATGTTTGCACTTTTTTACCAAATCTCTTTGTTGCAATCTGATAAGAAGAGAAAAAAACAAAGAGAGCGAAAAAATGTTCAATTAACAGTTAATTTTTATTTTGCTTCTTATCTATGTTCTAATCGTACGTTTGCGACCGAAAACATAATTTTATTGTAATTGCTTCGGATTGAGTGCAAGCAGGTGGCTGAATAAAATTAAAAACGATCCACAGAAGTTAAAAGAATTGCGCGAAAAAGCAGCTGAGAGAATGAAAAAACGCCGCTCAGCATTGGCAAACAAAAAAATCAAAGTGTTCTAAGACAGATGCAAAAAAAAGAACGTAAAAGGCTGAAAGATTAAAGAGAAAAGAAGCTCAAGAAAAAGAAGAACAGAAAGAGTATACTTGTAAACAAAGAATGGGAAAAGCCATAAAAAAGGCAGAAAGAACATTGCCTAACGATTTAAACAAAAAAAATTGAGATTATTAAAGCACTATTTAATAAGTATGTCAAGCCAGAAAATGTAAACAAAAACAATGCCAAAAAAGTTAACTTGGATTGGAAAACAAGGCGTAAATTGATTACGGACATTTACATACTTGCTTGAAGATGTTAGCGTTCAGTCGGCAGCCAAAAAGGACACTATCGTTGCTGATGGACAAATAGTTGCTAAACATAATATGTTGCTAACCG
Source organism: Lordiphosa collinella (assembly GCA_018904265.1). Taxonomy (NCBI): domain Eukaryota; kingdom Metazoa; phylum Arthropoda; class Insecta; order Diptera; family Drosophilidae; genus Lordiphosa; species Lordiphosa collinella. Next base: position 201,731 of record JAEIFV010000052.1, read on the forward strand.
TATCGGAAGCTTACGAAACTTACAAAAATGAGTTAATTGGAGAACGCGTAAGCCGGACAACATTTTTCGAAAATTTACCTAAACATGTCCAACTCTCGACCAAAATGCCGCATAACATGTGTGTATGTAAGTTATTAAGTCTTCCCAAAACCTTCGAAAGTTTTTTCGAACTAACTTGTTGCAATATTAAGAATGAAAGCTGTATGACCAACACTTGTGAAAATTGTGAAACAGATGTAAAATCTATTGTTCCAGTGAAATATTTAAACAAATTGGATGAAATCTTGAAATGGCAACACTGGAGGAAAGTTGTAGATAGAATAACGTTGACATATTCTGTTGCTCCGCTTTCAGATTTATTACATGAGTTAGAAGTTCAGCTGCCCATTTTTAAAACGCACTTCTTTGTAAAGCAAGACCAGCAAAATTATTTTGAATCCAGTAGAAAAAATATCAATCCTGATTTCGCAGAAAATTATAAGCTGATCTGCCAAAACGAAGTTCAAAGCGCGCACTTTAACTACAAACAAGTTTAGATTTTTACTTGCGTCGCATGGATGTTTGACAAAACTATGTCATTTGCAGTAATAAGCAATAGCTTAAGTCACAGCAAAATAGATGTGTACGTTTTTATAACTACGGTTATAGAACAAATTAAAAACCAACATGGCAATTTTGAAAGAATACTGCTATTTTCGGACGGAAGTAGCTGCCAATTCAAAAACAAATTTATTTTTTGGAGCTTAGCCGATTTAAGGGTTAACTTTGGTTGTAAAAAAATCGAGTGGAACTACTTTGCAACTTCCCATGGGAAAGGTGCAGTTGATGGCGTTGGAGCGGTTATAAAAAGAAAAGTTTGGTCATTAACTAAAACAAAGAACCTTGTTTTAAATGATGCGTTAGCCTTTTACAACTGTGCCCAACAACATATGTTATACATTGTTATACATTGAAGCAGATACCGTTAATAAGATGTAAACATCTATAATAAAGAAATGGGAAGATGTACCGAATGTTACAGGTATCAGAACAATACATTCTATTTATTCTGATGAAAATGTTAAATTAAGCACTGCTCGGACGGCCTATTCCTCAAAAACCAAAATATCATAAATATTTCATTATTTTAAAATGAATACAGCTTTCTTTTTCTTGTTATAAATAAATTTCTTGTGAAGATTTCATATTTAATAAATATTTCTTTCTTGCTAAAAGTGTTATTACACACATAAAATTAAGTTATAAGTGTCTTTTAAGGAAATATGAAATTATTCATAAAAAAGTAGTGGAAAAAACAAAAAAAAAACCAAATAAAAAAAAACAAGGAAAAATCGTACGTTCGCGACCCGTACGTTCGCAACCAATACTTAATTCAATTAAAAAAAAACAATTGGATATATTTTCTTGTGAATAGACTCGATAGAAAGCTACATGAATCCATTTTAAAAGTAAAGTTATCGCATTAGAATATTCCATCCCAATTCGCAGATTTTTGCATTTTACTATATTAAGCCAAAGTCGACTTCTATTTCGCGTACGTTCGCGACCACATGTTTTTTGCAATTATTATGAAAATGAAAACTCGATAAACCCCATCATTTACACTAAGCAAAGAGCTAACAAAATGCTATCGAAAAGCAAAAAAAAGTTTCAGAAAATGTAGTTTTTAAATTTTGTATTGCATTAAACGCGTACGATTGTACGTGCGCGACCCTTGCAAATGCCCATATCTATTGTACCAGACGTTCTGAATAATAAGCGGACAATTTATTAGTTAAATAATAATAAGTATATTTTGATTCAAACGTATCCAAATAGATCCATTTTCTAAAATATAGTTTCTAAGGCAGCTAAATTTGTTTCTATCTTGCCACTTGCTACCATCTTTAATAAAATGTTCATCACTAATTGAAGACAAAAAATTAAGCCTTGACAGAGCGGCCGAAAAATTGGCAGCTGAGAAAAAAGTTAATTTTTCTCAAAAACCCTCCACATGATTTTAATAAGTGGGTGTGGGAAAGATGCAGATTAATTTGTAGTTTAATCTTCCATACCGTGCATTGGGCTACGCGAGCTTGAAATCGAGCTATTTAGCCAGCGACGAATTAGGCAGAACATTGGCGGTAAATCAAATGGGCAGCCAGTATTGCCACAGCGGCCGAATTGTTGGCGGGTGAGAAAAAAGTTAATTTTTTCTCAAGAACCCTCTACATGGTTTTGATGAGTGGGTGTGGGAAAGATGCAGATTAATTCGTAGTTTAATCTGCCATACCGTTCATTGGGCTATGCGAGCTCTAAATATTAAAATAATGGTTTAAATGGTTTTAAAATACCGTATATCGATAGGTATTTGTACTGGTTCCGATACTGAGCTGGTTACGTTTCTGGCGCGATCTGAATTATTATTGAATTACCACATTTAGACCTCCTACAAATTATCACTTTTCTCCCAAACGCTCCATATGATTTTGATCTTACTTTTACTAAAAATCAGCCAAAGCCATAGCGAATACGCAGGTATACCGTTCAATGCGCTACGCGCATTTGCGAGCACATGCAAGCCTATGATAATCGGGTGCAATTTGTATGGGCCGGCATGGTAGGTGATCCCACAAAATTGAAAATATCTCGAAAACGCTCTACATAATTTTAATCTAACGTTTACTGAAAAACACGTAAAGCTATGGCAAATACGCGGGTATATCGTGCATAGCCCTACGAGAGCTGGAAGTTGAGTTATTTTCAATTTAGTGGAGAGTCCATTTTATTTTACACTTATATTTTAATGTGCATAAAGCTTGAAACTAACCCTAACCCAATTAAAACAACAGTTTACTCGATTCTTAACATTTCTGCATTTAAAGTTTTTGGATTAATCATAGCAATCAAGAGAAAATTGGAAAATAAAAATTTCCTTTGTGTTCCATATTCTACCTTTCCAAATTCGTCGCTATTTTGACGCACATGGTGGTAGCAGTATCACTTACAGGGAGCAAACTGTTTCCTCGATCGTGATACCGTATCAGTGGAGTTCAGCAGGAAGATCAATGAGAATTTATAATTGACCAGGGAGTAAGTTGTTCTGCTGAACACAACCATTGTACAATGTACACACATATAAAATTCAGTTGTCTTTCATATTCGAATCGGTTTCGAATTAGTATTTTTATTCTTGCCACATATGGTCACACTGATCTCGAACAATATTAAATCTTTTCTGTTTTAACTCTTTGGAAGCATTTCACTTGCAATTAACAGAGATTTTGTCTGTGAAATGAACCGTTAAAGCACAAGACTTGACTATTATGATAGAAGACACGCCAGGCCGAGGGGTGAAGCCCGCTGTGGATCTACCTGAACACATATGTCCCTCTTGTTTGGCAGCGGCAAGAATTGCTTTGAATTTCAAGCGGCGATTGGAGAAGAGATTGAAACACCACCACAGAAGAAAAGACACTCACAAACATTGGAAAAGCGAGCACAGAGCGGCCTTTCGAGTGTTTCCTCTACCCAAAGACACAACCTGGAGCGACACCAACGACGCATACACTCGAGCGACCCTTCGAATGTCTCCACTGCTCGAAGACCTATATGCTATATGGAGGAGCACCTGCGCACGCATACTGGCGAACGCCCTTTTAAATGTACCCAGTGCCCACAGTCTTATGACCTGATGAGCTCTCTAAAGGCACACCTGCGTACTCATACTGGTGAGCCGCCCTTACAATGATCGCAGTGCTCGGAGACCTTTTACACAAGAAGCAATCTAAATCAACAACTACGTACTTATAATCGCGAGAGTCAGAAACACTTCGAGTGTTCCCACTGCTCGAAGACCTTTCGCAATAAGCGCAATCTGGAGTGACACCAACTTTCATTTACTGGAGAGCGACCTCATTCATGCCCAGAAAGCTCAATGTCTTTTGGCCGAAAGAGCATTCTAAATAAACACCTACTTAATCATACCGCCCAGCGACCCTTCACCTGCTCTCAGTGCTCGAAATCCTTCCTCCAAAAAGACATAACTGTACGCATACTGGAGAGCGACCTTTCCAATGTTCTCACTGCTCTAAGGCCTTTAGCCAGCCATACGATCTAAAGAAACACTTTATGGGTTCCCAGAATTGTATGAGATTTCAAAAGTAAATACTCTCTGTAAAATAATACGAAATGTGAAAATCGATTATAGTTTTACTTTAAATGTCAAACGACTGAAACTTTTATGTTGAATATTTTTTCTTAATATTACAAAGGAATAAAATGATATGGACTTATCTCAGAATTTGCTTTTTACAATATTTTTTTTAAAGCTTATTTTGTATTTATTGAATCTTCTCTTAATGAGACTAACAATAATTTTTCAGATCTTAATCTAGAAGCTATTTTATAAACCATCCCCTGTTGGAGTTAGTTTGTGTTCTGCGGCCCTTCAAGTCAGTCGCTGGGTTGGTAGGTCATTTCTCCTGAGGCGAGAATGCGTTGCTAGCATGGAAAGAGATTTTGCAAGTTGATTTGGGTGGGTGAGAAGCTTTTCAGAATATTTTTGTTTAAGTTGCTCTATTTCAGTTTCAACCAATGGGATGCTGAGGTCGTTGTGGATACACTCATTGCGAATGTACCATGGCGCTCCAGTGATGGTTCTGAGAATTCTTGATTGTGATCTTTGGAGGATGTCCACACTGCTCGCACAGGCATTTCCCCATAACTGCGAGCCATACGTCCATACAGGCTTTATGATGCTTTTGTACAGTAGGACTTTATATTCCAGTTTAAGAGGGGAACGGGAGTTGATTAGCCAGTGAAGGCTATTGGCCTTTAGCTTGATTTGAAGCTTTTTCGACTCTATGTGTTTGCGCCATGTGAGCCTTCTATCGAGGTGCACACCTAGGTATACAACATCGTTTGATTGCGGGATCTGGGTTGCATTTAAGGATAGCTGGGGACAGGTGCTTCTATTGAGTGTGAACGTCACATGTTTACACTTTTGCTCATTGATTTTTATGCGCCAGTTGGCCAGCCACTCTTCCACTTTAGCTAGGTGGCTTGCCAGCAGACTTGTTGCGTTAATTGGACATCGTGTACTTATTGTAAGTCGAGGGTCTGTTGGTATGTCGGCAGTGTACATTACATATAGGAGAGGACCGAGTACGCTACCCTGCGGCACTCCGGCTCCTATAGTGAACTCTTCCGTTGTGTACTCATTTTGACGAACTGTAAATACTCTGTTACTGACGTAACTTTCTAATACTTTGTGAGTATTTGGGGGAAGCATTGTCCTTATCTTGAATATAAGACCATCCAACCAAACGCGGTCAAATGCTTGGGCAACATCTAAGAAAATTGCAGAGCAGTATTCGTGGTGCTCAAACGCAGTCCGAATGTCTGAAGTTAAACGGTTGACTTGCTCAATAGTCCCATGCTTTGCTCTAAACCAGGGGCCGGCAGCTTCCTATCTGGCGTGTATAGGAAAATTCTCAAAGCAGCGCTGCTCAAACACGCATAGTATAAGCTGTACAAGCGCTGCTGCGTTGCTTGCTTTCCTACGACGCGACGCAGTCGTTGCTACTTAAATTGAGAGCAGTTTTTGAGCTGCTCTCACACACACCAATGCATTGCAATGCAAAAATGTAAATGTATTTTTTGCCTCCCTCTGCTCTAAACCCAAATTGATGTGAGGGAATGATATTTTGTGCATGGCCATCAATTTTACTGAGTAGGATCTTCTCAAATAGTTTTGACAGGCAAGGTAGCAGACTAATGGGTCTATATGATGACGCTTGTGTTTTATCTTTTCCTGGTTTCTGAATCATTATGATTGTGGACTTCCTCCATTGAGTTGAAAAAAATCAACATCGCAGAACAGCATTGAAAAGTCTTGAGATATATGTAATGGCGGGACTTGGAAGTTCCATAATCATTTTAGGTGTAATAAGGTCATGTCCAGGAGCTTTTCTGGGATTTAGCTCTCCGATGGCGTTTTTTATTTCTAACGAATGAACTTTGATTGGGTCAGTTTGTGCGGCGGTCGGAACCAATGGAAGTTCATAGCCATTGGTTGGGGGATTTGGCTGGAAAACATTTCTAAGGTGATGTGCAAAGAAAGTTGCCTTTTCTTCGTCGCTGCGGGCCCATCTTCCTGTCTGATCTCTTAGAGGCGTGTCTACCTTTGCAGGTGGCTTTATGCTGGCGCGTGCCCTCCATAGGGGAAATTTGGTGCTTGTAGGCGATAATTTTTCGATATAACGGCTATGTGCTAGCTGCTCTTCGGCTTCGAGTGCTTTGCGAAGTACGCGTTCTGCAAGTCTCAGACAGTCTTTTGCGGCAGGCGATCTAAAGCTTTGCCATTCTCTTCTTGCACGACGCTTTTCTGAGACCAGCCGGTCAATGTAACTGTTTGTCAATCTACGATCTGGCTGTGGTGCTGTTGTTGTTGTTTGGGGGTTTGAGTGATGAGCAGCGGCTGTAATGATAGAGGTGAGGGCTTGAACTGAATTTTCAATGTCTTCTTCGCTGTTTATGGTTGGGCTCAGCTCGATGTGACTGCTGATATATTTTTTGTATTTGAGCCAGTTTGTCTTGTGTGATGTCAGTCTCCGATGATATTCTCTAACATGAGGGCACTCCAGAATGGTGAATATTATTGGAGAATGGTCTGACGACAAGTCAGCAAGGGCTTCTGCAGTTACCAAGTTTTGTGGAACTTTTCTTGTTATGGCAAAGTCTATAAGATCGGATAATTTCTTTGGATCTGCCGGCCAGTATGTAGGCCTTCCCGGAGATACATAGTCGAGTTTGTTTGATGCGCGCATGAGTACGCTGTAGAGTTGCTTCCCTTTGGGATTGGTCAGTCTGGAGCCCCAGTGGGGATGTTTCGAATTATAGTCACCCGCAGCCAAGAAGCGTTGACCAAGTGTATTAAAGAAATCTAGGAATTGATTTTCTGATATTGCGAAACGTGGGGGACAGTAAACCGCGGACAGAGTGATATTGCCTCGTTTAGACTCTACACATATCGATGTGGCTTGTAGGTAGTTTTCCGAACAACCTGATAGTGGGTAATGCTTGATACGGCTCCTGACGAAGATGCCAGTGCCACCATGGGCTTTGCCATCTGGGTGATTTGTGCCGTAAAATGCATACCCAGGTAATTGAAAATTGTATCGGTCCGTCAAGTGAGTTTCTGCAAGAAGCATTAAGTCGATTTCATTGTCTTGGAGAAATTTTGATAACTCCACTTTGTGACGGGGAATGCCATTTGCATTCCAGAGTGAAACTCGTAGGAGAGCCATTATTTGGATTGTTGCGAAGCGAGCATTTGAATGAGAATTCCTTGTGTTCTCATTTGTTCTTGCATTGCGTTTTGCATATATACCATAAAATCCTTTAGCGTCTGCTGTAACGATAAAAACATAGTTTCTAAGCTACTATAGTTTGATGGTTGTTCCGCTTGTTTTGATGGCAGTGTCGGCTCACTTCGAATTTCATGCGAAACCGTAGATATGGGTGCGGGTCTGTCATTTCCTAGTTTCAAGGCGCTTGCGAAAGAAACACCTTGGGTTGTAGTCGTTGGGGCAAAGGTCGATCTCGTAGCTTTGGTGAAGAAGACTCCAGGGGCCGACTGCGAGGGTGTGAACTGATTAAGGTTTCCATTGGATCGGGCAAATTCTGTGCGCGTATTAATCCTGCTCTTCAGATCTTTGTAGACTGGGCAACCATTGTAGTTTGCAGTGTGGTTACCTCCACAGTTACTGCATTTTTTGACAGATGGATCCTCCTTGTTAGCAGGGCATGAGGCAGTGTTGTGCAGCTCTCCGCATGCTACACAAACTGATCGCAGGGTGCAGTAGGCTTTTGTGTGCCCAAATTCTTGGCAATTGGTACATTGCACTGGATTTGTGCGTTTGTGCGGCTCCTCTACGGTTATTCTACGGTGCAATAAGAAAGGTAGTTTGTAAATTGGGTGCACTACATTATTTTTAGGAGCTGTGTCTTCCGGGCTTAGTTCAACTTTGAATAGTGGCTGTGGTTTTTTGTCCCTGTTTATTAAGTTAATAACGGACTTGACCTTGAATCCCTTTTCCTCCAAGGCAGAAGCGACTTCGGTTGCAGGAACACTTGATTCAATGCCCTTGATTACTACCTGTAGGCATTTGCTACTTTTTAGTTGGTAGGTGTAGTAGCTTTTTTTCAGCTCTTAGGCATTTTTCGACAGCTCGGTAATTTTCTTCGGTGTTGACTTGGAGCTTTGTTTCGCGTATATTGCCTTTGTTGACGGATGTTATATAAAAGTTGATGTTGCCTATTAGCGATACAAGCTTTGCTACTAGCGCCGCACAGTTGCTATCCCTTATGTAAATGGGTGGAGGCTTTGGCTTAGGGGCATTAGGAGCTTTTTCTTCACACTCAGCATCAGAATGTTGGCCAAGAATTTGGAACCTATTTCCAGTGAGGGGATCTTTATTCACAGGTATATCGCTTGTTTTGTTTATCTTTGGAGTGTTGCCGCTTTTTTTGTTTTGCGGGCTTAATTTGCGTTTATTTATTTGTACATACCGATCGATGCCAGTCTGCACATACGAACGGGTAGTAGGTGTTGCACTTTGTTGTGTTTGTATTTGCGGGAGGTCGTGCTGAGTTGACATTTTTGAAAGTAGGTTAGTGGGGAACGTTGGTTTCTGGATACTTGCTGTTGTTGTTGTTGAGCTTGTCGATTAAGCGGTGGTCAGCGTTACCGTAGTGGTTGTTGAACTTGACGAAAAGCTAGTCATTAGTGGCTTAGGGGGCGGTGTGGGGCATTGGGAGCTCCAAGTCGGAGTAGGGGTATGAGAGCTTGCGGTCGCTTTGCTTGTGGTGGTTGCGTCGGGGGATTTAACAAATTTTTATTTATATCGGTACGTACCGTTATACCGCTATAATTTGCAAGCAGACTTGGATGCATTTCACTCTTGGTGTCAAGATAATCTTCTAAACCTTAACAGTTTAAACTTTAAAGTGTAAGGTTATGACATTTTACTGAAGCTTACCACAATAAGTCACTTACATGCTTGATAATGTGGCATTGCAGCGCCTAAATGAAGTAAATGATCTTGGGGTAATTCTTGACCATTAACTTAAATTTAACCCTCATGTAACTGCTACTGTTAATAAGGCCAGAAGTGTTCTTGGGTTTATTAAGCGGTGGTCGAAAGAATTTGACGATCCCTACACTACCAAGATTCTTTACACTTCTCTTGTCCGTCCTACACTTGAGTATGGTTCATGTGTGTGGTCTCCGCAATATTCGACCCATCAAGATAGAATAGAATCTGTGCAAAAGCAATTCTTGTTGTTTGCCCTTCGGTGCTTGAACTGGAATCCTGAGGTCCGTTTAACATCTTACTCTAGTAGACTACTTTAAATTAATCTTCCTTCCTTACTTAACCGTAGAGTTATGCTTGGTGTAATCTTCATACATAGACTAATTAATGGCGAAATCGACTAATCGGAGTTGGTTAGCCAAATTAATCTTAATGTTCCTTGTAGACTGTCCCGTAACTTTGTCCCCTTATCTCTGAAACATTGTACTACTAACTATGCCTTGCATGATCCGTTTCATGTCCTCTGTGCTGATTACAACAAACTCTACCGCTTAATCAATTCGGAACTTTCTCTTCCTTCTTTAAAAACCTCTATTTTAAGTCTATTTATTTTGCCTGGGAGTTCGCGCGTAACAGGCTTCGGCTTGGTGTCGTAAGGGCCACTTGAACGTACTGTGCATTGCACGTCAACGTCCATATACAACGTCTATATACCGAAATAAAAAACTGGGTACCGTATCGAAACCGAAAACAGAAATAAATTAAAAACCGAAATAGAACCTTTTACCGAAACATTCATTTCGGTTCGTACCGGTACCTGTACCGGAACCGAAAATCGTTTCGGTATTAATCCCTGGTATAAAGTGATATATTAACCATAAAATGATTTGTTTTCCCAAATGACTTTTTCCCAAGTAACTTGGGACAACTTAGCGACAAGCAAGGTAAACGGTTCCATCAAGAAATAGCTGGAATCGAAAAACAATATAATAACAAAGATACAAATTAAAATGCTGGCCACTTATTGCCAATGCAGCCAAGTTAAAACCCAATTACTTCACCAACAAAAACATAAAAAGGCCAAATTTTTTTATTTCCTTAAGCGCGTCTATATTTTATTGTGTCTATAACTAGAAGGGGTATATGACGACTAGCGGTGTTGCATCATTAACGATTTGAGACTAATAATATACGATAATGCTTGTTATTTTTTTATCTTATAAGAAACTTGATATTAAAAGAAGTCTACTTACTGTGTTTGGTGCTTCTATTTGTGGCTTTGTTCCTAACTTTCTCATTGGCTCTGTTAGCCCATCCACAGATGAAACAAAACTTATTGTTCTTATCGCTCATCTTTTCGCACAAAAGGTGGTTATTAAACTGAAAACTTTACCATTGACGACTGTGTTAAGTCAACCTGGGCATAAGCTAAATGACCAGAAATGGTACTACTGTAGTGAGGATGTAAGAATTAATTGTTGATTTGACCGGGGACTATCATGGCCCCACAAAGTAACAGTATATATAAATTTCCTACCTAACATTCGGAAAGTATACTTTAAGGGACTTTTATGTTAACTGAAAAGTTATTCTGTAAACACATTACATAAGAATACTAGATAGACGATGTTTTTTCAGAAAAACGCGAATAACTTCGGCAAACAGTAACCAAATTTATCTAAATAACATTTGTCTGACGAAGAATTAAATGGGCTATTATAAACAAGGAAAAAAGTCGGTCAAGCCCGACTATAAAATACTCTGTACCAATGAACATAAATTTTGATGCTGCAGTGGCAGCGGAAAAAAGCGCTGCTAATGCGCTGCTGCAGCATAAACTCTTTTGATCATATCTCGAGAACCGTTGATCCGATCTTTATGATTCCTTTGGGAAATCTATAAATAATTTTGATTAGAATATATGTTCAAAGGTTCGAACCTTCTATCTATTAAACTGTGGGAGATATGACGTTTTTCTCAAATTGCGGGGGCGGGAGGGGGCGTGGCCAAAATTGAAAATAAACTTGATTTGCCTGCAGATAGAAGAAGCATAAGTCCCATACATGTCAAACCTCTATCTCTTACCATCTCTGAGATCTGTGCGTTCATACGGACAGACAGACGGACAGACAGACAGACGGACATGGCTATATCGACTCGGCTGTTGATGCTGATCAAGAATATATATACTTTATGGGGTCGGAGATGCTTCCTTCTGGCTGTTACATACTTTTGCACAAACTTATTATACTCTATGTACCTTTAGTACAGAGTATAAAAAATCTAAGAATACAAAGCTTGGAGCAATTTTGTTAAACCAGCAAGGGATAAAGTAGGAATTAAAAAAAAAAATGTAAATTCCGGATCTGTAACTCGCATTTATCAGCCATCGCGTTACATCTTTGAAGGTATTGAATATAATATACGAGAATCTTCTCGTCGCTATCGGAATTAACAAGTTTATAGAAAATCAGATGGTCCATTCGCGAGTTATTTCATGTTAAGGGAGCAAAATGAGCACAAAATGGTTTTTGGACCATATCTTCAGATTTTGGGGTCACCGATGAAAACCGAGTATCAGGAAGTGCTATATGCGACTTGCTCTACAGCGCACGCTGTCATTTCCCGGATTTTGCACTTTTGTGTAAAGGGTGCCACAAAATTCACGCAAGAATTGAACTTGCCGCCATTTGTGCAGTTAGGTGTTGGCAACCCCAAAATAAAGCAAGAAAAAATGTCGGTCATGCACTACTATAACATACTCTGTACCTTTGAAGTGCTGCCCATCACCATTGCGACCGGTCTTCTTCTTTGGCCATCACAACCGTTTTACGGTCTCGGCCGCTGCCACTAATGCCCGCCACTCGCCTCTGTCCCGAGCGACATTCCACAGGAAGGACACTCCCAGGTTCGCAATGTCTCCCTGCACCTGGTCGCGCCATCTTCGCTTTGGTCGACCAGGTGGGGGAATGCCTCCCAACTCTATCGCATGCCGATTGTACACACGCTTTGCTGGAGCGTTATCATCCATACGGGTAACATGTCCTATCCAGCGCAGCCGCTGTTGTTTTATGCACTTGACTAGGTCAGTGTCCCCATAGAACTCATACAGTTCGCGATTCATTCGGATGCGAAATTCGCCGCCAACGTTTAGTGGTCCATAAATCCTCCGAAGGACTTTTCTCTCGAACACGCCATGCTTCTGCGCCTTATAGCAGGACTGGGTTGATAAGCGACTTGTATAGCGCAATTTTCGTTTTCCGAAAGAGGGCTCTGCTCTTGAACTCCGTATTGAGCCCGTAATAACATCGGTTTGCAAGAGTAATTCTTCTTCGGACTTCCAGACTGGTGTTGTTGTCGCTGGTTATCGTCGTTCCGAGGTAGACAAATTTCTTAACAACCTTAAAGTTGTAGTCTCCCATTGCAACAGGTTGTCCAAGCGTAGACTCCTTGCGCGTTGATAGAAGGTACTTCGTCTTATCCTCATTTACCGCTAAGCCCATAAGTTTTGACTGCTTCTCTATCTCTGAGAACGCCTTTTTTACCACAGATTCGCTTTTGCCGACGATATCAATATCATCGGCATATGCATGTAGCATGTTATCTCTGGTAAAGATGGTGCCCGTTCTGTTAGCATTTGGGCACTGGCGCAGTATGTACTCCATCAGCAGATTAAAGAAGTCGCACGATAAGGTATCACCCTGCCTAAAACCTCTTTTGGTATCGAAAGGCTCGGAGCGGTCTTTACCTATTTTGACGGAGCTATGTGTGCTTCTCAACGTCATCATGCAAAGTCGAACGTACTTTGCTGGAATACCAAAGGTAGACAGGGCTTCAAAGAACTTTGACCTTATCGGCGTGTCAAAGACGGCTTTGTAATCAACAAAAAGGTGGTGGGTGTCGATATTTCTCTCTCGGGTCTTCTCCAGGATTTGTCGCAATGTGAATATCTGGTCCGTGGTGGATTTGCCAGGTCTAAAGCCACACTGATAAGGTTCAATCAGTTCACTTATTCTCGGCTTTAGACGTTCACATGGGATGCATGATAGAACCTTATATGCGATTGGAAGGAGACTGCATGCACCTTACCAGCTCCTCACCGCCAGCTTTGAACAATTCAGCAGGCAGCCCATCAGCGCCAGCAGATTTGTTAATTTTTAGCCTTTTTATGGCTAACAAGACTTCATTATAGTCCGGCGGATCTATCTCTATGTTATCGATTGGTGGTGTCGCTACTTCCCCAGAGGCGGCATTGTGTTCGTCATCACCTCCCAGCAGGTTAGAGAAATAGTTTCTCCATTTGTCTAGTGCCACTTCCGGATTTCTGACCAGATTTCCGTGCTCGTCCTTCAATAGTGTGACTCTGGGCTTAAAACCTTCGGTTAGTTGCCTAATCTTTTGGTAGAATTTTCGAGTCTCACTCATTCCAAACAGTACTTCGACTTCCTCCCTCATGCGCTTTTCCTGCTCATTTTTCTTCCTTCTAAAAGGCGCTTCTCCTCTCTCCTTTTCTCCCGGTATCGCTCATTAACAGCCCGCGTTGCTCCCGACTGCAAAGTTCTCCTGTAGGCAGCGTCTTTCTCTGCAGTAGCGCGGCGGCACTCATCATCGTACCATGACTGTTTTCGGGAGTTTTCGGCGAATCCGAGAATCTCCTTGGTAGCTGTACTCGTAGATTGTAAGAGGTGTGTTCAAAAAGTATCGCGAATTTTGAATTTTCGCGGTTTACGTATATTCGAATTTCGATTTTTTTGTGGCGTTATGTTGGTACTCATGTCTCTCACTTATGCCGACAAGCTCGGCCATTTTGAATGTTCACTTAATTGTTGACAGCTGCTTTGCTTGCACGTGTTTTGGATCGTCTTCGATTTTTACCTATTCAAAAAAATGGATCAAAGAACCTGTATCAAATTTTGTGGGAAAAACGAAATTAAGTGCGCGGATGCATTCCGAATGTTGACTGTGGCATACCGAAGCAACGTTTATCGGTGGTACAAAATGTTCTCAGAAGGCCGAGAAGATGTGAACGACGAAGAGCGTGCCGGACGCCCGAGCACTTCAACAACAGACGAAAAAATTAATGAAGTGGAGAAAATGGTATTGGCCAATCGTCGAATCACCGTTAGAGAAGTTGCTGAGGACCTAAACATATCGATTGGCTCGTGCCATTCGATTTTCATCAATGATTTGGGCATGAGACGGGTCGCCGCGAAATTCGTACCAAAATTGCTCAATTGCGACCAAAAACAGCATCGCATGAACATTGCTAATGAGATGTTAATCTCTGTCCGCGACGACCCAAATTTGCTCCAGAGGGTCATAACTGGTGACGAATCGTGGGTTTATGGTTATGACGTGGAAACCAAAGCTCAATCATCTCAATGGAAGCTGCCGCACGAACCAAGACCGAAAAAAGCGCGCCAAGACAGTTTTCTTCGATTGCAGGGGCGTGGTGCATCATGAGTTCTTGCCACAGGGAAGAACGGTCAATAAGGAATATTACCTGCAAGTTATGCGCAATTTGCGCGAAGCAATCCGCCAGAAACGCCCGGATTTGTGGAAGAACAAAAATTGCCTTTTGCACCACGATAACGCCCCTGCTCACACATCGTTGCTCTTGAGCGACTTTTTGGCCAAAAACAACACACTAATGATGCCGCAGCCACCGTATTCCCCAGATCTGGCCCCCTGTGACTTTTTCTTGTTCCCTAAACTGAAGAGGCCCATGAAAGGACGACGTTACGCTACGCTTGACGAGATAAAGACGGCATCGAAGGAGGAGCTGAACAAGATAAAAAGAAATGATTTTTTGAAGTGCTTCGAAGATTGGAAAAACCGTTGGCACAAGTGTATAATATCTCATGGGGATTACTTTGAAGGGGACAAAATAGATATTCATGAATAAATAAATAATTTTTGAAATAACACAAAATTCGCGATACTTTTTGAACACACCTCGTATAATATGATTCCACTGTTCGTCAACACCAGGAGGGCCAGGTGGGGTTTCCCTGAGCAGCTGGGTGAGTTTTGCTGAGTAGGCTTCGGATGTCCGTTGTGATTGCAGCTTTTCAACGTTCAACTTTCGGCGTGTATTAGACTGTGCGGCATGTGCCACACTGAGCCGTGTGCGTACCTTGGCTGCAACAAGGTAGTGATCCGAGTCAATATTGGCTCCTCGGCGCGCACGTACGTCTAGAACACTCGAAGAGTGCCGTCCGTCTATCACAAAGTGATCAATCTGGTTTCGTGTTGATTGATCAGGGGACATCCAGGTCGCCTTGTGGTCGTTGCGGTGTTCAAATCTGGTGCTACTAATGACCATGTTCCGGCCCGTAGCGAAGTCTATTAGCCTCTCTCAATTTTCGTTGCATACATGCGACCGGTGCTGCCCATAATTGTTTGTTTTCCTTATAACTCGACTATCGTTCATCCGATCTTAACCATTCCTTTGGCGGACCGATAAAGAATCTTTATTGCTTAATATGTCCAGAAGGTACGAACCCTTTATCTATAAAACTGCCGGAGATATGACGTTTTTTCGATATTGCGGGGGCAGAAGGGGGCGTGGCAAAAATTGAAAATAAACTTGATCTGTTTTTGTCCAATACATGTCAAAACTCTATCTCTTACCATCTCTGAGATCTGTTTGTTCATACGGACAGACGGACATGGCTAGATCGACTCGCCTGTGGATGCTGATCAAGAATATATGTATATACTTTATAGATCGAAAAAAATGCCGGAAAATTGTAAGCCTAAAAAGAATGACTTGATCCCGGCAACGGGATTAAAATTGTAAGTACGAGCATGCTCCGAATCGGGATTGTTTTCCGTCAATTTAAAATGGCAATTTGACGATGCTGAAAGCATCGCAGGTGTGGTCGAGTTGGCTGAGCAGCGCTGTCAGTGAGTGCATCATTCGAGGTCCCGAGTTCGTGACCCAGTCAGGGTTAGTAAAAAATATATTAAAAAACAAGTAAGGGAGCTGTAGTCCAGTGCCCCGACTACAAAATACTCTGTTCCCTTGACTTCTTGTGTTTTCATACACATATAACACACACTCACACATACATACACACACTCTAACATACGCACACACGCACGCGCAAACGCGGTAACTGACAATGCAAGGCCCTCCCTGTCTCCCACAAGCGAAATTGATTCCTATATAACTTCGGTGTTTTTTATCCGATCTTATTAATCTTTTCAGAATAGATAGATATTGGGCCTTACTTGATATATAAAATCTCGAAAATCTAACTTTATATTTGTGGCTCTGACAGTTTTTTGCGCTTAAAGGGGGGAGGGGGAGGAATTTTCCAAATCTGAAACAAACTCGATTTAAATCTGGTATACACCTACCTACATGCAAAAATTTGTGGCTCTATCTCTTATAGTCTCTGAGAAACACGCGTTCATACGGACTGACGGACGGACGGACAGACGGACATTGCTAAATCGACTCGGCTATTGATGCTGATCAAGAATATATATATTTTATAGGGTCGCAAATGCTTCCTTCTACCTGTTACATACTTTTGCACAACTTCATAATACCCCTTTTCCCATTTTTAATGGGAACAGGGTATACAAAAAATTTTAATTAATGACAACAAAACGGGTGGGTGGGGTGGGTGGTGTTGTGGTACCCCCTTCCCTTTTTTTATGTATTTCAAAATTGATCTCGGAAAGGATCAGTTTAAGCCCGGCAAGGCAAAAACCGGGAACAAAGTGTTGATCCCGGACGGGTTCAATTTACGCCATTTCGAGAACAACTCATTATTAATCGCGTTTTGGATGGAGTTGATCCCGAATGGATCAATTTTTTGGTTCAGTGTAGGGTCGGAAATGCTTCCTTTTACTTTTGCACAAACTTAATATACCCTGTGTACCACTGGTACAGAGTATAAAAATTAGGCGTTACACGATATAACAACGTTCACAGCCCGTGAAAAAGTTGAAATACTGCATGAGGCATTTCCTAGTCGTGTACTCTCCTAGACATATTTATGCAAAATGGACATGGAAAATATCGATGTGTTATTCCAAAAATAACCCAATTTAGGGGGCCAATACTGATCACTACTCTCTCGTTTCGGTGATCAAGTCTCAACTCAGGAAATGTTTCATGCAGTAATTGAATTGTTTCACGGGCTGCGAACGTTCTTATATCGTGTAACGCCCCATTTGTATTAACCCTAACCTTTCAGCTGTCAAATGGTTTTTGTTTTGGAGTTGCAAACACTTAACTGCACAAATGGCTGCAAATTCAAAACTTGCATGAATTTTGGGACACCCTTTATTAATATTATCATAATATTTAGGGTATTCACTAGCTCTCGTCAAATGGTAAAGCGTAAATTTACCACACAGGAGTTACTGAGAGACCACTTGTGACTCACTGTAGTAATTTTTTTGTGGAAGCCTGCCGTAGTTTCGGCCGAACTAATTTTAATTTTAAGGTGAAAATTTCACCTTTTTGTATGGCAAAGGCCCACTTGACCGGCTGCCTTAAGGCAATTTTCAGTAAACGCAGCCTTTATGCCCCAGGGGCGGTAGGGGGCGTGGTAAAAATTAAAAAAAAAACTTGATCTGCCTGCAAGTATAAGAAGCATATATCCCATACATGTCAAACCTCTATCTCTTACCATCTCTGAGATCTGTTTGTTCATACGGACAAACGGACAGACAGACGGACGGACAGACCGACATGGCTATATCGACACGGCTGTTGATGCTGATCATGAATATATATACCATGAGGATCTTGGCAAAAATACTGAAGATATGCTTTGATCGCTCTTAGCAGTTTTCAAAATCTCGCGTGCAAAATGTCGTCGCGTTCGTCATATTACTAAAGCTTATAATAAAAACGTAAAAAAGGAAGAAAGTCGGTCAAGCCCTACTATATTATACTCTGTATCGGTTGGGATCGCCGCTCGCATTTGCTCCCGATTATATTATATAAAACACATACGCCCACAAATGCAACCACCCAAAGATGGAAAGCACACACACACACAACCACACACGAATTCGAACTAAAACTTTATTAATCCCTAAACCGCCAATACGAACTTAATCACGATCCCTTACTAAAGTATATCCTAGTCTAGAACGCGTAAGCCGAATCTAAACGCACTTAATATTTACAAAACGCGTACTAACTATTTCGCGCGCGTAAATTACACAACCACACAATATTGCAATATGCCAAAAACTTATCTCACTATATTGATAAGTTGGTTTTTGGCCTATTAAACTAACAATAATACTAAGATCGAGTTAGTTAGTGAGTCTAAATAATAAACCCAATGTCCAAACGCGATTCACACACACACTCACAATCGCGCGCCTTTATTTATTTATTATTTAAAACACTTAATTCGATTAAACCGGACACGCTAATTAACGCCTTAATATTTATGTACATTTTCGTAACGAAACTTGCGCTGTAAAATTTATGAAATCACAAAGAAAAAGCTTTTCTAAATCGCAGCCACTAAAATTCGCAAGCGTTCGAGATAGTCGTACGAAACGAAGTAAGAAAATTAGGAGAGAGAGGAAGAGAGAGAGGATTGGCACCTTTGCACTTGCCAGAGCTAGAGATGGGCGTACATCGAAAACTACGCGGGACTCCGGAGTGACCAGAATGACTTAACATTATGTTAGACTTGATATTATGTTAGAGTTAAAGAACTAGACTATTTTTTATTATTTGCAATTTAAACAATCCTCGCCCTAGTAGTTAGATGGGTATCGGGCGATATATTTGTCCCGTGACCATCTCTAATTTCTCTCTCTCAATATTGTGTATGTGGGAAAGGGAAAGGGGAAAATGAGAGCGTCCCAGTTAGCTGCAAGAATCCAATTGGATCCAATGAGCTAGCCATAGCTGTTAGGTTTTGTATAGGATTTCGTTGTTGGAATTACTCAGACAATATATTTGCAGGCTTAATTCATTTAAAAGGTGGAATTTTTGGCGGGGCGGGATCATCACACAACGATCCAATATGATTCGTTAAATAAAAATTTGTCCTAAAATATTGTTGGCTATCACTTTGCTGTGGAGTCGTTGCTCATATATACATATATCTACATACATATTTATGTGTTTTGCTGCTGCAGGAGCAGCCCAGATATATTGAATTTTCGTTTGCTCATGTCTTTACTACCGTTCATCCGATCTTTACCATTCCTTTGGAAAATCGAATTATTTTTCGAAATCGAATCGAAAATTTTTATTTGAAAATATGTCTAGAAGGTTCAAACCTTCTATCTATAAAACTGTGGGAGATATAACGTTATTCGCAAATTGCGGTGGCGGTAGGGGGCGTGTCGCAAATTGAAAATAAACTTGATCTGCCTGCAAGTATAAGAAGCATAAGTCCCATAAATGTCAAACCTCTATCTCTTACCATCTCTGAGATCTGTGCGTTCATACGGACCGACAGACGGACAGACAGACAGACGGACATGGCTATATCGACGAGGCTGTTGATGCAGATCAAGAATATATGTACTTTATGTGGTCGCAGACGCTTCCTTCTGGCTGTTACATACTTTTGCACAAACTTATTATACTCTATATACCTTTGGTACAGAGTATAAAAACAAGTAAGGGAACTGTAGTCGAGTGCCCCGACTTCAAAATACCCTGTTCCCTTGACTTCTTGTGTTTTCATACACATATAACACACACTCACACATACACACACAGACTCTAACATTCGCACACACGCACGCGCAAACGCGGTAACTGACAATGCAAGACCCCCCTCTCTCCCACAAGCAAAATTGATTCGTATATAACTTCGGTGTTTTTTTCTAATCTTATTGATCTTTTCAGAATAGATAGATATTGGGCCTTACTTGATATATATTAAGTTTGGAGGGAGAGGAATTTTCCAAATGTGAAACAAACTCGATTTGAATCGGGTATACACCTATCTACATGCAAAAATTTGTGGCTCTCGCTCTTATAGTCTCTGAGATCAGCGCATTCATACGGACAGACGGACATGGCTTAATCGACTCGTCTGTTGATGCTGATAAAGAATATAAATACTTTATAGGGTCGCAAATGCTTCCTTCTACCTGTTACATACTTTTGCAAAACTGCATAAAACTCTTCCTTGCGCTTTTAAAGATACTCAAGAATTTAGGTTTGACTCCTCCTGGAAGTACCTTAACCAATGGTACAATTAACTCCATTTATTTGTATTGCGTTCCTTATGACACTGTCCATGCTTGCTGAATTTTGTAGATTTTTATCTTGAACCATTAAGAGTTAAGCTAAAATTGTTGTCGCTGTGTGTTGCTAGTACAAAAGTACCCAAACCCGGAATGAGACCCTTTAATTCTGATAGAATGGACTTCTGTAAGTATCTTATCATACCCAGTTTTCAACTGTACCCTAGTTTCGCGTTCTATGGGCTCTATTTTAAAAGTTATGATGCGTTTTTTACATTTATAAAAAATTTACGAAAAATGCACTTCATGGCACCTGAATGAGCCAAATCATAGCCAAAACTTATTGTTTATGGCCATATAATTAAAATATGGACATTTTTCTTTATACATGTTGATTTAAAAACTTAGAAAATCGTAGTTATTGACCAAGTTATCGGTAAAATTCAAAAACTGTACAGAATACCCGACTTTAGGGTAAAATTCGACTTGCGCGACCTCTAAACGTCTTCCGAAAAATCTGAAAAAAATCTCAAAAATACTTTACTCTATAAGCTTTCAGAAAGTGCCGGGGCACCAGCGAAAATAAAAAAAATTTGTTTTGGGACACCCTTGGGAACAGGGTATAAAAACAATATAATTGGGTGTTAAACCCCCCTTGAATATATCGGGCCTGTTCCGAATTCCGAAAACGAGTGGAATTGCCGCAAATCAAGTTGATTGCTGTTCCGAATTCCGCAAATCGACAAGAATTGTCGTTTTCAAAACGTGCGCTGCAAAGTCAGCGGAATTAAAAGTAATTGCAAATTAAAGCATTAAACTACTTCACCAATATAATAAACTAAAAATTTGAAATTAGTTGAACATTTTTAAGATCGTTTAACATCATCACTTAAACTGTTTTAAGTTTAAGTATAATTTTACAGAATTTCTTTATAAACTTCTATAAAATATTGCATGAAAAACAAAACCGAGCGGCCGTGACCAAACCGAGCTTTTCTGAATTCCACTTTACTTTTTAGTCGATTGCGACTTTCAATCGGCGGCTGCTAGGGCTGCTGCATATGAATTTATTTAATCGGACTGCACTTTTCTATTTGACTTAGCTCTGTTTACCCATTTTTGATATGACATATTCAAATGAAATATTTAAATACTGGTTTAAGTAAAAATAACTGAATTAATGAGTAAATAAGACCTTTATAAATTTAAATTATGGAGATGATGACAACTCTGTCTGCTGACGATAAACAAACACGTACGCGGGCCATCCAGCCAGCTGTTTTCGAAACCGAGTTCGAAAAGTCGAAACGTAACCAAATCGTTCGGAATTGGGAACAGCAAATAGTAAAACGCTCGTTTTCGTTTCGTTTTTACTTTTTGAAAACGTTCGGAATTCGGAACAGGCCTGTATATGTACTTTAATGCTAAATTCTATACTAAGGAAGAAGCGAACAAAGGGAAATTTTCAAAGTTTATGAAGCTTTTTCGTAGCTAGTTACTTCAAAGCTGGTGTCAATAGATAGTGAAAAAAAGAAAAAAAAACTGAGATCGAGTCCACGACCTCTTGCACAGCGAGCGCACACACAACCCGCTGCACCGCACCGGGCAGCTTAGCTTCAGCTAAGTTTAGTATAAATATTCTTCAAGAAAAAGGTATCCTGTCAACCAGTTACAGATTGTTGCAAATATCTGAAATGTGGCTTTCTCAACCTTAAAGCAAAAGCTACAATGACCAGAGAGCACAAGAATGAGAGAGAAAGCTAGAAGTAACGGGATCTTGTATTTGTGGCTCGGCCCCACCACACTCTTGTAGTTGGAGTACAGTCGGTGATGTGAATTAGAAGAGACAAGTTGACGCGAAATAATCTGAAGAATGAACTGAAGAAATATAAACTGAAAACTAAAACTAAGCTAAAGACTATTTATTTTGTGGTTATCTGGTGTAATAAACTATACAGATACTTACTTTCGAAATAGAAAAGTCATACTTGCAAATACATTTTTTGTGAGATTTTATTTCATTATTTTGGTTGCATTTTTGAACGATTTCTTATATAATTTCTTTGTTTGGGACTTGTTGTTGATGTTGGTTTTGTTGGTTGTTATCTTTAAGTACAAGTGAGTAAATTAGTTGCGGTGGTTTTTGTTGTTGTTGCTTTTGGGTATTCATCAAGATTTGTTGGTTTTCTAGTGTACATCATAGGTAGTAAGATTATCATTAAAAAATTAAAGAATATTTTTGGATTTAGTTGGTTCGCTTAAAATTAATGAATTTCATTAAAAAAATTATGCATAATCATGGTTGTAACTGTAATAGTAAAATAACTTAGCATCTATAGTTAGGGCGTCTGTGTGTTGTTACATATTCTTTGTTTTTGCTGTGTTTTGTATGTATATATATTACATGTATTCAATATGAAATTGCTTAAAGAGAGACCCGACAAGGGGTGGGGGGAAAGATTGCATTGGGGAAAAATTGTTATTTAGTTTCATGCATTTGATTTCAGGATGTGGCTCGCTTGATACTCCATTTGATGCTGCCGTTGCCGCCTCCGATGGCGCCTACTCTATCGCCTACCGCTCCACCATCTAGAACTGCCTCCGACTTGGAGCTCTGCAACCGTTTCTCACAATAGAGACTACCCACAGGCTTGGCCATGGATGCTGACAGACTCTTAGTGACATTTGAGTAGTGCAAAGCCGACTCATGGCCCACAACGGGAGTGGCCTGGGAGGGCGAGACGGCAGCATCTGCACTGATTTGGCGCTTTAGAAAGGGGGGAACTGCCGTGGGTGAGGTGGTCTTGGGTGGCGTGGTGCGATTTCGATCCCTGATGGGAAACTTATTTTTGCTGCAGCTTAGGTCCAGTTCCAGTGTGTAGAAGCGGCCGCGCGTGTGATCCCGATTGTCGTTCTCGATACTGGATGGCAATTTGGAGGCAGCTCCTCCCGGAGCCATATGTGGCTGGTGCTGGCTAATGGTGCAGATGCTACTGCGATTGCTGTTCCCAGCCGGCAGCGCTGTATGCGCAGTGGTGACAGAGCTGGCTTGTGTTCCAGCTCCACTACCATCGCAAACGTCCTCGCCAGCCTCATCATCGCTTTCCAGCGGGTCAGCGTCCTCAATATGCAGCTCGTGGTTTATCATGGGCTTGGCAGGCAACTTGGTGGCTCCCCCTATGCGCGGTGACTGGTCCATGAGCAAATTCTCCCAACTGGTTTCATAAACGCTGGCCAACTGAGCCGGCGGCTTTGGCTTGAGCTGCGTCTTGTGGGTCAACAACATTGTAGAGGTTGACGCCTGCGGAGGCATAGGGTCCGGCTTTTCCTTCTCATCGGCGGGCAGTTTGCGGGCTCGAATGATAAGCTGCGGCTCCACATAAAACATGTCAAAATTAAGGTCCAAAAACAGCTCTTGCAGGAAACGGCGTGCACTCATGCGATAGCTACTCCTGCCCAGTGTCTTGCAGGACTCCGAGTACAGGCAAATGTCCTGAAAGGCATGCGGATGCTTTTGCTTCAGTTCCAACAGCGCCATCTTAGATTGCTTGGCACTGACCGGATTGGCCAATCGCTGGACATTGTACAGAATGGAGGCCGTCAGCCTGTCCGGCAGGCTGTCCTCGCTCAGCATGCTCTCCGGCGAATGGAAACTGATGTCCGCACCCAAGTGCATAGATCCACTGGAGCCGCTCTTCCGGTTGTTGCCAATCACTGGTCCGGCTTGCATGCCGGCTGCAACCAGAGCTGCGGCTGCTGAGCTATAAAGCTCGCAGGGAGCCATGGTCATGACCACACCATTGCTTTGACTGCTCCCACTGTCCAAACGCTGCTGACGTGTCGAGCGGGCACAATGAAGGCACTGACTCCTAGCATGCTTCGCTCCTTGCTGCCATTTGGACTGCTGGCGACGACTCGCCGATGAGACATCTGAGAGAGAGGATATCACCGAGGACTCGTCGCCACCCTCGTTGTTGAGCGAATCGTTTAGGAACTGCTGTCGTCCGCTGAGCAAATTGATGCCCGTTAAATCCTGGTCCTGGATGTCGCGCGACACATACGTGCGGCTGAGATTGCGCGAGGGAAACAGTTCCAGGGCATTTTTGGGCAAACAGATCCCGGCATAGCACGGGCCTTGTAGGTCGTTAGGCGGCAGGAACTTGGGGGCATTAAGCGTGGGCAGAGGAACCTGCAGCTCTTCCGAGGAGAGGCGTCTGTAATTCAGAATAAATCAAGTGTTAACGGGGGGAGTCGAGGACGTAAAATCGAAGATTATAATATAACCAATTGCTGGGCAAAGGCCATGTCAAATTAGATTCGAGCACCTTTACTCAATCACCAGCGGTAATTACCTTGCCATGTGTTATTTGGTTATATTTCTAGCCTTTTTGTAATCTGTACTTACGTGAACACATTGAGCATGGCATGGCGATCCAAACTGCGCACCTTCACACGACGCTGTGATTCGCCCCAGGAGTATTTGCGCACACGCATCTCGGCCCGGTCTACAATGTCAATGAAGTCGTAGAATTCGGCAGCCGACTCCGAGAACACGGGTCGGCTATGGGCACGCAAAGAACGCAGCTGGGCATATCCTTTCATGGCCATTGGGCTAAGTGCGTGGGGTAGGAAGCTCGTGCCCAGCAGTGAAGTGCGCCGCAACAGGACCTGCGATGTCAGGGGCTGCATCTCCAGCAGATTAGACATACTTGGTATGGGACTAAGCGGGAATTGCTGAAAGTCGCTCATGTTGGCCGCCGCCGCAGCCGCTGCTGCAGCTGTGCGTCCCGTCACTGATTCGCAGCTGCTTACCCCCGATGTGTTGGAGTCCGTGCAGGAATTATATCGTATACGATGTTGATAAGGAATGGCTCCGCCTACCCCTGGCATGGAAGCGCCGCCTCCCCCCAGGAGGCTTATTACATCTGTAGTCTTTGACTCGGAGAGGGAACGTTGGTGCTTACCCTGGCGAAGGTTACTGCCTTCGGGCAGCGTCTTTGATTTAATGGCTACTCCAATAGGCAGAGTTCGACACGGATGCATTTCATCCATGGTCGTTGTGGTTGTCATAGTGGTGTTTGCATCTGCCAGAGTGGTGTTACCTGCGCCACCGCCCAGTGAGAGATTCCAATAGCTGCCGGTGTAATAGGAGCCATCGATTTGGTCCTCGATCCCCGTGTAATTATACGGCGGCATATCCTCATAGTGGTGTCGAACAGGCGTATACTGGCTGGACATCCAATCTTCCGGCTGATGCACCGGCCACATGGTATTTCTATCATGCCGCACACTCAGCCAATCTGAACGAGACAAGGGTTAGGATAAGGGGTTTTCCGCGATATCACTTGGCAATGGAAACTCACTTAGCTTGAACAGAAGATTAGCTCCCATCTGGGTGCCGGCGATCAAACCCAAGGCACTGAAGCAGGTGGCCCTCACCGAGTACACCTCGCACTTGGTCACCAGCACAATAAGCTTCTCATAAAGACTGTTGGAACAAGAAAAATTAAGTACTGCAATCAGATCAGCAGTTGATTTCTATTTACTTACCGGCTATTCAGTTCCACAAAGTAGTTAATTCCGTTCGCATGTGTGGAGGCATGGCATAACGCCCAAATGGAAGCTTTAAGCTCGAGGCACTCGGCATCATCAGTGCACTTGCCCCGAGTGAGCACATCGAGGAGCTGAGGAATGTCGCCGTGTTTCCTTAACGCCGCCAACCCCTGTGTAGTCTGCACCATTTGACCGTAGAGATGTGGTGGTATGTTTGGGGGTACCAGCTGCGGTCGCTGATTACAATTGCGCCGTGAGTAGTAACCATCTTCGTTCCGAATGTGCAACGTCAAGCTGGAATGGGTGTCTGCCTCTACCAGCAGCACATACCGCTTGTTGTAGCCATTCCGCCAAAATTTGATCTCCTCCTCAACGCGAGCCTTGGTGTAGTTCAGTCCACGGGACGTCGAATAAAAGCGCGACATCAACAAGCGACCAACATCTCCCAGATGCTTGAAATTAGGCCATTTGCTTACAATCTCCTCTAGGTAGTACTTATCATGACAAGCCTCCTCAAGCACATCCATCGCAGCCAGGTTCACGCTCCTGTCGGCATCCTTGGTCTGCTGAATAATTAGCGGAATTCCCCATACCTCGAAATCAGGCAGTCGAGCACGCAGGAGCACAGTCAAAAACTGAGTGGCATACAAACGACCGCTGCGCGTCTTAGCTAAGGTTAAAGCTTTCTCCAAAACCTGGCGAGGCAGCTTTTCGTAGCTATAGTTCAGTCCGGAGACAATTAACTTTACATAGCATACATGATCAGTGTGGCGCACCAAGGTGATCAAGCTGGAATGGGGACGAAAGATTGACGGAGAAATGGAAAAAGTTAAATCAATTCAATTTTGGTTCGGGCCTGGAAACTCCATTCAACACCACAATTGACCTGCAATCAGCTTAACATTATTTTAATACATATTCGACGAGCGATCTAACCCTTAAGCCTTGTTATAATGGGTTTTTGACTTTTGTCAGGTTTCACGCACAATGCTTGAATCCTAAGCAACGGATAACGATTTTACATACTACTTAGTTATCTTTTGTGTTTTTTGATTTAAGTGAAAATGTTACAAGTTTAACCCACTAAAACCCACTTGCACATGTTGCATCGTACCCTGGATTTCTTACAATGTGTATCTTTTGGACAAAGTCATTTTACTTCAGCGATATCATGTTTAATATACATATTTAAAAAATAAATCCACTTTAAAACCCAACAAGACCATCATCTGCCTTTAACATCGAGAAATTTCGATGGCCGATGGATGGACACTAAGAACGGAATGGATCTTGGGTTTACAGCTTAAAAAAATTGACGATTGACCGCGAAAAGCCGCAAAATATAAATGAGTTTTTTGAAAGCGCATAAGACCCTCTTCTGGTCTAGACGACAGAATTTTTCCTATATTTATACCCTTGCAGAGGGTAGTATAAAATTGCCCGGATGTTTGTAACGCATTGAAAGAAGCATCTCAGACCACATAAAATATATATTCTTGAGCAGCATGACGAGCTGAGTTGATTTAGCCCTGTCCGTCCGTTTGTTCCTCAGTTTCTATGCTATCTACTCCGTCAGTCTTCACCAAACTTTGCAAGAAGTCTCTTGGTACAAATACGCTGCACATTTGTCGGAACCTGCCGGATCGGATAACTATACCATATTGCTGTCATGGGAGCGATCGGTCGAAAAACTAGTTTTATTGAGAAAAACTTTTTTGTTTTCAATGGAATCTCCTCCAAACATCGTATTTCTAAGTTTTCTATGTTTTCCCTTCCACTAAGTTTGGTCGAAATCTGACATCTATATACGAGGTGTGTTCAAAGGAAAAGGGGAATTTTGAATTTTCGCGGGCTGTGTACATTCGGTTATCGATATTTTGTTTTTGTTATATTCGGATACATATGTTTATAATATGTTTGCATTATCAGCCAATTTCGATTAGTAGTTTGTTTTTGGCAACTAAAAAGGTTAGTCACGTTTTTGTGTGACGTGTGACGTTTTTGACTAAATTTTGAGCTAAAGCAACGTCGCATTAGTATCGCTCAGGAGTTGTTGAATGACGTCAACGACGATTCGGGTTTGCTCAAACGGGTCAAAGCTGGTGACGAAACGTGGGTATATGGTTATGACATCGAAACCAAAGACAAATCATCCCAATGGAAGCGCACTGATGAGCCAAGACCGAAAAAATCACGCCAACTTCGATTAAATGTGAAGGCTTTGCCCACTGTTTTCTTTGATAACAATGGTGTGGTGCATCGTGAGTTCCTGCCAAGAGGCAGGAATACCACAAGGAAGTTATGCAAAGTTTGCGTGAAGCAATACGGCTCAAGCGATCGAAATTGTGGAAAAATAAATCGTGGATCCTGCATCACGATAACGCACCAGCTCACACATCAATGCTTGTTCGTGATTTTTTGGTCAAAAACAACACCGATCTCATGCCTCAACCACCGAATTCATCAGTTTTGGCTCCCTGCGACTTTTCCTATTCCCAAAACTGAAAATTGATGAAATCAAGTCAGAATCGAAGAACGAGCTGATGGCCATTTCGAAAAGCGCATTTCAGAAGTGCTTCGAGGATTGGAAAAAGCGTTGGCACACGTGTATTATATCCGAGGACGATTCTTTGAAGGGGACAAAATGGATATTGATGGAATAAATAAGTACTTTTCAAAAAAATTCAAAATTAACCATTTCCTTTGAACACACCTCGTAGTATAGCTGTCATAGAAAAGTAGAGTCCGAAAACTACTCTTAGTTGTTTTCAATGGAAATATCCTTAAAATTGGCTTTTATTTATTTGGTATGCTTTCACACAATTCTACAAAGTTTTGTCAAAATCGGACGAGTATTGCATATAGCTGCCATAGGAACGATCGGTCGAAAAACTAGTTCTTGTGAGAAAAACTTTTTTGTTTTCGATGGAAACGTCTCTTTCGTTGGCATATATTTGTTTAAAATACTTTTTCACAATTCTACAAAGTTTTGTCAAAATCGGATGACTATAGCATATAGCTGCAGTATGAATGATCTGTCGAAAAAGAAGTTCTAGTGAGAAAAACTTTTTTGTTTAAAATGGAATCGACTCCAAATTTCGTACATGTTAGTTTGGCTTCTCCATAATTCCACTAAGTTTGGTCGACATCGAACATCTATATAGTAAAGCTCCCATAGAAAGTCCTACTAGAAAAACAAACCGCAAGGGTATACAAACTTCGGCAGAGCCGAAGTTAACTTTCCTCTATTTTTTGTAAATTGTGATAGATCGTAGCTTCGGCCGTGTGTCACCGCGAGTACTTGATGCCGAAGTCAAAGATCTGCTGCGAGCTACTACGATCAACGCTTGTGCGCAATTTTCACAAGCACACAAAAAACAACAATTATTGAGAGCAAAAGAGATAGCATGATAGCCTTTTTTTTGCATTTGTATTTTGACCAGAGCTGCAAACCGATTCGGAGTCGGAGACTCCTGGATTTTTGGGAAGTCAGAACCGAACCCGAACCGGAGCAAACAATTTTTTCCCGGCCGAACCTGAACCCGAACCGGAGCAAGAAAACTTAAAAAAGGGTTCGGTTAAAAAAAATTTTTATTTGGTTGCCAATGATTTCTTTTGGATGATATATCAAACATTTGCACTCTTTGTAAGACGTTGCGAACTCTTTTTCGATCAGAAAATCCTAAGAAAGCAGTGCTTGACTGCGTAAAGCGTTGGATTTCGACTTACAAAATGTGCAGGCAATTGTTAACTTTGAATGAATTTTATAAGAAAAGCTCTGCACATACAAAGGAGTTATACCTAAAGCCATCAGACTCGGTTTGAAATTTCTCCAGCGATTTCTACTCAACTTGGTAGACTTGTCGCACACAAGTTCTGAAGTCTTCGGCAAAACACAGTGATTCGTTATTAAAGTGTTTAAAAAAGCATTCTCAAATTCTTAATTTTATCCCAATTCTTACAACTGAAGTTTTTGGATCCAAGAAACCAAATATATTTAACCTAACAACAAAAACCACTTGCGAAGAAACATATTGCAATGATGATTGAATATGATAATGGAAAGATTCATATATAAAATTGGCAATCGACTTTATTGCTACTTTTGACATAGACTGTCTTAAAATTCTAATATATTCAAAGTTTTTTGGGAAACTGTCATTGTAAAGAACTTAAAAATGTTGCATTTGTTGTATGTATAAGCTGTTCCTGCCACACAAGTATCAGTCGAGCCCGCTATATCTAAGGTTTGTTTTCTCCAGTCAAAAAGCCAGTAATAGTGAAAATTAATTGAAAGACATATTAACAATTAAATAAAACTAACTCAAATATTATATTAAAAACATCAAGACCCTAAACTTCAATGAAAGTTTAATTTTCTTTAAATTTACATACATGCTTTAAAATTAGTGAAAAACATATTATGACTAAACCCTGGTTCGAACCGCTCCGTGAACCCGAACCAAACGAGTTTTGCGGGTTCGAACCTCGGAGGAACCCCTCCCAATTTTTAAGAGGTTTGCAGCCCTGATTTTGAGTACGCTTTCTCTTTCCTTCTTGTGGCATATTGTTGTTTGAATTTTTCAAAACACAACAACAATTGCATAAGAGGCATGTCGAAGCTCGCCGTCAACGGTCGAATAAATTTTTGTTGCAAATGCGAATAAGTACGAGTGTAGATCGAAAAGGCTTGTCCATTGCTGCCAAAAAGATTGTTATGAATCGTGTTATGAAAATCTTGTTCATATTATTACTCGTGCAAAGCAAAGAGCTTGCACGTTCTGACCGAAGCAGAATCATGAAAAAAAAATTGAATTTGTAAAAGTTGCAACCATTTAAAAATGACAAATCGATTTTTGACAATCCAATGAACAAAATAAATAGTAAAACATGTTTTTATACCCGTTACTTCTAGAGTAAAGAGAGTATACTAAAGTCGTGCAAATGTATGTAACAGGCAGAAGGAAGCATCTCCGACCCCATAAAGTATATATATTCTTGATCAGCATCAACAGCCGAGTCGATATAGCCATGTACGTCTATCCATCTGTCTGTATGAACACCTAGATCTCGGAGACTAGAAGAGCTAGAGCCACCAAATTTTGTATGCAGACTCCTATTATCCCTAGGCAGATCAAGTTTATTTCAAATTTTGGTCACGCCCCCTCCCGCCGCCACAATAAAAATGTTGAATAACTCCAACAATTTTAAAGATATCAAGCGCATATTTTGCAGTGTAGTGTATGTGCAAGCAAGCACCTATAAAGTATATATATTCTTGATCAGCATCAAAAGCAGAGTCGATCTAGCCATGTCCGTCTGTGTCCATCCGTCCGTTCGTCCGTCTGTCTGTCTGTCCGTATAAACAAACAGATCTCAGAGTTGGTAAAAAATAGAGGTTTGACATGTATGGGACATATGCTTCTTATACTTGCAGGCAGATCAAGATTATTTTCAATTTTTGCCACGCCCCCTCCCGACCTTAAAGATGCAGTTTGGTATATTTCTTGCTGTCTTGAAGTAGCTACAAGTGAATGATTTTATGATTAACAAAAATTCCCTGATTAAAAAAAAATAAGAACCAGATTTTAAAAAGAGCCTACTAACACAAAATCAAGATCGTTTCTTTGCTTGAAACATAAAAAAAGTACATCTTCTTTTTTAATTTTTTTACGGTTTCTTACTCATCAACCAGGGATTCGGTTCATTGCCCTCCATAGAGTAAACATCACTCTATGCATCTAAATTTTCAAGCGCATTATTCTGTTTAAGATGACTTTTTAATAAATTTTTGAATAGTGCAATTGTAGGCACTTAATTTGGCAAATAATAGTTTTTGCAGCGAGTCCGATGAAAGATTTCAAAAGCTTGAGTACTATTTCTACCTTTGCACATTAATCTGCTTACCTCAAAGGCCTGTATACAGAACTGCGGAAAATTCTTGCCAGGAACTTGCTAGCTATTGCATATAGCGAGTCGATATAGCCATGTCTGTCTGTCCGTATGAACGCACAGATCTCAGAGATGGTAAGAGATAGAGGTTCGACGTGTATGGGACAAAAACTTCTTATACTTGCAGGCAGATCAAGTTTATTTTCAATTTTTGCCACGCCCCTCCCGCCCCCGCAATTTAGAAAAAACGTCATATCTCCGTCAGTTTTATAGATAGAAGGTTCAAACCTTCTGGACATATTTTGAAATCAAGATTATTTATCGATCCGCCAAAGGAATGGAAAAGATCGGATAAACGGTTGTAGAGTTATAAAGAAAACAAAAAAATATGGGCAGCACCGGTCGCAACGGTGATGGGCAGCACTTCGCAGATACAGAGTATACTATAGTCGGGCTTGACCGACTTTCTTACTTGTTTCCAATAAAGGTGTCAAAATAATGGCTTGAAATTATTTTTGTACCATTGATTAGGGTATTTAGATACAAATCGAATTCGAGCAAATTTAGTGAAAATGTAAACCGAAACAGGCCTGTAAGACAGTGTGCCCTAATTGTACTGAAATGTGCAGTCACACTGATTTCGTAAAGATTGTTAATAGTTTAAATTCAAATAAATTTTAACAAAATAGTGGAAATCAATTTTGGTCTACCATTGGAAATCTAATTTAAGTGCGATCGGTCTAAAGGTTTATTAGCAATCTTATAAAGGCCACTGGACGAGCGGTGGGATGTGCTGATTCCGATATACATATGTACATCTACGCAGCCTGAACAAAAAGAAGCCCACAATGCTTAGTTACGTTTAAAGCTGAGGGAGGAGAAAATAGACAAACGGACGGAAGGGACAGTCGATTTAGCGAATTCGGCTTTCTAAAGTAACTTATACTGCAAATAGTTTTACCATTTGGGGCTAAATGTAAGTGGACATTCATAAATATTATATTAGACCTAAATATTTAAAGAATTTTAAATTTTGTTATAGTATTGAGTCAATACAAGCGCAAGCATCTACGCCGGCTGTGGGAGTGACCGCTGAGGGTCAAGATCACTCTAGTTCCTGGTCATTCGTGAGCGAGTTCGTCAATTCGATTGAAGTAGCATCGGGGGACGAAAAGGATAGTATCGTTCTTAATGGAAAAATAAAGAAAACTTATCTCGAAACCGATAGCTGCAACCCCAAGCCAGTTGATAATATCAACATGAATATAATGGAGTACTGGGAGGGCATAAAGTTTGACTATCCGAATTCATACCAGCTGGCCAAAGTGATGCACGCTGTTCCAGCAATGCAAGTAAGTGTTGAGCGAACATTTTCTGCCCTCATATTGGTCATATCGGATTTGAGATGTAATCTCTCATCGGACTCGCTGCAAAAACTATTATTTGTCACATTACAAAATTAATAAATTTTTGAAAAACAGCATTTAAATGTTGTACCCTCACTAAGGATATGACTCAAACTAGCCGTAATTTGAAATTCACTAGCTGTAATCGTCGATTGAGTAATATTTGTGAGCAAAAAAATAAAACTCAAATGATAACACAGTTCAACAAATATTGGGTCATCGCTGACACTCGAACTTCAACAGAGGTTTTTTCAATCTGAAAACAAGCCAATTTTCAGAATTTCTCTAGCACGTCAAGTTTTTGAGAAATTAATGGTCAAAGTTGTTAAAAGTGCCTAAAATGACACTATTCAAAAATTTAGTAAAAAGCAATTTTAAGCGGAATGAGGCACTTTAAATTTTTTACATAATGATTATCTGCTGAGTTAAAATAATCATTAAAGTTTGATTTTAATAATAGAACTCATAATCATTACGGTTATGCAGAAGTAACCTTTGCCTATTCGTTTTGTGTTTAAAATACTAGTACCAGTATTTTGTAATACAATAAAATAAATTTGTAATCAATCGACGAGACCTTATTTCGCTAATGGAGGTACCTTCGTCTTGACGGTCGATCAGTCACTAATATCACAGGGCAACAAAATCCAAATAAATTTTTCACCTTAAATAAATTATGAAAATGCTAAAGCTATTTTTTATTTCGCTTAAAACTGTAGGCCATTATGTTTTCTAAATTCTGTGTTATTTATGTAGCTGTTAAAGTGGTAAAGTTATGGCTACATAAGTACGAGTTTTTCACTTAAATTTGTGACAATATGTTCTCCCAGTTAGAAAAACTCATGGCAATCTGTAAAACATATTGTTTTGATCAAAAAAGTTTTAATTTGCTCAACGTTAATTTTTTATTGATCTTCTAAAAAAAATGGCAATGGAATTTAGTTCAGCCACGTGTCCAAAAAACAATTTACATTAAAAGTGTTTGCCTGGCAAGAACTCCGGGATATAAAAATGTGAAACTTAGGACGCTTGTAGATCGAAAATCAAAAATAGTGCCAGCTCTTCATTTTAATCTTGGAATTATGAGGAAGGCCTTTTTGTTGGCCAGAGCATAGAAAGCCGTGGTAGTCGTAACTAAAAACTTTCTTTCCAATCACGAATCCACGGACTTTACATCAGTGATAGCGAAAATGTTAAGTGCATTCTAAGATTCACTTGCTTCATTCTTACCTGGACTTTCTTTCCAAGCAATAGCCAGTATGGAAAAGGTACCAAGAAAGTGGAACCCAGCAATGCTTGCTGGCTACTACTGGGGGTTAATCCGAGAGACTATTGCGCTGATGGAATTACATAGTAAGCACCTTAATCCGTCAATGCTTCTTCTCAAATGAATACTTTGCTATTTCCCTTCCTAAACCAGATATTTTCAAAAACGACGACTTATGCTGCCAACATCAATTTTTTACCACGTTATTTAAATATTATAATAAACAATGAGGTTATTCACTAGACATCGTAAAATGGCAAAGCGTAAAAGTGTAAATCCAAAAGTTTACGAAGCAACAACAAAACACATGAGAAAAAAAATTACCACATTTAACATGCTTTGGGTATGTTTAAAAAATCTGTTTTGAAGTGTTGTAAAATTTTTCAAAGAATCGGTTAAATATACTTAGTATCGAGACATTTCGAGATTTGAGTCTTAAAAATATGCGGTCACACCAGCAAACCAGCAAAAAAAAGAAAACTGGAAGGAAATGCAAAGCGCTGGAAGAATGTTATGCTGTGCACGCTGATGTTGAAGGGACGCAACAATGGCAAGAAGCTGAGTTCCAGTCGCACAGTCAAGCGCTCGATCCAGATGATTCATGGTGGATGTGTCGCCCTTGCGTCGCGTTAACCAGGCCATCTGGCTGCTGTGCACTGGAGAACATCCCCACGTGCTTCAGGAACACCAATATCATGTACGATTGCTTGGCCGATAAGCTGATCAATGCTGCAAAGGGTTCCTCCAACTCGTACGCCATCAATTCGAAATCAAGAAGAAAACAACAAATCTACTGACATGTTTACAAAAAATTTTTAAAATAACATTAAGCTTAACTGGGAGTCGTAGCTTAACTGGGAGTCGTGAACACCAAAGATTTAAAAACATAAAAAAAAAACAATCAATAAAACTTTGTCTGTAACAAGACCTAAAGAGCCGCCATCACCTACTCCTACATTGTTTTAATTTTCCTTATTAATACATCTATTTTGCATACTATTTCTTAAAGGGACAAGTCAATTTTTTGCTTATTCAAAGCTTGTTGCACCCTTTGTCTTGGCATTTTTATTTTGTTTTAAATTCACTAGTCAAGTTTTGTCACTCAAATAATAGCTCGTCTAAACATCTGGATTATAGCCAATTTACACTAGGGCATAAGAGCTGCCTTTACTGAAAATTGCTTTAAGGCAGCCGGTAAAGTGAGCCTTCGCCATAAAAAAAAGGTGACAGGTTTGTTTAAAACTAGTTCGGCCGAAATAACGGCAGGTTTTTACAAACAAAGATGGCCCTGAAAATTACTACAGTGAATCAAAAAGGGGGCGCTCAGTAGGTCAGGTGTGGTAAATTTACGCTTTACCATTTTACGAGAGCTAGTGGATACCCTAAATATATAATTCTAAATTTAACATTTTTTTGTTCAAGCATTATGTTTTACAGCTTGCCAT
Organism: Lordiphosa collinella; assembly: GCA_018904265.1. Lineage (NCBI taxonomy): Eukaryota > Metazoa > Arthropoda > Insecta > Diptera > Drosophilidae > Lordiphosa > Lordiphosa collinella. The sequence goes on from JAEIFV010000052.1 coordinate 237,567, forward strand.
TAGTTTTTCTAGTTTTGGGAGAAAATATTGTAACAAATTTAAGTGAAAAACTCGTACTTATGTATCTATAACTTAACCATTAAAATAGCTACATAAATAACACAAAATCCGAAGTTGGAAAACATAATGGGCTACAGTATAAAGCAAAATAAAAACTTGGTTTAGTTAAAGATTGAATTTTCATAATTTATTTACGGTGAAAATTCAGGGCTGCAAGCCAGTTTTGAGCCGAACCGGTTCGAACCCGTAATTCTGACTTATTTTGCTGTGAACCGAAGCTAGAACCAAACCACTTTAAAAATAAAAGCTGAACCTTAACCTGTTCCGTACCTAAAATTTCGGTTCGGCTCAACAAATATTGTAGACATGACAAAATTTGACTTTCGGTCTATCGACTTTATCAGTTATTTGATCGGTTTTGGGAGACTGACTGGGGACAGAACAACTTATGGAATCTCCACCCAAAATAGCCTCTGTTTTGAAAGATCCTTGACTCCAGAGCTTATTAAATGATTCACAAAATCAGAGCTTAACATAACATTGGAGGTTTTTTTTCATATGTAGACTACGAAATGGAATTTTAATTCGCAGTAAATAATATTTTGAATATTTTCATGTGTTGTTCAAATCGCTTCCGATCTAAAAAAATATTCCCGTAGAAATTGTGTTATTTTTAGGGGCGAAAGCGACTTGTAGAGATTAAATTGATTACTAATAAACCAAGGTTCGAACCAAAACCTTCGTCCAAAAACCTTGAACCTCAAATTTCCGAACCTTTACCATTGGTAATTTTTAGTTTAAACCCGCGAACCAGAGTTCCGAAAAAATTTTTGGGTTTGCATCCCTGGAAAAATTGAAGATCTTAACTTTGAGCGCTTAGTGCACGGTTCTGGGCGATGTTACGAATGGAAACATTTGTTGTACGAAGCGTTGATGTAAGCAGACAAACTGTTGAGTGCATGTTGGCCACATAATTCAAAATGTCGCCAGATAAGCTAAACTCATCGATATATCTGGAAAACTGAGGGTGATGTTTAAAAACTGATACAGATTTGGAATCAGGACAGCCCAAATACTATAGAAATGTGGATGGCATTCGTAGAGGTTTTTTCGTATTTCCTTATGTAATTAATCATAAAATACTTTAGTTACTTAATTAATAATAAAATAAATTTATGTTTTTCGCAAATTTGTAAACGGGTAACGGTTTCAAAAACAAACTAAACTACTACTACTTGTAATCAATTTGCAGTATGACCCTATTATTTTGTAAAATTTTGTATAAAACTTTTAATTTACGTTCTTCGTGGCTGTTCTTTGATGGTTTTTGATATCACATTCATTGTATTAGATTCCTGTTATACTTTATATTCAGGGTCTACTGCTTGCTTAGCTTCCCATTTAAAGCCCAATTTACACGACCTGATCTCTCAGGTGAGTTTTGTATCTGAGTTTATGTCAGCCCGTGTAAACAGGAGTCTGAGCGTACTCAGCTGAGCGCTCAGGTGTAATAGAACCGGCTCAAATTGAACTGACCGCACAGCAGAACGCTCAATGAACCATTGGTTTTGCGACTGAATCAATTAAGCTTCTCAGACATGTGTAAATGCTGAACTAAGTTGCTCAGCTGAGTTTTTCAAACCTGAGTGTCGTGTAAATTGAGCTTTACTAAGTAGTTGACGATTGAAGACATCTTAGTTTCTTCGTTATCTATTACGCAAGACAGCTTGCTTTTTCTTCTGCCGCGCTAAAAAATCACTGAACATTCCCTTTCCATTACTATCACTTATTAGGATTTACAAGTCGATTCGCTTTCTACTTACTATTCAAAAACAGTAGTGTTTTTTAACACTTCGATGCCCTTGTTTTTGCGACACATGCGACCAATGTAGAGGAAATACTGTTGACACATTGTATTGTTCATGTGCTGTGGACTGAAGAGGCAGTCGTGGGCACGATTCGATGTGGTTACGGCCAGCAAATGTTGGCTTATGTCAGAGAAGTAGTCGGTGATATATCGCATGCATTCCAACTGGGAACAGAAATTTAGTTAGTTCGGATTTCTTGGCTAGCGCAGCTTAGTTATACCTCGCTGCTGCCCAAAAGCACGTCAATCAGATCCAGACCAGCACTCACATAGGCCGGCATGCTGTGTCCCGGCACTAGATCCTGATGTGAGAAGCGATTGTTGCTTGGCTTGTAGAAGTCCACCAAACGTTTGAGGAACTTGCCCAGCGTGTAGTCCAGCTTGCGTATCAAATTCGATCTCAGTATGGTCGTGATCACATCCCAGTCCCAGGTCGTGGCATCTGCTTGGGTCAGAACATGCGAGTCGGTGAGAAGGCGATTGAAGGCCCGGAAGTTATCGAAAAAGACCTGTGGCAAAAATTTTCGCTTCAGCCGAAAGCTAGACCGTAACGAGTTCGATGCCTGAGAGTTTGACTCATCGCTAGAAGATACAGAATCCAGGCGAGGTCGATCTAGTGTGGCCCCCCTAAACTGACCCGGCACCGAGGATGCGGCCCCTGCAGCTGCAGCTGTATCCTGTAGCTGCAGGGCCGGACTCGCCTGCTCTTGGACATTGAGATGTCGACGAAAAAGGCGTGTCTGGATTAAAGCTCCTCCTTGAATGATGCTGTCCAGGAAAAGACTGCACGACGCCGGTCTTTGGCGTAGCATCTTCTGGTAGTTTTGGAGAGCGGCCACTGCAGCATTGGCCTGCTGATTACCTTGGGTGGCATGGCCAATTAAAGTGGGTAGGGCCGGACTCGTGCTGCAAATGTCTGCCGGCAGGTGTGTGTGCATTAGCTGCAAAATTTTTCCGATTAGCACAGTGGCCCGCACCGAAACGAACTGATCACTGGCTACGGCGACCTCGACGAGAGCATTCAGCAGTCCCGTCTCAAGAAAGCAATAGAGTAGCAAGGCCAAGTGTTGCTCCACTACATTGGGAGCCCGCTCCGCCAAGCTTGGCAGAATTGAGCGCCCTTCGGCGGAGACAAAACCGTTGCTGAGCAGCCAGGTGTCCTGGAAGTCCGAGGGATCCACAGCCTGCAGAGCCACCGCATAGTCATCTGTCCATGCGGGTTGGGGCAGCGACAGCAGCTCGTACAGCAAGTCCAAAATTGCCTTCTGAGAGGATAAAAAAAATGGAGAATATGAAATTGGATTGAGGCGAGCACCAAGGGATAACTTACACGAACTTCAATCTGGTTCAAGTATAAAGCATCCACAATTGCCTTGAGGCCAGAGGGTTTGCTGGGATCACAGAATTCGAGTGTACCTGTCCAGCTGCGTAGCACGGAGAGGAGCGCTAGGCGGCAACTCGTGTAGCGCAGCTCACGCGCGTCTCTGCAATACATGGAGTTAACAGGCTATAGTTTTCACAATGAGAATCGTCTGCCGTTTCACTTACTTGTTCTTGTCCATTATCCCCAAACGATAAGTGAAGTCACAATAGGGCGCTGCCAGGCAATCCAAACGCACTCCACATATATTTCTGGTTTGCGGCCATTCCAACATATATAGCAGGACACCACACAGGCTCTCGGCAATGCGGGGATTGTGGCACTCAAGCACATTACGGGTGATGGCGGTAACGCCTCCGCACACAATCAGCAAGGCCGGATTGAGCACAGCGAATTCGGCCAAGGCCGCAAGGCAGGCACGCAACAAGTTGTCACTTTCCTCAATTCCACTGTCAGCCAGCGAGACAAGGCACCTGACCACCACTGGGCTGATGTCATCAGGTGCAATGGACAGCATTTTCCTTACCAACTTCAAGGCCTGTACACGCTCATCGTCGTTCTTAAGCATCAAATCGATGGAGCGGCACAGCAGATGCTGCAATTGCAGCGAATTAAAAGTTTTGATGTCCTTGGGTGTGCTTAGGGCATAGCGAATAGTTCGCAGAGCAGCTGCCCGCACTTGTGTGAAGGTATGCACCAGTGACGCACTCAGACTGCGGATTCAAGAAAACAAAAACACATAATTCATTTGTATACTCTTGCAAAGGGTATATTCAAATTGTCTTGATTAGCCATGGCCGTCTGTCCGTACGTCCGTCTGTTTCTATGCCGTCTCCTCCGTCAGTTTGAAAGCTATCTAAATAGAACTTTGCACATATTCTTTTAGTACAAATACGCTGCACATTTCCGAAACCGGGCGGATCCGATGACTCATATACCTGTCATCGGAACGATCGGTTGAAAAACTAGTTCTAGTGAGAAAGACATTCCAACTATATAGCTTAGGTGCCATAGAAAAGTTAGGTCAAAAAAATTAGTAAGAAAAACATTTCCGTTTCCAATGGTAGCGTCTTTATTATTTATTTTTTAAACTTTAACACACTTCTACAAAGCTTTGACAAAATTGGATGACTATAACATATAGCTGCCAAAGGAACGAATTCAAATTGTCCAAATTTGGTTTGGCACAAGTATTTCGACAGGATTTCAAAATTGATTTATTCTCAGCACAGAAACTCAAATGCAAAAGAATGATTGATGCTAGACAAGTTTTTCACATTGAACCAGAATCTGCCTTTATAAGTTCCATATATCTAGTTTCCTTTCAGGGTGCTTTAATCATTTTAAAAAGTGATACCGCTCTGGAGTCAGAAATTCTGGATTTTTTGTTCTTTTTTTTTGCGCCCGAGCCGAACCTGAACCGAAGCACAAAAATAGCTGAAAAGTTAGCGACTCTAACCAAAAATTCACTTCTGAGACGTAGTACAGAGAATAAGTTCTTTAGCAAATAATGTTAATGTGCTTAACCAAAAATAATAGACTTTTTCGCACTTCGTCTCAAAGAGAGAAAAGTTTAAAAATGTCCAGATTTAAAGTTAATAGAATTTTTGAACAATTAATAGGATATCCACTTTACAAATCGCTGGATCAAGCAACAGCTAAATGGCAAAACTGGTTGTCACGTATACCCCAAAAACTCTGAAAATTGGACCGCGCAATATATAGAATTTATGTAAAAAAAATAGAGGGAAGTTAACTTCGGCTCGGCCGAAGTTTTGTATACCCTTGCAGCTTCCATTGAAAACGAAAAAGTTTTTCTAACTAAGACTACTTTTTGGACCTTACTTTTCTATGGGATTCTATGGATGTCTGATTTCGACCAAACTTGGTGAAATCATGGAAAAGCATAATTATCCTATTTAAAACAAAAAGTTTTTCTCACTAGAACTTCTTTTTCGACCGATTATTTATACTGCAGCTATATGCTATAGTCATCCGATTATGATAAAACTTTGTCGAATTGTGTAAAAGTATATAAAATAAGTGTATGCCAATGATAAGGACGTTTTCATTAAAAACAAAAAAGTTTTTCTCACTAGAACTAGTTTTTCGACCGATCGTTCCTATGACAGCTATATGCTATAGTCATCCGATCCGTCCGGTTCTGACAAATGTGCAGCGTATTTGTACCAAAAGACTTCGTGCAAAGTTTGGTAAGGATAGCTTTAAAACTGACGGAGGAGATAGCATAGAAACAGACAGACGGATAGACGGACGGACAGACGGACAAGGCTAAATGAGTGTTAGACGTTATACAAGTCTCAGAAATTAATTAAGTTATGAACGTGAAATTTTGTTTATGGGCAGGAAATTCGTAGTTTTCCCAATGTCAAACGGTTAATATCGACTTGCAACCACTTGCTTATAAATGCTTTCATAAGAAACATATTCTAACAATGCAAAGGACCCGGGCGACGCCGGGTAGTCAGCTAGTTTTTAAATAAATATAAGACTGCAAAATGGGTCTAAAAAAGCTAAACAATGGTACAAAAATATTTTTTAAGCCATTATTTTTGGAAATGTGAATTCCAATTGAGTTATTCTATCGAAATGTAAATACAGAATCAAGTAACCAAATCGAATTCGAGCAAATTTAGTGAAAGTGAAGACCCGAACAGGCCAGTATGTATTTCTTAAAATCTCTGTAAAATCTTTTTAAGGGTACAAAAAGTAAAAAAAAGAATGCATAAGGAACCATAGAAAACTATATGATTGCAATTAACTGTAATTTTTGTTAACATTTTAACAGAAACCACATATAAATCATGATGGAAAAATAAATTGCGTGCGACGTGCGAAAGTGCTTAAAAGTAAATTTTTAAAAATTACAAATTAGTGTATGTAGCTTAAATAAATTCTGAGATTTTTCAAACGTCTAACACTCACATTATCGACCTAAAGACCAATTTTCCAATTGAAAGGTGTGGATCTGATCCACTTTTGAAGTGGTTCAGCCGGATGGTTCGGAGTCGGGAAATTGTCTAACTTCATAGTGCCTACACACCAAATTTCAAATTCAAAGATCTTAAATAACTTGTGAACCAGTAAAATATCCAACTCCATATTTCAAATATATGGACCAAATTTCAAGTTCATTGCTTAAGAATACTCTGAAATATGGCTCTAAATCACTTTTGAACCAGTTAAATTTCCAATTTTATAATACCAACCTACACACAAAATTTTAAGCTTTTAGCTAAAATAGCTTCTGAGATTTGGCTTTGAACGACTTTTGATCGGTTTTTAACCGCTTTCGAATCGGTCAACATGAACATAGGGCCCTGCTCCGGTTTTCGAGTCGATTTTCATGTTAACGTTAACATTTTGCATTCAAATTGAAAAACGTTGTATAGAAGTTGAAAAATATGCCTACGGTTACTAGATCTGGTATAAAAAAAACTCGAATTTGTTCGAGCAACTGAAATCGATTGCTCAATGCCAAGTGAATTCAATTCGAGAGAAAATTACGACGAGATCTAGTAACCACAGATTGTCTTGTTACTTACATACAAATTAATACAACTTAAACGCGAAACATAACGAATATCGAGTCGAAACCCGGAACAGACCCGATAATGTCAAAGTTTCGTAAAGATCGGTTCAGAGGTTTAGACAAAATATTCTGAAAAACTCAATTAATTCAATGCCTTAGAGACTTTTTGAGGTGGCGAAAGCTCAAGGCAGCGCTATTAACTATTATTAATGTACCAAAATTAAAAAAAAGCAATAAATAAATAAAAAAAAATGGAAACGTGTCGAATAGCTTTGATACAGTCAAGCTTTTTTATACCTTTTGTGCTCTTTTTACCCTTACTTAAAAATGCGAGATGGAATCAGAGATAAGAACAGCAGCTTTTGTGCAGAACTCTTTTTGCTAATATTCTGCATACTTTATTTCGTTTCATTATGCTGTCCCCTTCTCCTACGAGGGTCGAAACTGAAATTTTCAAGGTGTCGTATAATTTTCGGCGGATTCCTCCTGCATTCGCTGTTGTACCGAACTTTCTTTTGCTCATAACTTGACTATAGCTCCGAACTTTTCTAATTCTTTGGCTAATCGATAAATAATCCTAATAACCAGGGACCGACAATAACAGTTATGTAAAACATATAAAATTACTACTAAAAATTATTCCCCCGATAAAAAAGAAGGGTGGAAAATCATATTTTTGAATTGCGAGACCATTAAAGCACTAAATTTTTATTAACAATTTTTTTCCCAAACAATTTTTTAAAATGTTATCTTACAATTTTTAATGAGAATTAAATAATTTTTTTTTAAATAAGGATAATATAAAAAAAGTTTAATATTTCTAAAAAAAAATTAAAATTGTTATTAAAAAATTTGTATTTAAAAATCATCTATTAATTATTATTAATAAATTGATATTATACAAATTTAAAATAACAATTACTCTTAGATATCCTTCGTGCCAAACGTCGTAGGACAAAAGAATGTACATACAAATAAATTTTTGATCTGTGGGTTTATGTTTATATTCGAGTGATTGAAGGGCCAATACATATATGGGCAATGGCGAAAATCGCTCTATTAAGAAAAAAACAACAAAATAGTGGATAGTGCAGCAATATGTGAACTTCTTAGAAGATGCAATGGAAACTTATATCTGACCATCCCAAACAACAATATCAGACCAAATGTTTATCAACTTGGAAATATAATTTGGTTGCTCACTTTTTATACTCTGTACCAGAAGTACACAGAGTATATTAAGTTTGTGCAGAAAGTGTCCAACTGTCTGTCCGTATGAACAAACAGATCTCAGAGATGGTAAGAGATAGAGGTTTGACATGTATGGAACATATGTATGTTTCTTATACTTGCAGGCAGATCAAGCTTATTTTAAATATTTGCCACGCCCCCTCTAGCCCCCTCAATATCGAAAAAACGTCTTATCTCCCACAGTTTTATAGATAAAAGGTTCGAACCTTCTGGACATATTTAGTATTCGGAATTCTTTATCGATCCGCTGAAGGAATTTTAAAGACAGGTACAGAGTATGCACTTGAAGGTATTATTTAAAAAATTTCATGACCATTCGTTCTTCAATTTTCAAGAGGTTCGAGCTTCAAAGAAGTGTGACCTTATTGGTGTGTCGAAAGCGGACACACCAGAATTTGTAGCAATGTGAATATTTGGTCGGCGGTGGAAATACCAGGTCTAAAGCCACACTGATAAGGTCCAATCAGTTTGCTCATTCTGGGCTTTAGACGTTCACATAGGATACATGACACCTTATATGCAATGGGAAGGAGACTGATCCCGCGGAAATTGGCGCAAACTGCAGGGTCCCTTTTTTTAATATAGGGCAAAGTACACTTAGAGCCTTTTTCTCATGTTCCTGCTCTTGCAAATCTAGGTGAATTTGCAGAGCTCATTTTGAGTGTAAAATACACCTAGATTTGTAAAAACAGGAACATGAGAAAACGGCCCTTAGATTCCAATCTTCGGACCATATTTTGCATAAGAGTTGGTGCATGCACCTTACCAATTCCTCGCCACCACCCTTGAACAATTCAGCGGGCAGCTCATCAGCTCCAGCTGATTTGTTATATTTTAGCCTTAATTATGGTCCGGTGGGTCCATATCTATACAATCGACTGGTGGTATCACTACTTCTACTGAGGCGGCATTGTTCTCGTCATCGACTCTCAACAGGTTGAAGAAATAGTTCCTGCATTTGTCCAGTGCCACCTGTGGATCTGTGACAAGATTTCCGTGCTCATCTTTGCCTAGTGAGACTCCGGGCTTAAGACCTTCGGTTTTTCGCCTAACCTTTTGGTAGAATTTTCGAGTCTCACTCATGCCAAACAGCGCTTCGACTTCCTTACGCATGCGCCTTTCCTGCCCAATCTTCTTCCTTCTGAAGAGCCGCTTCTCCTTTTCTCCCGGTATCGCTCCTTAACAGCTCGCGTTGCTCACGACTGCAGAAATTCACATATGGGCGCACTATCCACTAGGGCCAATTTGAACAAATTTTTCTCAGAAGAGCGATTTTCGCCATTGCCCATAGATGTATTGACCCTTCAAGCACTTGAATATAAACATATGAACCCGCAGATCAAAAATATACACATAAGTACTTTTGTCCTACGAAGTTTGGCACGAGGAGATAATTGTTATTTTTAATTTTGATGTCGATTTTAAAATAACAATTTATTGATGATAACAATTTTATATTACTTTTTATATCCTTGATTGAAGGAAGCATCTCCGACCACATAAAGTATATATATTCTTGATCAGCATGACGAACTGAGTTCATTTAGCCTTGTCCGTCTGTCTGTTTCTATGCTATCTCCTCCGTCAGTTTTAAAGCTATCCTCACCAAACTTTGCACGAAGTCTTCTGGTGCATATACGCTGCACATTTGTCGTAACCGGCCGGATCGGATGACTATAGCATATAGCTACCATAGGAACGATCGGTCGAGAAAATAATCTTAGTGAGAAAAACTTTTTTGTTTTTAATAAAACGTCCTTGTCATTGGCATACACTTAATATACTTTTACACAATTCAACAAAGTTTGGTCGAAATCGGATGACTATAGCATATAGCTGCCATAGAAACGATCGGTCGAAAAACTAGTTCGAGTGAGAAAAACTTTTTTGCTTTTAATGAAAACGTCCTTTTTATTGGCAAATTCTTATTTTCTTTAACACATTACAACAAAGTTTTATCAAAATCGGATGACTATAGCATATAGCTGCAGTGTGAATGATCGGTCGAAAAAGAGAAAAACTTTTTTGTTTTAAATGGGATCGCCTCCAAATTTCGTAATTAACAGTGTATTATGCTTTTCCATAATTTCAAAGTTTGGTCGAAATCAGACATCCATATACTATAGATCCCATAGAAAAGTAAGGTCAAAAAAAAAGTCTGAGTTAGAAAAACTTTTTAGTTTTCAATGGACTGAGCCTAAGTTAACTTTCCCTTTTTTTTTATAAAAATTTAAATTCATTGTTTTTTGATAATCTAAAAAAAAATGTCATTTAATTGTTATAAAAAAATTTTTTTTTAAAATTGTAAAATAACAATTATAATTAAATTTTTATTTTAAAATTTTAATATAATTCTTATTTTGTAATTTTTACGTAATCGGAAAAGTTACAACAGATACTCTCCCTGCTAATAACTCAATACGTCGAAAAAGTGCGAGCCATCTATCTATAAAATTGTGGGAAGTATGTATATCAACCACGACCCACAGCAGGCAGAATCAACCACGACCCACAGCAGGCAGAAACAGCGAAAACTGGGGCTCTGTGAAATTAGGCCGCGTGAGTTTAGGCCGCGGTGCATTATGTTTTGCGGCCTAATTGCATTCTGCAAAATGAATTTAGGCCGCGGCCACAAAATGAAATTAGACCTCGCGGCCTTCTTTCATTTTTCAAAAAGAACTAAGGCCAAAATGAAACTTGGCCGCGCGGTCTTAATTCATTCTACAAAATGAATTTAGGCCGCGTTGTCTAAATGAAATAAGACCGCGCGGCCTTAATTCATTTTGCAGAATGAATTTTGACCGCGTGGTCTAAATTCATTCTGAAAAATGAATTTTGTTAGAATTTTCTAGTCTTGAATGTATTTTTTATGGACGGTCACAAACTTAAATTTGTTTTTATGAATGATTCGAGGCTGCAATCACATATGACCATGCGCGGTGTTATTTCATTCGTGAAATGAATTAAGGCCGCGCTGTCTAATTTCATTTGGATATCGCGGCCTAAATTCATTACATAGAATGAATTTAGACCGCGCGGCCTAAATTCGCGCGGTCTAATTTTTATCCCCCACAAATGGCTGATCAAAATTAAATTACAGTTTGCTCTGTCGAAGTTAGTTTTACCCTTAAGTCATATGGCATGGGCAGATTTTTTAAAAAGAAACTCATTTTGAAATGCAAGATCACCGGGGGGACTCACCAATAGAGCAACTCCTCGGTGTTAAATCGCAGATTATTGTGCGGCGAACCTGTGCTGGCCGCCAGGCACAGCGAGGCCAGCGCATTGAGCAGGAACAAGCGTTTGGTATCCCTCGTCTCCTCCAGGCAAAGCATGGCGTAGATATCATAGGCATTCTCTGCAGCCGATCTCTTTGGATCCAAGCGATAAAAGTCTTCCGGATCTTGGGAAACTGAAAAGGGGCGACAGTTAACGCTTGGAATTAATATTTTAAAAATAAGTCTATACCACAGCCGCCAATTGCAACTCTAGCACCATAAGAAGCGATCAATGGTGAAACTGATCCACAACCGAAACTAATCAACTAATCTGTGTTTTTCCTGCACAGCTGTTTATGTTGTTGTTGTTATTACAGCCTAACTGTACTTTTAGTGGGGCAAGGGGAATAGTAGGGGGGAGAGCATTAGATGCGTGCTATTGTTGTTGTTGCTTTTGTAGCTTGCGGTGCTGCGTCATCGTTGGTTGTGTGGCTCTCTATGATATGCTGCTTCTGGCGACCATCTATAAATAGATGGCCAACATGTAGCAAAAGAATTTGGTCAAATGGCAACAAAAACCATAAAAATACATACATAAATAAAACAAATTAATTTCTAACGACAACAACGGCCAGGGGGGAATGCTGAAACATTGGTACCGTTATGCGCAATTGACTCAGCCTCGCAGGTGCGACAGGGACAGCAACAGAACAACAATAACAACAACACCAGCTCCGTGCCGTTTAACAGCAATGTAAACAAATATGCAGAGAGAAATACCCAGCAATTAAATGAGCGACGAGAGATTACAGCAGCGCCCAGTGCCAATTATTGAATAAACCAACAACTGGAGAAACAACAACAACCACCACAGCCCAATCCCAATGCTGTGTAGTGATCAGCGCATCACTTGCCCAAGCACGGCCATGTTTAGTTTTAGTGTTCATTTAGATTTCGTTGCATTACCTTTGATGCGTAATTGTAATTTACTTCTTTTGCCAAAACGCCAACTGGAATGTAGGGAGGCCATCTCTAATCACTTGTGGGGCAGGCGGGCAGCAGTGGGCGACAACGGCGGCCCCTCAAAACGCCAACCAAAACAACAAACGTACAGAATATATAGAATATATATATATTGCTTTTCAATTTCACTTGCACAATTTACATTTACATTTTTTTATTGGGCTCAGCTCGCCGCATTTGCCCGATAACGATAGTTTCATAGATGCGATAACGATAAAGCGAATGTTGTGATTAAACAGCTAGAGATGAGCGATTTCACTATCACGGTGACAAATACGAAGATTCTTCGTGACTGTAGTAGATTTAATACTCATGGTAAATTTTAATAAGTAAACAGCACCAAAAATTCAGAAATTATTTTTCCTCGATGGCTTGTGAATTATAATGAATTAACGTGCAGAAATTAATTGGTCGTTGGTGGTGGTTCTTTTTTAATTGCTTTTCGAATTCTGTTTGTTTTTGCAAATAAGTACCATAAAAATATTATTTTCTTATGACTAAGGCGAACGTTTGATTGAATTTCAGTGCGAAAGTGAGGAAAATTTGACAACTATTGCATCTGTTTTACACTCTTTTCCACGCCACCTATTGAGGTAACTTCAAGGCGCGATTTTTTTTTAGCGTGGTTTTCCCATGAGGTCTACTCCACGTAAGCCATATGAGGGCGTTTTTTTTTTAAATGGTGTCCCCTAAGGATGGACCTAGTCCACTGTCGTCTTCCCCGTGCACTTCCTCTTCCTGCTATGAATTAATATTTTATGTTCATAATTTTAGAATAATAAAGTGAACTTTTTTTTTTTAATCCGAGAAATGAATGTCTTCATTAAGAACATTCTCCATGTTGGGACTATACATTCTTCCAATGCCCAAAAATATTTCGTGGATTCGTTGAGGTTACGAGGTATAGGTTTTTAGGTATCAGGAACCCAAGGTGGTGGTCCTTTTTCCGACCAAAGTGGGGAATGTCTCCTTTCAGGTCCCTCCATAACCGCTCAATGTTTTGGGTGTGTTCGGGTCATTAATATTTTGTGAATCATTCTCTATTTGATGCTGGAGTCTCTCTAGACTTAGACAATTTTATGCCCTTCAGCAGTCTGACATTATGGTTGTCCCATTTGCTTTGCATTCCCACTGTCCGGCAACAAAGCGGTACACCTGAATCGGCCTCGATTAGCTTTAAAAGTGCACAGCACTTTGCAATTCGGAAAAACTCTCTTATACCGTCCGGGCTTATCGAAAGCAAATTAATTAGAGAATACCAACAATCTGTGCAGCTCATTGTAAAAAATAGTCCGCTTTCAATGGAAATCAAACTACAAAAGTGGATATTTTGCAAAAAATATTGACGTATATTTGAAAAGCATATGTGATTGAGCATTAATTTGTATGGGCAAAAACTAAAACTTTGAAATTCAATTAGAAAAGAACCATGGTCGACCGCCAATTACTTTCTGCAAGTAAATTCTTCATAAAAAGCACTTGTGATTGAGCATGTATTTGTATGGGCAAAAGTTTGGAAACTTTTGAAATTCAATTAAAAAAGAACCATGGTCGACCGACAATTTATTTCTTCACGTAAATTCATTATAACTCACAGGCCATCGAGGAAAAATAATTTCAGCATTTTTAATGCGGTTTACCTCTTAGTGAACTTTTACCCATAACATCTACAAAAGAACCATGGTCGACCGACAATTTATTTCTGCACGTAAATTCATTATAACTCGCGGGCCATCGAGGAAAAATAATATCAGAATTTTTTGTGCGTTATAACTCATTATAACTCACGGGCCATCGAGGAAAAATAATTTGAGAATTTTTGGTGCGGTTTACCTCTAAACAAACATTTACCATATAATCTGCTTCAGCACAATTTTACCGTCTTGATGGAAATCGATGGAAAAGATCGTATAGCTCTCATATAAAAAACTGGAGAGGCGCCATCTATTGCTCAGCTTTGGAAATCACCCAGCTAGCATTGATTAATGCGAAAATGAAATTATTTTATGAAAACATTTTATTCTTGTTACAAGGGCAAGAGCCGAAGTTAATTTTCCTCTATATTTTTTAAATATTCCATTATAAATTTATTTGTATATCTGCATTGTGAATGACTGCTAGCAGTTGTCGCTCTCAATCTCTTTATACCTCTCTCATTATTCTGTTTACGGATGTATATGTCGGCATGGGGGAGGTTATCATTAGCTTTATCTGATCTTTCATCTGATATGATTGTTATTAAACTGAGTTGATCGATAAATAATGCTTATTACTAGACCTCGAATTTTGAATATTTTTAAACTGATTTTAATCCTAGTAGAATAGAGCAAATGTGCTTTTAACAAATTTTTGTTATTTTGTTCACTGCATTCTGCTGACGGTACAACTTATTCAATCATAATTTATGTCATCTTGGAATTAAAAGCGATTTTTGCGGAATTTCATTCACATTAAGAGTAAGCACAACAAATTTATACAAAAAACCGATGTTTAATCATAATAGTTTTGTGGAATTGGAATTGAGCACAAGGCTGATAATGTTGTACGCATTTACTTTTTCCTACTAGGGTTAAAATCTTTTTTGAGCAATTTGTGTAAATGCATGTATATGATCCAATTAGATCCATTCTTGAAAACATGACTTTTCATGTTTAAAGCCAAGAAGATCTATTCTTGGATCCAAGAAATTTTGTTCTGATATGAAACCGAATTGGTTTAAGTCCAAGAATATCAATATCAAAAGTCTATGCATTGTTTTAGTATTTTCTACTTACCGAACTTTTGGCATCTGAAAGTCTTGATATCAAGCACGATCGGTTTGATTTTTTTCTCTGAGCGTCATTTTGGCCAATGAAATCACCGCATCTTTGTACCTGATTTTTAAAATCGCTCGTTACTTCAAGATATGATCGTGACTCGTGACAGGTACGCAAATAAGTTACTCATCTCTAGCAACGGTATTCGTTAAGTGTACAAAAACAAATCGCCCACACGCCCCTCGTCCCGCGAGCACTCTTGTATAGTTTTTCCAGACGACAACCAGAGAACATAAAAGAAAATTTTGGTGCACATCGAAATATCATCAAGCGCGCGTTGTTCTCTCGTTTCCGTTCTCAGTTTAATTTCTTCCGTGCGATTTCTGTGTTGTGTGCTGTTTGTTGTTGTTGTTGTACCTAGCTAACGAGAAATTTATGCGCGCGTTGCCATCCCCCCGCCACCAACGCCCCAACACCCAAACCACACGCCCCTGGCCAACTCCCAGACACCATCCCAATCCTCTCTCCCACTCCGATGGCCAGCAACAGTGGAGCAGCTGGTGCAGCTGCCGCGGTCAATGCGGATCTATGGCGTGAATGTGTAGCCTGGTTAACCAGATGCAAGATTATACCACCCGACCATAAGGCGGCCCTGCCCGATGCAGAGATTCGCATACTGGCCATGACGCTGCGCGATGGCGTCTTGTTGTGCAATTTGGTCATCCATCTGGACGCCAGCAGCATGGATCCGCGCGAGTTCAATCGCAAACCGCAAATGGCTCAGGTGAGGAGAAGAGGATTGAATTGAATCCACAAGTATAATAAGCGTTCCGCTTTCCTTAGTTTCTGTGCTGCAAGAATATCAAACTGTTCCTGGATGTGTGCCACAATCATTTCGGTATACGCGATGGGGATCTCTTTGAGCCCACTATGCTGTATGATCTGACCAATTTCCATCGCGTACTCATAACGTTATCGAAGTTGTCGCAGTGTCGAAAAGTCCAGCAAATGCATCCCGACTTAACGTAAGTAGCTCACGAAGCGACTCTGGCCCAGAGCCAATTATTGGGGCATTTAAAAATCTAATTACCATTACAATTACATTTACTTTGTAATTAAAAATTTATTAATTTCTTCAAATATTTGAATTATTTGGTAAATGAAATATTTGTGATTTCGGAAAAAAATGTGATAACCTTTATTATATTTGCGTGAAAATACCAGTAATAATATTTTTTAACGAGGCATTTAAAGTGGGAATACATTTTTAATTGAAATTTTTATCGAAATTATTACTTTTAATTTATACTTTTTTAAATTTTTAAATAAAAATTATACAATAAAAATTATTTTACTTTTTAGAAAAAAAATTAAAATAATCAAAAATTGTTATTTTTGAAATAAAAATTAAACTCAAACAAATTTTAGACCAAAAGCCCGATTTCCAACGTTTGTATGCATAAATGATCTATGGGTCAGTATGTATGAATGCATGCGTAAACAATTGTGTTTATGGGCTGGTGCTTTAAATGATGTAGCCAGATAAGCGAGGTGGTACGACCTGTCTAGCGGAATTCTACAACTTCCTTTTTAATTTAATAGAACTCTTCAAAAGAAACTGATATATGCCAAATTTTGACTAATTTAACGCAATGTACTTCAGATATCGTTGAAAATCCTTTTATGTTAAGCATTAACAATGGTTTGTCTTGTGAACATAATCAGCTAGATTCTTAAATGAAAACGCCAGTGATGGGAAATTGAATCGCAAAAAAAAAAAAATAGCTGGTGAAGATCCGTTGCTACTTTATATAAGTTTGATCAAATTATTTCAAAGTAGGCCCTATTGGTGTGAAATTTTGACATATTGTAGTTTAGAATAAATACCATTCCGTACACAAAATGTCGTGTTTCCATTCTCTCGTCAAAAATGGTTACACATGGTGGGTCAAAAGAAGTCATCCGATGTTGTTTGGCTTGCATTTTTTTTCTAAATAAAAAACGTATATTCTGTTTTTTGATTATATTTATTTGATCCTTTAGAATTTTATTGGTCATTTCGAGAAGATGATATCGGCCAAATGGGCGCCGTTAGAATTGATTACCATACGGGCTCGCTTAATGGCATTTTTCATCACTTCGGCAAGAACTACGGGCTGCAGATTCTGGCACTCGTGTCGAATGTTGTCCTTGAGGGCTTCCAAGGTCTCGGGCTTGGTTACGTAAACACGGGATTTCAAAAAACCCCACAAAAAAAAGTCTGGACCGGTTAAATCGGGCGGAAATGAGGTGGAAATGAGCCTCATCGCTCATTATGATTTTGGTCGATTATTCACGATTATTCCGCGTTCTTTGGGAGTATATCGATCTATGGCTTGTTCACTTGTATTCCACATCTGTCTAGTCCACAAATGTAAAAATTTGTAAAAATAAGAGCATCTTCCAATAGGGTGACTTCTTTTGACCCACCCTGTAGTTTGAGGGTAGATTTTAGTGATAGTTTACATATTTACACAAAACAAATTAAATTGGGTATCGCATTTTTATAATTATCTCTTTTTCTTATCGAATCGGAAAATTAGCTGTATATTCCCCAAAATTCGCTTTAAAGACATGAAAGATATTCTTCTGGAAGTGTTTGGATGTCAATACACAGCTTAATAAAGTGCTGCTTTGTACAATCGGCGGGGGAGCAAAGCGCATTGTTAAGAGGTTCTAAACACTTCGGGGAATTTTGCAACTTGAAAACTTAACAAATGGCTGGGTTCTTTATGGTAATTTGATTTTTTACCATTTTGTATGGTCAGAGGTGGCCAACGTTAAAACGCCATGACACTAGTGTTCAATCCAAGCAAGACCTAAGTTCAAATCCCAGCAATGTTAAAAATTCACATTTTTATAAGTTTTCAAGGAAAAAGAATTTAGTGAACACTAAAGACGGTGGTAAGTTTGTTAAGAAAATCGCGGAACCCGAACGCTGTCGAAAGAAATAACCCAAAGAATTCAAAGAAAAAGTTTTTCTCACTAGAACTTCTTTTTCGACTGATCATTCATACTGCAGCTATATGCCGATTTTTACAAAACTTTGTGGAATTGTGTGAAAGCATACCAAATAAATAAATGTAAATTTTAAGGACATTTACATCGAAAACAAAAAAGTGTTTCTCACTAAAACTAGTTTTTCGTATGGGGGTTTGACATGTACGGGGCAAAAACTTCTTATACTTGCAGGCAAATAAAGTTTATTTTAAATTTTTCCCACGCCCCCTCCCGGCCCCGCAATACGGAAAAACGTCATATCTCCGGCAGTTTTCTAGATAGAAGGTTCGTACTAAAGATCGGATGACCGGTTGTCGAGTTATAAGGAAAACAAACAATTATGGGCAGCACCGGTCGCAACGGTGATGGGCAACACTTCACAGGTACAGAGTATATTATAGTCGGGCTTGACCGACTTTCTTACTTGATTCAAATATTTTCACCGATATTTTCATAAATTAACATTTCTTTAGGAATAAATGTCCATATGTTGTTAGAAAAAATCTCAAGATGACACCGGCAACGAATTTGCAGGAAATAAATGTTTTTTTAATTACATTATTTTTCAATTCTCATTTTTTATATTATTATTTTATAATTTTTTGCAACCAGAAGTTTACAACACATAGAAATATTCGTTTCCGACCCCATAAACTGTAATCCCATAATTTTTTATTTTCCTTATCGTTTTTCCGATCTTTATCATTCTTTTGGCGGATCGATAAATAATCCTGAATACTAAATATGTCCAGAAGACACGAACCTTCTATCTACAAAACTGTGGGAGATATGACGTTTTTTTTTTTTCAATTTGAGGGGCCGGGAGGAGGCGTTGCTAAAATTGAAAATAAACTTGATCTGCCTGCAAGTATAAAAGTTTTTGTCCCATACATGTCAGACCTCTATCTCTTACCATCTCTGAGATCTGCTTGTTCATACGGACAGACAGACAGACGGACAGACATGGCTAAATCGACTTGGCTGTTCATGCTGATCAAGAATATTTATACTTTATTTGGTCGGAAATGCTTCCTTCTGGCTGTTACATACTTTTGCACGAACTTTATATATTTTATGTACGTACCTTAGGCACATGGTATAGAAAAGAGAGATAATAACACTGTTCAACAAATATTGGGTAACCGCTGACGCTTGAATGAGTTTAGTACCATACGACAAAGGTTTTCAAGCTATGTTAGGTTGTTTGTCGAAAAATATAAGTTTACATCTTTTTTAATTTATTTTATGGTTTCTGGAACAACAACCAGGACTTTGATTTATTGCCGTAAAAAGATTATAGTTTCCCCTATGCATCTACGTTTTCAGGTGTCTCATTCCGTTAAAGATGGATTTTTGAAATTTTTTTGAAAAGTGCCATTTTAGGCACTTTTAACATCTTTGACCATTGTTTTCTCAAAAACTTGACGTTCTAGAGAAATTTTTAAAATAGACTAGCTTTCAGCTTAAGAGTATTCGATAGAGAATCGAACGGTATCAATTTCATTCCGTAGCCCGCATGGACCCAATATTTGTTGAACTGTGTAATTGAACAAATAAAATTTAAAAAAATATATAAAATGAGAACTCCACTGTGATTCGAACCACCACTTCAACGTACTGCAATTCAACAGTCTACCCCCTGGGCTTGTTTTCGACGCAACGGCAATTCACAGATAAGCTGTGCGTGCGGGTTCTACTGCAAAATGCGGGTTCCACCAGACCCGCCATATATAATTTTGTTTTGTATCAGATGTCTGATCTATTCATTGTATAACCTTTGAAGCGAATCAAATGTAATAAAAAAAATTATTAAAAAAAATAATAATTCAATAAGAAAGAATAAAAAAAAAAAATATTTAAGTCTTTTAAAAAAATTTACGCCGCCAATGTGATTTAAATCACCATTCCAGTATACTAAATCGTGCCACCGCGATTCAACACCCTACCCACTGAGCTATGCAATCCAGTTGAAAACGCAATGACAATTCGCAAATAAACGCAGCTGCTCGTTGCTGCAATAGCATAGATAGAATTTTCTTTTAATCATAACTTTTGTGTCGTTCATCCGATCTTCACCTATACTTTGGTGAATCGATAGATTTGTCTGATTACTAAATCTGTATTAAAGAAACGAACCAACTATCTGCAAAACTATCGGAGATACGGGGTTTTTTTTTCGAAATTGCAGGGGAGGGAGGGGGCGTGGCCAAAATAGAAAATAAACTTGATCTGAGTGCAAGAATAAGAAACATATGTCCCATACATGTCAAACCTCTATCTCTTACCATCTCTAAGATCTGTTTGTTCATACGGACATGGCTATATCGACTCGGCTGTTGATGCTGATCAAGAATATATATACTTTATACGGTCGGAGATGCTTCCTTCCGGCTGTTACATACTTTTGCACAAACTTATACTATTACTACTACAAAGTTTGGTCAAAATCGGATGACTATAGCACATGGTCATATCCATTATGTCGAACAATACATTCGTACATATTTAAAGTGAAAAAAGTCAAAATAAAACGCAATTTTAATTCGTTTTTATACCCTTGCAGAGGGTATATTAAAATTGTCCGGATGTTTGTAACGCATAGAATATATATACATAAAGTATATATATTCTTGATGACGCATGACGAGCTGAGTTGATTTAGCTCTGTCGGTCCGTCTGTTTCTATGCTATCTTCTCCTTCAGTTTGAAAGCTATATTCACCAAATTTTGCACGAAGTCTTTTAGTACATATACGCTACACGTTTGTCGGAAACGGCCGGATCGGAAGATTATAGCATATAGCTGTCATAGGAACGATCGGTTGCAAAACTAGTTTCAGTGAGAAAACCTTTTTGGTTTTTAATGGAAATGTCCTTAAAATTGGCATTTATTTATTTGGTATGCTTTCACACAATTCTACAAAGTTTTGTCAAAATCGGATGACTATGGCATAAAGCCGCAGTATGAATAATCAGTCGAAAAAGAAGTTCTAGTGAAAAAACTCTTTTGTTTGAGAAAATCTGAACGCCGGAAAACTTAGGGCTTGTTGGGTTAACCTTCGGGTTATTTCTCTCGACAGCGTTCGGGTTCCGCGATTTTCTTAACAAGCTCACCACCGTTTTTAGTATTCACTAAATTCTTCTTCTTTGATGACAAGGCATTTTAACGTTGGCCTCCTTGGACCATACAAAAAAGTTAAATCAAATTACCATAAAGAACCCAGCCATTTGTTAAGTATTCAAGTTGCAAAATTCCCCGAAGTGTTTAGAACCTCTTAACAATGCGCTTTGGTCCCCCGCCGATTGTACAAAGCAGCACTTTATTAAGCTGTATATTGACATCCAAACACTTCCAGAAGAATATCTTTCATGTCTTTAAAGCGAATGGGAATATATAGCTAATTTTCCGATTCGATAAGAAAAAGAGATAATTATAAAAATGCGATACAAAATTTAATTTCTTTTTTGTAAATTTGTGAACTATCACCAATTTCTCCCCTCAAACTATAGCCTTTTTGGTAAGAGAGAAAGGAAACAGGTCATTTTGTCGTAGGGAATGGTTTTAATTCTAAACTACAATATGTCAAAATTTCACACCAATAGGGCCTATTTTAAAATAATTTGTTTAAACTTATAAGAAGTAGCAACAGTTCCTCACCAGCTATTTTTTGGCACCAAACGTTGATTTTCGAAAACCTTGTTCAATTTCCCATCACTGGCGATTTAATTTAAGAATCTAGATGATTAAGTGCACAAGATAAACTATTGTTAATGCTTAAGGCCCTCTTCCGGCCTAGAAAAAATTGTTTTTTTCATATGTTTTTTAGCTTAGATATTAAAAAGAGAGCGTAGGTTAAAGTCGGTCCTGCCCGACTTCGATATACCCGTTACTCAGGGACATTAATGTGGTATAGCCTTTCCTTATGCTAATTAACAGAGCATTAACATTATTTATTTATTTATTTTTTATTAAGAGTCGACGAAAAAGGTTGTCAACAAATTTTAAGTAGCGTTACAAAAAGACATCAACTAAGAAAGCCTAGCAAAGAAAGTCTACCACAATTACAAGCTGTACTAGAACCGACTTCGACTCGGTGGGGGAATTTTATTAGCCTGTCCGGCCAGATATGCCACGATTCACAGCCAGTTGTAGTCAGAGACGGTATTAGAGCTAACAAAAACATTAACAAGTTCTATAGAACGTGATGAGGAAGAAAAAGAACAAAAAAACCTTACAATAATAAATAATAAGAAGAAAAAAAACTTAACCTCTGCTAAGGCAAAAAAAAAAAAATAAAGTTTTAAATTTAAACAAAAATCAAACAAAATTAGATTAATACAATAAAATAAAATAAAAGAACAACCGAAAAGTCTCCGACCCGGTGGGGGAAGATTTACTAGCCAGTCCGGAAAGCTAGATGGGTGTGGTCAGAGACTTTCCCGGAGATATGTACGTAAGGACTTTTTTAAGGAGGAGAGAGAGAGAGAGAGAGATCTGTTGAGAGCAAGTGATAAAGATCGTTAGAATTTAGACACAAGACCCGAAAACGATAGTGCTGGGCATAATCAGTTGACAAAATAAACGGTAAATAGTTTCTAGTAGGCCTGGAAGGAACAGAGAAGTTAAGGCGACGTAAGAGTTCAGAGGAATCTACATCACCAATAATTAGCTTATGAAGAAAAGAAACACCTAAGACTGTTCTACGGTTAGATAGCGAGGGAAGATCGATAAGCAATAGTCTGCTGGAATACGATGGCAAACGAAGGTTATTGTACCAATTTAAGCCACGAAGGGCAGAGAGCAAGAATTGTTTCTGAACTGATTCAATGCGATCAATATGCTTTCTATGCTGCGGACACCATACGGACGAGCAGTATTCAAGCGCGGGACGGACTAGAGCAGTATAAAAAAGTTTTGTGGTGTAGGGATCATTAAATTCCTTCGACCAACGTTTAATGAATCCAAGTACACCATTTGCCTTATTAACGATAGAGGAGATATGATTATTCAAAGTTTGGGGTCTAAAAGATTTCCAAGATCAACGACATCCGATATACGTTGCAAGGCTTCATTACCAATCGTGTGGGAAACCAGCAAAGGTTTGCAACGATGGAAAGCCATAAACATACACTTGGAGCAATTAATGTGTAAATGATTGACCAAACACCAAGCCCGCAAAGAGTTAACATCATCTTGCAATCCAACAGATTGCATCGGGTCGTTCAAAGATAAAATAAGTTTTACGTCATCGGCATTCATAAGTTTCCGAGAATGGGATAATATTGTGGGGAGATCATTTATAACAAGTAAGGGAGCTGCAGTCGAGTGCCCCGACTACAAAATACCCTGTTCCCTTGATTTCGTTTGTTTTCCTTTACATATACACACACTCACACATACACACACTCCAACATACACACAAACGCATGGCATGCGGCCGCGCGAGATAACTGACAATGCAAGACCCCCCTCTCCCCAACAAGCAAAATTGATTCGTTTATAACTTCGGTGTTTATTGTCCGATCTTATTGATCTTTTCAGAATAGATAGATATTGGGCCATACTAGATATATGTAAAGTTTGGAAGGTCTATCTTAAATATTGTGGCTCTGACAGTTTTTTGCGCTTAAAGGGGGGAGAGGGAGGAATTTTCCAAATCTGAAACAAACTCGTATTGAATCGGGTATACACCTACCTACATGCAAAAATTTGTGGCTCTAGCTCTTATAGTCTCTGAGAAACACGCGTTCATACGGACAGACGGACGGACAGACGGACAGGGCTAAATCGACTCGGCTGTTGATGCTGATCAAGAATATATATACTTTATAGGGTCGCAAATGTTTCCTTCTATCTGTTACATACTTTTGCACAACTTCATGATCCCCCTTTTCCCATTTTCAATGGGAACAGGGTATAAAAAGAGTGAAAAACAACGGACCTAGGTGGCTACCTTGAGGTACCCCATAGGTTACAAACACAGTCTTTGAAGTATTATAGCGTATCAGAACTTTTTGAGTTCTATCTTTCAAATAGGACGAGATCCAAAGCAGAAAAGGGGAGGGGAATCCTAATCGATCGAGCTTAAAGAGGAGAAGATCATGGTTCACCGAGTCAAAGGTTTTGCTGAAGTCGGTGTAAATGACATCAGATTGCTTTTTCATAAGGAATAAGGAAAAAGAGTTGGAAAGACTGAAGAATCAAGTGATAGATTGAAATGCTTAAGCAACGGCTTGCATAGGGTACTCGAGCACTCTTTGAGCACAAAACTAGGAATGTTGTCAGGCCCAGGAGAGTATGAAGATTGATTTTAGGGATTTCAAAAAGGAAAGTAGAGAGGTTTCAGAAAATGTGGGAGCAGGATAAAAAGATTTAGTGTATTGGACAGAAGAATAACTTGATTGGAAGAAATCAGCGAATAAGTCAAGTGCAGTGGAATCGTTGCTGGCCTTTTGGTGACCTAGGAAAAAAGAGGAAGGCAAAGCAGAAGATCTATGCTTGGAATTCAGAAAACTATAAAATTGCTTAGGATCTTGTGCGAATTGAATTTCGCAATGGACAAGATATTTGTTATAGCACTCAGAGTTAAAAAGTGTAAAGTTAGATTTTCCTATGGAGTATTTAGAAGAGTCAATTGCAGAACCAGTTCGTTTATACTTTTTGAAACATCTAGACTTAATATTTTTCAAATTAGAAGCTTTGGACAAAACAAAGGAGGATTTAATGTCTCGGAGGTAGCAACGCTATTAGGAATGCATTTATCTAAAAGAGAATTAATAGATACATAGAAAAAGGTTACAGCGAAATCGAAATCAACTGCATTGTACAAAAGAGAGCAGTCAGTTGTACAAATAAGTTGATTACGCAAAGTAAAGTTTCCTTTACAAAAACAGAGACGGGGTATATTAAGAATAACGGAAGTTTATAAGAGCATTTCAAAACTATGTAAGCAAATAGAGCATGTGGCGCCAAAAAGTATGCAACATTTTTATAACTTTGCCATTTGTTATTCGATCTTTATGAAACTTTAGTTCTTCTAGTCTCCGAGATCTAGGTGTTCATACAGACAGACGGGCAGACAGATGGACATGGCTATATCGACTCGGCTGTTGATGATGATAAAGAATATATATACTTTATGGGGTCAGAGATGCTTCCTTCTGCCATTTGCACGACTTTAGTATACTCTTTTTACTCTACGAGTAAGGGGTATAAATATTACCCCAAAAGGATTTTTTAAAATTCGGAATACTTTCGGTGATATAGCCATTTAAGCGACCCAAGGTGACCCTAATTTCCTAGTAACTGCAAACTTTAATCTCGTTTTTCTCGATACCACGTTTTTCAAAATGGTTCACACCTTTTCTTAAGTTCTACTGGACCGATTTTTATGATGTAGGGCTTAATGGACGCAGAATTGACGCGGCTATCGCCCGAACCTCAGTCATTGAAAAAAAAGAATTTTTTTGTTCACTGGACTGCAAAAAAAATGTCAAAAATCGATTTCCCATTTTTAAAGGGCCACAACTTTTTTTAACAACTTTCTGCTTCGGCCCATAAAGGACTTTATACTTATCAATTTCCTGTTTTCCGTTTTGGTTTCTGATAATGGTGAATCCCGGAAAGGTGTGAACCATCAACACACCTTTTTTTTGAAGACCCTGTTTTGGAGGCCGTGGAGCAGGTAAAATTCAGTCGTCTAGACCAGGGACCGTAAATAATGATTATTTAAAATTTTTTATTATTAAAAATCATATAGTTATAAAAGACTTACAAATAAAAAAACTATACCAGAGGGGTTCTACTTGGATATTCTTTGCATATCTGCAATGATTGGCGACATTATAATTTTTTTCTCATTTTCCTCAGTCGTAATGATTATATTTTGAGTATTACTAAACAACTCTGACCTTAATGATTATTGTTTAAGTAAAAAATAGCAAAACTCAAAACAAAATAATTATTTTCGATCAATATTTTTTGATAAAAAATATTGCTCAAAGTCCAATTGAGACATTTATAAAGGAGTTGTAGTTTTGTCTCTGTAGTTTTGTTTTTTTTTACTCAAACAATAATCATTAAGGTCCTAGTTGTTTAATCTCAAAATAAAATCTTTTGGCAAAATTACAAACTTTTTTATCTTTTTTTTTATATATAACATTGATACGTCCTTCTAACCAGCACTAGTCACTATCAGTTATTTAAATTCTTTCGTTCTTTTAGAGTTCTTAAATTAAAAAGATTTATCTACCCCTCCTTACCTAAGGAGACCACGAAAATGCACTTTTTTGATTTTTTGACGACCAGTTAATCTCTTTATTAAAACCAATAGCCTTAATTATGACATTTAAGATGTTGTATAAATTTTCACGAAGAAATACGCTTTTAAGTTTTTATACCCTTGCAGAGGGTATTATAAAATTGTCCGGATGTTTGTAACGCATAGAAGGAAGCATCTCCGACCACATAAAGTATATATATTCTTGAGCAGCATGACGAGCTGAGTGGATTTAGCCCTGTCCGTCTGTTTCTATGCTATCTTCTCCGTCAGTTTTAAAGCTATCCTCACCAAATTTTGCACGAAGTCTTTTGGTACAAATACGCTGCACATTTGTCGGAACCGGCCGGATCGGATGACTATTGCACATAGCTGTCATAGGAACGATCAGTCGAAAAACTAGTCTTAGTGAGAAAAACTTTTTTGTTTTAAATGGAAACGCCTCCAAAGTACGTATTTCTTAGTTTACTATCCTTTTCCATGATTTCACTCAGTTTGGTCAAACACTATACATATTGCTGCCATAGAACGATCGTTCGAAAAACTAGTTCTAGTGAGAAAAACTTTTTGTTTTTAATGAAAACGTCCTTATATTCATACTTTATTTTATATACTTACACAATTCTACAAAGTTTGGTCCAAATCGGATGACTATAGCATATAGCTGCCATAGAAACAATCGGTCGAAAAACTAGTTCTAGTGAGAAAAACTTTTTTGTTTTTAATGAAAACGTCCTTATAATTGGCATACTCTTATTTTATATACCTTTACACAATTCTTCAAAGTTTTAGCAAATCGGATGACTATAGCATATAGCCCCCAACGATCGGTCGAAAAACTAGTTCGAGTGAGAAAAACTTTTTGTTTTTAATGAAAACGTCCTTATTATTGGCATATTCTTTTTTTATATACTTTAACACATTTCTACAAAGTTTTATCAAAATCGGATGACTATAGCATATAGCTGCAGTATGAATGATCGGTCGAAAAAGAAGTTCTAGTGAGAAAAACTTTTTTGTTTTAAATGGGATCGCCTCCAAATTTCGTAATTAACAGTGTATTATGCTTTTCCATGATTTCACCAAGTTTGGTCGAAATCAGACATCTATATAGTATAGATCTCATAGAAAAGTAAGGTCCAAAAAGTAATCTTAGTTAGAAAATTTTTTTTGTTTTCAATGAAAGCTGCAAGGGTATACAAAACTTCGGCCGAGCCGAAGTTAACTTTCCCCTATTTTTTTTTATTTTAAAAATAACAATGTTTGATCATTTTTATTTTGTTTTTAAAAAAGTAAAAATAATTTCTAATGTATAATTTTTATTTAAAAATTGAAAAAAATATAAATAAAAAGTAATTCTTTCGATAAAAACTGCAATAAAAAATGTATCCCCACTTTAAATGCCTGGCTCAAAAATATTATTACTGGTATTTTCTCACAATTTTAATAAAGGTAATCACATATTTTCGAAATTATAAGAATTATTTCAATAACCAAATAATTGAATTATCTGGAGTAATTGTTGAAATAATTGTAATTGTTAATCAAATTTTTAATTACAAAATAAATGTAATTAAATTTTTAAATACCCCAATAATTGCAATGGTAATTGTATATTACGACTCTGCTCTCTACTATCTCTTGTTCATGTCTCGATCCTTGTTCTTTCAGGGGATTCAATCTTCAGCTCTCGCCCAGCGAGCGTTCTCATTCGGATGAGGCCATCTACAAAGATTTGCATTCCACGTAAGTGAGAGTTGGGCAGCGGGAGGCTACAAATCATTTCTTTAGCTTTAGTGCGTGCATTTCCCGTCTGTATTCCGCTCATCCCCTTGGCAATCTCATTATGCGCAGACCCGCCTAAGCCCTCGTCGTCTGGTGTGCTGCCTTATCACAACAAAGCAGAAAAATCCAAACAAATCCATGTTCGGCTTTTATCTAACTATCTCTCTCTTTGTCTATCTCTTCTGTCTTTCTCTAACACACTGCCTAACCTTACTGTTCACTTTTTGTCCAACTATATGTATGTGTGCGTGTGTGTGTGTGTGTGTGTGCGCCAGCGACATCAAAAAAACCAGCAGCATCGATGCTTCTGGTTCCTCATCCGGAGCAGAGTACTATGATCGAACCTCGCACAGCGGGTCCCTTTCGGTGGAGGACGAGAACAGCGACATAACCATCGAGAATGGCACCGAGGACATCGATGACTACATAGAAGACTCGCTCTCCAACATGTGTGATACGGTCCTTGACCAAGACAGTGCAACGGTCATATCGACTTCCGTCCAGGGCGGGCATTGCCTGCATGCTCTCTCCTTTGACCTGACACTAGATGCAGCCATTAGTTATCCTGGCGACACCTCCATTACACCGACTCCGGAAAGCGCTGCTGCTGGCCAAACCGTTGGCGAAGATGGCGATTCGCCCCCTCCCAAGCCTAGCACATCGTCAGCCGCAGCTGCATTGCGTAATGTTTCCACCTCATCCTCGTCGTCCTCGTTATTTGTAAGCGAGAGCCAGCGACTGCAACGTGCCGCCGCCGCCGTCTATAATTATCGATCCTCGATGGCATCCACCGAGCACGAGTATGCCTACATCAATGATATCTACAGTGAGGATGATGAGAAGGTCTACGAGGATCTGTGCTACGTAACCTTTCAGTCAAAGGCTAAGCCTGAGGTGTGCTGTCCCTTCTCATACTAACACTCTGTGTAAAGTAATGTGTGCTTGACCTAATTATAAGACTAACAACACCCTACACCGTCGCAGTACATACATCGCTTGTATCGCCGCTTTGAGTAGATGTACACAATTGTTACTTTCTCATCGACCTATTCATCCACATAGAGCACAACACCAAACGCACCACCTAAACCTTACTTTGCATTTCTTTTGTTTTTCTGTTTCAAATGAAAGTTCCCTACATAAAGAGAGGGGGTGCCTCGTTGCTTCATTCCCCCCGTGTTGCGGAAAATGTTGAGAATTTGTTAATCATTTTTATTGGACAGCTAGCGAGTACATTGCAAAACGCAAGAAAACAGGCACCAAACATTTGTGCAAATGCAAAAGAACACAAAGAGAAAATAGAATGCCAAATGAGAAGACAATCAAGAAGGCACTTGCAGAAGTATATAGTGTAATAATATTTACATAATTGATTACTTCTGACTTGAGTATCAAAAAATCAAAAGTATTTCTCGCTAAAACCCATTTTCCATCCTAAATATATAGCTGTGCTCCCATTTTCACTTTCGGAAAAGTATTGCGATTTATTCAGCTCATTCGGGGGTATCCTGGAAATCTCTAGAGATTTTGGCTTCGGTTGGTTTGCCAATCGCTAGAGAAATCCATCAGTGTCCCAGAACTTCGAAAAATTTCGTTTTCTTCGAAAGTCTAGTTCGAAAGTCAAGTTCGGAAGGTGTGAGTATAAGATTATGCTCCTACTACAAAAACAGTGATATATTGCGTGGGTTCGTAAAGTCGCTATTTGTTGGTTAGTGTATTGGCTAGTTTGTGTATTGGTTGGTTTGCCAAAATCTCCCAACAAAACACGAGAGGTTTGAAACCAACCGTAAGAGATTTTTAAGACACCGAGAATTGGTTTTGTGTTGGAATTTGGTTGGAAGAGATTTCTGGGACACCGCCGACTAAGACGAATAACCGGGTTCAAATCGCAAAACTTTTGCAAATGCGAAAATGGGGAGCAAATAGTGATCCGACTTTGACTAAACTTTGCAGATCTGTTTGAAAGCATATCATATGTATATTATTGCTGAGTCTCAAATCGCGATCATTAAATACCAAAAAGTGTTTCTTCTTAAGACCGATCGTTCGTCTGATCCGTAGAAAGATTCGAAAGAAGACTGCAAAAATTCAGTTCGGTAGTTTGAAAATTAAGAGATTAGTCTCCTAATATTTATCCTCGTGGAGAACTGCAGAAAAAAATTATTCGTGGTAGTGAATGACCGGCTGAATGGTCATAGATCAGCTGGTCTTCCGAACTATACTGCTAGGTGAGTTAAATATAACCGGAGATCGCTTAGCCAGAATAACGTTTGAAATTCCTTATAACGGTAACAATGTTTATGTATCAATCAATGAATTTATCACTTAAAATCGACAGTTTCCACCGCAATCGTTGGTCATGGGTTATTATGTGCTTTTGTTAAAATCGCTATAGATCGGTTGTCAAGAGTAAATTGTCGTATTCCTCAGACATTCCATTTGCATTTCAAATGTTAGATTTCCCTTTGATTTCGGTTTGATCATCAATTGGTCTACGCTTTTAATATTAAAGCAATAACAATTTAGCTCGTTTCAGGTTTTATTATTACTTGTCTGCTTAATTGGTGCTCGCATTGTTTTCCCTAGTGTATGTATGGTATTTATTTATATGGAGATATAAGCAGACAGTACAGATATCGATCCGTAACTGAAGGTTATGCGCTTGTCAGTTACTGCGTTGCGATAAGACCAATGAAATACAGATTTGTGCATTTCAGTAGCCACATGTATTTTTGTATGTATTTCACCGAATTAATGAACATACAATATGCAAATAGAGTTGAATACACAACGTAGCTGAACATTTGCATTAGGGTGGTGCTTTCAAAGCTGTCAGGGTCTATAAATGATTATTTTGGTTTAAAATAAAGAAATCGAACATATTATGGTAATCTTAAAGCAGTCTGTAAGCCCAACCAATTGCCGGCTTGCTGTTAAGCAAGACTTCGTGTCTGTGGTCTTTGCATCGTTCTTTAACTGACGCCAAAAACCATAAAAAAAATTGTTAGACTAACATCAGAACAGTTTTCTATCCAAGTGCAGTTTTTCTGCATTTCTCAGAAAAAGAATTTCAATCTCAAATTTCAAAACTGAGAGACTAGCTTGCGTAGAAATAGACAGACGGACGGACAATGCTCAATCGATTAAGCTTGACGCCTAGATGTATATAGGTCATTCTTTTCCAACACGAACGGTTTCCGGACTCACCATTTTTGATTTGAACCAAATTTTTTTCGAAATTAGATGTCGACATGCCCACCATAACGTATTTTGTTAATTTTAGAAATAATTTCAAAAATCGAAAAAAAACCAAAAAGTGGAAAAAAAGGTTTTTTAAAAAATTGATTTCTTAGCTTGTGTTTATCGGATAGGTGTTCCATTGATATTGCTGAACAGTATTTCGATGCATCTATTAAAATAAAAATTTAATAAAATTTTTATTAATTAATAATATTAAACAATAGTTGCTAAAATATACATATAATTTTCGCTCAGTGTAACAGGTAGAAGGAAACATTTCCGTCCCTATAAAGTATGTATATTCTTGATCAGCATCAACAGCCGAGTCGATTTAGCCATGTCCGTGTGACCGTCCGTCTGTTCGAATGAAAGCGTCGATCTCAGAGACTATAAGAGATAGAGCAAAAAATGTGTGCTTATAGGTAGGTGTATACCATACGCTTATCGAGTTTGTTTCACATTTGGACAATTTTGAAAACACACGAAATTAATGGAATAACAGCGGCTGCGCTGGCTTGGACATGTTACTCGTATGGATGAAGAAGCTCCAGTCAAAAAGGGTGCAGGCGGAAGCCGAACGAATTAGGAAAAGGAAGAAGTGTAGGACGACCGAAACTTAGTTGGGGAAAAACAGGTGCTGAAAGACATTGAGGCGTTTAAATTGACCAACTGGTGCCAGCTCGCACAATACAGAGGCGAGTGGCGGGCATTAATTGCAGCGGCCGAGACCGTCAAACGGTTGTGATAGAAATATCGCGCCAAATAAGAAGAAGATCTTTTGTATGGGAGCTGTACCATGTAGTTGTCCGATTTTTATCAAACTTAATAGAATTATGAAAAACCATAGACCATATGCTATAGTCATCCGATTTCAACCAAACTTAGTGAAATCATGGGAAAGGATAGTAAACTAAGAAATACGTACTTTGGAGACGTTTACATTAAAAACAAATCTCATTTTTCTACTGATCGTTCCTATGGGAGCTTTAAGATATAGTCATCCAATCCGGTCGGTTCCTACATATAAGCAGCATGCAGTAAAAAGAAGACTGTGAAAAATTTCCGTTCGATAGCATTAAAACTGAGAGACTAGTTTGCGTAGAAACAGATAGACAGACAGACGGACAAGGCTAAATCAACTCAGCTCGTCACGCTGATCAAGAATATATATAGCTTATGGGGTCGGAGATGATTCCTTCTATGCGTTCCAAACTTCTGGGAAAAATTATAATACACTTTTCAATATAACTTTTTGTTTCTTTTACATTTATTAGTTTTATATGCTTTAACCTAATACTAAACAGTTTTGTCAAAATTTCAAGCACAAAACAAAGGTAATTTATTTGTTTTAACTGTAAACATCTTATGCATTAAAACACCCAAAAATAGCTGGTTGCCTAGCTGGTTTCAAGACTCTCCCGATTCTCTCATCAGTAGACTTAGCTAATGACTGATGACTGTCTCTCTATGCAATCACAACCTTAAGCAGTTGGAAACTGGAAACGGCAATTAAAGCAAAAATATACAATTAATGCAGCTAGTAACCTATTTGGAGTTAATGCTTAAGCTTTTAGGCTAAAGTTCTAAGTGAGAAAACTTGAAGTCTGTTTGAACACAAGCATTCAAACATATATTTACTAACTATTTTCCTAAAAAATACCACAAAAGGTTGATATTTTTTAAATTTTCGTGATTTTGAGCATGAAGCCGGTTTTCTTTTGAGCTGATCGAAAAAATTGTTTTGTAGGCCTGGTTAAGCGCTACAAAATAGCTGAAGACAGCAAAGTAAAAATCCAAATAGCTTAGGAGATATAGACCCGACTTTTTCCAAAAAGTAAATTTTCCTATGAAAACTTCAGGAGTCCATAACAAAAAAACCTTAGCCAATCACCCAGCCAGGGTTTTTCTACTGCTACTAGTAGCTTTCAAATTTGGTGGGTCTCGTTGGTATCAAAACTTTGTGTTGCACTGAGTAACTTTTATTTGCGATCCCTGCTTTTTACATAGTCATCGTTATCAAAGCAGTTTTAAGATAATCAAATTCGACCCTTTAACACTATTTAAGCTTTGACCGAATTTTAATTTATTCTTTAATCAGTTCTATGTTAGGGTGATACATACAATCCAAAGTTTTACTACCATTTTCACATCTTTCTGGTAAAAACTTTTTTCTTGCTCTTCAAAAAAC
Organism: Lordiphosa collinella; assembly: GCA_018904265.1. NCBI lineage: Eukaryota > Metazoa > Arthropoda > Insecta > Diptera > Drosophilidae > Lordiphosa > Lordiphosa collinella. The sequence goes on from JAEIFV010000052.1 coordinate 271,146, forward strand.
GCTTAATAGTGTTAGCCATTCCTTGAAGCATTTGTTCAGTGATGGGGAGCCAATAGTCGCTGGGGGCCTAAGTCAGGCAAACATGGGATAGCGGGTACTTACTTTTTGCTTGCTGGCCATGTCGTAGGAGATAACCAATCGCCACCTCTTCGCTTTACATGCAAGTAGTGGAGTAAGTACCGAAAACTGCAAGCTGTAACTGTAAAACTGTTAACTCCGTTCAGTTTGTTACGGACGCTGCTTTACCAAAAGGGTACTCCTGTTGGTACCCAACAAGGTACTTACTGCAGTACTTACTTGTAAAGCGATAAGGTGGCGATTGCCACCAGTAAGTACTCATGGTAAGTAGTGCAGGTAGCTATCGAACCTCCCCAAATTCAGGGTAGTCAACGCATAGCATTCCGTGAGCATCCCAAAATATCAATGCCATTGTCCTGCTAGCTGATATCTGCGATTTCACTCTAGGATGTAGTGATGTTTCCAGGTTTCGTCCATAGCTTTTGCGTAAATAGTGCTAAACAACTCTTAGAAGCGGTGCTCATCTCGCCAACATCTTTTTCACTTGGTCCCCTTGTGGGCGAGATCGGTGACCTATTGAACCATGTTGGACCATAGTACCTTTCTTGCTTATGGCTTATTCAAGTTAGTTGAAATCAAATTCAGGACTACAGACAGGTTTAAAACAGATTTAAACCAGGCAAATACAACGCCGTCTTATTCAAATTATTAGATAGAGGTAGAGAGTTTTTGATTAATGCTTAATATTTATATGTCTATCCCCGGGATAAGGAGTCACACCCAGTACTTTGTTCTTTGGTTCCACCTTTCTCGCGGCAGTTCAATCATTACTGTCTTGCTCCTTTCAATCGGAGTGTTCTTGTGCTCCATTTGCCTCATGAGAGACTGTGCGATATGAAGTCATTCACAATACTCTGATTCTGCTCTTTAAAAAGGGGTTTTCATAGTGTCTGGTGTTGAGTATAGCAGAATCGAAGTAACAACGCTAGCAAAAAGTCCTCTTCTCTGTATTTTTCTTGCATCCGTGGGTTTCAGCCATGATGCGGGCTTACCATAGCTCCCTTAATGTTTGCATAACGCAGGTGCACGATATACGTGAGTCGTCAGTCTACCATTAGGCTCAAGGATTTGAGTTATGGGCTAAATTGTAAACGGTAATCTTCCCATCGAATGACAGTGAAGACGGGCCAGTGGTTGTAGAGAAGTTCTAGTAGTTCTGTATTCGTACATCACATTTCCGGTTGATTTTCACCTATCAGCAGTTTACATTACTTACTTAAAAGTTGTTTCATGGTAAACTAGACGTCAGTTATTGAACCGAACCAAGATCAAGGTTTGATTAGCGTTAAAACACATGTTAACTGTACCGGTGAATTTTAAATAATGTTCCTTTGTCCATAAACTGAGATGCTTAATGCCTAGGGTAGGCTTCTGCCGATAATTCATTATCATCAAAACTAGGGATTTGTACCGAAACAACCGTGCAGTTCGCTGCACTAGTTCATGGATGCTGAGTTCGGTACTTACTAGTAATCAGTAGTACTCGCAGCCCAACCCACAAGCAATGCATTTCAGTAATTACTTTTTGCTGGGCATGTCCTCTTCGCTTTACATGTAAGTAGTGGAGTAAGTACTGAACACTGTAAGCTGTAACTGTAAAACTGTAAACTCCGTTTACTTTGTTACCGACGCTGCTTTCTCAAAAGCGGACTCCTCTCGGTACCCAACCGTAGGTACTTACTGCAGTACTTACTTGTAAAGCGATAAGGTAGCTATTGCCACCAGTAAATAGTCTAGTCTAGTCTAGTAAGAAGTGCAAGTACCTATCGCTACCTCCCGTACTGCAGGGAAGTTAAGGTACCGGTTCAAGTACGTCCCGAAATTAATTTTTCGCTTAAAGGTTTTATTTCGGTTTCGATACGATACCCGGTTTTTTATTTCGGTATACCGGTACGTACCGGCACAAGTAAAATTTTTTGTAATATTGGAGAAACTAAATTCTGAGACAAGTCATTTTATTCCTTTGTAATATTTAAAACGTTTGATATTTAAAGAAAAATTATAGACGCTGTTTTACATTTAATATTTTCTTACGAAGTTAGCATGTAAGAACTGGTAGATTACATTAAATGAAATACTAGTTTTCGAATTGAATTTTGATTTTTATATGTCCAAGTCTTATATATTTATAGAACATAGCATTCTTGTGATTTTATCGCAATCAATCGCAATTTTGTTGCATTCAATGTGGTTGAGTCCACACGGCTTTTAAGAGGATTCATTATTAATTTCCTGCGTTGCTGGAACAAAGAGGCCAACTTTTAAAACAAAGAGGCCAACTTTTAAAATCCATCAAGATATTTAGGTGGTTTCTGTTTAAGGCAAAGCAAAAACTTAAGAGTTAATTGCAATTTCATAGTTTGTTATGGTCTCTTATGCATCGTTTTCTAACTCTTTGTACCATTAGAACAATTTTAGATATCAAAAATCAATGAAGTCCATAGGCACGTTTAAAAAAAAAAATGCAAAAACTATCAAAATGAGAAAAATTTAAAAATCTCGAAATGGTTTATGAAAAATGTAAGATTGGCTTACCTTAGTTTATTTGAACTGTTTCCCTAGGAAAATATGATAAAACTCAGTGTTTCTAACTACTTTTAGTTTTTTGGTCTCGGTGGACCTTTCGTAGGAAATGCCCATATTCACTTAAGAAATAAAAATTTTATGAAATTCGAAAACGGAAAAGTGTCGTGAAAAAGGTTGATTCATCAAATTATTTTCGGTGCCAAAAGGTTTTGGAGTTGAAAACCCTCAACAAATTTGACAAACAGTGCACACAAAAACCCAGCCAGACTGAAATAATGTGGACTGAATTGAGAGCAAGGTGACATACCTTATATAGTTATATCATGCTCCCACACACAACACATGGAAAGGCTCTGGCGGGATGAAAGGGCGAAGTGATACATCCTTAAAAATACAATATTTCGAATATATATCCAAGTTCCTATTCCACAAGTTGTTCCCGACGCTAACACCGTATACATAGAATTGTTTACGTTATTGTAAAGTTTTCTTATAAAGGAAACCAAAAGTAGCGCCCTGGCAATTTTTTTTTTAAAATCGCGCGATTTTTACATTTTTGATTCAACTGCAACATAATTTCAAATCAAAATCCTCATCCAAGTCAGCTAGACTAAACATTAATTTTGCTATTGGTATGTTTTATGAACCCAGCAACGCAATTGCAGTTTAATTCTAGGAGTGAGTCGTTCAAAAATGTCTATTTTTAATTATTTTTTTTGACATTTGAAGAAAAGCACATGCATATTTTTGGTGAAAAAACAGCAAATTTCAAAACTCATTGATAAAGAAACCATGGATGACCGTCAATTAATTTCTTCTTAATTCTTTATAATTCGCGGTCTATCGAGGAAAAATAGTTCCCGAATTTTTCGAGAGGAAGAAAATATAAAAGACAATTACCCGGTTCTCAAAAAAATTTGTATCGGTTCCGGTACGTGATTTAAAACGAAATTGAACTGCTAATTTTCTCTCGGTTATAGAAATCCAAATGAAACGTATCTCCTCATTTCACTGTTTAAACTTAAAGCTTCCCAAATCCATCTAAACATGTCTTTCGAAAAATATTGGTTTGCTTTTGTTTCTGCACATATTTTGTGTATATTATTTATTTGCTTTCTGTTATCACTAAGCAAGTCTTTATATTTTCTTATGCAAGCGACCGATCTCTTGATCGATATTCCCCCTCTGGCGTAGCGGTTGTTGCTTCTTAAGTCTTTTGCTTTTTTCCTTTTTAAATACAATGGATGCCTTCTTTTTGGATTGAACAGCTAGGAAACACGAACCCCAAAAAAAAAAAACTTCCTCTAACTTGTGTCCTCATCGTTTTCATCGCTGCTGCTGATTGCGCTCAGCGCATCCTTGCCCAGAGCGAGCAATGGTTGGATATCCACATTGGGCGCCAATTGTTGCAGCAACTGGCCCACAACTGTGCACAAGCCCATGAACCGCTTTTCCATGCGTTGCTCGAAGAGCCGACGATGTCTGTAAAGTTAACTGAAGTTAAGATGGGCCAGAGGAATATTTGATAAAGAATCCCACCTGTAATACTTGTCTTTCTCGCTCATCACCTTGCGCGACCGCAGTCGTTTCACCATCCTTGTCGCGGCAGGGGCGGATCTTTGTTTTTTCACGGACTTCTTTAAAGGTAGCGATGCTTGAAAATCGTTGTATCGACTATTTGATAGTGAAACCTCGCCACCAATCATAACCGGGCCGCATTCAACTTCATCGTTATGGCCCGTGGTGAGAGTCTCCAGCATGGCATCGTCGCCATATTCCGTGTCTTGGCTCTGTGTGGCTTCTGCCAGAAGGCGATCCAGCTCCTCATTTCTCAGGCATTGGGAAGCCTCATCCAGATCGTCAGACTCAGTTATCGTCCTCGGCTCCCCAAAGTTGTGGTCGTTGAGCACGCCCAGCATCAGGGGTGATAGCTTACCCATGTCGCATGAAAAGACACTGGCAATGGACAGATTGTTATTGGGTGGGTCCACATTTGGTTCCTTCAGTGCATACGAGTGCATTTCTGTCGTTTTCTGGTTCATGTAAGCATGTATTGTTCCAAAGAATTCCCACTCCTTGTTCAGCTCCTCGATGCTTTGTCTGTTGAGTGGCCCACTCGGGGAATTTGCCTTTTGTATGCGATAGCTTTGGACCATGGAGAGCCACTGCTTTCGCAGGGCATGCTCACTGAAATTGCCGATTTTGGCCATGTCTTTAAATTTCCTGCAAATGCACAACAAATCAAGCCTCAGTCCGGAAAGGGGGGTGGTGGTGAGGTATCTCGACTAAGCAAAACTTACTTCCATGGTTCAGCATGTTTGGGCGAGTATTTGGCAAACAATTCATCAGCTGCAATCCGCCTCTCGACCAACTCTCGTTTCTCCTCCACAGACCCTGTCGACCAAGAATAACAAAAAGAAATTATTCTGAGCTTCAGCCAAACACGTGTTTGCCTTTGCACCTGCAAATGCTTCCGATTTGGTTACTTACATTTCTTATTACCGCTTTTGGCGTACGAGTGATGCTCCATTTCCTAGCCCCTGGCCTTCGTCTTGCCCAATTATTCGGTTTGGTTAATGGAAATATAGAATATTGCAGTATAGAATAGAACTACGTCTACTAGAGATGAGCAGTTCAGTGAGTACGTGTTAATTGTCACGAGTATTTTCACAAGTAACGAGTCACAGATGATAGTCACCGATTGAATATCATGAGGAGCCCAGAAACAAAATTTCGACTATTTTGAGAGTAAAACTGCATAGAACCATTAATTTGCTTTAAATATGTTACATACCAGTATCAATACAATTGTAGTGTGCAATATTTTTTAATTTTTTTTTTTTTTGACTTTATCGCTGCACCAGCGATGGGGGTTGGTCGATTTAACAGTGACTAGATACGGATATCGATAGCGTGCGCGACACAATCGATTTATATATCAATTTTTGAATAGTCTCAATTAATAAGACCGAGTAAATGAAAGACGGCATGGAATGGTATTTAACACGATTTATTATATTATTAAATTAAAAATCAGAAGGTTAACTTGGCTTCATGAACAAAATCGGCTAGTTCCCTCATGTTTTGGAGAACTCCTGATAAAAGTAAATCTTTAGTTGAGCAAAAATGATTAAAGATTGAATATTTAATTCTTAAATCGTTAATTCTTGGACACTTAAATAGAAGGTGATCAGCAGATTCAGGGATATTACATGTTAGACAGTTAGCAGTGTCAATAAGATTACATTTTCGAAAGAACACCTCCTCATAAGAATGATTTGCCATAAGTCTGTTAATTATTTTAATGTCCTCAGCATTCCATTTAACATTCTTATGCCACGGAGAAGTTGGTACATTGGGAAACAGCTCAAAAAAGAAACTTCCAGATACTGTGGAAGCCTCCTTGTAATGATTGTTCCACAAACTGTATATTTCTTTCTTGATTTCTCTAAGTGCCTCTCCGATTGAATATTTTAACTTAACATTTGTGCCACTTGTAATGGCCGATTTGGCAGCAAGATCAGCTTGTTCATTAATACTGATGCCTGTATGTCCAGGCACCCAATAGAGATCAACAGCAACAAGGTCAGGCCATGTTAGCAGATTATGTATGTCAGCAGCAATATACGAGGGCGGTGCCAGAAATAACTACTAAAACAAAAATTTATCATTTTTTTTTTATTTTTTAACATAGGATCCTTTTAGGTCGATTCACTTTTTCCAGCGATGTTCAATAGCTTCGATACCTTTTTTATAATAAGAACCGTGAAGCTCTTCAAAATAGGCATTAACCTCGGACTCCACCTCTTCATTGTTGCCAAATCTTTTTCCTCCGAGCCATTTTTTCAAGTTTTGAAATAAGAAATAATCAGAGGGAGCTAAGTCTGGCGAATAAGAGGCGTGAGGTAGTAATTCAAATTTTAATTCATTAATATTAGCCATTGCAGCGGCAGAGGTGTGAACCGGGGTTTTGTTCTGAAGTCAGCAAACGCGGCACCCATCTTGCGCATAACTTTTTCATGTCCAATTTTTCGGTCAATATGCGATGTACAGCACTTTTTGAAATGCCTACACATTCAGCTAACTCACGAACTTTCAATCGCCGGTCACTCAAAATACATTTTTCAATTTTGGCCACCATTTCTGAAGTGGTCACCTCATTTGGACGCCCATTACGATGTTCATCTTCGCAGCTCAAACGACCTCGCTTAAACTCAGCCACCCAATATTTTATTGTTGTAAACGAGGTAGCTGAATTACGTAAGGTAGAATCCAGCTCCTTTTTAATATTGGTTGGACTAAGACCTTTTATATGAAAGTATTGTATCACATAACGATGACCAATTTTGTCCATGTTTGCAAATCAATAACAAGCGTTCTCTATTAAAATCGACAAAAAAAAAAAAACTGTGCAAGCTAAAGGCACCAAACTTCAAACTTAAGCTTTTAATAGTCGGTACTTCCCCTTTTTAATATTTTTTGTGAACATTCTCCAACACTACTGTGCTAGGTCGGCCATTTCTGGGACGTCCCTCGTAAGACTCTCATTTGGAAGAATTTAAAGAAAGCAAAGCACCCAGGCTGTCTTTTAATATTCAGCCTTTTAATATTCAGTCTTTTGGCTAAGTGACAAGTAAGGTTTATGGCTACAAGTTCCGCCATTGTTGACGACTTTTTAACACTAGATTTTCACTTAAAGGTTTTATTTCTGATAATATCACAGATACCAATGCCAATTATTTTATCACAGATAGATAATGATGCATCTGATGCAAATATGTGGTACTGTTCAGAAAGGAGCTTATGCATGATTTCATTATATGTTACTAATATTTGTTCCTTAGAGGTATTTGATGTGTTGTCTTTGAATGGACTTTGGTGAAACTTGATGCGCTTATTGAAAATATACTAACTTGGTAATCTGGTGTCCTCTGCGATATTTTTGAACTGATCAGCTACAAAGGCGTAGGATGAGTTAACATTCGAAAAAGTATATTTCAGGTACAATTCATGATTCAGACATTTAATCTTGGTCAACTCCTTGGCAGTGAAATACAGCGCCCTATATTTAGGAGGCATCTCACCAGCCAGTGCAAAAACTATGTGCTGCGGCGTGTCCGGAAGCACCCCAACACAACGTCGAAGTACAGTAGACTGCTTAGCTGCGAGTCTTTTATGATTTCCAATGTTGAAATTAGCCATGATGGTGATAGCGTATTCTGATTTTGACATGATATACGAACGATAGATGTTTGTGGCAATATGTGGTCTTAGACCGCTTTTTATATTTGTAGCCATCTGCAAGAGACTAAAACCAGCCCTGGACTCAGTTCTGATTTTGTCAACATGTTTTTTGTCAGACATGTTGGATGAGACAATTCGGCCAAAAAATTGTACTTCTCTAACCATACCCATATTCTGATTATCAATTTTAATGTTAATAATGGTCCTACTATACGGTGTGAAAGGCATAACAGAGGATTTCGAAGCATTGAAACTTTGACCAATGTCCTTGCAGAGAATGTAGAAGTCATCCAACTTAGCTTGAAGATTTTCTTCGGCAAGTTTGAAAGTTTGCTTACTTGACATTATAATGAAGTCATCCGCATATTGAAAAATTTGGGTGTCTGGATCCTCAATCTGATGTAGTCGCTTGGTATAAATGTTAAAAAGAACAGGAGAGAGACAGCTACCCTGCGGTAATCCATCTCTCACCTCCTCCATTTCACCACCAAGTTTTAAATATCTGGTAGACAGAAAGTTAATAATCCAATTAACAAATTGTTGTGGAATTTTTTCAACTATCAAAATTTTATTCAAAAGAGCCAGATTAACACAAGTGTACGCATTTTCTATGTCCAAACACGCAACTACCACTTTAGCAGATTCTAATTTCAAATGTCTTACTGATGAAATTAAGTCGTTTATACACATCGCTGCACTTTTCCTTTTTCTGTATGCATAGCATCTGTATGGCAAAATTTTCTGATCTTCCAAAAAAGTAGTAAGTCGATTCTTAACCATACCATTTAAGGTTTTGGCGAGAACAGAAACTAGCGAAATAGGCCTAAAGTTCTTGATATCTTCAAGATCTTTTCCACGTATGGGAATTGGACAGATTTTAATTGACCTGCATTGTTCACGTACCTCACATTTCGAAAACATTTCGTTCAGGCATTTCAGAAGCTTTTCTGCAACGTCATTGTTAATCGCAGCAATCATCTCGTACGTGACACCGTCAAGACCTCCAGCTGTTGACTTTTTGTTTTTGATGACTATCGCCATCTCCTCAATAGTGTACTCGGGCTCCTTATTTAAGAGGCAATTATTAGTGTTTAGAGATGGAAATGTTAGAGACGAGACTGAAACTTGACTTTTAAGAAAGTCTAGATAGTCCCTACTCATAGACACAGCCCACTCTGATTCTTGGGACTTGCCCAAACCTTTAAGGTTAGAAAGAAAGCGCCATGCTTTCTTTAACGAAGGTTGCTCATTGATTTCTTCAATTTTTTTATGATAGGATTCCCGTTTAGCCTTTCTAACAGCAATATTCCAGCGCTCCCGATCCTTACTGGCTTCTTCAAAATTTTCAATGAATGGAAATTTGATTGCCTTGGATTGAGAGGCTCTAAAAATACGGTTAAGACGCTTCAAATCTTTATTCCACCAAAATTTGGGAGTTCTACCGATTATTTCATGTGTAGATGACTTAAGGGGAGGTTCTTTTGGATTTTTCCGAAAATTGAGCAAACTTTGAGCATGGATTGCGGGAAAATGAAAAGACATACCATCTTATGCTTTTGAACTTTTGATTCGTTGTTTATTAACGATTAAAAAAAATATTCAATATCTAGGAAATTCAAAATGGCGGCTTCAAAATGGCGGATCTTGTCGACCTCTATTTTTCTGCTTTGTCTAGTGTCGGGCCGCTGGTAGTGAACTGAAATTAGAAATGTATATAATTTATTGAAATTGATGAAATTTCCTATGTCTTATACCTAACGACAATTAATTTTGGTCAAAATAAACCAATTTCATGGACGTTTAAAAAAAAATTGACATTTTTTCCCCTTTTTTTTCACTTCGATCTCGTTTAAAAATTATAAATAAACAATTTTTTATGCCAATTTTAGGTATAAGACATACAAAAAAGTATATACTTTCAAACATTTTTTGAATAAAGGAAATCGGATCAATAGAACGAGCCCTGTGCGCGACAAGAGGTTTGAAAACATGGTTCCGAGAAAAACGCGAAATACACGAGCGCGAAAACAACAAATAATAAGGTTATGTCGACTTTGTGCCGTACTTTGTGCCACCTACAGTACACATTACTAAACGTTAAGGTAAGTTGCTTTACCAACCGTTATTCGTGTCGGGACATAAGGCATCATCTAGAGCCGCGCGGTGAATCGGCGCGCTGAGCGTGCCACAGCGCGCGTGACATGGGTATGTTTGACACGCTCTATCTCAAGAAATACGCGTCGTATCGAAATATCCCTTGGCACGTATATTCTACACATATAGAACTTTCATTTTATTAAAAAAAAAAAAAGATTTTTTCAAAAAAATCCAAAAGAACCTCCCCTTAATCCCATTCCTAATCTTGCATGTCAAGTCCTGAACATCACTAAAATCTGTGATCCTGGTTTAATTAGTAACAAGCTTCTTTTTGGAAAGAAAAAATTAACATTGTCAATATGGAAAAATGATGACTTCCGCCAATCCTGCAAGGCTTGACACTCCAATCAACAGCTAAGTTTGAATTTGTGAAAGCTAGATCTAAAACTGAACCTGAGTCTAGATTGAGAAATTGCTTTAAAGTTATGCTGCCATCATTAATGCACCTAAAACCAGCGTTTGTTGTCACATCTTCAAGGAAGCGACCCCTTGCTGTGCTGATCACCAAACTGCACATTTCTGGAATTAAAGTCTCCACAAATGAACACATCATTCATGTTTTCCAATATGTCAAACAAACTTTTCATATGTTTCTTGAAGGTTTCCATAGTACATCTCAGATCACAATAAGCTGAGGCAAAAGTTAAATTAGTTGACAGATTGATTGTTTGGGCCATGATGAAATTAGTATAAGGTGGTCCCGTCCGTAAAATCTCTCCCTTATTGTATGTTGACAAATGAGTTTGAGCCTACTAATTTCATGTGAGTGAGTGAAACGGTAACATTTTCTGTGTTTAACCCTTAAACTGGCAGTGGGGTACATGTGCAGCCTACTGTAGCAACCTTTGCCCTATGTCGAATGATTTTCGGCTCACGCGCCGGTTCACGCTCCGGCTCTGGTGTTGCATCTGGCATGAGACTGTTTCTATTCGACACCTGGCCTTTGTTGCATAAAGGCTTCCAATCGGTAGCTTTAAAATGTTTATGGCAGATTTTTCCATTTGGACCAAATCTACTTCCTAAAGAATCTTCCCACTATTTTTATTTTTTCCATCTTTGGAACATGAATAAAATTTACTCCCTCAGTTTTAATACTCGCACGACAATAAATGCAAAAGGTCATTTTTTTTCTCCTCACGTAAGTGTTAAAGCATCAAACAAAAAATCCGAAAAAATTTCGTACTATACGAGCCTACTCTGTTAACAGCCTGCCAAGTACTGACAATAAGGGACTAATCGAGAGAGCTGCTCTCATGACGGGACCACCTTATACTTATTACATCATGGTTTGGGCAAAGTTTATATCGGCAGTTGATTTGAAAGGTATTTTTTTAAATTAATCGAATTTTTAACTAGTAGTGACACACCACCATAATTATCAGTACGAAGCTTTTCCAGTGTTTTGAAATTAACAATATTTCTGAAAGTCCGATCATCTCCATGAGAGAAAATCTCCGACAAACATGCAATATCATAGTTTTCAGTGTTAAGAATAAATTCAATGTCATTTTTGTGTGATTTCAAAGATTGAATATTGTGTTGGAGAACTTTAATCAACATTTGTTTATCTTTGTTTGATATTTGTATCAAATGGTTTTTTAAAGGTTGTGTTTGTGTCTCATCCATATCAATGAAAGGCTTGAATAAGCCATATAGCTGAGCACAGATTTCTGTGATCTCAGTAAGCTCTGAATGGTCTTTGTTGGGGAACTGATAGTTCCAATCGCTTATGTCGTTTGTGTATGACGGCAATTTGAAGTGTGGTTTTTGTGGAGGAGGCATAGTCTTCCGCTCCACAATTTTACTATAGCGAGTTCTGTTAATATTGTTATTAACAATAACATCGTTGTTAATTGTTTTTGGTGTTTTTGATTTTAAACTGGGAAAGGCTTCTTCATTTTCAAGAAGGATATCAAAAGAATTTTGGAAAGAATAAGTGAACAGCACCTCTTTTCTGGCTAGTTTTTTTTTATTATTTTCATTATTTTTATAAAGTCCGCTTCTCTTTTCCACTTAGGACAGATTGATCTGTCACGAGAGGAATGATCAGTGGCCTTGCATAGGAGGCATTTCGAAACACCACACTGAGGATCTGAGCAATTGTCGAAACCACAACGTAGGCAGCGTTTTTTGGACTTGCAACGATTCATTGAATCACCCAGACGTCCACAGTTGAAACATTGACGGACAGTGGGTAAAATTTAGAACAACTGTTGGGGGTATCTCATTATTGGAGAAACCAATTTTTACTGCCAAAGTAGGTTCATATACAGGGTCAGATTCCTTAGTTTTAACTCTGCGCATTATGCGAGAGACCGATTTAACTTCGAAATCAGACTGAAGAAGTTGCATGATCTTATCATCTGAAATGTGGGTTGGGATGTTTCTAATGACACCGTAAGTCTCAACCAAATTTCTGGGAATAAAGGCATTTATATTCATGTTCTTAATATGTATTGTCATTCTTAACTTCCTCATTGGCATAAGCACCGTTCATAAACTATATTTTATAAAGAGACACTCCTAGAGCAACAATAGTGCTGATTCCATTTAACTTAATATCTTTTATTTTTTCGTAGAAAAATAGTCCATTTTTTATATTTATATTTTGCATGTTGTCAACCTTGCTGGTATCAAACAGCACACTTGCACCAAAATGATTGGCATCATAAAAAAATTCAGTCTGTTTTGTCTCATTTGTAGGCACCCTGTTTTCCAGGTTAGAGCCAACAACACTAATCTGCTAATCTTGCTGCTGGAAGCCACAGGGCTTTCCAATGAAAAAACTCCAGGCTTTCCAGCCGACAATATGTCACTAATGTCACTGGTTTTACTCGATAGGGTACCTCTGTCGGCACGAATGTTTTTGGCAAGGCCTGCTTTTTTATTGGCTTTGTGAATGTTCTTGGCAATTTTACTTACGAGGGCCGTCCCAGAAATGGCCGACCTAGTACAGTAGTGTTGGAAAATGTTCACAAAAAATATTAAAAAGGGGAAGTACCGACTATTAAAAGCTTAAGTTTGAAGTTTGGTGTCTTTAGCTTGCACAGTTTTTTTTTTTTTTTGTCGATTTTAATAGAGAACGCTTGTTATTGATTTGCAAACATGGACGAAATTGGTCATCGTTATGTGATACAATACTTTCATATAAAAGGTCTTAGTCCAACCAATATTAAAAAGGAGCTGGATTCTACCTTACGTAACTCAGCTACCTCGTTTACAAGAATAAAATATTGGGTGGATGAGTTTAAGCGAAATCGTATGAGCTGCGAAGATGAACATCGTAATGGGCGTCCAAATGAGGTGACCACTTCAGAAATGGTGGCCAAAATTAAAAAATGTATGTGTAATGTGGCTAAAATTAATGAATTAAAATTGGAATTGCTACCTCACGCCCCTTATTCACCAGAAAAAGAGGAAGAAAAAGATTTGGCAACAATGAAGAGGTGGAGTCCGAGGTTAATGCCTATTTTGAAGAGCTTCACAGTTCTTATTATAAAAAGGTATCGAAGCTATTGAACATCGCTGGGAAAAGTGTATCGACCTAAAAGGATCCTATGTTGAAAAAAAAAACAAACAAAAAAAATAATAAATTTTTGTGCTTTATAAGTTAGGTCGGCTATTTCTGGGACTGCCCTCGTATACTTAGATTCCAATATTCGGGCATGCTTTCTTTGGACCATATTCTGCATAGGAGTTGGTGCATGAACCTTACCAGCTCCTCACGGCTAGCCTTGAACAGTTCAGCGGGCAGCTCATCCGCGCCAGCAGATTTGTTATTTTTTAGCCTTTTTATGAGTGTCTATCTCCATGTTATCGATTGGTGGAGTCACTACTTATAGTGCCACTTGCGGATCTGTGACCAGACTTTAGTTAACCCTTTTTACTCTTCGAGTAACGGGTATAAAAATTAAACGAGCATCATCAGCCATCCCAGAGGTGCCCTAATTGGCCTTTGAAGAGAGTTATTCTTTAGTTTATGGCAAATTTTTCAAATTTAATCGTCATGTCCATGCCAAACCGGTGGTCGAATTTTAATTAAAACCACTTTAGCATATAGCCCAAAGACGCTTATATTTTCAACAATTTCGTTGCATTTTTAACGACCGGATGGACAAAGTTACAGCCTGTTAGTCCAGAAAAAATGAATTAAAATTTATTTCAGGACAACTAAAGGCCTTTAAAGGCCAACTTGCGCACCTTCGCTCTTGCTGATGCTGCACGCTTGACTTTTCTGGGCTGCATTGTTATGTGTTCTGTCGCACAAGACTCATAAACCCAGAAAGTTTTTCTCAGTGTGACCTCCATATTTTTTTCAAAGCCAAAAAACATGCAAAAAACATTTTCCGCCATATCTTTAAAGCAAAAGCTAATGGGGCCAAACCGAGACCAGTTTTGTAATCAGTGGTCAAAACTGGACTAGAATTTTACATCAAATAGGCTGCAACAAAATGGCTGTTCCCCTGTGTAATCTGTGTCGATACGTGACATGTCGAACGCGACATTTTTTCCATCAAGATATTTAGGTGGTTTCTGTTTAATTGCAATCATAGTTTCTTAGGGTTTCTTATGCAACGATTTTTGTATATTTGTACTCTTATAATAATCCATAGGCACTTTTGAAGAAAGAACTTGCATTAAAACTATCCAAATGAGAAAAATGCTGGTGCGCAAAAATCTCGAAATGGGTTATGAATAAATGTAACATTGGCGCAGTTTAGTTTAATTTAACTGTGTCCCTGGAAAAATATAATAAAACTTTGTGTTTTAACCAACTTGAATTTTTTGGTTTCGGTGGACCTGTGGAAATGCCCATATCCGGTTTTAAAATATGGACTATTCCAATAGTTTCAGCATAAAGTAAATTATGAAGTACAGTTTATTTCAGGGACTGTAATCATTATAAGTTTTATAATAAAAATTATAAAATAATGATTAATATTAATTATTATTGATTGTCTCACAAAATAATGATTAATTTTGAGTTATACTTTACAACTCAACCAATAATCATTATTTGTGAGTAAAAAAATAAAACTCATGATTCATTATTCTTTAAGTTTTATTTTTTGCTCAAAAATAAAACTCAAATTGTAGTTGCGCCCCTTTCTTAGGGAGTAAGGGAAACTTTTTTGTATATTCCTAATCAGTAACCCAAGACCAACCGTTATAGTCCATTTTTGAATAAAAAAAAATTCTTGAAAAAAATATTTCTTGAAGAAAATATTTAACTATTTAATTTTTATTCAATGACTAGCTGAATACCCGGCGTCGCCCGGGTTTCTTATGATTCTTAAGAAAGCGATTAATCTCAATCTAGTGAAGGCACCTGTATGAAGGAGTTCTAAACGTCTTTACAATTTTCCGTGCTTTCTCAATAAAGTCAAGGGAATTCAAGTGCTTATAAAAATCTTTAACAGCAAGCTGCAGGGTATGTGCTGCACATTTTATGGAGGATATTGAAAATATCTTAACATCCTTGAGCAGTGCCTCATCATCTAAATTCTCATATGCGTTATCAGACCCGTCAGTTATTGTCAGTTGTGATTGTGTAAATTTGTTCTTTTTTTAAATTGAAATCACTCAAAAATTTTTGTACATGGGCACATAAATTTGCAGATGTGTGTGATTTTTTAATTTCAATAGGCCCAAGAGTCCTCACACAAATTTCACTGCCATGATAGTATTGGACATTTATGCCTAAGATTCCACGATTTAGTCTAGTTACTGTGTCCATTTTTAGCAGCATTTTTTAGGCATAGCATTCTGTCAGTTAATAAAGCAACGATTTCTGATTTTATTTTATCATACATTTCATCTACCAAGCTCATTACATTTCTTGATGTCACCACTGGCATTTGCAGGCCATTAAAAATTTGTAATGTAAGAATTTTGAAGCTGTGTGAATTAAATACAGAAAACGGCATTTTTTGAGTGGTCACAAGATCAACGTAAAGTGGCCGGGTGGCTCAGCGGCTAGTGTGCGCGACTGCTGAGCATGAGGTCGTGGGTTCGATCCCGCCTCGGAACATCTAATGAAAAGTTTTTTTCTTTGAATAAACTTTATACCCGACCACACTACACAATTTTACTTTTACTTACAAGATCAACGTATGCATCCTTGACTTCACTTGGGCACCTAGTCACTATAAATTTTTTTTCTTGAACTTCAGCCTTTTTTCCACCAACTCGTTCACATATTCTTTTTTGTGCTGCTCAACCAAATGGCGCTTGAGATTGCAGACATAATTTCTTTGAACGACTTGCTATTTCCTATAGCGTACTTTTCCGCTTGAACCATCCACCCAGCTAGACGAGATCATTTTTATACCCTTGCAGAGGGTATTATAAAATTGTCCGGATGTTTGTAACGCATAGAAGGAAGCATCTCCGACCACATAAAGTATATATATTCTTGATCAGCACGACGAGCTGAGTTGATTTAGCCTTGTCCGTCTGTCCGTCTGTTTCTATGCTATCTCCTCCGTCAGTTTTAAAGCTATCCTCACCAAACTTTGCACAAAGTCTTTTGGTACAAATACGCCGCACATTTGTCGGAACCGGCCGGATCGGATACTATGATATGCAATAGCCATAGGAACGATCGGTTGAAAAACTAGTCTTAAGAGAAAAACTTTTTTGTTTTTAATGGAAACGCCTCCAAAGTCCGTATTTCTTAGTTTACTATCCCTTCCCATGATTTCACTAAGTTTGGTCGAAATCGGTGACTATATAAGCGCAAACGACGGTCGAAAACTAGTTCTGTAACTTTTTTGTTTTATGAAAACGTCTTATCATTGGCATACACTTAATCTATATACTTTTACACAATTCTACAAAGATTGGTTGAAATCGGATGACTATAGCATATAGCTCCCATAGGAACGATCGGTGGAAAAACTAGTTCTAGTGAAAAAAACTTTTTTGTTTTTAATGAAAACGTCTTTGTCATTGGCATACACTTATTTTATATACTTTTACACAATTCTCCAAAGATTGGTCGAAATCGGATGACTATAGCGTATAGCTCCCATAGGAACGATCGGTCGAAAAACTAGTTCTAGTGAGAAAAACTTTTTTTTTTAATGAAAACGTCCTTATCATTGGCATACACTTATTTTATATACTTTGGACACATTTCTACAAAGTTTTATCAAAATCGGATGACTATAGCATATAGCTGCAGTATGAATGATCGGTCGAAAAAGAAGTTGAAGTGAGAAAAACTTTTTGTCTTAAATGACATCGCCTCCAAATGTCGCAATTAACAGTGTATTATGCTTTTCCATGATTTCATCAAGTTTAATAGAAATCAGACATCTTTATAGTATAGATCCCATAGAAAAGTAATGTCCAAAAAGTAGTCTTAGAAAAACTTTTTTGTTATCAATGAAAGCTGCAAGGGTATACAAAACTTCGGCCGAGCCGAAGTTAACTTACCCCTATTTTTAATTCAAAAATGGATTATATTGGTTGGTCTTATGTTACAGACTAGGAAAATATAAATTTATTTCCCTTACTCCCTAAGAAAAAGACGCAATTTCAATTTGAGTTTTATTTTTGAGCAAAAAATAAAACTTTAAGAATAATCATTACTTCATGAGTTTTATTTTTTTGCTCAAAAATAATGATTATTGTTTGAGTGTTGTAGTAATACTTAAAATTAATTATTATTTTTTGAGTAAAACAATAAATCCTGAAAAATCCTTAATCATGGTGAAAATCGATAAAGGATCCCTAAAGAAGAATTTTGGTATATCTCTCGCTGTCTTAAAGCTGCTACAAGTAAATGATTTTTTGATTTAAAAAAAAAAACAAATAATCATTATTTGCAGTCCCTGGTTTATTTCTCACTTAGCTAATGCTAGCAATATCATGGTTTTTTAAAATCACGAATTTTCAATTGCGCCTGTTTATGCTACAAAAATATGCAAAAAAAAAAAGTCGAAAATTTTTTTTCCGCAAAGTGTTTTCCCCCCTTAACTTTTGCGAGAAGCTCATTGGTTTCCTCTGCTGTCCATTGGCACTTTTGATTTGCTTATTTTTTGCATTTTATATTTAGACCAAACACATCTGTCTTTTTAAAAGATTAGTTGCCAGACTGCTTTGGACTTAAAATCATGATTTTGGGTTTATGCTTGCATTTTCTTGAAAAATCATGATCGGATTTCATGGTTTTTTGCAAGCATAAAAGCAGTTTATGATGGAAAAGCAATCTTTTTGGTGGGAGAAACAAAGGATTATATTGCATTTTCGGCATATAACTTGCGTTTCAGAAGCGCATCTTGGATTTGTACGACTCTTCCATCAAACCGAGTGTCTGCAGGCGGTAAAAATTCTTTTTTTTTTGTTTTACTCAAACTATTCTTATATAAAAGCTTGGATTTGAAACTTAATTTGAAATTTTTTTTTCGCCAGCTTTCCCAACACCGCCTCCGGGTTACCTTTGAACTCAGCTAAAACGCTCACAAGCACGTTCTTTCTTCAGCTAAATCACTTTTAGTCAAATAAAGACGTGCAGCAACTCACAAATAATTTTTCTTTTCACCTACGCTAATGATTAATATTTATTTAATTTTTCGTTTTTCGCACTCCGCACAAAATATTTATATGTTGTATAATTCACAAACTTTTGCATTCAACGGACTTTGGCAGCTGCTTTTCGTGCTAGCGCAAGCTGCAAGAGCGCCAATATGAAAATTTGGGATCCAAAATAGATGACATTAATAAAAAACAAACAGAGCGTAAGTTAAAGTCGGCCTTGTCCGACTTCGATATACCCGTTACTCAGGGGAATTAATGTTAAATAGCCTTCCCTTATGTTAATTAACAGAGCACACAACTTTATGTTAGCAAACAGCGCATATGGAGCAGAAAAGTATGCAACGTTTTTTACAACCCTTATAAATCTGGTAATAAACTTTCAGAGATCGTAGATATTGTCCACATACACTTCACTGTAAAATATGAACTTGATATCTTTAAAATTGTCGGATTTGAAACAAACTTAATCTGCATGCAGATAATAGGAGTCTACATTTCAAAGGCGGACGGACGCCTGTTGACGCTGATCAAGAATATATATATACTTTATGGGATCGGACATGCTTCCTTCTGCCTGTTACACAAATTTGCACGACTTTAGTATACCCTTTTTACTCTACGAGTAACGGGTATAACAAGCAAAACGTAATAAAAACACAATTGAGCGTCTACTGAACTTAGCCCGCCTAGAGGCGGTCTTGGGAACTAGAGGGTTAATATTATTTATATTAAGTATATTTTGTTCATTCTGATTTCTGTTCATTTATTCTATATTTTTAATTTGCTTTCATTTAGTACGACCGACAATATTGCATGTAATGGAACCGTTTACGATCATACCAACACAAAAGAAGAGGAGGTGTACCAAGATTTGTGCGCCCTGCACAGAACGAGTAGAAGCCAGGTAGAAAATATTAATAGACTTTCAATGCAAATACATTGTAATACATTGATCATTGCAAGCGCGTAAAGTATAAAATTTCAAGTACTTTTATTTAATCCCAAGAACTTTTCCAATATAAACAAACTTATTTTAAGCGAAAATAATAATTGTCAAGTTAAAGATGTTAGAAATCAAAAGTTTTTCCCATACAAACTAGTTTTTAAACTGAGGGAGGGGATAAATAGAATCAGTCAAACGCATGGACAGTCGGACATGGCTATAATATATACATACATATGTACTGAATGTTTCATTATGTTTTAATACCCTCTGCAAGTGTATAAAAAGCACACTAGTGGGCATATGTACTAAAAAAAAAAAAACTTTCATTAATAAACCACCATATCTTTTAAACAAAAAAATCGTAAAACTTTGAAATTTTTATCGAATACTGATATAATACTAGTAAGCTTTTAATAAAACATAAGTAAAACATAGTAAGCTAATTGTGTTAGAAAATATTAATCGAATTGTCCAAATAGGGTTTTTTAGGGCGGGTCAAATTTTTTACCAGCCGGGAGTATAGCAAAAACGCAATCTTCGGTAAATTCTAAGAAACCTTTCCCAAGAAACCATGGGTCTTAAATCAATTTCGAGCCAACGGTTTTTAACGGGAAAATTTATATATGTTTATGGAAATTCTAACATATGTGACATATCATTAAAAAATTCGGTTGAAAGTGATGAAAAACTGGTTTGCATCGTTCTTAAAACAACTTATTTGAATAGAAATTTTCTTTTTTTTTCTCAAATTAGGTCCAAATATATAGAAAAAATATATGCATAGCTGGTAAATATCATTGAAATATAAAAATTATCACTGTCATCACATTATGACCAAGTCAGTTGAAATTGATGAAAAGCCGACTTGTATCGTTCTTAAAAATCATTTTTAAAGAAATATTTTCTTTTATTGCGAATTTTTGCTGATAAATATTCTTTGTTCTCTGGGTTTTTAAAATGTGTTACTGTAGACTGCGTTTTTGCTATACTCCAGGTCGTTTTTTTCGGTCCATACAAATTGACCCGCTCTAATGTACATATGAAACCCGGAAACTTTGACAGAACATCTTAAGCCTGATAAATCCGATTTACGATTACTGATTTATGATTGCCGATTTTACCTGCTGAATACAGTGATTGTCGATTGATTAATTTGTCAATCATGGTTATCATGGTTTGGTCATGGTTTGGCAAACTGTTAACCCCAAAACTGAAAATGAACTGAAAAACTTACAGAGTTAAAAGATTGAGCCGTCCAAGATTGAGCCTCAAATAACCTAAAGGTAGCAGAGAATCATAAGCAATCGCAAATCGTAAACCAGTAATTGCAAATCGAATTTATCTGCTGAATGCGCCCATTGCTTCGCAGATTTTATGATTCGCCTACTCCCTGGTTCTACGCTGCATGTCCAGTCTCCGCAGAGTTGCCTCCCTGTTTTCCTCCTATATCAGCATGTATGGGGCTAAGCTATCTTCGGCTATATCTCCGCCCATTATTCTGGATAATTTCGCTCTTTCAGTGTGAAACCTTACACGCTCGATTAAGACGTGTCTGGCGTCCTCCACAGAGCCTTCTTCGCAGCATGTGCGCTCCTCGCTATCATCATGGCCGACTCTTTTTAGGTAGCTCCTAAAACAGTCATGTCCACTAAGGAGCTGAGTTAGGTGAAAGTTCACCAACCCATATTTTATAGACAGCCATGGCAATAGTCTCGGTATTAGGCTATGGGTCCAGCGACCCTTTGTGGATTGGTCCCAACGCTGTTGCCACTGCTCGATGCTCCGCTTCCTCGCTTCCAGATGTTGGGTACCACTGTTTGGTTGACTTGAGCCACTAAACCGTAAAGCCAGGTACCTCTCATTTTCTTCTGGCAAAGACCAAAGTAGCATCTTCCGACACCCTACGATACGCAGAATTAACCCTGAAGACCCTTAATCGGTATGCCCCACATATATAATTTATATAACTAGAGAACACCATGAAATTATGCCAGATTGGCGCTGCGTATAAGACAGTGGCCTCAGTGACACTCGTCAAAAGTTTGTATCGCCCCTGACTAAGGCGCTGCTTGACTTTGCTGCCTTCCCTCCGACGTAAGCCAGATGTTCTCGGAAGCATAGCCTGGTGTCCAGCATTACTCCAAGTTACCTAACGGCTATTTTGAATTTTATTGCTGTTCAATTGACTCTGATTCAGGCTGACTCCACCTTCTTACGACTGCTAATAAGCACCGCCTCTGTCTTTTGCGCCGCAAGCTCGAGAGACGCCGCGCAAAGCCACTGGTGGATGCGCTTATTGCCAGAATTGCACGCCTCTTCGGTCCTTCAAAGCACTTTGCCTACAACAACAAGTGTCACTTCGTCAGCAAAGCCCACTAAGTGCACTCATGGAGGGAGAGAAAGTCGGAGGACCCCATCATACATGGCGTTTCGAAAAACAGGTCCAAACGAGAAACCACATGGGTTTTGTTACTTTCTGCCGTGGGGTATGTAAGGGCTCTACCACTGAAGTACGATCTGACGATTGCCTAGAGGTACAGCAAGATACCAAATTAACCTAGATCGCTTAGGATTCGGTTCCAATCAGCGCTGTTAAACGCATTTTCACGTCTAGGCTGACCACCAGACAGTACTCCTTAAATCCTCGTTTCCAGCTAGAGCCCTTAATAGTACTGCGTGCAATTGTAACCACCTTGTTAATCGCATCAACTGTTGACTACGCCTTTCTAAAACCAAACTGGTTTAGCAAAAGCCCACCTGCACCAGTGATAGCCTCGTCGAGTCTCTGACTTATAAACTTCTCCTGTATTTTGCCGACCGTGTCGAGAAGGCAGATAGGTCTATGGTACGGTGTCCAAAGGGGGGTTGGCATAAATAATTAAAATTTATTTATTCAATTCAAAATGTATTTATTAAATGCTAATAGAATGATTGATTTTATAATGGACTACTGTAATGTGGACATACGAATGCAGAAAATGGCTAATTTGGCCATTTTCCATATTGTATGAAGGGTAGAAAAAATGTTATTTTTAAAAATTTCTGTACTTAAGTTTTGTTGAAAGCCTACTATTATAACAGTATCCGATAAAAATTTCAAAGCTTTATGATTTTTTGTTTAAAAGATATACCCATGTGTTCTACAAATCGATTCCGATCCAAAAACTTCAGACATTGTAGGGGAATTGGGTCGGAAGCGATTCGTAGAACTCTTGAGATAGTTTATTAAAGTTTATTTCTTGCCAAAATACATGTGCCCACAAGCGTAGTTTAAATAAAAGTACTTGATTAAAGAAAATCCAAGAACATTCCGTTACTTAGTCTGGAAGTCAAAGTAGGACTTATCTATGCATGAGAGACTTTGTATTTTGGCAATTCTCCGATTTTCTCATTTAATCTCTTTTTCTTTCGTCCCTCTTCGTGATTTCTTACCTACCCCCTTCAGACAACATCAGCGACGAGTTTCGAACAACGGGACTATGTAATACGCGAACTCATCGATACTGAGTCCAACTATTTGGATGTGTTAAATGCACTGAAAGCCAAGTTTATGAGCCCGCTGGAACGGCATCTGAATCAGGATGAACTGCGGCTTATATTTCCGCGGATAAGGGTAAGTGGGAAACTGGACAGGCCACATCCATCACATCTTTAATATAATTTTAGGAACTGGCCGATATACATACAAAATTTTTGGACAAGTTACGGGAATCACTGGCCGCCAACACAAAGCTGAAATTGGGCCAGGTGTTTCTGGAGTTCCGGGAACCCTTTCTTATCTACGGCGAGTACTGCTCCTGCCTGTTGAATGCCATTGATTATCTGGCCGATGTGTGCAAAAAGAACCAAATCATTGACCAGCTGGTGCAGAAATGCGAGCGGGACTACAATGTGGGCAAGCTTCAGCTGCGCGACATCCTCTCCGTGCCTATGCAACGCATACTCAAATATCATTTGCTGCTTGACAAGCTGGTTAAGGAGACGTCGCCACTGCATGAGGACTACCGCTCCCTGGAGCGAGCCAAGGATGCCATGATCGATGTGTCACAGTACATCAATGAGGTGAAGCGCGACTCGGACCACTTGGTCATCATTCAGAAGGTAAAGGACAGCATATTCGATCTGAATCTGCTGCAGAATGGAAATGACCTTCTGCAATACGGCCGCCTGCTCCTGGATGGCGATCTGCACATTAAGGCGCACGAGGATCAGAAGACTAAATTGCGCTATGCCTTTGTCTTTGACAAGATTCTCATATTAGTCAAGCCACTGCACATCAAAACAGGTGACATGCAGTACACATATCGCGACTCTCACAACTTGGCCGACTACCGTGTGGAGCAGAGTCACTCGCGGCGCACTCTGGGTCGCGATACGCGCTTCAAGTACCAGTTGCTGCTGGCCCGCAAGTCGGGCAAGACGGCCTTCACCTTGTATCTCAAGTCGGAGCACGAGAGGGACAAATGGCGAAAAGCTTTAACCGAGGCCATGTAAGTGAGGAATCCTTATCTCAATCAGAGCAAGTGTGTGAAATTCTTTTCCAACTTATACAGGGAAAGCCTCGACCCGCCCGGTTGTCGCAATACGGATCACAAAATGGAAATCTACACCTTTGATGCTCCAACCACTTGCCGTCACTGTTCCAAATTCTTAAAGGGTCGCATCCATCAGGGCTATCGATGTAAGGTCTGTCAGATCAGTGTTCACAAAGGTTGCATTTCATCGACGGGGCGTTGCAAACAGAATCCGGTCAGCATGCCTCCGCCCGTTTGCGATCGTCAGTTGTCCGAGTTCAACTGGTTTGTGGGCAATATGGACCGTGAGACGGCAGCCAATCGACTGGAAAATCGTCGAATTGGCACATATTTGTTGCGTGTACGTCCGCAGGGCCCGTCGACGGCACATGAAACTATGTATGCGCTGAGTTTGAAGTAAGTAATAGCCTTTAGCTATATTATGCATTTTACTCCACTGTTTTTTTTATACTCTGTACCAGAGGTACACAGAGAATATTAAGTTGGTTGAAAAGTATGTAACAGGCAGAAGGAAGCATCTCCGACCCTATAAAGTATATATATTCTTGATCACCATCAACAGCCGAGTCGATCTAGCCGTATCCGTCTGCCCGTCCGTCTGTCTGTCTATCCGTCTGTCCGTATGAACAAACAGATCTCAGAGATGGTAAGAGATAGAGGTTTGACATGAATGGGACATATGCTTCTTATACTTGCAGGCAGATCAAGTTTATTTTCACCACGCCGATCCGCCAAAAGAATGGTAAAGATTGGATGAACGGTTGTCGAGTTATAAGGAAAACAAACAATTATGGGCAGCACCGGTCGCAACGGTGATGGGCAACACTTCACAGGTACAGAGTATGTTATAGTCGGGCTTTACCGACTTCCTTTCTTGTTATTGTATGCAAAAGATTACGCCGGCTCCCAAATTAACATGAATTGGGCTACGAATTGGTTCCGCACCCACCCATCTTCTTCCAAATTTAAGAAATGGCTTGGTGAAACGTGCTTTCAATCAAGTGAAGAGGTATTTGTGAATCGACTGCCCGTTTTGATAACCTGGATCAATCGTATTATTTAAAGGCAAACAAAAGTTGGAGGACCTTTGAACAACGGGCATTGCTCTAGAAAAAAAGACTAGGTTGAAAAGTCAATCTGTAACCATTTTACACCTATGGCCCTAATTCACATAAAGGGCTAAAATCTTGCCACTATACTGCACTCTCTTTGTCTTTTTTCTCTCTCTCCCTCTATTTGGTTTCTCTTTCTCTCTCTGTCTCACTTTTTACTGTTGTCCTTTTTATACTCATATTAATGAGTAAAAGGGAAGCATTGAGCTCTGCAATTCTGTGTAACAGGGAGAAGAAATCATTATCGACCCTATAAAGTTTATATAGGCATTTCCATGATGTCGAACATGTCCGTCGATCGCATTTGAATAAAAAAAAAAATAATAGAGAAAAGTTAACTTCGGCTCGTCCGATTTCGACCAAACTTAATGAAATCATGGGAAAGCATAGTAAACCAACAAGTACGAAGTTTGGACAAAAAAGTTATTCTCGCTAAAGCTAATTTTTCGACCGATTGTTCCCTTGACTGCTATATGTTATAGTCATCCGATCCGGCAGGTTCCGACAAATGTGCTGCGTATTTGTACTGAAAGAACTGATATAGCACAGAAACAGACAGACGCACAGAAGGGCGTGGCTAAATCGACTCAGCTTGTCGTGCTGATCAAGAATATATATACTTTGTGTGGTTGGATATGCTTCCTTCTATGCGTTACAAACATCTGGACAACTTTAAAATACCCTCTGCTAGGGTATAAAAAAGTCAAAATCAAATCAGCTTGTTTCCATGATATTATTATTTAGTTTTTGTTATAGTTTTTTATTTATTTATTTGGGTAACATAGATCTGCTAACTTAGACTAAGTTTATATAATCGAATTGGAAAAGAAATTGATTTAAAGGTTAGATGAATTATGGTGATCAATTTACAAATTGAGTAAAGAGAACTATAATTAGAGCATAAGTCCCGAAAAGGTTCATGTAGGGCGTAGTGGTCGGAATGTGTGAGTAAACCTCAAGCGAACTGTTGAAGGGCATAGCCGAATAAGTCTGAGGAAAGTACCCCATGCGATTTTTGAATATTTTAAATCAGGGATTGTAGCTTTTATCTTGGAAGGTATGTACGTCAAATTTTAAGACATTAGGTCGATTGGTTGTCGAGTAATCTGCAAAAATACTAAAATATAAATAATGAATTAACTGGTTTTATATCACATTTTACCATGCACTGTTAATTGCAAATTAATAAGTTTTAACGTATTTATTAGTCACAAAATTTATAAATTACTACTCCTTTTTCTTTGGTCACAAAACGATGATCAAAGATTTCAAAATTTAAAATTACCACTTTGGCCGGGTGGCTCAGCGGCTAGTGTGCGCGACTGCTGTGCAAGAGGTCGTGGGTTCGATCCGGCCTAGGAACATCTAATGAAAAGTTTTTTCTTTGAATAAACTTTACACCCGGCCACACCTCTTTGCTGTTGGCGCCAGCTTTGTAGTAATTAGCCATGAAAAGCTTCTCAAACTGCCGTTCGGATTCGGCGTTAAACTGTAGGTCCCTTTCTCTTGTGCTAAAATTAGAAGCGCACAAGCCAAGAGATTGAGAGAGGCTAGGCTTTGGTCCTTTGGGGCTGTGTCAACTTGACAAGCTAATTTTACTTTACTTTCCAGATTTGACAATAGCCCGGAATTTCTACAGCTGATGTATCTTTTAACCAACTAAATAATACAAAAATCTCAGATTTCTTTAAGTAGTGCCACAATGTCAAATATACAAAAAACTTAAGTTTATATGTTTTAGTTTATTTTAATTCTCATCACTAACTTCATTAATAATGATACATTAATCAGTGGTTTTAAATATATTAGTCAATATCTCGGCTGGCTTAATGATCTTTGACTTCCATCAGTTTCCGTTCCATTAGGGCAGCTGCACACAGTGCTCCTCAACATCATTTAGGTTTGATTAAATTGACGTCAAAAACTGTGAATTCAGTTTGATTAGGACTTGATTATAGGTCAAAAAACAGTTTTCAGTGAAATCGTAGCTGCTCGTTTTTCCGAGATATCATCGAATTAGTAACACTAGCAAACAGAAATAAGGAAAAAAATTAATAATTTTGGAAACATAAGTTTGTGCAAAAGTATGTAACAGGCAGAAGAAAGCATCTCCGACTCTATAAAGTATATATATTATTGATCAGCATCAACAGCCTAGTCGATCTGGACATGCCCGTCTGTTTTGTCTGTCTGTCCGTATGAACAAACAGATCTCAGGGATGTTAAAAGATAGAAGTTTGACGTGTATGGGTCGATTTAGCCCTATCCGTCTGTCCGTCCGTCTGTCCGTATGAACGTGTCGATCTCAGAGACTATTAGAGCTAGAGCCACAAATTTTGCATGTAGATAGGTGTATACCCGATTCAAAACGAGTTTGTTTCAGATTTGGAAAATTCCTTCCCCTCCCCCCTTTAAGCGCAGAAAACTGTCAGAGCCAGAATTTTTAAGATAGACCTTCCAAACTTTACGTATATCAAGTAAGGCCCAATATCTATCTATTCTGAAAAGATCACTAAGATCGGACAATAAACACCGAAGTTATATACGAATCAATTTTGCTTGTGGGAGTCTTGCATTGTCAGTTATCGCGCGCGGCCGCATGCCATGCGTTTGTGTGTATGTTGGAGTGTGTGTATGTGTGAGTGTATGTGTATGTAAAGAATAAAAACACGAAAAACACACGAATTATTTTGTAGTCGGGGCACTCGACTGCAGCTTCCTTCCTTGTTTTTTTTGCAATGTGGCGATTCGGACCGAATTTATATTCAGTTTAATTTTACTGGGAAGAAAATATTCAAAAATGTACAGTTTAATTTGAATGCATGGATCATGATAAAATAACCTAGGTACGGCAAAGCTAATTGTAAGCTCTCAGCTCAGTCCACAAAAAGTTTGTGCGCTGGGGTCTCTTGGCGCAAAAGCACAAGCTCAGTCCTCAAACAAAATTTATGGCCATACATGTAATAATTAAATGAAAATTGTGTGTGTTAGTGTATTCAAAGAAAAAACTTTTTATTAGATGTTCCGATGCGGGATCAAACCCACGACCTCTTAAACAGTGGTCGCGCACACTAGCCGCTGAGCCACACCCGGGCATAAGTCATGGATAAGTTGGACAAAATTCTAGCTTAGAGAGCCGTTAATGAGAGCGCAAGAAGGAGAGAGTGTGCTCTCTTTACTTGCCCCGTCTCATTAATATATAATTTGCTAAGTCTGCAAGTAACTGTATATCGAAAAGCAAAAATTATTTATATCACATTGTAACAACAAGTCTGCAGGCATTTAGTTTTGTATGGCACATACGATAGATTCGCCCACAAGAAAAAAACCCAGCAGTGGCATAACGGGTGACAACTAAAAATCTGCACAAACTTTAAAATGCCGCCATAACCACAATTCTCAACGGATCTTTATGAAAATTTGACAGTTTATTTATGAACATATACAATACATATACAAAAGAATTGCATCAATGGATTTATTCGAAAGCACAGTAATCGGCCACTCGACGTCGAGGTAGCTTCCGAAAAATGTCTCCGCAGGCGGCCTGTACAACCTTGAGGTCGTATTTCTGGATACATAAGCGAATCCTATTGGTCAGTTCTTTGATATTTTGGCCTTCCAATCGATTTTTTAAACTGCTGCAAAAAAAATCTGCCAAAAAAATCTTTAATTGCGGCAAGTTTGTTGGGTTTCCTTCCTTTGGTGCAAAAGGGATATTGGCAAAAAGGCGATATTGGTTGCACATCCACCGGCAGTGAGATTTGACAGTTTGTATTTGGTTAGATGTGTAACTTGGTGCTCTTTGCTTACGTCTGGCAACAATATTATTCTTTTCCAGCACTTTCCTGTTGTGCTGTTTGCTGCAAATAAATTTTCTGGCTGCATTTCGTTGACTTATGTTGTCTTTGTTGTTAAAAAGTTGGGTTAGCTTTCTGACAGCTTGGCCGGTCATAATGTTTGCTTTCCGACTACTTCAAACTTATCTGTTTATTATTTTTCTTTGCAAAATATTATATAGTATATGTATAGTGTGTTTGGACTTGCCCCCTTGGGTAAAATGGTTTACTGTAAACACTTTACATTTGTCAGCGTGCATTTTGTAGAATTTTACAAGGCGATCACGAAGAACTTCTTGCTCGGACCGCATGATGGCGACTACTTGTCAAAATTTTTGTCAGGGGGGTATGAAAACGTGTTGACAGGAGAACAAAGAGAAAGAAATGTCATCCCAAAAAATTTTATGTAAAACTCAGCTAAGAGCGCTCTCTCTCAAAGTTTGTGCAGATTTTTAGTTGTCACCAGTTATACGAAAAAATTGATCTCCGTAACCGTAGCGATCATCGCTATAATATTTTACCAGATGATGAGTAAGTGGATTTTGGACTAATTTGTATCAAAATGTCAATTTCGGTAAAAATGGCACATACGATATTTTCGCGCAAAGGGGTTGATATGCTTCTTACACTTGCAGGCAGATTAAGTTTATTTTCAATTTTTGCCACGACACCTCCCGCCCCCGCAAATTAGAAAAAGTCATATCTCCCACAGTTTTAAAAAAGGTTCGTTCCTTCTGGACATATTTCGTAATCGGGATTCTTTATTGATCCACCAAAGGAATGGTAAAGATCTATAGTCTAGTTATAAGGAAAACAATCAATTATGGGCAGCACTTCACAGAGACAGAGTATAAAATAGTCTGGCTTGACCGACTTTCTTACCTCTTATTTAATGTAGTTTGGAATTCTGAACTCGAAATTATAATTTAAAAAGTAGGGGAAAGTTAACTTCGGCTCGGCCGAAGTTTTGTATACCCTTGCAGTTTGTTTTTCTTAATAAGACTACTTTTCGTTCCTTACTTTTCTTTGGGAGCTATACTATATAGATGTCCGATTTCGACCAAACTTGGTGCAATCATGGAAAAGCATAACAAACTGTTCATTACGAAATTTGGAGTTTTTCTCAATAGAACTTCTTTTTCGACCGATCATTCATACTGCAGCTATATGCTATAATAATGAATTAAGGGTCGCCAGCAAAGAGGTGCAAATAATACCAGTGTTTAGAAAACTGCACCAAGTTTCATTTCCTCCGCTTTTGACTTGCTGCTGCTTCTGAGAAAAATCAAAAGTCGCTGTCGAAGTAAGCACACAAACTGAATTCTGACAAAAAGCAAAAAGGTAAAAGCAACAATTCATATTGAACAGTTGGGAATAGTTCAAGCTGGAAAAAGTAAAAATTTTGCGACTTTGACTAAAGCAATTTAAACACTGAATAATACCACCAGTGTGCACAATTATGAAAACGAGGTTTCTCACCCTTAATTTTCTACTTGATTTACAGTAGAGGACAAAATTGTAACGTACGTAACGTAACGTACGAGCAAATGAAATCACCCATTGCGGACGAACGACTTAATCAATTGTGCCCACCAAAATCGCTTTAGAATCGTTGAATTTCCTCAGTGTTTTATGCCTTAACCATTCCCTTGATTTTACTGCAAATATCGCTGAAAATAATGAAAATGTATGTTGATTTCAAATAAACTTCCCATTTGTCTAACGTACGAACGGCATCTAAATCAACTATTATTTCTTTGTGAAAGCAAACTAGTCAAAATTTATTTTACATGATTTTAAAGTACTCTACAAGCGCTATGTACCACTATGTTTAGATGAATGCCATATTGCTTAAGGGAGATATACACCTAGAAGGCCAAAAAAGGTAATTTTTGAGATTTTGTTGTTTATTAAAAATATCTTTTGAAAATATTTCGAGATGTCGCATGTTCCTTGAATCGCCGTCAAAAAATTTTCGTTCCGGTACCCACTGGCGTTTCTCGAAAAATCATCAGAAACCAGAAAGATTATTAAAATAGATACTATAATTTAGTAGTTGAGTAGTTCTCATATTGAAAATATCGATTTATGACAAAATGGCGAACGTTTGAACGTAAGTAATGATTTTTGGTACAAGAATTCAAAATTATTTTGTTTATAAAAAAAAAACGAAGGAAGGAAAAAAAATCCTCTGACATCTACAAGAAAATAATGTATAGAATAAAGCACAACCAGTTTCAAGGCAATCGGTTTTTTGGTTTTGGAGAAATTTTGGGTACCGTTTGAAACCCGTTTACTTTTTCGGCTGTAACTCGCTTATTTATCAAGATATTACCTTGCCGTTTTCACCAGGTATTCTTAAGACCTCAAACTTAAAGAAAATAAAAAAATAAAAAAATTATGATTTTTTCAAAAGCAAAAATATGCGTACGAATGTAACATATGGACATTTCCACAGCACGCACGCGACAGTCGTACGAATTTTTTAACCTTCATCATAGAGAAAAACAGAAAAATTTTAAAATAAATTTGTCCATATTGGTTTTTGAATAGCATTTTAGTAGCACTATTTTTAATGTATAATAATGTATAAGCTGCGAGTTGTAGAAAAAGAAGGTCCCAAGATGCTGGCAAACAAAAAGGAATACGTTATGTGACAGAAAACGGAAGTGCGTTTTTTTGACAATCATAAAAATTCAAAAATCTGCGAAACCCGTTCGAGTTTCTTAACACAACTAATTTTAGTACGATCTGCAATCATGCAACAATATATTTAGAGCTGATTCGTTGAAAAATAAATGTTGGTGTTTTTTATATTTGACTCATTATGATACGTTACGTGACATACGTTATGTGACAAATTTTTCTGTATGATTACTTTTGTGGTTTCTTTAATAATGCAAAGAAAAAACTTACTGTTAATTGCACTCAAATAGTTTATTATGGTTTCTTATGCAATCTTTGTTTACACTTTGTACCCTTAAAATGACTTTAGAGAGCAAAATTTAATGAAATCTATGGGTACTTTTTTAGGAAAAAAGCCTGCAAAAGAATGATAAAAATAAGAAAACTGTTGATTGCTTGACTTTGCATTTGAAAATCTCGAAATGGAAATGGAGAAAATGGAGTAAATTTAAGATTGGCTTAAACTAGTTTAATTTAATTGTTTCCCGATAAAAATATGATCGGAAAAAGTGTTTTTAAGTACTTTAAATATTTTGGTCTCGGTGGACCTTTCTGTGGAAATGCCCATATGTAACGCAGGAAATGCCCATATTGCAGAATAATCGTATAATCGTCAAAAGAAATTAATGAACGAAAGCGTAAATGATTCTTTACCATGATCATCTTCTGATGAAGATGAAATGGAATCTTTAGGTAAGGAGCTAAAAAATAATGAAAAGTAACAAATGTAAAATCGATAATCGACTTCATTGCTCCTTTTGACGGAATTCAAAAATTGCCACAATATTATAATGTTTTAAAGTTTTTGGAAAACTATAATTGTAAAGAACATAAAAATGTCGCATTTGTTGTATAAGCTTCAACACATGTATCAGTCGAGAGCGCCTTTTTAACTCTTCAGTTGGTTTCAGCCAGCTAAAGAACCATCACTGATAATAATCAAGAAAGAAAGTTGGTCAAGCCCGACGATAATATACTCTGTACCTGTGAAGTGCTTCCCATCACCGTTGCGACCGGTGCTGACCATAAAATTATTTGTATCTTATATTCTTATAGCTCGACTATCGTTCATCCGATCTTTACCATTCCTTTGGCGGATCGATAAATAATCCTGATTACTAAGTACGTCCAGAAGGTACGAACCTTCTATCTATAAAACTGTGGGAGATATAACGTTTTTTCCAATTTGCGGGGGCGGGCGGTTGCGTGGCAAAAATTAAAAATAAACTTGATCTGCCTGCAAGTAAAAGAAGTTTTTGTCCCATACATACGAACCCCTATCTTTTACCATCTCTGAGATCTGTATGTTCATACAGACAGAAAAACAGACGGACAGACGGACATGGCTATATCGACTCGGCTGTTGATGCTGTTGCTCAAAAGTCATAATTTGGCATTTTAAATGGTTTAAGAAAAGATTATTTAATCACTACATCTGCAGTTCATTCAGGTTTAGCTATAGGCCACTCCGAGTATGAATAGCAGATTAACATCATCTGCGTACATAAATTCGGTTGCAAAAAGTACAAACAGCAACGAACGTAATGGGTGAACAGAAAGATTCAACGCAACTTGGGACACTGTCGGGAACAGCAAACAAAGATAAATCAGTCGAAGATAGTCTGTGCAAAAAAGGAAAGAAAAATATTGTTCGCGTGAGGTAGAGGGTTGGGATATGGAGTAGAAGAGTTGTAGAACTGTGATGAATAGGTCGTCTAAAAAAAAGGTGACAAATAAATTAGCAATATTAAGATCGGAAGATTTAATCTTATTCTGAAAGTGAAGAGTAGGAGGAAATGCATTTACCTTGCGATTAGAGTAAATGAATGCATTGAATCGCTTTGGATCATTACGGAAATCCTTCATTGTGATAGGTAATCTGCGTCACATCGGCTATAAATGTTAAGAAATTCAGTACGAACAAAAGAACAGAGCGCAAAGTCAATCGAGGAACCAGTTTTTAAAAAATATTTTTTAAAGAGTCTGGATATCTTGTTTTTCAGGAACATGAGATTCAAAAGCAGAGTATAGAACTTGGTAAACGCATTAACTGCAGACTCAATTTCGGAGAATAAATTTAGAAATGACCAGTCAACTGAAGAAAGATGAAGACTATGTTCGAGAAAATTGGTCTTGCGAAAACACTTTACGCGATTAGTTGCCAATGTCTTATTATTAACAGGGACAACAGTCTCAACAGAGATTAAGAGGGATGGATGGTACCAATCTTCAGGCAGGGATACTGATTGCAAAGCAAAAACAAGTAAGAAAGTCGGTCAAGCCCGACTACAATAAAAACTGTACCTGTGAAGTGCTGACCATCACCGTTGCGACCGGTGCTGACCATAATTGATTGATTTTCTTATAACTCGACTATCGTTCATCCGATCTTTACCATTACTCATATCGATAAAGAACCCCGATTAGTAAATACGTCCAGAAGGAACGAACCTTTTATCTATAAAACTGTAGGAGATATGACGCTTTTTCCAATTTGCGGGGGCGGGAGGGGGAGTGTCAAAAATTGAAAATAAACTTGATCTGCCTGCAAGTATAATAAGCATACATGTCAAACCTCTATCTTTTACCATCTCCGAGATCTGTTTGTACATGCGGACGGCGGACGGACGGACGGACGGACGGACAGACGGACATGGCTAGATCGACTCGGCTGTTGATGCTGATCAAGAATATATATACTTTATAGGGTCGGAGATGCTTCATTCTGCCTGTTACATACTTTTGCACAAACTTAATATACTCTGTGTACCTTTGGTACACGTAGAGTTTTTTGCAATCACCTAGTTTTTATCTCTTAGTAAGTTTTAGAGTTCAAAAGTCAATGCAATCCACTGGCACTTATTTCAAAACAAAACGTGCAATAAAAGTATCCAATTGAGGAAATTGGTGCCTGCTCGACTTTGCATTCGAGAATCTCAAAATATGTGATGAATAAATCTAAGATTGGCTTACATTAGCTTAATTTTTTCCCCTATGAAAATATGATATGTAAATCATAGTGCTTCCAAGTATTTTTAATTTTTTGTGGTCTCGGTGGTTCTTTCCCTTTACTGTCCGATCTTTACGACGCGCCGTTTCGGACCTTGCGGAGACTTCACCGCGACATCTCATGTTTTATCCAGGTCTCTGGTTGTACCTAGATGCCGGTTCGCCCCAACTCCATTGGTTAAGTCTCTCTATAAACCGGTTCACGTGCCAAACGTAAAGCAGTCAACGGATTCGAACCCTCGGCACAAACCTTATGCATAATATTGTCTTTCTTAACATACTTTAGGGTCTTTGAACGGACGTTTCTTACAGAAACTACAACAATTTATTCATTCCATACTTAACATGACCTACTATCTCTTCCACCATCTAGGACCGACGATCATGTTATAAAGCATATGAAAATCAATCAGGAGAATGATGGCGAGGCCATGCTGTACTGTCTATCCTCACGCAGGCACTTCAAAACCATTGTCGAACTGGTCTCCTACTATGAACGCAATGATCTGGGAGAGAATTTTGCGGGGTAAGTCATCAAATATCTAAGCGTACAACTCTTGACTCTTTGCTAAGCTTTTCTTATTTTTTGTAGGCTTAATCAATCCCTACAGTGGCCATATCGCGAGGTGATTGCCACCGCCCTGTACGACTATGAGCCAAAGGCTGGCAGCAATCAACTGCAATTGCGCACCGATTGTCAGGTGCTGGTAATTGGCAAGGACGGCGACAGCAAGGGCTGGTGGCGTGGCAAAATTGGTGATACCGTTGGCTATTTCCCTAAGGAATACGTGCAGGAGCATCCGCCCACCAGCGACGAGCTTTGATATTACAACTACGAGATTTATTTCGCCCACAAAGCGACGACACCGAAAATTACCGCCATGGCTGAATCTGGTTTACCAGGCCACGAGGAGGATAGTTCCCTGTTCGATGACAACTATAACTGCAGCTAGATTGCATCCGCCTAGTTAATTATTAAATTATACAAATTGTTTTTTATTTAATACGAATATATTTTTATTTGGGTTTCACGTCTGCTAGAAACATTTGTGCCAAGAACAGAACAATTACAGAGAAGAATTCATTAATTATTATTTTAATATTATTCTTGTTTTAAACTGTATATTTTAGATATACAAACCCGATTCTAGTTAAGTTTTATTTATGTGTGTGATTGTGTTTTCTTCATTGAAATTTAATTGTTTATTCTGACCACTCTACCAAATTGAATGTCGCGCTGAACTGTGTGTGTTAAGTTAAGTAAACGAAAGAACAAAACGAAGTGAATACAAATACAAAACAAGCTTTAAAATTGATATACATATACAAAATGCATCACATTTTAAACACAATGGCAAACTATTGGATTGTGTGTGTTGATATTTAATTATAGTTTTGAAACACCAATGTTAACATGATAAAACAACGTAGCCCACAACAACAACAAGACGACGAAGAAGCAAAAGCTTTAGCAATAATATTTATAATCTTCATATTTACAAGATCAACATTTAAGGCCAGCCACTTTATAGATATATATTATATACACACGCATATTAACTATATTGTACCTACTTACCTGCATACACAAACATCTAGCCAACGAATCGAAAAATATAAAAACTGATTTCTTAGTCAATTTCAAACAAGTCTGTATACAACAACTATAGCACTGCTCAAACTGGCAATATTTTCTCAATAATTTTACTCAAATTTAGTCAAGCACAAATTGAAAGCTAACAAACTTATATATATGTACATTTAATTGTTCTTGTTCATCTGTCTACGAAGCACAAAACACAAATTATTTTAAAACTAATTAAGTCAATCGCAAATGTTTCAACAATCACAAAATGCCCTTATTTTGTACTTTTACGTGTCATGTAAAGATTTCCTAACTGAAAAATATGCAGTCGAACTTCTATAATTCTAAGTCGAACTTAATATTTGCCATGGAAATAATTTAAGCTTTAGATAAAAATAAATTACCATGAGAAGGCACAGCTAACTTTGTCTTGATAGTTTTAATACACTTGCAAATTTTCATTCCAACCAACATGTCAGACAGCTAAATTTCGAAATTTCACTGACCTACCATCAAAGTCAAGCTTTTTCAAAAATACATATTATTAACGAACATTCCTATGCCTGCTATATGATATAGTCATCCGATTTTAGATAAATTTGGCAGAGCTATTTAAAAGCATAAGCGGTAGCACTAAGGATCAATAAGTTTTTCTCTACGGCAGCTGTACGATATAGTAATCCAACCATGACCAGAGCTGTTTCATAATTTCAGACGCTAACATTGAAAACAAAAGTTTCCGACTAATCGTTTTTATGGCAGCTATAAGATATAGTCATCCGATTTGGTCGGTTCCAGCTGCGTGTAGTAAAAAGAAGGCTCTGCGAGGGACTCTATTTCTAGGCGTTGCAAGCTTCAGGGTAAAATAAATATACAAATTGCAAGTGTATAAAAATGTGTCCTTCAGTTGAATTAAAACTTCATTCTTTTGAATTTAGACAAAATATATAACAATAAATAATTGTTAAGCCAAGCCTACCTTCTCTTAATCTCTTGGCTTGTGTGCTTCTAATTTTCGCACAACAGAAAGGGACCAACAGTTTAACGTCGAATCCGAACGGCAAAGTTACATCGCAGCTGGCGCAAATAGCTGGAGCAGGTCACCGGTGGTGCAAAACATTTGTTATTTGTTGTTCCGTCCGAGGGGGGGATCGAACCCACGGCCTCTCGCATAGTAGGCAAACACAATACCCGCTGCACCACAACCGACCACGTTGTTGAGATATTTACTATGTAAAATATACAAATTTAAAAATAATTTAAGATTTTCAATCAGAGGGCGAAAAATCATTTTTAAACAATCCAAGCATTTCCCCAAAAATTTATTTTTAATATCGAAATTTAAGAAATCATTTTTTTCTGTTTCCGTACATAAGAGGAACGATATTCATTAAATTGTGAATCGGCAATCGTTTGACTCTCACTGACTGAGTAAGAGAAGTTCTAAATTATTGTAATTGCCTAAGCTAAGTGTAAATATATTCATGTCAACTTATGAAATGCATGTACGAGATTTTTAGGTCAAACTACATATATCAAAGTGCTTACAGTTTTACCTGTCGGCACTTAGTTTTTTTTTGTAATTGTAGACAATTCAAGTTATAGAACTTCGACTGTATTATTATAAACTGTATTTTTACTATAAAAGTGTCTGCCTAATAAAGTTATGAATCCGCATTAAAGCGTTTCCTAAATAGGATAATCATCATTTAGACAAAATTGATTTTGAATTGCTAACTTAAGGGGGTATTGCTGCTTGGCAAACATTTTTTTTCGATTTTTTTTTGCATATTTTTATAGCTTTGAGAATATCGTCCCAAAAGGATTTTTTAAAATTCGAAATACTTTAGAAGATATAGCCCTTTTAATGACCCAAAGTGACCCGATTTGCCTAGCAACTGCAAACTTTAAACGCGTTTATCTCGAAACCACGTTTTTCGAGCTGGCGGCACTGATTGCGTCACCATTATGGCCTCTATTTCAATCATAATTTAAAAAATTTGTATACATTTTTTTACACTAAACTACAAAAAATGGCCCAAAATCGATTTTTCATTTTTCAATGACCGCCATTTTGTAAAAAAAAATCGCAGAATTATGATTGAAATAGGGGCCGAATTACATCTGTAGTGAATTTAACGCCATTTACTTTTTCCTTTTCAGATGATCCGAAGTGGAGTTATCCGTGCCGCCAGCAGCATACCTTTTTTTTCGAAGTCCAACTTTGAAGGCCGACTACTTTTTGAACAGCCCTCATGCAAAGGAAAATTTTTTTTATTTAATTCAATATGTTCTTAGTACAATAAAAAAAACAGAATTTAAATAGCCATTTCCGTTGAAAAAAAATTTTTTTTTTTAAATAACGGTAACGGTTAGGGTCACAGTTTTGGCCGACTATTATATTACGGTTAATGGATATGGGTTACGGTACGGATAATGGGTATCTATATATTAATACGCTAAGAAATTTCAATACGAATGAACGGCCCCCTTTTTAGCATAGTAAAACAAATTCAATTAACCCAAAATGTATACCATATGTTCGTATGAGTATTTAGACCCCGCCATTGGAAAAAAAAATTAATTGCAATTATTTATTGTTTTAGACCGAATTAAAAGTGTCACACATAGGAGAGCAGACCAACGCATTGTTTTTGTTTCAACAGGCCAACACTCACTGTGTGCTGTGCTCAGTTGTAATTTGACATTTGTAAACAGAGAGTGGCTCTCAGTTCGCTCTGCCTGTGAAGAGACGATCAACGGAAAAAAAGCTTCTACGCATATTTTGCTTTTGTTTTAAGCAGATTTACAGTTGCTGGGTCTAACTAAAATCCAATCGACAAGAAATTTTTGTGCGAGGCAAGTGCTGCTAATAAAATGTACGGGAAATTTGATGAGATACAGGAAAAGTACATTATAAGGAAACATACATACAATTCGATGGCAAATTCACTAATCTAATTTAAATACACCGAGCACAATTAGAAACTGTGTCTTCAGATCTAATCGGTATTACATAGAATCGGACATACATCGAATCTTTGGATTTCTTGCCTGTGGTAGGGTCAGGCACTATCACTGCGCTAAAAAATCCCTTAAACAAATTTATAAATTTTGTCTCTACACTTTCTTTGGAGCCATCCCCATGCAACATTTCCCAGTCTGCCGGCTTCAAAAATAAAGAAATGCAATGAAAATTGTTTTAAGACTTACACTTTACCAAAACTTTAACAAAAGATCAAGGAAAGGAAGAAACGCTATTTATGGATTTCTAGGTAGTATAAACGAGAGCGTAAGTTAAAGTCGGTCCTGCCCGACTTCGATATACCCGTAACTCAGGGCAATTAGTGTTTAATAGTAAAATAATTGTCCATCTCACAAAACAGGGCTGCATCACGCGCAAAAAAATTTCCCTTATATAAGTTTCGAATTAAAATGATGTTAAACGGAAATCTGTTAGCTGTGGCATAAGTTTTATGATTCATGCTACTATTATTACTTAAATAAAAGTCGCGTTACCCAAAATTAAAATAAAAAATTTTTAAATATTTTAGCGCCAATCATAAAGCAACACTTTCCAACCTTTGTTGTTGACAAATTTCCCATTTGGCGCTACTGGGGAGGCAGATGGCGCCACTGGTACAACGGTTTTGGCGGATATGGCAGCCTTCGGTTGGTTTTCCGAAAAATTATTAAAAAGCAAACTTCAATATTAAATCAAATAAAACATGTTATTTATTTGATGCAGCCTATCCAGTAAAATAATGTAGTTTAGATTTCCAAAACTAATTTTGCTTATCAAAACAGCTTTAGCGGTGAATTTAGCAAAATCTCTAACCAAATCACTAGAGATTTGAAACCAACCGAAAGAGATTTCTAGGACCCCGAGAATTGGTTTTGGGTTGGAATTTGGTTGGAAGAGATTTCTGGGACACCGCCGTATGTGAGCAAAAAGTATGTTACGTTTTTTATAACCCTTATAACTCTGCCATTTATTATCCAATCTTTACGAAACTTTCAGAGATTGTAGATATTGGGCACATACACTACACTGCAAAATATGAGCATGATATCTTTTAAATTGTTGGAGTTATTCAACATTTTTTATTGTGGGGCGGGAGGGGTCGTGGACAAAATTTGAAACAAAATTGATCTGCGTAGGGACAATAGGAGTCTACATACAAAATTTGCTGGCTCTAGCTCTTCTAGTCTCCGAGATCTAGGAGTTCATACAGACAGACGGACATGGCTATATCGACTCGGATGTTGATGCAGATCAATAATATAAATACTTTACGGGGTCGGAGATGCTTCCTTCTGCATGTTACATACATTTGCACGACTTAAGTATACCCTCTGTACTCTACGAGTAACGGGTATAAAAAGACCAGTATGCCAAGTTAGTTAACCAAATATTGGCTGCCTGTTCAAAATTGTAATATATGTTAAACAGGTGTTTCCAAAGTTTCAAACCGATTCAGATACAATTATTTTTGGACCAAAATCAATGCAAATTTAAGACTTTTTTGCATATTACGAGGGCCGTCCCAGAAATGGCCGACCTAGCACAGTAGTGTTGGAAAATGTTCACAAAAAATATTAAAAAGGGTAAGTACCGACTATTAAAAGCTTAAGTTTGAAGTTTGGTGCCTTTAGCTTGCACAGTTTTTTTTTGGTCGATTTTAATAGAGTACGCTTGTTATTGATTTGACGTCGGATTTCCCATGTGGCGCTAGTGAGGCTGGTAGCGCCATCTAGTGTCACGACGGCTTTGGGTGATATGGCAGCCTTCGGTTGGTTTTGCGAAAAATTATTAAAAAGCAAACTTCAATATTAAAACAAATTAAACATGTTATTTATTTGATGCAACCTATCCAAGAAAATAATGTAGTTTACATTTACATAAACAAAATAGTTTTAGCAGTGAATTTAGCAAAATCTCTTCCCAAAACACTAGAGATTTAAAACCAACCGAAAGAGATTTCTAGGACACCGAGAATTGGTTTTGGGTTGGAATTTGGTTGGAAGAGATTTCTGGGACACAGCCGATAAAAGGTCTTAGTCCAACCAATATTAAAAAGGAGCTGGATTCTACCTTACGTAATTCTGCTCCCTCGTTTACAACAATAAAATATTGGGTGGCTGAGTTTAAGCAAGGTCGTTTGAGCTGCGAAGATGAACATCGTAATGGGCGTCAAAATGACCACTTCAGAAATGGTGGCCAAAATTAAAAAATGTGTATTGAGTGACCGGCGATTGAAAGTTCGTGAGTTAGCTGAATGTATAGGCATTTCAAAAAGTGCTGTTCATCGCATATTGACCGAAAAATTGGACATGAAAAAGTTATGCGCAAGATGGGTGCCGCGTTTGCTGACTTCAGAACAAAAACGGCGTCGTGAGGCCATTGCCGTTTCAATGGCTAAAATTATTGAATTAAAATTGGAATTGCTACCTCACGCCCCTTATTCGCCAGACTTAGCTCCCTCTGATTATTTCTTATTTCCAAACTTGAAAAAATGGCTCGGAGGAAAAAGATTTGGCAACAATGAAGAGGTGGAGTCCGAGGTTAATGCCCATTTTGAAGAGCTTCACAGTTCTTATTATAAACAAGAAAGAAAGTCGGTCAAGCCCGACTATAACATACTCTGTACCTGTGAAGTGCTGCCCATCACCGTTGCGACCGGTGCTGCCCACAATTGTTTGTTTTCATTATAACTCGACAACCGTTCATCCGATCTCTACCATTCCTCGATTATTAATCCTAATTACTAAATGTGTCCAGAAGGAACGAACCTTCTATCTATAAAACTGTGGGAGATATGACGTTTTTTCCAATTTGCGGGCAAAAATTAAAAATAAACTTGATCTGCCTGCAAGCATAAGAAGCTAAACTTATTATACTCTATGCACCTTTGGTACAGAGTATAAAAAGGTATCGAAGCTATTGAACATCGCTGGGAAAAGTGTATCGACCTAAAAGGATCCTATGTTGAAAAATAAAAAAAAATTTCTGGGACGGCCCTCGTATTTTAGAACTAAAAGTGCACATCGTTTAATGTTGAGTGTTAATTTGTTCGATGGTCGAATTTCGACCACAGGGCGAGCCTAAATATCCTTATTCCGTTTGAGTTATGGTTATTAGTATAGTATAAATGCCCGGGTATGGCTAGTGTGCGCGACCGCTGTGCAAGAGGTAGTGGGTTTGACCCCACTCACAGTTGTTGGCCCCAGCTTTGTAAAAATTAGCCATGCAAAAGCTTCTCAAACTGCTATTCGGACTCGGCGTAAAACTATAGGTCCCTTTCTCTTGTGCGAAAATTAGAAGCGCACAAGCCAAGAGATTAAGAGGAGCTCGGCTTTGATCCTTTGGGACTGAGTTTAACACTTAAGCCCAAGTTTGCTATCCAAAAGAATTCTCCTCCTTTTTAAAGTTGCACACGATAAGATGCTGTTAAATGACTTATAAATTTAATCACGCAAAACCTAAGCAGATACCTAATAAAATTAAAGCAACCTTGCCGATATAAGCCTTAATAGCGCCGAAGTCAATCATCGTACTAAAAAGTGTAAAAAGAACAAAACATTTTTCCGTTTTAAAACCAACAACATTATATTTTACATTTACTTACCAACATATTTTACTTACTACGATTCAATTTTTAAGACGATGCTACGAGTATTACTTGGAAAATAATCGTAATCATGCAAACGATGACATGATTACAAAAAATAGGGAAATGTTAACTTCGGCTCGGCCAAAGTTTTGTATACCCTTGCAGTTTGTTTTTCTAAATAGGACTACTTTTCGTTCCTTACTTTTCTATGGGAGCTATACTATATAGATGTCCGATTTCGACAGAACTTAGTGCAATCATGGAAAAGCATAACAAACTGTTTGTTACGAAATTTGGAGGCGATCACATTTAATACAAAAAAGTTTTTCTCACTAGAACTTCTTTTTCGACCGATCATTCATACTGCAGCTATATGCTATAGTCATGCGATTTTGACAAAATTTTGTAGAACTGTGTAAAAGTATATAAAATAAATATATGTCAACGTAAGGGACGTTTCCATTAAAAACAAATACGTTTTTCTCACAAGAACTAGTTTTTCGACCGATCGTTCCCATGGCATCTATTTGCTATAGTCATCCGATTTTGACCAAACTTTGTAGAGTCGTGTGAGAGCATATAAAACAAACACATGCCAATTTTGAGGACATTTCCATTGAAAACAAAAAAGTTTTTCAAACTAAGACTACTTTTCAGACACTACTTTTCTATAACAGCTATACTATATAGATGTCCGATTATGACCAAATTTGGTGGAATTTTGGAAAGCATAGTAGACTAAGAAATACTAAGTTTTGAGGCGTTTCTATTGAAAACAAAAAAGTTTTTCTCACTAAAACTAGTTTTTCGACCGATCGTTCCTATGACAGCTATAAGCTATAGTCATCCGATCCGGCTGGTTCCGACAAATGTGCAGCTTATTTATACCAAAAGACTTCGTGCAAAGTTTGGTGAGGATAGCTTTC
This sequence comes from Lordiphosa collinella, assembly GCA_018904265.1. Lineage (NCBI taxonomy): Eukaryota > Metazoa > Arthropoda > Insecta > Diptera > Drosophilidae > Lordiphosa > Lordiphosa collinella. The sequence continues at coordinate 314,946 of JAEIFV010000052.1, forward strand.
AAACTGACGGAGGAGATAGCATAGAAACAGACAGACGGACAAGGCTAAATCAACTCAGCTCGTCGTGCTGATCAAGAATATATATTCTTTATGTGGTCGGAGATGCTTCCTTCAATGCGTTACAAACATCCGCACAATTTTATAATACCCTCTGCAAAGGCATAAAAAACACTCAGTTCCAAGATGACTTAAATTAATTTTTAATAAGCTAACCCGTCACTAAAACACAAAATGCAGAAAACCAAATGAGAAAAATTTGTTGGAAACACATTCGCTCTAGTCTACTAAGATTAAAATCGTTTTGAAAATATGCAAAATGCGCTGCCTAGTTATGTGAAAATATAACACTATATCGAGCCGGCTTAAACAAGCTAGTTTGACTATTCGATTTGGTCCATTTCAAATTTGAAACTATTAATATCGGTCAAGGGTTCTGGTTTCGGCTTTGATCTCTGGTTTCAATCAGGGGATAGAGGATATCTAGGAAATATTTTTTTAACCACCCAAAGGCTCTCCCTGTTAATTTAGAATGATGGAATCTTTCATTATCAATTTCGTATCAAATAATCATTTCCTGAATTTCCGCGATTAGATTCAAAGTGTATCTGGCTTATTGCTATAGATTTCGGATTAGTAATCAAATTCCATTCAAAAAGTTTAAAAAAATTCACGAGTTGGCATACACTTACAAAATTTGTGAAGATATCTGGGTTGTAAGGATCGCTAGAAGCTTAAGAGAATTTCCGCATTCAGCAATTTTGCTAGTTATTTTAAATTGGATTTTATTGCAACAAAAAGTGATCTTATGTCTATAAGGGGCGATTCTTTTTTCCACTATACCTGACCTCGTCTGCGCAAAATTTTTACCAGCCGACCAAGATAAGGGGGTGTCGATGGGGTTCCCCTAGTTGTGTGTCTTTCTGGAGGTTGCACTGCTGTACCCTCTGGGTCACTGTTACTGCCCTGAGCGTAACTGTAACTAATAGTCCGTTTATAGATGCGCTGATCCTGCTCCGAATGCTTCGACTGATGACTTTTTGGTTTCTTTCTCTTCTGTTGGGGTAAGGCCTGTGAGGTTTCCTTTGATTTCTTGCCTTGGGTGGCGTAACAGCGCTCCAGTCGCTTGCCATTACTGTCCTTGCACTCGTAGCACACGCGCTTATCTTGCAGGCGACGAACACAGAGACTGCTAGGCGAGGAAGTCTCCTCCTCCTCTGGCTGCTCTATGGAAGCGTTTTCGTCTCGATCCCGATAGCGTTTATATTGGCTGCCCTGACCGTAGGCATACTGCTCTGGCTCGTTGGCATGGGAGTAGCTACAAGTCTCAGATACTTCATTATTCTTAGCTTGGCGACAGATCTCGCACAGCTGGCCCTTGCGTTGTACCCGGCGGCAGCTTTGCTGCTTGAGATTGCTGGCCTCCGTCTCCAGGCTGCCGGCGTCCTCATTGTCTTCATCAGATGCATCTGTGGCCCGATCGAAATATTCCTTCACGAACTGCTCATAGTTGTGCTCGTAGTCCTCTCCGGAATGATTTTCATGGCTGGTCTCAGCACTCAGACTGTCTTCTAGTGCCTCATCATTGGGTGATTCCTCGTCGGGTAGGTCCTCGTCGGGTAAGTCTTCGTCAGCCTTGGCCTGGGCCTGAACTTGCACAATTTCTGGCAGTTGGCTCTTCTCGCTGGGTTGCTCATTGCCGTTTAAAGTAAGTGCATCCAAACGCGCCAGCAGCTTGCCAGGAGCAAAGGCCTCCCAGTAGTTGACGCTCCGATCATAGGACGCAGACCTGGTCACTGCCAACGCAACTAAAAGCAACTCCGCCAACAGCATTTTGAGGAAAGCTCTAAATCTCAGCCACAATGGGCTCTTTTAAAGATTTCACTCCAAGCGTGGCCAATGAAGCGTATCCCAGTGTTGGCCAAGCAACCGCAGAGCATCAGGAAGTGGTCGGGCTGGCCTGCGCTGGAAGGGAAGTGCGAGTGAAAGGCAAGATTTGTTTTGTGTGGCCAATCAAGTAAATCAAACCAATCTTTAACTGAAGAAACAATGTACAAGTGGACAAATGGAATGGAAATGGACAAGTTGTTTAGCGGCGTTTGGTAAGTGGAACATCGGAGACTACGAAACGCGCTGAGCCCCAATCCCGGGCAGCGAGGCCTTGGCCGCGGGCTGACGCTGATGGCGCAGCTCGCGACGTTTCTCGCGGAGGATTTGCTTGGTCTGTGAGGTGTCCAGCTCCTCCCAGCCGCCGCTATTGTCCTCCACCCAGTCCTCGAGATCGGCCTGCAAAATAAAGAGGTAGCAATGACAATTGTGGTTGGATGTTGGAGTAATCTCAGCTCACATTATCACTAATGGGCACCACATCATGGGCCTGCAGTCTTGAAAAGTCAGTTGGCTGGCTGGACGACCCCGTTGAGCCGGCATTGTCCAAATAATATTTTACCTGAGGCTTGATAGTTGGCGTCAGCTCCTGTTAAACCGGATGGGAATTATGTCGTGGTGATTTTTAGTTATCAAACTGTCCAACTCACACTAAAAAAATCCGGCTCGGGCTCCTCCTTCGGCGGCGTGGGCGGCTGGGCCATCCTCTGCCGATATTGCTCTATGTGCTCCTCCACAGTCCGCGGTCGCGTATCCCACGAGTTCCAGTCACGTTCGCAAGTTACTGCTCCCCGGCCACTGGCGGTAAATTCGCCCCGTTCCACTATCACATTCACCGCCTGCAGCTGTTCCCCTGCTCCGGCGTCGTCGTGGCTGTGGCTCGGCTTGCGACGTCGAGAGAAACAGCATAAGGCACGCCGGCATAGTGTTATGATGCTAAGCAGCAGCACCTTGATTTGCTGCAGCATGGTCTCCACACGTCAAGTTGCTTGTCAATGTCAGGTGTATGTATTACTGTGGAGCCCGCAGTTCAATTGTCCAATTTCATATTTTGCCCATCAACTGTTTTGCTACATATGTTCGGCCCGCGATATGGTCACACTGGGCACAACCGAATTGCGATAACACACAATCGCCCCATGGTAGCAGCTTGAGGGGTTCACATGGTTTCTTACAAAACTCAAGCAACTCTCAAGAAAATTATTTTAGAACGAAAAATGTTAATTTATTGGTGTATTACGAATAAATAAGAAATAGAGAATTTCTCGGTTGGATCAAGAATGTTCGATGTCCAATGTACGGTAAGAATGCCAATTCTTAGTCCAAAAGCGAATCCGAGTATTTTGCTTCATAAGTTTTCAACTCTATTTTATTTAACTTTCTTTGCGTTCTTCGTTCAAATACTTATACTCGCTTACCAAATTCGGAATAAAGGCTTGATTCCAGATGACATAAAAATTTATTTCGGCACAATACTTCGTTCAAATAAGAATAATTTTTATAAGAAATCAGATTTGAAAGCAGCTCAAAAGTGTTTCTATTCAAGTGAAGTTCGACTCAAAAACTTTTTTACGTGCGTTCTGGAAATCAGACTTAAGAGCTAATTTAGCTCGATTAAAAGAACAGAATCTCTTAACATTTAATTAGGTGCGCTTGCACTTAAATTATTCCTTAGTAGATAAGACATCGTTTTTTAAACTTTTTCTTTAAACTTTTTATGCTATCAGATGTACTTGATCCTGCCCAGATCATTGTGGCAATACTCTTACCCCGTTTATATGTAGCGAAATACGCGGTAACTTACCGCGTATTTGAGCTTATAAACCCTAAGACGTGAAAAAATATTATCATGGTTGGTTACCGTCAATTTCTTGTCAACCGTTGTTCGTCGATCCGGCAACACTGCTTTAAAAATAAAAAAAAAATGACAGTGCTCTGTGAAGTATTAATTTAATTTAGTATTTCATTATTAAAATAGCTAAGCCAAAGTATGCAATGGGTGGTAGAGACTCTAATATGTTTCCGTTTCCTAAAAACGGGAAAATTGGCTAGTCATTTGTAATAAACCAGCAACAAAATGCTAAAGAAAACCTCCTGTTAATGCTTAAAGAAAGACGATTACAATAAATTTCATAAATGAAGGCCAAAAAAGGACAGATTTATTAGAGTCTCTACCACCCATTGCATACTTAGGGGCGCCAGCAATAAAAAGGATATTTTTGGATTCTTACACAAGTGTTAAATATATATCTCCTATATATCTCTAGATATATCTCCATTGAAAAATCGCAGAATTGTTTGGGATGGTTCATTTCAAGGCTAAGGAGTGGTACTTTGCGATGGTATCAAAGAGAGTCCAAACAATAGAATGGATTTCCCGAAAAACGCTCCTAAAAAGGATCAAAATAGGCTTTTTTAGCAACTTTAACCTCAAATTACTAAAAATCTCGACGTGATGGGCAATTTCTAAAAGCGCAGTCTTGCCTAGCACACGAAAATCATCTAGAATCACTTCCAACCATTCAAGATACTGGACCTTGTTGCCTAGTAAAATTATAAAAATATATATAAAAAAAAAGGAAAGTTAACTTCGGCTCGGCCGAAAACAAAGTCATGTTAGTCATGTTATTTTGATAAAATTTTGTAGAAATGTGTTAAAGTGTATAAAATAAGAATATGCCAATAAAAAGCACGTTTTCATTAAAAACAAAAAAGTTTTCCTCACTGAAACTAGTTTTTCGACCGATCGTTCCTATGGGAGCTATATGCTATAGTCATCCGATTTCGACTAAACTTTGTAGAATTGTGTAAAAGTATATAAAATAAGTGTATGCCAATGATAAGGACGTTTTCATTAAAAACAAAAAAGTTTTCCTCACTAGAACTACTATATGCAATAGTCATCCGATTTCGACCACGCTTAGTGAAATCATTGCAAAGGATAGTAAACTAAGAAATACGTTCTTTGGAGGCGTTTCCATTAAAAACAAAAAAGTTTTTCTCACTAAGACTAGTTTTTCGACCGATCGTTCCTATGACAGCTATATGCGTTCGTCATCCGATCCGGCTGGTTCCGACAAATGTGCAGCGTATTTGTTCCAAAAGACTTCGTGCAAAGTTTGGTGACGATAGCTTTAAAACTGACGGAGGAGATAGCATAGAAACAGACAGACGGACGCACGGACAGACGGACAAGGTTAAATGAATTCAGCTCGTCGTGCTGATGAAGAATATATATACTTTATGTGGTCGGAGATGCTTCCTTCAATGCGTTACAAACATCCGCACAATTTTATAATACCTTCTGCAAGGGTATAAAAAGAACTACTTCGTAGTGGATATGCGGAATATGTTTCAGCACTCGGAAACTCTTCATATTTCTCCTTCCTTATCTCCACGAAGTTGTGCAAAGTGGCGCAGGCCAGGGCAACGAAAGGCCCAAACCTTGGCTCCATATCCATTTTTTTTGACCAGCACCTAAAACGCCCGTTCTGCCTACCGAATGCATTTTGCACTACTATCCTCGCAGAGCTTAAGTTACAGTTAAATGATTCTTTCTCCGCTGTCAAATTTCCAGCATATGGCTTTAGAAGCTAGGATAGCCATGGGTAAACGGGGTCTCCCAAGATCATCAACGGATGTTCAATGTCTCCCACTAGTTTTTTATACCCGTTACTCGTAGAGTAAAGAGGGTATACTTAAGTCGTGCAAATGTATGTAACATGCAGAAGGAAGCATCTCCGACCCCGTAAAGTATTTATATTATTGATCTGCATCAACAGCCGAGTCGATATAGCCATGTCCGTCTTTCTGTATGAACACCTAGATCTCGGAGACTAGAAGAGCTAGAGCCACCAAATTTTGTACGTAGACTCCTATTGTCCCTATGCAGATCACGTTTATTTCAAAAAAAAATTTCGAATAACTCCAACAATTTTAAAGATATCATGCTCATATTTTGCAGTGTAGTGTATGTGCCCAATATCTACAATCTCTGAAAGTTTCATAAAGATCGGATAATAAATGACAGAGTTATAGAGGTTATAATAAAGTTGCATACTTTTTGGCGCTACATGCACTTTTTGCTCACATAATTTTGAAATGGTCACATTAATGTTGATTCTCTGTTAATTCACATAGGGAAAGGCTATTAAACACTAATTGCCCTTAGTAACGGGTATATCGAAGTCGGGCAGGACCGACTTTAATTTACGCTCTCGTTGTAGTCTGGAATCAATCGGGCATAGTTTCTGTAAAGACAAAACTCTTTGAACACTGTAGCGTCATGGACGCTGCCAGGGAATTTCATGCTGATGTCTCTAAGTCTGTGGAAAAGAAATTTGTCTGCTGTACCGAGTTGAAAAAAAAAATTATTTCATATAATTACAGGTCATTTTTGTCAACAACAGCTTGCAATTCCGAATGGATTTTGCACTTCAATGTTCAATGTCTCCCACTTATTTTTAGTAGTCTGGAATCAATCGGGCATAGTTTCTGTAGAGACAAGACTCTTTGAACACTGTAGCGTCATGGACGCTGCCAGGGAATTTCATGCTGATGTCTCTAAGTCTGTGGAAAAGAAATTTGTCTGCTGTACCGAGTTGACCAAAAAAATTATTTCATATAATTACAGGTCATTTTTGTCAACAACAGCTTGCAATACCATTGACGTCCACCCCTTTCTGTTCACATAGTTAAGATATCCAACAGTCGGCGCTGAAACTGGTATATGAGTAGTACTCATTGAGTACCCATATGAAATGTTAATGTAGATTTGGCGCAGTAACATATTAGTCTTCATTACGATCAATCGCTCCTATTACATTAGGTATGTGTGATTTATTCTCAAAAGCCTCAGATATATCCATGCATTCCTCAAGGTCTGGGAGAAATACCAAGGATTTCGTTATTTTTAATTTGGCCAAAACGACCAAGTGGAATAATTTGTGGACAGTGCTTTTGTGTATACCGAATACGTCGGCCACCACTCTGTATTCTGCACAACACGCAAGTTTGTTCAGACAGATTGCCACCTGCTTCTCCACTGGCACCGGTACGGTCATCAACATTTTTGGCACCGGCAAATGAGGACGCAATAGTTTACACCAGCGATGTCCAAAATTTGAAAAGGCAGCCACGCGTGGTTGGCAAGTTTGGTGATTGTGTGTGAGTTTGGACACCACTGGTTTACACAGATCAAAAAACGAGTTCTTGGACATGCGAAATATCTCCAAGTAGAGTTTCTCGTTCCGATCGCTATGAAGCAGCTCCCAGTACGCGTTGCTCCTTGGTCTACTTTTAATGCCCAAAGAAATTGTTTCTACGACGCAATACGACATTTGTGTTTTCTTTTATTTATTTTTATCCTGCCCGTGTGGCAACTCCATCACACAGGGTTGCTTTTGAGGTGCACTTATAAACAGAGGTACATTTTTTTTACCGCGGTAATAGAAATACGCTTACAGTACGTATAAACGGGGTATCTGTCAATTTTAATTTGTTTTTCTTTGTGTATGTTTCCCAACGCTAGTCCGTTGAGTCTGTGCTCAGATATACTAACATATACTAATCATTTTAGCGGAGAAAACGTTCGTTCTGCAGTTGCCTAAGTGGCAAGGATCGTCGAAAACAATTACAAATAAATTGCAAAATTTGGGAAAGATAATGGAATTTCTTCGAATTTATATCCTTATAGCCTCAAGTGTAGCTTTGGTTATTTTGTTACCCTGGGCTCTCGCAATTCTTGTGACACAAAACTATTTATTGTTTTAGCTCGGTTTCGCTGCAATTGTTTCCGTCGTTCTCATAAATTTTGGCACCTACCACAATTTTTAAACTGTGTTCTTAGTAGGATGTTTAAATCTCTAGATTCAGAATATTAAAAAATTGTCTACTGAATCTCAATCTCAGAAAAGAAATAATGAAATCCAATAAATGGTATTAAATTGTGCACTGTAAAACAGTTCAGTATGGAATTAAGAGCTTCTACAATGTACATACTTTCGTAAAGCGAAAGTGTACATTTTAAAAGCTTACAGCCAAAAAGACCCATTTATACTAGAAATTAAACATCATTTTCAAAAAATTAAGCAGTGGAGTTGTTGAGTTGAAAAATTTTTAATTTTTTTACAAGTCGGAAACTAGAAGATGAAAATCGCGGTCCCCAGTTGAGCTACGGAATTGTTGAATTGAGGAAATTTGTATTTTTTGTAAACATTTCAGTAGAAATGTTTTGTTTTATTCTTTTTGTTGAAAATATTTGGAAAATTGATTTTTTGGTAAAACATACTTTGATTACATACTTCTGCACAAACTTAATATACTCTGTGTACCTCTGGTACAAAGTATAAAAACATACGTTTTGGCTTCTTTACCTAAAATTCACATTTCTCTTATGAAAATAAGGAATGTATTGGTAAAGAAAAACTATGGATTAATACAGAAGCTGGGAATAATTAAGTCCATTAACAATTAGGTGTTTTGGAGATTTTTTAGAAAACCATTTTTATTCTCGTCGACTTTTCTTGATTACTTTCTCTGACCCGACTCTATTATACCCTTGCAAAGGGTATTATAAAATTGTGCGGATGTTTGTAACGCATTAAAGGAAGCATCTCCGACCACATAAAGTGTATATATTCTTGATCAGCATGACGAGCTGAGTTGTCCGTCTGTCTGTTTCTATGCTATCTCCTCCGTCAGTTTTAAAGCTATCCTCACCAAACTTTGCACGATGTCTTCTGGTACATATACGCTGCACATTTGTCGGAACCGGCCGGATCGGATGACTATAGCATATAGCTGTCATAGGAACGATCGGTCAAAACACTAGTTTTAGTGAGAAAAACTTTTTTGTTTTTAATGGAAACGCCTCCAAAGTACGTATTTCTTAGTTTACTATCCTTTCCCATGATTTCACTAAGTTTGGTCGAAATCGGATGACTATAGCATATAGCTGCCATATGAACGATCGGTCGAAAACTTAGTTCTAGTGAGAAAACTTTTTGTTTTTAATGAAAACGTCCTTACAGCATACACTCTTTATAAACTTTTACACAATTCTACAAAGTTGGGTCGAAATCGGATGACTATAACATATAGCTCCCATAGGAACGATCGGTCGAAAAACTAGTTCTAGTGAGAAAAACTTTTTTGTTTTTAATGAAAACGTCCTTATCATTGGCATACACTTATTTTATATACTTTTACACAATTCTACAAAGTTGGGTCGAAATCGGATGACTATAACATATAGCTCCCATAGGAACGATCGGTCGAAAAACTAGTTCTAGTGAGAAAAACTTTTTTGTTTTTAATGAAAACGACCTTTTTATTGGCATTGTCTTATTTTATATACATTAATATATTTCTACAAAGTTTTATCAAAATCGGATAGCTATTGCATATAGCTGCAGTATGAATGATCGGTCGAAAAAGAAGTTCTAGTGAGAAAAACTTTTTTGTTTTAAATGGGATCGCCTCCAAATTAACGCCTCGTAATTAGCAGTGTATTATGCTTTTCCAAGATTTCACCAAGTTTGGTCGAAATCAGACATCTATATAGTATAGATCCGATAGAAAAGTAAGGTCCAAAAAGTAGTCTTAGAAAAACTTTTTTGTTTTCAATGGAAGCTGCAAGAGTATACAAAAATTGTTAACTTTCCCCTATTTTTTTTATATTCACAAAAAGAAAATTAATAATATTTTTGTATTCTTAAATATTTTTCCTAGGCGTGAAAAACATTTATTCGGACGTTTTCGAGAAAAAATGTATTTCTCTAAATAGTTCTTGCTTGTTATGTTCAAACTACTAAGCCGATTTGAAAACAGTGTTAAGCGCTATTATTGGTAATTCAATAAACTTTCGATTCATATCTTGCTTAATGGGATTTCACATTTCTAAATTCAGCAATTTATTAAAATGTAAGTGTTCCTACCGAACGTGGTTAACAAATCGACATTTAGAATCTAAAAATGCAGTAGAAAAGTTATAGCAGAAATGGGTTAATTTTTTTTTTATATTTGTAAACTAGTTAACTAGCAATCCTCAGTGCGTAAATTAGAGTCCCTTTTTTCCCAAACATATAAACGAGGAGTTTTCAATATAAATACCATTTTGTCACAAATTCTCGTGGTTTCTGCAACAACTACATTAAAGTTTTGTTATTTTTTCTTGTTTAAAGAAGTTAGGTGATCAAATTGGCGAGCCGAAGCTGATAACATCCTTAACCTTATCAATATATCTTGAGCGTTAAGGTAGGAATGAATAAGAAACCACCTTCCCGCGAATTAATTTAAATATCCAACACTATTTTAAACAATCGTTCATAATATTTTAACACTTATTTCAAAGTTCTTCGTTTCGTAAGTGCGTTTCACTTCTGATAGATTGAACCCAAGTCATATTTGCATATTTGACATATTTTGCATATGGGCATTTCCACTGCACGCACGCTACAGTCGTACGAATTTTTTAACCTTCATCATAGAGAAAAACAAAGAACAATTTTAAAATAAATTTGTCCATATTGGTTTTTGAATAGCATAAAATGCTCTATTTTTAATGTGTAAGCTGCGAGTTGTAGAAAAAGAAGGTCCCAAGATACTGGCAAACAAAAAGGAATACGTTATGTGACAGAAAACGGAATTGCGTTTTTTTGACAATCATAAAACTTCAAAAATCTGCGAAACCCGTTCGAGTTTCTTAACACAACTAATTTTAGTACGATCTGCAATCATGCGACAATATATTTAGAGCTGATTCGTTGAAAAATAAATGTTGGTGTTTTTTATATTTGACTCATTATGATACGTTACGTGACATACGTTGTGTGACAAATTTTTCTCTATAATTACTTTTGTGGTTTCTTTAATAATGCAAAGAAAAAACTTACTGTTAATTGCGCTCAAATAGTTTGTTATGGTTTCTTATGCAATCTTTGTTTACCTTACTTTGTACCCTTAAAATGACTTTAGAGAGCAAAATTTAATGAAATCTATGGGTACTTTTTTAGGAAAAAAGCCTGCAAAAGAATGATAAAAATAAAAAAACTGTTGATTGCTTGACTTTGCATTTGAAAATCTCGAAATGGAATATGAGTAAATTTAAGATTGGCTTAAACTAGTTTAATTTAATTGTTTCCCGATAAAAATATGATCGGAAAAAGTGTTTTTAAGTACTTTAAATATTTTGGTCTCGGTGGACCTTTCTGTGGAAATGGCCATATTCAGAATTTTACCGACATATTTATCAAAGCAGGCTTCCAAATGGGGGCATGAAATAACGCCAGGTGAAAGCCCGCGGGTGCTATTTCACTTTTGAAAGTGAAATAATGCCCGCGGATATTTTTACTCACTCATTCGCGGGCGTTATTTCACTTTCAAAAGTGAAATAAGCACCCGCGGGCCTTATTTCACCTGGCGTTATTTCATGCCCCCATTTGGAAGCCTGCTTTGATAAATATGTCGGTAAAATTCTGAATATGGGCATTTCCACAGAAAGGTCCACCGAGACCAAAATATTTAAAGTACTTAAAAACACTTTTTCCGATCATATTTTTATCGGGAAACAATTAAATTAAACTAGTTTAAGCCAATCTTAAATTTACTCATATTCCATTTCGAGATTTTCAAATGCAAAGTCAAGCAATCAACAGTTTTTTTATTTTTATCATTCTTTTGCAGGCTTTTTTCCTAAAAAAGTACCCATAGATTTCATTAAATTTTGCTCTCTAAAGTCATTTTAAGGGTACAAAGTGTAAACAAAGATTGCATAAGAAACCATAACAAACTATTTGAGCGCAATTAACAGTAAGTTTTTTCTTTGCATTATTAAAGAAACCACAAAAGTAATTATAGAGAAAAATTTGTCACACAACGTATGTCACGTAACGTATCATAATGAGTCAAATATAAAAAACACCAACATTTATTTTTCAACGAATCAGCTCTAAATATATTGTCGCATGATTGCAGATCGTACTAAAATTAGTTGTGTTAAGAAACTCGAAAGGGTTTCGCAGAGTTTTGAATTTTTATGATTGTCAAAAAAACGCACTTCCGTTTTCTGTCACATAACGTATTGCTTTTTGTTTGCCAGTATCTTGGGACCTTCTTTTTCTACAACTCGCAGCTTATACATTAAAAATAGAGCATTTTATGCTATTCAAAAACCAATATGGACAAATTTATTTTAAAATTGTTCTTTGTTTTTCTCTATGATGAAGGTTAAAAAATTCGTACGACTGTAGCGTGCGTGCTGTGGAAATGCCCATATGCAAAATATGTCAAATATGCAAATATGACTTGGGTTCAATCTATCAGCAGTGAAACGCACTTACGAAACGAAGAACTTTGAAATAAGTGTTAAAATATTATGAACGATTGTTTAGAATAGTGTTGGATATTTAAATTAATTCGCGGGAAGGTGGTTTCTTATTCATTCCTACCATAACGCTGAAGATATATTGATAAGGTTAAGGATGTTATCAGCTTCGGCTCGCCCGCGGGCCTTATTTCACCTGGCGTTATTTCATGCCTCCTTCCAAATATTAGTTTTTTGATATTTAATTTTCACTTAAACAGATTTACATATATTGGGTCATCGCTGGCACCGTTCGACAGAGGGGTTTAAAGCTGAATACAAGTCAATTTACGCAATTTCTCTAGATCGGAAAGTTTTTGAGAAATCCATGGTCAATATTGTTAAAATTACACTCAGATCGTACTCAATAGTTCGATAAGAGTGAAAATTCTCGATCCAAGAACGAAATTCTTGATCCAAGTATGAATGTTTGATCTAATTTTTCTTGATCCAAGAGCTGCAATTCTTGATTTAAATCGGGTACAAAACTTGTGTAAAAAAAGAAGGGGGGGGGGGGGGGGGGAGTGGAATATAGGGTGATTTCGGAGGGGGAAGGGTTGACTGGGAATTTTGGGTGGGGGGCGGTGAGCGGTTGGTGGTTCCAACCACACCAACCCACCACCAACTCACCACCCCACCCCATTTATTGTGAAATATTTTTATTTTTTCTATTTTATTTTTACTTACCTCTACTGCGACTCGAACTCAGGACATTGAAAGACTGCACTCACAGACACCACTGCTTAGACAACAGCACCACATGTAGTATGTCTTGAGCATCGTCCAAATGTATTATATTTATTATATTATAAACTGACGGGGAGCGCTCTTCACTCGATTGTTTTCCCACACACCCCTCTCCCAAAAAAAAAAATGATGCAGTGAAAGCGGGTTCATCGCTATTCTCTCAAATGTGCTTGCTCTCCTCTGTCTGTTTCTTTTCCTCACCCTCTTCGCATAAAAGCACCAAACAGAACGAACTTAGCTCGATTTCAAGCGCAAAATTCTTAAAAATTCAAGAATGAATAAATTTTTTTTCAAGAGCGTTCGTACTTAAATTATTCGTTCTACTTTTTTCTGGGTGCACAAGTTTACAAATAATACAAGTTTACAATTAATTAATGATTTTCTCATCGTCGACAAATGAATGTCATTCCATAAGTAAAACCACGCGCTGAATCCGTATCTGGAGTTAAAAAATTTTTAAGTAGAACAGATTTCGAGATAATCCCAATTTATCGTTTTTTGCATTTTTGAAAAAGAACTTCTAACTTAATTACAAATATCTCAATTATAAAACAACTTATGAATAGGTTTTATATACCAAATTAAAGCTAATAAAATTATCTTTCAATCTTACATACGTTGTTTTGTTGTCAAACTTGTAGTGTGGATGCCATTTACAAAGATATCGAACATTTCGTTTAATTCTTATCGGAAATTTGAAAAAACGTTAACTACACCGTTATTTTAACTAACAAAATATTTTTTTTGAATTTCTTTCTCATTCGGATGATGTAAACTAATGTATAACAAATTAAAAAAGTTCATTTATCGAAATCTTTTTTAAATTGTAGAAGCTATTAGCATTTATTTTTAAAAATGAGCATTTTCAGTTTTACCGTCACAAAAAAATCACATGTGTTTGTGTAAATGGGTCAGTCGATCACGCCACGAGCATTACGTTCGAAAAGAATGGCTGGAACGAACGAATTACATAGGTGGTCAAGAAAATGCAAAGCTCAAACCACTTGTGAGTAAGGGGCAAAATATACTGCCACCCCTTCATATAGGACTGGGTTTGTTTAAAAATTTTGTGAAGGCTTTACAAAAATACGGTGATGCATTTGGATTTGTTTAGAGCGTATTCCTTAACCTATCCTGGGCAAAAATCAATGAGGGTGTGTTTGTTGGGCCGCAAATTAAATTACTTTTGGAGGACTACAAATTCAATTTAGTGTTGTCCAAGGATAAGGAGGACGCATGGAATTCGTTTCGTCGTGTTGTCACTTCATTTCTTGGAAAAATTTCTAAGTACAATGAAGTCGTCGCACACTTAATAAGAACTTGAGAGAAAATATGTAAATTTTCTATATAATTTTAATGTTTTCATTGCATTCAAACGCTACACATTGTATTGCAAACAGGAGTGAAAATTTCGGTATAATTCATTTTTTGGATTTAATTTCTGCACGTAAATTCTTCATAATTCGCGGTCCATCGAGGAAAAAAATTTCAGAATTTTTGGTACGGTTTACCTCTAAGTAAACCAGGGATGCAAACCACTCGAAAATAAGTACTGGCTCGGTTCAGTGGTTCACACAGTTTCTGAACCGCCGGATTGGTTTTTTGCGGTAACTGAACCGCGTTTTCGGTTCGGTTCAGTGGTTCATAAAGGCACATAATGAAATAGTACAGTTTCTATCGTAATGTGACTTTTCGTACATTTTAGAAGTTTAATTCCTATAAACCATTTGAATATCTTTTAAATCCTTAGAACGATGTCCAAAATTTATGATGTCGGATTTGCAGGATTCGTCAATAAGAGGACAAATAAGAGGAATGCCCTTCGAAAACAGAGAATGCTAGAAAAGCAATTTAGCATATTATATGAGAAAAAACTTTCCTGGCTAAGATAGAATTAAGATAAATTAGTACTACAGAAAATTGAAAATATTGTCCACTAGAGGACGACAAATCAACTATCACCTTTCTAGATCGGTGGGCAATTGCAGATGACTTACAGGATTACATGTAAAGTTTGTGTCGTCATCCTTAAAGATTAAATTGATCCGGCTAAGGATCAATTCGGCCTTTCAGTGATCTTATTTATTTATTTATTTATTAACAGTTCCTATGCGCTGTAAAAGGACGACATACGAACTTATGCTATGGTACAGACCTTAAGCTATAATAGTTATATCTAATTTTATATTAAGGATTAAATTTCATTATACATGTTGGTTTCTTTTAAGAATTTGACTATTGTAATGATAGATTGTTTGTTGGGGTTTGATAGAAGGGGAAGTGCATTGGCGTTAGGGAAGTATTTAGAACGGGAGTTGAAAAAGTGGGTACATTCGGAAAGGATGTGTTTAACTGTTAGTTGGTCACTACTGTGGCAGAAGTGACAGTTGGGGGCAGGGGTTTTGTCGAAAATGTGTTTGTGGGTAAGTTTTGTGTGTCCGAAGCGAAGTCTTAGAATTTTGGTTAGGTCTAATCTTGTTATTAATTCATCAAAGTGGAGCTTTGCGAAGTCTTGCAAATGAATTTTATTTTGGTTTATATTTTTGTAGTGATTGTTGGCAAGGTGCCAGAGGTCTTTTGAGAGGTTTTTGAAGTGTGTTTTCGTGTATTTCAACGTGTCTGTGCTGTTGTAGTTAGGATGGAAAATTAGCGGTAGGTTTGTGGCGGACTTAGCAGCTGCGTCTGCAAACTCGTTTCCGTCGATACCGCAGTGGCTAGGTACCCATGCGAGAATTATTCTATGTTTGTTGGTAAGTAGAATCTGTTGAATAAGTCGAACGTAGTAGGTGTTGTTGGCCGGGTTGGATATGGCAACCAATGACGAAAGGGAGTCAGTAAAAAGACAGTATTTTTGTTTACTTTTTTCAATTAGGGTTATGGCGTGATGGATGGCAATTATTTCGGCAGAGAATATTGAGGAGTAAGGTGGTAAAATTGCTTGATGGATGATGGTATCTGAGGTAGTGATGCTGAACGAGATTCCAAAATCGGATTTGGAACCATCAGTATACAGGAATTTAAACGATGGAAGAGAGTTTATGAGAAATCGATAATGTTGCTGGTAGATGGTTGGAGGTGTATGTTCCCTTGAGAGTTTGGAGAGAGATATGTTAATCTGAGAGGGGTTTAGGGACCAGGGTGGGTGCAAGTCTTTTAGGATTTTTGGTGGAGTAACGGGGAGCTCCAAGCTATGGGAAATAGCAATGGCCTGATGGAGGGTAGAAGGGTATCTGGGCAGTTTTTTTGATTTTGAAATTCTAGAAAGGGGTATTTTTAGTGGTGAGTCTTGGGAGTTAAGAATAGATTTGTTTAGACTGGCTGTGGATAAGTCGTATCTGGTTTCTATCGGCATTATTTTTGTTTCGAATAAGAGGTTATTTATTGGTGTGGTTCTGAGTGCTCCGAGAGCGAGGCGAATGGCTGAGTGGTATGTAGATTTAATTTTATTTGTAATTGATTTAGGGGCTCTGCCGTAGAGATAAAGACCGTAATCAATTTTAGTCATAATTATTGCGTTAATAATAGATATAAGTGTGAGGTGGTTACACTGCAATTTCTGGCTAGAAAGGCATTTAATTATGTTGAGTTTATTGGAGAGAGAGTTGATAAGATGTGTTACGTGTGAATTCCAATTATATCGTCTATTGAATATGATACCTAAGATTCTTAGTTCAGTCACGTTATCTATTGGGGCAAGAGAAGAAGATACAGATATATGGCAGCTGTGTTTTCTACAAACGTGTAGATGTTTACACTTCTGCAGGGATAATTGGGCACCTGAGTAATCGCACCATGATTGTATATCAAGGAGAAGAGGGTCTATGTTTAGAGAGGTCGAACTTCCAATTTTTTTAAAGATGTGGTAATCGTCGGCATAGGCACAGAATGAGAATTGTTTGTGAATGGCAATTGTTTTGTTGAGTTTATTGAAAGCTATAAGGAAGAGTACGACTGACAAGGGGGAGCCTTGAGGAATACCATTCGATAGTGGGTGGATTTTGGAGAGATGTTGTCCTATAGAGACGGTGATGGTTCTGTTGGTCATGAAATTTATTACATACTTAATGATTTTGTGACTAATTTTCCATTCTACTAGCTCGTCAATAACTGCATGTAGTCCGACTCTGTCAAAGGCTTTGGTAAAGTCTAAGGATATTAGCGATGCGTGATTTTTTGTGGATAGGGCGTTTAATATCTGGTAGTCTAGCGTAACTAGGGAATCAGATATCGACCTACCCTTTTTAAACCCAGATTGCCGACTGTCGATTGTTTTGTTGCGATTGACAAACCACCACAGTCGGTTGGCTATGATTTTGTCGAGGAGTTTGGCGAGGCAAGAATTTAGAGAGATTGGGCGGTAGGAGTTTATTAGGGTTTTGTCAGATTGGGGTTTATTGATGGGAATGATTTTGCTGAGCTTAAATTGGTGGGGAATGACGGAATCGAAAATGTTGTTATATAGGTTTAGAAGGCGATGTTGGACAGTAGGGTGGAGATGTTTAATCATGGGATAAGATATGCGATCTAGACCAGGAGTTTTTCCGGTAAGTTTACTGAGGGCTATTTGTAGCTCAATTTGTGTGATGGGATCGTCTAAGAATTTGGCCGAATAGCATGGAAGGTGAGTGAAAGTGGCGTTTAGTGTCTGTTGTTTGTGAGATTGAAAGTTTGGGGAGAAATTGGAATTGTCGGACTCGATAGACCAGTGTTTGCAGAATGATTCTGCAATATCTTGGTGTGAGGTGATGTGTTGATTAGAGCTTGTATCATTTAAGCAATGGATAGGTATGGTTGGCTTGGTGCCGCAGAATATTCGGATGTTATACCATATTTTCGATGTTGGTGTAGATGGGGAAATGTTGGATGTAAATTCTTTCTGTGATGTCCGCTTGGCTAATTTTGATTCTCTTTTGAATAAGGCATTGGCGTTTCTGTAATTTAAAATATTAGTTGTATTAATGGAATGTTTTAAAGCAGTCCAGTGTTGATTTTTTGTGTTTCTTAGGGATTGGAGTTTGTCGTTCCACCAGGGGACTTTGAATTTCTTTGTTTCAGAGGGTATTGAGTGGGGTATGGATACATTTGCAGCTTGTCGAATAAGCTTGCAGATGTTTGCTGTTTCCTTATTGATATTTTTGCTAGCGGGTTTCAGCTGGTTGAGGTCGTGTGAGATAGAGAAAAATGTTTCCCAGTTGGCCTGGTCAAGTTTAAATTTGGATTGGTAGGATGGAGTGGATGGAGGGTTTGGGAAAAGTGAAATAGTAATTGGAAAATGGTCGCTGCCTCTAAGGTTGGAAGCTATGTTCCAAGTTGAGTTAAGAGCTATTGTGGGAGTTGCCAGAGATATGTCGATATGTGTTAGAGTGTTATGGGTGCTGAAGTAAGTGGGGGAGCGGTCATTTAGTAGTAACAGTGCGGATTGGGTGATAAATTTATCAATTAGGTTGCCTCTTCGGTTGTTCTTGGGAGAACCCCAAGAATTGTGCCAGCCGTTAAGATCACCTGTTATAAGGGTGTTATCTGAGAGATTCCCGAAGGAATCGTGTAGCTGATTCGTGGAGAACGGTTTGTTTGGAGCTATGTAGGTAGAGAGAACTTTAAACTTAACTTTAGATTGTACTGTCACTGCAATTAGTTCTATATTGTTTGAGCTGTTAGTGTTTGTAGGGAATTGTTGGTGCTGCAAGGAGTTGTGTATAAGGAGTGCAACGCCTCCAAATGCGTTAGTTGAGGTATTGTTATGGTAGAGGGTATAATTTAGCGGGGTAGGGAAAATATGATGGTTGTGAATGTGGGTTTCTTGAAGTGAAATTATTTTAGGGGATAATTCTTTTATAAGTATTTGTAGCTGATCGTAATTGTTACAATAACCATTTATATTCCATTGGAGGACTTTAATTGACATATTGAATAAAAAAGTTTTTTTTTTTTTTTGGGTAAGTTGAGTTGATTGTAAATGTAGATCAGCGTGAGAGAGCGTAAGTGAATGGATGCCGGTCTATACCCATTCACTTTGGTATTAATATTACTGTGAGAAGGAGTGGCCAAGAACTAGTTTGGCGGAGCGTGAGACCTGTGAAGATTTTAGTGACCGGACGTTAAAATCTTCAGAAGTCTAACAGATCGAGCAACCAGAGTTCTCAGTCACTCCCTCGGCACATTATTTTATACTGTTAAGTATTAGGCTTCCATAGAGATGTCTTCGTCAGACTCAATTGAGATTGAGAGATTGGTATTCTTTGATTTTACCTTGGTTGGGAGACTATTTTTAACGTTTTTTGCTTTTAGGCTAGTTTTTAAAGTGTTGGATGGGGCTTTAGGAAATATTTTGATGTTGGGGTCAGAGATGATTCGTTCCTTTGGATCTGAACTTCCTTTGGGTGGGGAGCTGGACGTGGTGTTATTTCGGCTGTCAGTTGGGCTATCAGGATTTTGATGGACATCATTGTAGGTTATAATCTGGCGGCTTGAGGATGATGATGGAGCAGTCGATGTGTTTCCGACGGCGGTGACTGATGCGTAGGGTCGTGGCAATTGGTGACGCTGATCATAGATGTTGCGAGCAGTCTTGAAATCAGTTTTTTCTATGGTTTTGATAGCCAAAATTTCTTTATGTTTTTGGAAGGTGGGGCAATTGCGGTCCATAATGTTGTGGTTGTTGTTTGGCAGCTTGGCTTCTTTACAGTTGATACAGGAGGTGTTGAATAGGCAGGGGTTTGCTGGATCTTCGTTGTTGTGAGTGGGGGAGCCACAGTTCAGGCAAAGTTCGACACTGCTACAGTATTGAGCTAAGTGACCAAGGCGACCACATTTGCGGCATTTTCTTGGCATGGGTATGTATGGGCGAACTTCAGTAATCTCGTATCCAATTTTCACTGATGAGGGTAGATTTGGTGAGTTGAATGTTAGGATTGTGAGGCCGGTTTCTATAAACATATCTTGTTGTTTTTTTTTAATTTTACGGGACTCTACTACATTTTGGCTTGAGAGTTCTTCGGTGATGTGTTCTTCAGGTATGAAGCGTAGGGCATTTGAGTATATTACACCTTTTGATGTGTTGAGTGAGTTATGTTCTGATACTGACACATGGATGTTGTTGCCAAGAGATGTAAGTTTGATTAGATTTACTGCTTGTGTTAGGGTTTTGGTTTTTATCAGTTTCGAACCGTTCATTTGAGATGTACAAGATTCCACTTCTCCTGAGCATACATTATCAATTATTTTTTTGATGAGAAAAGGGCTGACGTTTGCTAGAGTTTCTTCACTATTCACACGAGACATGATTAGGAATTTAGGTCCAATTGACACATTTTTAAGTTTAATTGTGTTGTCGAGCACAAAACCCAGCTGTGGCTGAGTTTTTGCTTTGCTTCTATCCGGAGGTTCAGGCATTGTTGTTGCTGCAGAGCAGCAGGTAGCTGCGAAGACGATGTCTTATCAGTTGGAGTTCGATTATTAACAGTAAATGTTTGTTTTGTTTTTGTGAGTTGTTGTTTTAAATTGAATTGATTGTTCGACTGTTGAGCTTAGGCTTTCCGTACGCACGACTATTCGCAGTGGGAGTTGGGAAGTGACTGTTTCAGTGATCTTCCTTGTAGAGGGTCGAACGAAATGTCGTATAAAAATTAGGGGAAACGATTTAAATTCCCAAATTAAAAAGTATTATTGTCTAGAGGAATGCGATTCACGTCTTAAAAGTCGTCAGAGAACTGAACCGAACCGTCATTCTTTGTGGTTTTCGGTTCTGTTTAGCATTTCTGAAAGGAAGCCGGTTCGGCTTGCGGTTCGGTTCACCAGCTGGAATAAGCGGTTAGGCTCGGTTAAAAACCGGTTCGGTTCAGAACCGGTTTGCATCCCTGAAGTAAACATTTTCCAAAAATTGTCCTTATTAGTTTGATTATACTACCATGACTTCCAAAAAATTAATTTGGCGTTTTCCAATCTTGCGTGTGCGCTAAGTTTTGGCTAAAAACATCACGTTCATAATGACACAGTCAACGTATTCCCCCGACCTAACTTTTTTCTGTTCCAAAAACTAAAGAGGCCCATTAAAGGACGACGCTACGACACTGAAGGGTAATAGGCTATTCACGCTGAGCACATCTAACACCTTTCATCCGAAACCATGAGTCATAGAACTTTGCTCGGTCAAAATTTGAAATGTTTGCAGCATATTTCTATAAGACACTGATCCACTTAACAATTTGACAAAACAAAAATTTTTAAAAGTTGGCATAGAAAATAGTTATTAAGCATTTTAACTCAGGATGTGGGATGTTAGATGAAAGATGTGCTCAGTGTGAATAGCCTATAAGTAGAATTAAAGAAATAAAATGAATTGAATTTAGAAGCCTACAAAGTTAACCAAGCTTTTTATGTCACTTCAAATTTGAGACTTGTCAGTAGACTTGGGCTATATAAAATGTAAAGGGCCTAGCCGAAAAAGCATTCAAAAACTGACCCGCTCTTATCTGCACCAACTTTAAATATGTGGTAAGCATCAATGAAAAACTTACTCTCCTAAATTTTTAGTCTGATAGTCGCTATTAGAGCGGAGTAATGAAGTTGGAAAGTTGAATCAAAAAAACGGGTTTTTCTTAAGACGGTACCAGTAAAATTAAAAAAGTTTTCTCACCAAGTCATCTTTTCAGACATATCTTTTGTATGGAAGCAATATCATACAGTTGTCCGATTTGCATCAAACTTATTAGAACTATAAAAAGCATTAAAAACCAATAAAAACAAAGTTTTTCTCTCTAAGACAAGTTTTTCGACCGATCGTTCCTATGGGAGCTATATGCTTTAGTCATCCATTCCGAT
The DNA here is from genome assembly GCA_018904265.1 of Lordiphosa collinella. Taxonomy (NCBI): domain Eukaryota; kingdom Metazoa; phylum Arthropoda; class Insecta; order Diptera; family Drosophilidae; genus Lordiphosa; species Lordiphosa collinella. The sequence continues at coordinate 336,760 of JAEIFV010000052.1, forward strand.
CGGTTTCGTCATATTAGCAGCGTGCAGTAGAAAGATAACTGTGCTAAATTTCAGCTCGATAGCTTAAAAACTGAAAGACTAGTTTGCTTAGAAACTGACAGACGAACGGACAAAGCTCAATCGACTCGGCTCGTCGCCTTAATAAAGAACATATGGAATTTATGGGGACGGAAATTAATATTTCTATGCGTTGCAAGCTTCTGGGCAAAAGTAAAATACATGGGTATAAAAATATCGACATTATTATCTGGAGCAATTATATTAAATTTAATTGAATTTATACGAAATGTTAAGTCTCCAAGGAGTTTGGTTGAATTTGTATAATTGCCTCGGAAGGAGGCGTGGCCAAAATTGGAAATAAGCTTGATCTGCGTAGGGATAATAGGAGTCTACATACAAAATTTGGTGGCTCTAGCTCTTTTAGTCTTCGAGATCTAGGTGTTCATACAGACAGACGGACATGGCTATATCGACTCGGCTGTTGATGCTGATTAAGAATATATGTATACTAGCAAATATCCCTGCTTGCTTCGCTGCGCCGCCGTCAGTTAAGCTTTTTTAACCGATAAGAGTATCAGTTTTTCTTTTCCGACTTGGGGGATCCTTACAAACCGAATTTCAAGTCATTAGGATAAAAATAAAGATTTTGCATATCGAATTTCACGGGAATTTTTCTTGCGCGCGGATTTTTCGAAATCGGGAAAATACGTGTCCAATTATTTATCATACTTTGCTTACAAACCGGAATTCAAGTCAATCGGACGACAAATAAAATTCTCACCATACAGACTTTTCCGACGCTTTTCCGGGGAATTTTCCGATTTCCCATCATCGAAAAATAACATTTCAATTCATTTCACTTACTATCCTTACAAACAGAATTTTAAATCAATCCGATGAATAATAGATTTTGGCATATCGAATTTCCCGGCTATTTTCCTTGCGGGCAGATTTTCCGAAATCGGGAAAAAACGTGTCCAATTATTTCGTATACTTCGCTTACAAACCCAGTTTCAAGTCAATAGACTGAAAAAAAAATTTCCCAATGCAAACTTTTCCGACGCTTTTCCTGGAATTTTCCGACCCTACGGTTACCTCCATGGCCACCTCAATGGCCATTTTCAGGTCCACGTCCACTTCCACGTCCAGGTCCAGTGCCAGCTCCAGGTCGAGGTCCCGCACACAAATACAATGATGCAGCCCGAGTTATTATTTCGTTATTTCTTATACTATCCTTACAAACCAAGTTTAAAGCCAATCGTATGAAAATAGGTTGCATATCGAATTTCCCGGGCAAATTTTTCGCCATTGGGACAATACGTGAAATTCAAGTCAATCGGACGACAAATAAAATTCTCACCAAACAGATTTTTCCGACGCTTTTCCGGTGGAATTTTCCGATTATCATCGAAAAATCGAATTTCAATTTCATTTCACTTACTATCCTTACAAACAGAATTTCAAATCAATCCGATGAATAATAGATTTTGGCATATCGAATTTCCCGGGTATTTTCCTTGCGGGCAGATTTTCCGAAATCGGGAAAAAACGTGTCCAATTATTTCGCATACTTCGCTTACAAACCCGAGTTTCAAGTCAATAGGATCAAAAAAAATTTTCCCAATGCAAACTTTTCCGACCCTTTTCCGGGAATTTCCCGACCCTACGGTCAAATTTTCCAGCATCGGAAAATCACATTTTTATTTTATTCACTTACTGTCCTTACAAACCGAATTTCAAGTCAATCGGATGAAAAATAGATTTTAAATTTTACCCATTTTCCGAAATCGGGAAACCACTTGTCCAATATTTCGCTTGCTTACAAACCTTTCAAACAACAGAAAAATAAATTTTCCCATAGAAACTTTTCGGGGGTTTTCCGGGAATTTTCCGACCCTAAGGTCAAATTTTCCAACATCGGAAAATGGCATCTCAATTTATTTCATTTACTATCCTTACAAACCGAATTTCAAGTCAATCGGATGAAAAATAGATTTTTGCATATCGAGTTTTCCGGGAATTTTCCTTGTGGGCGGATTTTCCGAAATCGGGAAAACACGTGTCCAATTATTTTGCATACTATCCTTACAAACCGAATTTCAAGTCAATCGGATGAAAAATAAAATGTTTCCCATACAAACTTTCCCGACGCTTTTCCGGCTTTTCCGGGTGGAATTTTCCAAAACCCCGTCTTAGTACGCACTTTCACCACATAAGGAAACTCCTGTCCAAATTTCAGCCCTCTAGCTCTTACCGTTTAGGCTGTGCGATGATTGCCAATCAGTCAGTCAGTCAGTCAGTCAGTCAGTCAGTCAGGACAAACTATTTTATATATAGAGATAGATACTTTCTGGGGTCGGAGATGCTTCCTTCTGCATGTTACATACATTTGCAAAACTTTAGTATACCCTTTTTACTCTACGAGTAATGGGAATATTTACTTAATTAAATTTTTTTTGAGTGTATTATTTGTCTAAGTATTTTTGTTCTCTTCAAGCACTTACCACATATGTCCCTGGTTTGATGTTTGTAAAACTGCTCTGATATTATATTCTGTTATTCTTCTCCATATTCCTTAGATGCCATAATAGCTTCAGTGTTTTTAACAAGGATGCAGTCCGGTCCGGAACCGAGCACTTCAGACCAGTTCTGTCCAGGCTCTCACCAAAATATGTATCACCCGGGTTAATCACGAATCAACGACTTGCGATAAATCATTTATTTTTTTTTATTTTTTTTATTTTTGGCAATACACAGAGCTTAATCATTACCACGTCTGATTATCTCATGATATCTCAAACAAAAACTCAAGCTAATAATGTGATTAATAATAACTTATTATATCCAGTGTTATGTTTTGTGATATTACAAACCAACCATTAATGAGCAATTGCACTAGAGCCATTGTTCTGCTCTTCAATGTGTTCGACATTATTCCGTTCAATTTTGTTGCGTCGACGGAACTTAACACATAGTACTTCGATTACCCAAGGAACAGCACATAACATCATAAATACATTCAATATGTTAAAAACTAAAATATAGTCGCCGGTTCTATCGCGAATATAACCTACAATCGGGCCAATCACGAACATAGCATTGCCCTGGGTAAACATAAACAGACCATACCCGCTCGCAAATCTGGAAAAATCAACATTTTAAGTAAAGAAGGCAAATCGTAAGTTGTAGTGGAAGCTGACCTCTCCTTGGGCAAATAATCGGCGAACACAAGAGGCAGTGGAACGTGAAGCCAGGTGCGCAGGAAACCAATCAATGCTGTTATGCTAGCCATGCCCACGAAGTCCGTGATGCCATTGAAAGCTAACGATGTGAGTAAAAAAAATATCATGTTAAAGCTTGTACTTGGAATGTATATTTGCCGGCGAGTGCCTACCAAATCTGGCAAAGACCGTGATGACAGCTCCGCCAAGATAGATGTAACGCGAGGGAACCTGAATACAAACGGCGGTGGCGGCCAAGAATATTCGTGAGCCCAAATCGGCAGCAGCGCCAATGGCAATTATAGTTGCAGTGTCAGCCTATTGAACAAGAAATTAATCAATAAACAAACTGTATACATATGATCTAATAAAGTCAGCTTGTCACGTTTATTAATGAAAACAAATTAACAAATGTTTAATGGGACCTTAGATGCTTTCTTCTGTGCTTTGGGTTTTAGGACTCAAAATGCTTGCCGCGGGCACAAGAGTTATATCCAGAGAAATGAAGAACGAATCCGCAGGAGCGAAATCTTTTTGAATTTAGTATTTCAGCGTAAAAACAAGCACCTTTTTGTAAATTTTTTTTTAAAGTATGGATTGGGCAAATTTATTCATGCTAATTTTGTAATTTCTTCATGAGAAAATCCCCTTAACGGTCTTTGGATATTAGTTTTTATTTTTATACCCTGTTCCCATTGAAAATGGGAAAAGGGGGATAATGAAGTTGTGCAAAAGTATGTAACAGGTAGAAGGAGCATTTGCGACCTTATAAAGTATATATATTCTTGATCAGCATCAACAACCGAGTCGATATAGCCCTGTCCGTCTGTCCGCCCGTCTGTCCGTATGAACGCGTAACCCGATTCAAATCGAGTTTGTTTCAGATTTGGAAAATCCTCCCCTTTGTCTTAATTGTATTTACAGGCTGAATATAAAATTTTTTTGAAAATAATCCAAAAAATCAAAAATAATCAATAAAAACAATCGGATTTTTTTGATTAATTTTGATTATTATTGATTATTTTTGATTATTTTTTGTAAATCGCCATTAATCCGGATTATTTTTGATTATTTTTAATCGTAATCAATTAGTAGTCAGATATTTTTATACCGCCGGATTAAATAATCATTACAATTATTTTTATAATAATAATCTAATTGATTACTAATCGTAATCGCAATTTAACAAATATGAATAAAATTAAAAAATTTTTGTTGTTGTTTTTCTTGCTGAGTTTGTTGTTGTATTCCGCTTTAAAGTTAACCAAAAATTAAAAACATAGGCTCATGGTTACCAAAATAAAAAGAGTAACTGCCCTGCACTAGTACATGGGTGCTGAGCTCGGTACTTACTGGTAACCAGAAGTACTTACAGCCCTACCCACCCGCAACTCATGTCCTAGGAGGTAACCAATCGTCACCTCTTCGCTTTACATGTAAGTAGTGGAGTAAGTACCAAAAACTGTATGCTGTAAAACTATAAACTCCGTTTACTTTGTTACAGACGCTGCTTTACCAAAAGAGTACTCATCTCGGTACCCAACCGTAGGTACTTACTGCAGTACTTACGTGTAAAGCGATAAGGTGGCGATTACCACCAGTAAGAACTCATTGTAAGTAGTGCAGGTAGCTATCGCCACATCCCGAACTGCAGGGTGTAAGCCGATTTTCAAATTTTTTTTCAATACTCCTAATACTTACCATTCTGTTCGGTACCAAAATATTTTGGATCGTTAAAAAATAATGAAGTTATGGGGACTCAAAGTCAAAATTTCGAAAATCGACTTTTCTCCTTCATTGGTCCTAACTCCGGTTTATGTTGGTCGCTTTCAAATATTTTGGTACCGACCAGAATGGTGACGATTAGGAGTCATTTAAAAAAAAATTCAAAATCGGCTAGCAGTTGCTCTTTTTATTTGGGCAACCATTTTGGAAAAACCGGTTTCGAGATAGTCGCGATTAAAGTTTCGACAACTTTTTTCGATAAAATAAAAATTATTTTCAATTTTCAAAGGATTTAAAACATGAATTTTATGCATTCAGGTGTTAGCTTTTACCGAGAAAAAAATTATCAGAATCGGTTTAGAAGTTCCTGAGAAATTTGGGACAAAGAACGTGAAAATAAAAAAAATATAGTAAGCAAACGTAAGGAAATGAACAAGTTTGATTTTGCAAAATTTTCATATCTTTATATATAAAACTAATTTAGTCAGAGTGCTAGTCTAGCCGTTTCAAGGTCGGAGAGAAATTATAATTCAATAATTCTCAAGAAATCAACAACAAATGATATGAACATATGGACACAAGCAGGTTAAGGTTTCCCAGACATGGTCACGTTTCGTTTAGTACCAACTTAACCCGTCAGTGAGATGCTAACCGCTTCCACACCAACAGCCATTACCAATTGCCTATTTAAACGAATGAAGTAAAGTAAAAGTAAAATCGGCTTGTCAAGATGACAACAGCCCCAAGGGGCCAAAGCCGAGCCTCTCTCAATCTCTTGGCTTATGCGCTTCTAATTTTAGCACATGAGAAAGGGACGCCGAATCCGAACGGCAGTTTTTGAGAGGCTTTTCATGGCTAATTACTGCAATGCTGGCGCCAACAGCAAGAGGCGTGGCCGGGTGTAAAGTTTTATTCAAAGAAAAAAAACTTTTCATTAGATGTTCCGAGGCGGGATCGAACCCACGACCTCATGCTCAGCAGTCGCGCACACTAACCGCTGAGCCACTCCGGTAGCGAATATGAATTTGTGAATCGTAAGATCAGTGAAATCAGAAAACCCAGTTAAACCCCATGCAAAAAACCACAGTCACGTGTATTGTTTGTTGTACAGCTAAACACACATATGACATATAAATACAAGCTCATACCCACCAATACACACACCGAGAGAAATAATCCGTTCTAAATGTTCCGAAAACGTGTCTTTTCGTTCTCAATAGTAGGGTAATACCGTTTTTTCTTGAACTGAGAACGACGGTCTGAGCACGACGGTCTTAATAATAGAACGCTTTTTTTGAGACCGATTTTTTAATTTTAAGAACGCTCCGTTCTTGCTTTATGAACGCTCCGTTCTTGCTTTAAGAACGCTCCGTTCTTGCTTTAAGAACGAATGGGGACTGTTCTCGTAAGTCCAGAAAAAAACAAATTTTAGACACACATTTTTTCTTTAAATTTTTTGAATTTTTGGTGTATGTATTTTACTCTAGTGGTGGAGGGGAGCAGAAGAGACACAGTGGCCATATTGGCTCAATTTGATTAAATCATTAAAAATTTCTGTTTCACTTTACCTTGTCTGGAACTAGAACTCGGGACCTCGGCAACTAAAAAGACGGAAGTATGCACTCGACCACGGTCATCTCGCGATTCATAGCTGCCTAACAATAATAAAAGAGTTCAGTCTGAATCATTGAGCAGTGCTAAATAAGCATTTTGGCAACGGTCAATCAGCAGGCCTTGTAGTGGGTAGGATATTGTTTTCGCCGTGGTCGTGGGTTCAAATCGCCGTGGTGGCATAGTTTTTATACCCTTGCAAAGGGTATTATAAAATTGTCCGGATGTTTGTAACGCATAGAAGGAAGCATCTCCGACCACATAAAGTATATATATTCTTGATCAGCACGTTGAGTTGATTTAGCCCTGTCCGTCTGTCCGTCCGTCTGTCCGTCTGTTTCTATGCTATCTCCTCCGTCAGTTTTAAAGCTATCCTCACCAAATTTTGCACGAAGTCTTTTGGTACAAATACGCTGCACATTTGTCGGAACCGGCCGGATCGGATGACTATAGAATATAGCTGCCATAGGAACGATCGGTTGAAAAACTAGTCTTAAAGGGAAAAACTTTTTTGTTTTTAATGGAAATGCCTCCAAAGTACGTATTTCTTAGTTTACTATCCCTTCCTATGATTTCACAAAGTTTGGTCGAAATCGGATGACTATAGCATATAGCTCCCATAGGAACGATCGGTAGAAAAACTAGTTTGAGTGAAGAAAACTTTTTTTGTTTTTAATGAAAACGTCCTTTTTATTGGCATACACTTATTTTATATACTTTGGACACATTTCTACAAAGTTTTATCAAAATCGGATGACTATAGCATATAGCTGCAGTATGAATGATCGGTCGAAAAACAAGTTCTAGGAAGAAAAACTTTTTGTTTTAAATCGGATTGCCTCCAAATTTCGTAATTAACAGTGTATTATGCTTTTCCATGATTTCACCAAGTTTAATCGAAATCAGACATCTTTATAGTATAGATCCCCTAGAAAAGTAATGTCCAAAAAGTAGTCTTAGAAAAGCTTTTTTGTTTTCAATGGAAGCTGCAAGGGTATACAAAACTTCGGCCGAGCCGAAGTTAACTTTCCCCTATTTTTTTATTACTAATTTTTATTTGAGATGTTTTGAACATTGCCTATATTTTTTAAAATGCTGCGTGGTCCGAAAATCCAATATTCCATTTCATTTCACTTTATCTTTTTTAAACGGAGAAAAAGAACCAAACCATGACCAAGTGTTCATAATTTTAGAACGACACTTTGTTTTCTGTTTAGTTTAACTGATTAATAATTTTATTTAGGTACTCAAACTATATCCTTAGCCATGTTTTTGGTAATAATAACATATAACATAGTTGATCACAAACTTTAAACATATTTTGTTGTTAGCGATCATCATCATGTCGGACTCGTCGGTCATTTTTCAAGACCCAAACTGAGAACGAGTTTTCTTAATTTGTTCGTCGATTTAGAACGTTTGGTATACTATTAAGAAAGTGGTCTTGTTTTAAGAACGGAAAAATCAAGAAAGTATTGGGTGTAAAAGTAAGAAAATGGGGCTGTCTTTCAGAACGCCATTTTTTTCTGAGTGCACAAGAACAACTGTATAGGCTGAAAGCCTTAGCTATTAATAGCATTTGTGATTTGCCAAGCACAGAGATGTTTCTGATTTCTCTGATCTTACGACTTACAAGTTCTTATTTTTATCATTCGTTTGCTGGTTTTTTTCCTAAAAAAGTACCTATAGATTTCATTAAATTTTGCTCTCTAAAGTCATTTTAAGGGTGCAAAGTGTAAACAAAGATTGCATAAGAACCCATAACAAACTATGTGGGTGTAATTAACAGTAAGTTTTTTCTTTGCATTATCAAAGAAACCACAAAAGTAATCATAGAGAACAATTTGTCACATAACGTATGTCACGTAACGTATCATAATGAGTGAAATATAATAAACACCAACATTTATTTTTCAAAGAATCTGCTCAAAATATATAACATGATTGCAGATCGTACTAAAATTAGTTGTGTTAAGAAACTCGAACGGGTTTCGCAGATTTTTGAATTTTTATGATTGTCAAAAAAACGCACTTCCGTTTTCTGTCACATAACGTATTCCTTTTTGTTTGCCAGTATCTTGGGACCTTCTCTTTCTACAACTCGCAGCTTATACATTAAAAATATTGCTACTAAAATGCTATTCAAAAACCAATATGGACAAATTTATTTGACAATTTTTATTTGTGTTTGTTTTATGATGAAGGTTAAAAAATTCGTACGACTGTCTCGTGCGTGCTGTAGAAATGCCCATATGCGCCTCATGCGTATAGAGCGCGGGCAACTCTGAGTAAGACAAAAACTTCAAGAGTTTTGCTCAAGCCCAATTCACACGACCTGATCTCTCAGGTGAGTTTGTTATCTGAGTATCTGTCAGCCCGTGCAAACAGGAGTCTGAGCCTACTCAGCTGAGCGCTCAGGTGTAATAGAACCGGCTCAAATTGAACTGACCGCACAGCAGAACGCTCAATGAACCATTGGTTTTGCAACTGATTCAACTAAGCTTCTCAGATATGTGTAAATGTTGAACTAACTTGCTCAGCTGAGTTTTTTGACACTCTGACCTGAAAAACTCAGCTGAGCGATCAGGTCAGATCGACTTAAAATTTTGGGAATATATTCGTGAAATGTTAAACAATAAGATAAGAAATAAAAAAAAATCGATCATGCGAAAGTGCAAACCCATATTATCATCTCTTCTATCCAAGAAAAAAAAAATAGAATCCCATTAAACCATATTAAACAGGGTTTTAGCGAAATTGAATAGTTTTTTTTTTTAGCTTTTTTAACAAAGAGGGCCCACCGATATTTTCATGCACAATTTTTATACTCTGTACCAAAGGTACACAGAGTATTTTTCCTCACCCTCCGGTCCGCACCAGGTTCTACAATCTAATCAAATTTGTTCCTCATCTGTAAATTTGCCGACCGAAGCAAAGGAACCCTGCGAGCAATCCTACCTGGTAGGTTTGCTATTGCCAATCGTCGCCGAACGGTCCGTGATGACACAGTATTCCCAATTTCATTGGCAATCATCCTGAAAGACTTGAACGGGTCGCGTTTAATCAACTGAACCATGCGATCGTCGGTCTTAGATTATGATTTTCTAGTTGCTCCCCGAGTTTCACCTATTTTTTCCGGTTTTAAGGCATTGGTTACGAAGTTTTTAGAACTTTTCATTAACATGGCAATGGATTTATACATTTTTCCTTCATCTCGGAGTCGTCGAATTAGCCTTCTCTTCTCCGCACTGCAGTGGCGACCACGGCCCATCTAATACCATTTTAATGGTTATTAACTTCCCGTTTAGTTATATTTTCTTAATACCTTACCTTCTGCAACCAAAAATTTGTATTTATAAACTACAGGTTAATGTTTTCTTTCATTACCTATTTTATTGACCAGCCGAGTTTGCAGTCTCACCAATTAAACATTCCACATTTTTTTCCAGAAGCTAATTAATTCCGGGAATTCACCCAATTCGTACCGAAACAGTGTGACCATATTAAAAAAGTATAGCTTCCATATTAAATGATATATTTATATCGATTTAAATCGATATACATATATAAAAAAAAATTCACACCTATTATTTTGTCCATGAGTGTATTTAGTAATCAGGCTTATTTCTCGATCCGCCAAAGGAATGGAAACGATCGGATGAACGATAGTAAGTATAGGTAATCGGCAAAATTAAACTCAGAAATTTTTGCTGTTGTTGCTACAGCTGTTGTTGTATTTCGGTTCAAAGTTGACCAAAAATTTAAAAAATAGGCCTATGTTTCACATGATTTGTTGAGAACGGATTATGCGAAATTAAAAACTTATGTGGCTATGGTGTGAAATAGGATATTGGGGATCATTCAAAAAATAACGGACAACAAATTTTTTTCGAAATACGACGATACAACCTACCGACACAAAAAAAAATTTTAAAAAATAAACGTAACTTTTTTTAATTGAAATTTTCCTGGGATGTTTTTAACACCCTAACACATAATTTAAGCCAAGAAAACAAATTCGAAAAAATTTTGTGAAAGGTATACAGTACCCTTAAAAGAATTTTATGGTAAAAAATAGTGGAAGTTAACTTCGGCTCGGCCGAAGTTTTGTATACCCTTGCACCTTCCATTGAAAAAAAAGGTTTTTTAACTAAGACTTCTTTTTGGACCTTACTTTTCTATGGGATCCATACTATATAGATGTCTAATTTCGACCAAACTTGGTGAAATCATGGAAAAGCATAATACACTGTTAATTACAAAATGTGGAGGCGATCCCATTTAGAACAAAAACGGTTATCTCACTAGAACTTCTTTTCCGACCGATAATTCATACTGCAGCTATATGCTATAGTCATTCGATTTTGATAAAACTTTGTAGAAATGTGTAAAAGTATATAAAATAAGTGTATGCCAATGATAAGGACGTTTTCATTACAAACCAAAAAGTTCTTCTCACTAGAACTAGTTTTTCGACCGATAGTTCCTATAGTAACTATATGCTATAGTCATCCGATTTCGACCAAACTTAGTGAAATCATGGGAAAGGATAGTAAACTAAGAAATAGGTACTTTGGAGGCTTTTCAATTGAAAACAAAAAAGTTTTTTTCACAAAAACTAGTTTTTCGACCGATCGTTCCTATGGCAGCTATATGCTATAGTCATCCGATCCGGCCGGTTCCGACAAATGTGCAGCGTATTTGTACCAAAAGACTTCGTGCAAAGTTTGGTGAGGATAGCTTTAAAACTGACGGAGGAGATAGCATAGAAACAGACGGACAGACTGACAGGGCTAAATCAACTCAGCTCGTCATGCTGATCAAGAATATATATACTTTATGTGGTCGAAAATGCCTTCTTCAATGCGTTACTAACATCCGGACAATTTTATAATACTCTCTGCAAGGGTATAAAAATAGGGGAAAGTTAACTTCGGCTCGGCCGAAGTTTTGTATACCCTTGCAGCTTCCATTAAAAACAAAACAGGTTTTCTAACTAAGACTACTTTATTGGCTATACTATATAGATGTCTGATTTTCACCAAACTTGGTGAAATCATGGTAAAGTATAATACACTGTTAATTACGAAACTTGGAGGCGATCCTATTTAAAACAAAAAAGTTTTTCTCACTAGAACTTTTTTTCGACCGATCATTCATACTGCAGCTATATGCTATAGTCATCCGATTTTGCTAAGACTTTGTAGAAATGTGTTTAATTATATAAAATAAGCAAATACCAATAAACAGGACGTTTTCATTAAAACAAAAAAATTTTTCCTCACTCGAACTAGTTTTTCGACCGATCGTTCCTATGGGAGCTATATGCTATAGTTATTCGATTTCGACCAAACTTTGTAGAATTGTGTAAAAGTATATAAAATAGGTGTATGCCAATGATAAGGACGTTTTCATTACAAACAAAAAAGTTTTTCCCACTAGAACTAGTTTTTCGACCGATCGTTCCTATGGCAGCTATATGGTATAGTCATCCGATCCGGCCGGTTCCGACAAATGTGCAGCGTATTTGTACCAAAAGACTTCGTGCAAAGTTTGCTGAGGATAGCCTTAAAACTGACGGAGGAGATAGCATGGAAACAGAAAGACAGACGGACGGACAAGGGTAAATGAACTCAGCTCTTCATGCTGATCAAGAATATATATACCTTATGTGGTCGGAGATGCTTCCTTCAATGCGTTACAAACATCCGCACAATTTTATAATACTCTCTGCAAGGGTATAAAAAAATTCTAAAAATATATTTAGTTTCGTCGTTCTTTAAGTGCTGATTTAATTTCCCATTTTTTTACCCTGTTCTCATTAAAAATGGGAAAAGGGGAGAAGGAAACATTTCCGACTCCATAAAATATTCTTAACCAGCGTCAAAAGCTGAGTCGATAAAGCCATGTCCGTCAAATTTTTTTCATGAAGGTAGGTGTATACCATATCCAAAGGAGGTACTAGACAAATGGTGAAACTATTTCTCCAACCTGCTAAGAGGCGATGATGAACACAATGACGCCTCTGGAGAAGTAGTGGAACCACCAATCAATGATATAGAAAAAGGCTAAAAAATAACAAATCAGCTGGAGCCGATGAGCTGCCCGCTGAATTGTTCAAGGCTGGCGGCGAGGAGCTGGTAAGGTGCATGCACCAACTCCTATGCAGAATTTGGTCCGAAGAGAGTATGACCGAAGATTGGAGTCTAAGTGTTCTCTGCCCAATACTTAAAAAAGGAGACCCTGCAATATGCGCCAATTACCGCGGGATCAGTCTCCTACCCAATGCATATAAGGTTCTGTCATGTATCTTATGTGAACGTCTAAAGCCGAGAATGAGCGAACTGATTGAACCTTATCAGTGTGTCTTTAGACCTGGTAAATCCACCGTAGACCAAATATTCAAATTGAGACAAATCCTGGAGAAAACCCATGCGACGAAAATCAACTCCTACCATCTTTTTGTTGATTATAAAGCCGCTTTTGACACACCGATAAGGTCAAAGTTCTTCGAAGCCCTGTCTACTTTTGGTATACCAGCAAAGTACGTTCGACTTTGCATGATGACGTTGAGAAGCACACGAAGCTCCGTCAAAATAGGAAAGAGCCTCTCCGAGCCGTTCGATACCAGAAGAGGTTTTAGGCAGGGTGACACCTTATCATGTAACTTCTTTAATCTGCGGATGGAGTATATACTGCGCCAGTGCCCAAATGCTAACAGATCGGGCACCATCTTTTATAAAGATGTAATGCTACTTGCATATGCCGATGACATTGACATTATCGGCATATCCGAACGGGCGGTAAGCAAGGCGTTTTCAGAGATTGAGAAGCAGTTAAAACGCATGGGCTTAGCGGTAAATGAGGAAAAGACGAAGTTCCTAGTCTCAGCACGCAGTGAGCCTACGCGTCTTGGACAATCTGTTGCAATGGGAGAGTACAACTTTAACGTTGTAAAGGACTTTGTCTACCTCGGAGCCAGCGACAACAACATCAGTCTGGAGATCCGAAGAAGAATAACTCTTGCAAACCGATGTTACTACGGGCTTAGTAAGGACTTCAAGAGCAGAGCCCTCTTTCGGAAAACGAAAATTGCGCTATACAAGTCGCTTATCATCCCAGTCCTGCTATACGGCGCAGAAGCATGGACAATGTCATCAACGGATGAGGCGGCAATTGGCGTGATCGAGTGAAAAGTCCTTCGGAGGATTTATGGACTTCTAAACGTTGGCGGCGAATTTCGCATCCGAATGAATCACGAACTGTATGAGCTAGTTAAGCGCATAAAACAACAGCGGCTGCGCTGGCTTGGACATGTTACTCGTATGGATGAAGAAGCTCCAGTAAAAAAGTATACAGGCGGAAGGCGAACGAATTAGGGAAAGCAGGAGGTGTAGGACGACCGAAACTTAGTTGGGAAAAACAGGTGCAGGAAGACATAAAGGCGCTTGAACTGAACAACTGGTGCCAGCTCGCACAAGACAAAGGCGAGTGGCGGGCATTAATAGCAGCGGCCGAGACCGTAGAACGGTTGTGATACAAATATCGGGCCAAATAAGAAGAAGAAGGTGTATACCATACCCACAAAAAGTTGGTTTTCGATTTGGAAAATTTTAAGATCGGAACAAAAACACCTAAGTTATGTATGAAACAATTTTGCTCTATCGAGCGGGGGTACAGCATCGTCAGCTGCCAAAACACATAAAATGAAGGGAACAGGGTATTTTGGAGTCGAGCACTCGACTTCAGCTCCCTCTCTTATTTAAATAGCTGCTTTGTGTAAAATAAACTTACAATTTACAATGAGGAAATCCTTAATAGTATAGAAATGTGGAAGGCTTGCGTGAAGCGTTTTTGTGTTTTCTTGCGTAATTAAACAACGTCTTTTACATATGAATGAGTGAGAATTAGTTCGCAATTGCAGGCGATGTGACATTTGCAAACTGGCGACCTACCTTACTATAACCCAACTCGAATAGATATACCGGTTGCAGGGTGAAGAACGCAATGTCCGAGTAGAGGGCAAAAGTGATGCCCAGCACAATATTTACATAGATGGGTTGCTTGAAGAGCGTCAAATCCAGGAAATCCACAATGGTGCGGCCGAAGCTCTTCTTATCAACAGCTGCTGGAGCAGGTACAGTGGAACCAACCTCTGCAATTGACGGTAGTGGTGGACCACTTATAACGGACACTCGCCTAGATGCCTGCAGACTGTGCATCATTTGGGGCGAGGCATCGCTGACGATAATCGGGCCCGACCAATTGCCCAGGCTAGTGATGCTCGATGCGCGACTGGAAATAATCTTCAGTGTCTGGTCCTCTGCATGGGAGACACGACGCGAGCCACTTCCGAGATCTTTTCCAAGATGATGGGGATTCGTAGTCACGGTGGCAAACTCCAACTCACTCACTGTCTTTAGCGGTGTCTCCGGCTGCACATGAACGACCACGGGAGGCTGTGGCTGCTGCTGGAGCTGCAGCTCCTCCTCGGTAAGAGGTAGACGACGCATATGCCACTCCACAGGATGCATAAGCAACATGCCCAGGACGGCATGGGCATTTAGGCCTGTGAGGACCAGCAGGCACCCGCGAAATCCATACCATTGCATCAGCTTTTGCATTACAATCGGATACAGCATGGCACCCAATCCGATCAATGTTTGGGCAAAACTCATCCACAGAACTCGATTTTTCACAAAGTAATTGTTAAACGTCGTATAACTGGTGGGCACTATTAGGCCGAATCCTGTGCCCTGAACCACGCTGAAGGCGAATGTCAATTGCAATGTTGAGTTGGCAAAAAGCTGGATTCCCGTACCTAAGAAGTACAAGAATCCACCAGTTAAGCCCACGGCACGCAAGCCCCAGCGACGAAATAAGGAGCCGGAAAATAAGCCCGCAAAACTCATGGAACAGAAAAAAGCACTTGTAATGACGGCTATGGCACTAGTCTGAGCCCCTATGCTCTTGAGAAAATCACCGAAGACGAGGCCAAATGAGGGCAACGCAGCCAGAGCACTGATCTGAGGAAATAAGAAGATAGGTAAGTTTAATATTTAGCAATCAATTCGGTTATGATTTGGTAGTTTCACATTTCGCCTTCAATTAAAAAATGGCAATTCAAATAATATACGGCCCTAGTATAGGGCGTCGTGGAACATCCGGTGCGAGCGAAGCTCTTTACGAAAGATAAACTGATTTGAAATTATTATACTTGCAAAAGAATGTAGAAAGTTTTGAAAGTCGATCGTGGTCAGCAAAGATAAAGATAGTTTTGTGATATTGGTGCTGAAATTCCCATTTTGACCATTTATTGTCATTTTTTGAAGGTATTCAACATTGATTTTTGATTTTTTATGAAATCATTGTATCAAACTTTAGCTTTTAAATAAATGTTCCCAAATAGTTCTACGATTTTTTAAGCGCAAATATTACAAAATAAAGTAATGGATTGGTTGCAAAGTCGTAGGTTTCTTTCGAAGCATTTGAAGATGTTGGAAGTTCTTCGGAACTACTCTTCATCCTACGATCTTTTAGAGATGCGTGCTCATTTTTCATTGTGTTCTGACCGATACTATTTGACAGGAATTCGTCCCTTCTAAGACTCGGGCCCAATATAATTACTGTTTTAGTCACTGTATGATCACTGTTTGGTCTCTGTTCTGGTCACTGTTTGGTCACTATTTTGGTCATGGTTCTGGCTATCGTAAGAGTTCTTTTCTAGGCACTTAAAGCCAAACATTGAACCAAAACAAAATTTTCGATTACCTACCCAGCAAGCAAAGTTCGGAACGCTCCAAATTATGTGTCTGAAAAAGTGGATCTTAAGGGGCACACCTAGTGTAGTGGCCTAAAAAAGGTGATTTTTGGGAATTTTTATTAATAAAAATACTTTATCAATTATTTCAAAATTTTACGAATATATTTATACATGTTTCAAGAATATACAGTGAAATTTTTGAAGAAAAAAATTAAATATTTTTTAAGTTATAGTCGATCTCCAACGGCGCGAAAAAAAGGTCCTTCACTGCTGCAGTGATTCCGGCCTTCTCCGTGGATGAAATCTAAAAAAAAAAAATTCTCACTAAACTAGATAATATTGTCTGTACAATGACCTACGATAAAGAAAAAAATCAAAAATTGACAATATGGCGGCGTTTTAAAAAAAATAGTCGAATTTTACCCACAATTTTGGTCGTTTTTGGCCTGCCAAAATTCGATTTTTTGATCAGATCAAAAATCGATAGGTCATTGTACGGAGAACTATATATAGAACATGTAAAAAAAATTCGATAGTGATCGGATCATTTGTTTTTGAGTAATCACTGCAGCAAATTCGGAAAATGCTGTTTTGAGAAAAACGCGTTTAAAGATAAAATGATCGTCTCTCTTGCTGCCGAGCGGCTGCTCTTTAAATTGCTATAACTCAAAAACTATTTGAGATATCGATTTGAAATTTTAATATGTTATTTTTAAAGGTGTAATCTCCCGAAATATGAAAAAAAAGAAAAAATCGATTTTTTTGAAATTGCACACTAGGTGTGCCCCTTAAGAGCGTTTTTGGATTAAACACATTAATTTGAGTGTTTTTGGAGCATATTCAGTGCTCTCTAAGATCGGGCTCATAAAAATCACTTGTGTCTAAGCATTTTCCGTGTTGAAGTAGGCAGGTAATCGAATATTTTGGGTTGATGCTTTGCTTTAAGTGCCTAGAAAAGTCTTTTAAGAGAGTTTTATATGCTTCATTGGGAGGGTGAAAGCACTTATATCTGTGTAAGAAAAGATTCAGACTAGACTCAGAATACTTCCACATTTAGTTTGACCGTTTTCAAAGAAAAACGAGAGCGTAAGTTAAAGTCGGTCCTGCCCGACTTCGATATACCCGTTACTCAGGGCAAATAGTGTTTAATAGCCTTTCCCTATGTAGCCTTTCCCTATGATCATTTCAACATTATGTGAGAAAAACGCACGAAGCGCCAAAAAGTATGCAACGTTTATTATAACCTTTATAACTCTTCCATATATTATCCGATCTTTATGAAACTTTCAGAAATCGTATATATTGGGTAAATACACTACACTGCAAAATATGAGCTTGATATCTTTAAAATTATAGGAGTTTTTCAACATTTTTTATTGTGGAGGTGGGAGGGGGCGTGGCCAAAATTTGAAATAAACTTGATCCGCGTAGGGACAATGGGAGTATACATACAAAATTTGGTGGCTCTAGCTCTTTTAGTCTCCGAGATCTAGGTGTTCATACAGATAGACGGACATGGCTATATCAACTCGGCTGTTGATGCAGATCAAGAATATATATACTTTATGGGGTCGGAGATGCTTCCTTCTGCCTTTACATACATTTGCACGACTTCAGTATACCCATTTTACTCTACGAGCAACGGGTATAAAAAGTTCAAGAGGCCACTTTTAAAAAAATCGAAAAAAAAACAGTTTATCGATAATATCTCGATAACTATTCGATTGATTTTTTCACACCGATTTTCGTGCTCAGCTGGTCAAAATACTTTAGAAAACGTTGCTTTGGTGAATTGGAGGAAGATCGCCTTCCATTTAGTCGAGCAGTGGTCAGCCAAATGGTCAGAAAAGAGGCGTCATCTATTGGTCAGTTAGTCTTGTGAAAATCATTTAAAACCTCTATTTATATAAATTGAAAGAGCTGCAATTATATATAAACTTCGGCTGGACACGAATGATTGTCTCGAGCTCATCAATGGCTTACACATTTCTTTTTAAATAACTCCATGAATAGAAGTCAATATCGCCATTTTCAGTGTCAACTATTCGATCGACTGTTTGGCAGTATTGTCAATATTCTTTAAGTCAATTGCACTTTAAGCGGAAACAAATGCAAATCCTCCTTCACACATACGCTAACCGCTTCTCCCACTGTCCCGTGCTCATCAAAATTCGACTCCAAAGTTAACAACTGAACGACTATTTTCAATCAACAGCGATCATTGCGTAAAGTCATGGCTGAAATTTTACTAAAATTTTAGATGCATTTTTTTCAAGACAATCAGTTGATAAATTTGACATTATTCAGTGTTTACGCACCGACATAAAATATGGCACCCGTAAAATATCGCACCCTGGCGTACATAATATACATATATGTAGATAGAGTCGGATAAGCATTCTTCTGGCTGTTATGAACATTTGCACAAACTTTTGTACCTTTGATACACAAAATTTATTTAAATAAAGATAACAATGTTTCTCTTGAGGAACTTTTAAAGTTTTAATTCGGTTGCAACTAAGCAACAAGATCGAGTTTATCAACATGGTAGATCTACAAAGCAAATATTTAAGGCATATTAACCATTATACAAACTGCCGTTCGGATTCGGCGTTTAACTGTAGGTCCCTTTCACTTGTGCGAAAATTAGAAACACACAAGCCAAGAGATTGAGAGGAGCTCGGCTTTGGCCATTTGGAGCTGTGACTAGCCATTTTACATTACATTACATTTACATTATACAAATTGTAATCAACATTGGTTTGTCTAGGATGAAAAGTAAAAGTATTGCGTTGTTTTACAGTATTGAAAACCAGTTCCAAGCCGAACCGAACCGACTGAAAAGTCCCTCAGTTTTAAAATACGGAGCAGAAATTTCTGCTAATATGTCGGAACCGCCGGGATCAGATAACTATTTCTTATAGCTGCCATAGAAACGATCGGTCGGAAAATGGGTCTTACAGCCTATTTCGACTAACACAAGTATGTACATAATTTGAATGTACATTTTTTCGAATTATACCTCCTAGACCAGAAATACGCCCATTTTGTTAATGAAATTGATCAATTTTCAAAAAAATTTACATTCAAAATATTTACATATAAGTGTCAGTGGAAATAGGCTAATAGTGAGAAAAAGGCTATAAGTGAGAAAAACTTTTTTGTTTTCAATTTCAGCGTTCCCGATCTCATCGATTATTAAAAATTTATGCTTTCGAATAGACTTGCAAAATTTGGTCGGATAGCATAATTTATCTCATAGCTGCCATGGGAACGACTGGTCGGAAAATGTATCTTAGTGAGAAAACAATATTTGTTTTCAATGCTAGCGCTCTTTAAATCGGTCATTATGGCACAAATTTGAAATAAACTTGATCTGCGTACAGACAATAGTAGTCTACATACAAAAGTTGGTTGCTCTAGCTCTTCCATTCTCTGAGATCTAGGTGTTCACACCAGTGTAACCATTTCAGCTAATAAGTTGCTAGATCTAGCATTTTTAAAAATGGAAATGCTTTTAAACTTTCGGAAATGCTATTAGCTATAAATATTATTGAGACGAAATAATGCCTATTAATTTGGTTTGAAACCTGACCATTCATTGCTATAGAACTTTCGCAGAGTAAAAAGTCTCAGAAGTGAATTTCGGAGTGATAGTTTAAGGCATAATCATTAGAAATAGATCCAGTTAATGAGTAATCTCAGTATTGTTTCACTATGCATGAAATTTTGTACTAAAATTTGTGCCTAAAAAGCGTACGTCATAGAAGATTGCATTGCCTGTGTTAAATTCATGACCGAAGAGCAAGTAAGGGAAGCCATGTTTTTAGTACCAACTTTTCCAACTCAGTGCTTATTTGAGTACTGACTGTACTGTACTGACTTATTTGGTACTGAGCCCACCAGACCTTTTTTTTCGCGCCGTTGGAGATCGACTATAACTTAAAAAATATTTAATTTTTTTCTTCAAAAATTTCATTGTATATTCTTGAAACATGTATAAATATATTCTTAAAATTTTGAAATAATTGATAAAGTATTTTTTTACTAAAAATTCCCAAAAATCACCTTTTTTTTTAGGCCATTACACTAGGTGTGCCCCTCAAGTTTAACGACCAGATATTTTCATATTTATATTTAGAAACAAGTAAGGGAGCTGCAGTCGAGTGCCCTGACTACAAAATACCCTGTTCCCTTGATTTCGTGTGTTTTTTCTTTACATACACAGACACTCACACATACACATACTCCAACATACACACAAACGCATGGAATGCGGCCGCGCGCAATAACTGACAATGCAAGACCCCCCTCTCTCCCACAAGCAAAATTGATTCGTATATAACTTCGGTGTTTATTGTCCGATCTTAGTGATCTTTTCAGAATAGATAGATATTGGGCCTTACTTGTTATATGTAAAGTTTGGAAGGTCTATCTTAAAAATTGTGGATCTAACAGTTTTTTGCTCTTAAAGGGGGGAGGGGGAGGAATTTTCCAAATCTGAAACAAACTCGTATTGAATCGGGCATTCACCTATCTACATGCAAAAATTTGTGGCTCTAGCTCTTATAGTCTCTGAGAAACACGCGTTCATACGGACAGACAGACAGACGGACAGACAGACAGACGGACAGACGGACAGACGGACGGACAGACGGACAGGGCTAAGTCGACTCGGCTGTTGATGCTGATCAAGAATATATATACTTTATAGGGTCGCAGATGCTTCCTTCTGCCTGTTACATACTTTTGCACAACTTCATGATCCCCCTTTTCCCATTTTCAATGGGAACAGGGTATAAAAAATGACAAGAACTTATTTCTAGGATCGCCCAAATTTCACACGAAATTTTGAAAAAATTTAAAAACCAAACATAAGCCCAAAATTTTTTAAGGATAACGTCCCGAATAATTGATATATCAATCAGTCTGGATTCGAAAACTATTTCTTTCCAGACTTTCAAGATTGGTAAGGCAGTCTAAAACTTGTCCAATACACGCTCCGAATCTCTGAACTCCATACTCGATGAAACTAAATAGTAAGCTTTACGCCTCGAATTTGTTTAATTTGATAGTTCACTTTATCCTTAGCACGAAGCGTGTGACTGGCGATTTTTTAATTATAGACTATTACCCCCTAAAGACAATCCACTCCGCTCCGACATCTTATGAAAAAAGTAATCCTAGGAAGTAAACCAACACAAAACAACCTACAAACAGCCAAATTTCTGTTCAGGGATCGTTTTAAATTTTGCCGAGTCTCAAGCCCTAAGCCATTTCTTGAGTATAAAGTCCCAGTTTGCTCTTAAGTTTGAGTCTCAAGCCCTAAGCCATTTCATGAGTATAAAGTCCCCGTTTGCTCTTAAGTTTGCGCGAAAAGAAAATTTTTCGAAGTTGCCAATGTGGCCGGGTGGATCAGCGGCTGGTGTGCACGACCGCTGTGCGGTCGTCGGTTCGATCCCGCCTCGGAACATCTAATGAAAAGTTTTTTTCTTTAAATAAAACTTTACACCCGGTCACGCCTCTCTGCTGATGGCGCCAGCTTTGTAGCAATTAGCCATGAAAAGCTTCTCAAACTGCCGTTCGGACTCGGCGTCAAACTGTAGATCCCTTTCTCTTGTGCTAAAATTAGAAGCGCACAAGCCAAGAGATTGTGAGAGGCTCGGCTTTGGCCCTTTGGGGCTGTGTCAACGTGACAAGCCTTGGAGCTGTGTCAACTAGACAAGCCATTTTACTTTTGCTTTTAAAGGATAGTCCGATAACGTGTTGGGAACTCCATTATTTTCTTGGATCGCCCTTAATTTCACCCCATGTAAACTCTTAAAGCCTTTTGTTGAGTATAACGTCGCAATTTACCCTGAAACTTGCTCGGAAAGTTATTTTTCTTAGACTTTTGAAGTTGAGGCAAGTCCAAAACTTCTTTTTGTTCTAAGATTACCCTTCATTCCATCATACCTTAATCCTTTAAGCCCATTCTGAAGTCTTACATTCAACAATATCAAAGTAATTGCTTAGGACTATTGAAGTTGCAGAAATTTGGAAAACTATAAGCCTATGTGGGACATACTATTTTAATGAAAAATAAAGTTGGATTGAACACAAAAAAAGTTGGATTGAACCAACTCTATTTCGTCTAGCTAATCCTTTAAATATTGAACATTTTCTCAGAGAAAGCTATTTTATGCCGAAAAACTTTTCAAAATATTAAAGCTCACCTATAGTTCTTTCCGCCGAACTTCTGCTTCAATATTTCAAATATAATGATTTCTAAAGTGATATGTGTCTTTTCGACCATTTCGATACTGAATTCCTAGAATAGTTTGAATAGTTGGATGTGCTTGCTTTGTCCATAATGATATGGCTAAAGTTTGATTAAGGTGAAGAAGCTCGACAGACTAATGAGAATATCGTCCCGTAAAGGAAATGATATGTGCAAACAAATCTATTAGCAACTTCCAAAGAAGGAATGTTAACTTATGACAGGCATATTCAGAGGTCGGTGGACAATTGCATGTTTCAAAATGGTTGGGTGCAACATAAATCCGGCATCAATAAGGACTTATCGTTGCAGTTCGTTCAAAATTCCCAAAATTTGTGAACTGGTTTGCATCCCTGGTTAAATAATATCTCAACAACAAAAAAAAAGAGAAGGCTAAGCTAACTTCTGATGTGCCAAACCTGTAACATCGAAAAAAAATGAAAAAAAAAGTTTTTTTACTCTGACCTATTTTCAGACCGCTCGTTCGTATGGGAGCTATAAGCTATAGTCACCCGATTTAGACAAAGCTTTGTAAAATTATGTAAAAGCATATAAAATAAACAAATACCAATTTTTAAGACGGTACCATTAAAAACAAAAAAGTTTTTCTTACTAAGACCATTTTTCAGACGTATCTTTTGTATGGGAGCTAAGCCATATAGTTGTCCGATTTTTGCCAAACTTGGTCAAATTATGAAAAAGCATTTAAAACCAATAAATACAAAGTTTTGAGATGTTTACATTGAAAACCAAAAAGTTTTTGTTACTAAAACTTGTTTTTCGACCGATCGTTCCTATGGGAGCTATAAGATATAGTCATCCGATCCGGTCGGTTCCGACATATTAGCAGCGTGCAGTAAAAAGAAGGCTCTGTGTCTGAGAGACTAGTTTGCGTAGAAACAGACAGACAGGCGGACAGGGCTAAATCCACTCACCTCGTCGCCGTGATCAATAATATATATAGTTTATGGGGTCGGAAATGAATATTTCTATGCGTTGCAAACTTCTGGGCAAGGGTATAAAAACGAGAAAGCAAAGCTAACTTCGCCTGTGCAAAAGTTTTCATACACATATCATTCCTATGGCATTTACAAGAAGTAGTCATCCGATCCGCGTAGTTCCGACATATTATCAGTGTGCAGCTAAAAGATGACTCAGTGCAAAAACTCCAGCTCGATAGCGTCAAAACTGAGGGACTCGTTGGCGCAGAAACAGTCAGATGGACAGACGGATGGACGTACAGACGGACAGACTGGGGAGATGGTAAAAAAAAAGGGTGGCTTGTCATCAGAAAAATGACTAAGAACAAGATTCTTAATTGTTAAGAATGTCGCTATGGCCCGAACTAGAATAAAAATTTTTTTTTTTGCGAAATATTTGAATGGTTGAATGTGACGAATGTTTGAAAGAATTATTTATTTGTTCCATTTCTTTCCAAGTTTTTATTTTTTTTTTAAATACTTAAAGTTATCTTCTGATCTAGAAAATTTTTAAAAAAATTTTTTTTTTTCATTTGCTTTTTGTTTAGATATTCAAATATATTACCCCAAGAGGATTTTTCAAAATTCGGAATACTTTCGGTGATACAGTCATTTTAGTGACCCAAGGTGACCAACATTTCCTAGCAACTGCAAACTTTAAACTCGTTTTTCTCGAAACCACGTTTTTCAAAATGGTTCACACCTTTTCTCAAGTTCTACTGGACAAATTTTTGATGATGTATGGCTCAATGGACGCAGAATTGCCATGGCTATCGCCCGAACCTCAATCATTAAAAAAAAATATATTTTAATCTGTACCAGAGGTACACAGAGTATATTAAGTTTATGCAAAAGTATGTAACAGGCAGAAGAAAGCATATCCGACCCTCTAAAGTATATATTTTCTTGATCAGCATCAACAGCCGAGTCGATCTAGCCATGTCCGTCTCTCCGTCTGTCTGTCTGTCCATCTGTTCGTATGAACAAACAGATGTCAGAGATGGTAAGAGATAAAGGTTTGACATGTATGGGATATATGCTTCTTATACTTGCAGGCAGATCAAGTTTATTTTAAATCTCTGCCACGCCCTCTCCCGCCCACGCAAATTGGAAAACATCTCATATCTCCCACAGTTTTATAGATAGCAGGTTCGTTCCTTCTGGACATATTTAGTTATTAGAATTATTTATCGATCCACCAAAGGAATGAAAAAGATCGGATGAACGGTTGTAGAGTTATAAGAAAAACAAACAATTATATGGGCAGCACCGGTCGCAATGGTGATAGGCAGAAACTTAACTGGTACACCGTATGTTATAGTCGGGCTTGACCGACTTTCTTTCTTGTTTACTACTTTTTTTGTTCACTGGACTGCAAAAAAATGGTCAAAAATCGAATTCTTCTTTTTAAATGGCCACAACTTTTACAAATACCATTTATTTTTATGATTCTGTTTCGGGGCATAAAGTCATTTATACTTAACAGTTTCCTCTTTTTCCGATTGCTTTCTGATAATGGGAACTCCCGGAACGTTGTGAACCATCAACACACCTTTTTTAGAAGACCCTGTTTTTTGAGCAGTCCTCGAAATCACACATTTTTAATTTTCTGTTTTTATTGAATTAAGCAACCGAATACAAGAAACAGAATTACAAAACCTTTTCCTGATTTCTTTCCACAATTTTAAGAAAAACAGGTAAAATTCAGTCGCCTTAAACAATTTAATTTTAACATGGTTCAAGTTGGGCCAAAGTGGGATATATGAAATAGGCCCACACCAAATTATACCTTTACACCGTTTTTGAACCTAACCTAACCGCTTATTCCAGCTGGTGTACCGAACCGCAAACCGAACCGGCTTCCTTTCAGAAATGCTGAACCGAACAGAAAACCACGAGTCTGACGAGTTTCAAGACGTGAATCGCTTTCTTCTTGCCAATGATACTTATAAACAAGTCTGCAAACCACTGAAATTCTGCAGCACGCTAAGGTTCGGCTCGCGGACCGTTTCTTGGAGCCCCTGAACCCAAGGTTCTGGTTCGAACACTTGGTTCGCATGAGAAAAGAAAAGTTTTACTTTTGATTTGTTAATTCGTAACAAATTATATTTATATAGCTTTCTCTACATATGCTTAATCATAATATTGATTACTAAACTAAGTGTTATTATCAAATCCATTAGATGACATTAACAACTTTTAGAAACTGCTAAGTTTAAGTTAATTAGCGTTATATCTTCCAGGAGCTGTTCAACTATTCTAGCTCCTAAGTCAGAAAGAACAAACTTAAGTGTTGAAAATGCTCTTTCAACTGATACCTGAGTCGCTGGAACGCTGAGTTATGGTAATTTCAAAACATTTGTCGATGTATGTGCTCTTGGACAATTTTCAAAGGAATCTATAACATCATTCACAGATTTAATATGAAATTTGTTTATCGTTTAAATAAACTTCTCGTCTTCGCAATCAGACGTTGAGTCATTAATTGACGAATTTTGAAAACTCTCATTTAGCTTATTTTTTGGCGGCGGGCAATTGCAGAAGACTTACAGGATTACGTGTTGTAAAATTTGTGTCAAGTATACTTAATGGTTATAACGATCCGGCATCGCTAAGGATGTAGAGGGTCGAACCAAATGCCGTACAAAAATTATCTTAGGGAAACGATGCCAAATCACTAATTTAAAAGCAACGCTGCAAACCGGTCCGGAACCGAACCCCTGAGAACCGGTTGGCGCTTAAGCATGTCTGCAATGTGCTGCTTTGCACCTTTTTTTTGTCAGAAGTAAGCAAAGTTTGAAATCTTGGGTCTAAGATCACTGCAGCCAATATTGGTACTAAACTTATAGTGGAAGAACGTTTTTCGAGGCAATTAGATAATAATAAACAAAGTTTTGTTGAAGATTTTCGATCAATTGCTTGACATGAAAACCAATCGTAATAAAAATCATTTGGTAGTAATTGTGAATCCTGCAGTTTTACCGATGTTTTATAAATTGGATGCAGCAAATAACATACATATTAAACAACGTTCTATTCTGATGATCTTAGGTGGAGTTCTTTTAAATAAATTTGAATGCAAAAATCTTTAAGAGTTAGTAAGCGTCACACAGTCTAGCACTGCTTTATTTAGTTTTTATACTCTGTACCAAAGGTACATAGAGTATAATAAGTTTGTGCAAAAGTATGTAGCAGCCAGAAGTAAGCATCTCCGACCCCATAAAGTATATATATTCTTGATCAGCATCAACAGCCGAGTCGATATAGCCATGTCCGTCTGTCTGTCTGTCCGTCTGTCTGTCCGTATGAACGCACAGTTCTCAGCGATGGTAAGAGATAGAGGGTTGACATTTATGGGACATATGCTTCTTATACTTGCTGGCAGATCAAGTTTTTTTTTAAATTTTTGCCACGCCCCCTCCAGCCCCCGCAAATTGGAAAAAAGTCATATTTTTCACAGTTTTATAGATAGAAGATTCGAACCTCTGGACATATTTAGTAATCAAGATTATTTATCGATTCGCCAAAGGAATGGTAAACATCGGATGAACGGTTGTCGAGTTATAAGGAAAACAAACAATTATGGGCAGCACCGGTCGCAACGGTGATGGGCAGCACTTCGCAGGTACAGAGTATGTTATAGTCGGTCTTGACCGACTTTCTTCCTTGTTCTAAATGCAATAGATTTAACATCTTCTGAGTACTGATTTTTTTACAAAGTGTGCGAACTCTACTGATGTCAAACTGAACTTCCCCAAAAAAATGGTTAGCCACTAAATTAGAAGTGTGTGCAGCACAACGAACTGTAATAACAGAGTCCTCCAGAGAATCTATTGAGGCAACTTCGTCATCGTCCAAATCAACAAATACTTTTGGGTCACGTGAGCAACTTTCTTCGGTCTTACATTCTTCATCGATGCATTCCTTTTCTGCTCTGCAGTTGTCATTTAAAAGTTTTTCTGCTCGAACCATTATCGACGGTAATAGTATAAATCTGACTTAGAGTAACGTCGTAGGATTGGAGAACTTCTTGAATGGTAGCAGTCAGATTTGGGCTCGTATGTTGGACAAGGACCTTTTTCATCGCTAGCGTGTAAACGCGGATCTCGCCATCTTTGTGAATCTGGCGTACATATGACATGTTTGGATGTTTGTTCATACCTACATATGTATTAAAGTGATTTAAGCTATTAAATTTGTGGCAGCTATCACGATTCATCTACCAAGAACTGTCATCTCAAGCTAAAGTAGTAAAATGGCGCCAAATTTACATAAATACTTTCATTTTTTTCTGTGGTTATCTAACGGCAAAGTACTTAGTGGTGGGCAGCAAAATCAAACACAAGAGCAGCATAAATTGCGCGGCAGCGGTTTGCCTTTATATGTGAAGATTAACAAATATACTCGGATATTAGATCAGTAGTCTCACGTTAAGCGAAGGAAACCTTCTGCTCGATCTAGTTATCATAATTTATCTTGTTACTTTACATAAAAAATCAACCACGCCTAGTTAAAATGCAATCGTTTATACTTAAATCTCCAGAGATTGCCAATTTTTCCTTGAATGTATCGTTTAAAAAATTACTTGAATTGGTAAACCGAACCCCATTTTTCGAAAAAACGGTCCGGCTAGGGTTCGGGTTCGATGAACCAAATTTAAGGTTCATGGTCCGGTTCGCGACTGGTTCATGGTCCGGTTCGCGAACCCCAAAAAAACCTGAACCGGTTCTCAGGGGTTCGGTTCCGGACCGGTTTGCAGCCTTGCTTTTAAATTAGTGAATTTGCATCGTTTCCCTTAGATAAATTTGTACGACATTTCATTCGACCCTCTACATCCTTAGCGATGCCGGATCGTTATAACCATTAAGTACGACTTGACACAAGTTTTACAACACGTAGTCCTGTATGTCTTCTGCAATTGCCCACCGATCTCTTAATAAACCTGTCATCAATCTGCATTCTTCAAAGTAAATAATTGATTTGTCGTCCTCTAGTGGACAATATTTTCAATTTTCTGTACACTCAAAAAATATTCTTTCTAAATTTTAGGAAATGGTGATCCTAAAATACATATATGGAATATTAACAGCTCATGTGTAGACTAAAATGAAAAAATTTAGGCAAAAAATTGTAGGCTCTGTTAAGCCTAAAGTCTGGGACCATTTTCCTTAAAATCTTTGCTGTATACAAATATATATATATATGTATATGACATGTAATTGTTTTAGCGACTTATTATTTCCGTTGTCCGGATATAGAAGTTCTAAGTTGGTTCTTAACGTGACCAGTTTTTTAATAGCACTTACGTGGGACTTAAATAGGGTAAACCGCATTAAAAATAGTGTAAACCGCGAGTTCTTTATTCCATCGAGGACTCACCCAAGGCGGGATTATATTTAAACGCTCCCCTAAGCTGACGGAAAAATACCACTTGTTCCACATAATCGAAGTGCATAGAGACAAATCTGACATTTAACAATGATTAGTAACTAGTAGTCTATTTGCGATTGTCATAAGTAATCAAACACACATCCGACTTATTTTAAAGAATATTTTTGATTATTTTCAACATTTTTATTAGGAAAAGACGCCAATACCTATATGCTCTGTTAAATAACTATATAGTTTGACAGGCAGCTGTGTGGTGTAGAGGTGATAGACTCGGCGTCTGTTCGTTGAGATCGGGGTTCGAGTCCCATTGGGGGGAACCTTGATCTTTTTTTTATTTTGAATATGCCTTTCCTTACATTTATTCTTATTCTTCATTAATATTTAGTGGCCCCAAATTTTTTTAAAACTAATAATAGCTTATAGAAGTATATTTTTAATTAAAAACAAAAAAGATAGTCGGTCAAGCCCGACTATAACATACTGTGTACCAGTTAAGTTTCTGCCTATCACCATTGCGACCGGTGCTGCCCATATAATTGTTTGTTTTCTTTAAAATTCCTTCAGCGGATCGGTATGGAATCCCGAACACTAAATATGTCCAGAGGTTCGAACCTTCTATCTATAAAACTGTGGGAGAAATTACGTTTTTATACCCTGTTCCCATTGAAAATAGGAAAAGGGGGATAATGAAGTTGTGCAAAAGTATGTAACAGGTTTAAGGAAGCATTTGCGACCCTATAAAGTATATATATTCTTGATCAGCATCAACAGCCGAGTCGATTTACATGTAGATGGGTTCATACCCGATTCAAAACGAGTTTGTTTCAGATTTGGAAAATTCCTCCCCCTCCCCCCTTTAAGCGTAAAAAACTGTCAGAGCCACAATTTTTAAGATAGACCTTCCAAACTTTATATATATCAAGTAAGGCCCAATATCTATCTATTCTGAAAAGATCAATAAGATTGGAGAAAAATCACCGAAGTTATATACGAATCAATTTTGCTTGTGGGACAGAGGGGGGTCTTGCATTGTCAGTAATCGCGCGCGGCCGCGTGCCATGCGTGTGTGCGTATGTTAGAGTGCGTGTGTGTATGTGTGAGTGTGTGTATATGTGTATGGAAACACAAGAAGTGAAGGGAACAGGGTATTTTGTAGTCGGGGCA
Source organism: Lordiphosa collinella (assembly GCA_018904265.1). Lineage (NCBI taxonomy): Eukaryota > Metazoa > Arthropoda > Insecta > Diptera > Drosophilidae > Lordiphosa > Lordiphosa collinella. The sequence goes on from JAEIFV010000052.1 coordinate 366,874, forward strand.
CTCGACTACAGCTCCCTTACTTGTTTTGATATTGCGGGGGCGGAAGGGTCGTGGGCAAAATTAACTTAATCTGCCTGCAAGTATAAGAAACATATGTTCAATACATGTCAAACCTCTTTCTCTTACCATGGGTTCTGAGATCTGTTTGTTCATAATGACAGACAGACAGACGGACACTTTTGCACAAACTTAATATACTCTGTGTACCTCTGGTGCAGAGTATAAAAAAATATTCTAGCATTTCCCCCGTGTGACTCGAACCCCGATCTCTTCAAACAGGCGCCGAGTTTATCATCTCTACACTACACAGCTGCTTGACAAACAAGAAATTTAAGAGAGCATAATAATGTCTGCGTCTTTTCCCTTTTGAAAATATTAAAATAATAATAAATTATCGAATGAAATCTTTATAAGTAGTTGGATTATTTTTGAATTATTTTTGATTTGTCGCACCCTCACGCGTGAGGTGGATAGCCGAATGTGTTGAGATGTCGCTTTTGCGGAATAATATGTATGATCATTACACCGAGTGTCTCGAGTTCGATTCCCAGTAAGGGAAGATCTATTAAAAAAAAAATAAAATAAAAATAAATGCGTAAGAATAATAAATCTACTTCACAGAGATAAAGAGAGAAGGCCAAGCCAACAGAATAAACAACGGTTTTTTTTTTATAAAGTGAGCACAAAATGTTCATTAAATTTAAGGTAGTTCTTACCTTAAAATCTAGGTAATTTTTACCTCAATTTTAGGCCATAAATGGCACAAAGCCCTTAGGAATAGTATGCCCCAAAATTAAGGACCCCTTGGCCTTGGATCCTTTTTAAGGTAATATTTCCTAAACTTTTAGGTAATTTTTCAACTTCTTAGGTTTTTTTTTTTTGGCTTAGTACTTCTTTACCTTAGATCAATCTTAGCCAGGACAGCTTTTTCTCATATAATATGATGAATGGGTGTGAAAAATGCATGTTACGTATTCTTTTCTAGCCGATATTCTCTGAATTCAATTTCCAAAGTGTGCGAAAAGTCTTACGCCAGACATCATAAAATTTCATAATGTGCCTTTATGAACCACTGAACTGAAACCGCGGTTCAGTTAGGTCCAAAAAACATGTAATGAATCAAACCGGCGCGGCGGTTCAAAAACTGTGTGAACCACTGAACCGAACCAGTAATTATTTTTGAGTAGTTTGAGTCCCTGGTACATTTCTAAAAAATAAAAAGGTTTTTTTTTCAAAATTCTACGATAGAACACCCCCTTATGGATGGTTTCCAGAATGCACGAAAATGAATTTTTATGTCGAACTTCACATTAATAGAAACACTTCTGATCTACTTTGAAATCGGAATGCTTATGAAAAGCAGTCTTATTTAAATGAAGTATTGTGCCGAAATAAATTTTATTGTCATCTGGAATCAAGTCTTAAAACTAAACAAATTTTTCGTATTGTTGTTGCGAGATCACGAATAAATTCCACTTTCGAAAAGTTGTCGTGGAAGTGGAATTGAGAAAATCCATTTAAATCGTTCTAAAAATAAGTTTTGGTCTTAATCATCTATTTTCTTCCACTTTTTAGGATTATCTATCTCGAAATTTCGGAATCAAGTCTAATTATTTCGCGTACTGAGCATCACCTTTGTGAATGTTTCAAGATAATCGTTAACTGCCCAAATTTGGATTAATTTGACTAACGAATTGCTTTCAATACACTTACAAAAGGAAGTGCCATCCCAATACACACGAGGATGCCCCATCCTCCGTCAGGAGCTTCCAGTTTATACGATTTGATTTTTTTCTCTCCAGTTGCTGCCATATTCAATAACGTGTTGAGTCTACTTTGAACGTTGGGCAATAAGTGATGACTACGACACTTGCGACTCATCTAGTGTGACTGTCTCGTGCTTGGCTTCTTTTCACCCTTCTATGCGCCCCTCATAATCATCACCATCATTTTGTATATCTTGGTATCTTACATCCTATCATAAAACTCAACGCGTTGCCAGTAGCACTGTCTTTTATATCACCTCACTTTTATGACCTAACTAAGCGGCAAGTCATATCACAGTTGAGCATCTCGATAAGATTACCCCAAGTAGTTTTGTGGATCTTCCACTACTTTCAGTTCTGTTTGACTGCATGGGAAGCCATTTCTTTTTAACTAGTTACCTTATCGATTCTTATATTTCTGGGCTATTTTTGGTGATTTTACAATTACAAATCATTTTTACCTTCCATTTCTGATGCTCTCAACTATGCTTTTTATCAGAAACAGGTTTCTCTATCTGCTTACTGATAAGAAAGCGCAAGTAGAAAAACTAACAGAAAACTAGCAAATCCCCGTGAGATTTATATCTGTCCTCGTAGGTTTCCTCTATTCTGAGATTTTTTACATGATTTATACCAATCTAAATTTATTTTTCACGCATTACATTTGTTTTACCTAGGCCCAACTGGTGTTCTACATTGCCCCGCAGACTAGATAGTTTATGAGTTGGATAATTATGATTATCACTAAGGCGATACCCACCAAAAGGAATCGCGCAGCAACTAGCCCACCGGAAGGTGCTTGTTTTTATCTATTTTGAAGATTTCCGCACCGCCGCGGCGCTCAATATATTCCATTCCCATAAAAGGCATTCAATTCAGTTTATATTAATTTGCTAAGTTTATAAGTGCACTTCCAATATATTTTATATATAAAAAAACCAATGCAATCTGATGGCTGGCCTTTGTACGTAAGTTATAAAAATAAGTGCAAATTCAGCTGTAATGACTTACTTTAACTACCTAGTCCTAGTTTGCAGAATGTGGTTCCCAAAAAAATTATATTTTTCATTCTACTTTTTACAAGGGAAAGTTACTACATATTTTTTTGGTATAATGGAAGATAAGAAAGGTGTGAGTGTGGCTAACACTCACGAGGCCTTGGTGTAAAACATGTTGTATAGGTTAACGATATCCTACGCCTTTCGCATACTAGTGAATGTGTTACATATACTCGATACTCAGAACTTAATACTAAATAGCTTAAGGCCAAGTATATAGCTTTCATAGTGGTTACGATGGCCGGAGTGGCTCAGTGGTTAGTGTGCGCGACTGCTGAGCATGAGGTTCGTGGGTTCGATCCCGCCTCGGAACATCTAATGAAAAGTTTTTTCTTTGAATAAAACTTTACACCCGGCCACACCTCTTGCTGTTGGCGCCAGCATTGCAGTAATTAGCCATGAAAAGCCTCTCAAAAACTGCCGTTCGGATTCGGCGTTAAACTGTAGGTCCCTTTCTCTTGTGCTAAAATTAGAAGCGCACAAGCCAAGAGATTGAGAGAGGCTCGGCTTTGGCCCCTCGGGGCTGTTGTCATCTTGACAAGCCGATTTTACTTTACTACTTTTACTTACAAGTACACGATACTAAGTAATCGATTCTAAGTTCTCGATAGTAAGTACTCGATAAAACGAACTCGATTCTCAGTATTCGATACTAAGTATACGATTCTTAGTAATCGATTTTAAGGACTCGACTCTAATTACTCAGAATTCGATTCTCAGTACTCGATTCTAAGTTCTCGATACTCAGTATTCGATTCTTAGTACTAGATACTCAGTACTCGAGACAAGTACTCGTTCAGCAGTATTCAAAACACAGTACTCTATTCTAAGCTCTTTTTTCTAATGGGGGAAGGCGTTCAAAGTCCAAAAGTGTAGGTATCATGTCAAGTCAAATTTTACTCTGACTAAAATCCCCGTACAGAAATCAAAGATGTTCAACAACAAAAATCTGTATGAAAATGGTATCTACATTCTTTGTTCATTTGCTCAGAAGGATAATGGTCAATGTAACATGAAATCGTCCCTTCTCTGAGGTGTGCTTTTGTCAAGCGTAATCCGCCAATTATAAAGCAAAGAAAAACTCAAACGCAGACAAACTACATTTTCCGAACGTGGAATTGGCAGCTTATTCTGATGGGGGCCAGCGTAGGGTCCTGTGTGACAGTGTTTAATGACAAAATATCACCCTTAACAGCAAAATATCACCAAATATTAAACGGGTTTGTTAGCGTGGTTTTGCTGGCATTGAAATTTATTTGTATGTATTACTAGTTAACTATTTTGAATTTCCAGAGAGGGGGATTGAGATAAAATAAATATCATCTGATTAACTTAACATTGACAAAAAGTAACTTTAAATTGACATCCATTGTCATTTATTAAAATGTCGACTAATCCGTATTTAACAGGGTTCGGAATTGCCCGCTCCTGCGGGCTGCGGGCAGCTCAAACTCGCGACTTGCGAACTGTTGCCCTCGGCTCGGGGCAACGTGCCACAGTTCGCGTGCAGCGGGCCAGGAGTAGCTCGCTGCCCCCTAGGATATGCCCGCGGCTCTGGGCTGCTGGCATTAACCCGCGAGCAGCGGGCTGTTGCTTGCCTGCTGCCAGAAAACTGTAGCAAGTTGGACCGGGCAAAGGGAAACTGCCCCGGGCAAAGGGAAACTGCCCCGGGCAAACGGCAAAATTCCGAGGAAACTATGTCGGAGATCACCAGGAATTGGAAGTTGATTTGTAGCTATTATTAAGTCGCGAAAAAATACCAAAGAGGATACAAAATTTCAATGATAAACCAGAACGAAAGTCGATCAAGCCAGACTATAACCTACTCTGTACCTGTAAAGTGCAGCCCATCACCGTTGCGACCGGTGCTTCCCATAATTGTTTATTTTCCTTATTACTCGAATATCGTTCATCCGATCTTTACAATTCCTTTGGCGGATCGATAAAAAACCTGATATCTAAATATGTCCCAAAGAAAATTGCGGAGGCGTGGCAAAAATTTAAAATAAATTTAATCTGTCAGCAAGTATAAGAAGCATATGGGCATTTCCAAAGCACGCTCGCAACAGTCGTACGAATTTATTAACCTTCATCATAAAAAAAAACAAAGAAACATTTTTAAATAAATATGTCCATATTGGTTTTTGAATAGCATTTTAGTAGCACTATTTTTAATGTATATGCTGCGAGTTGTAGAAAGAGAAGGTCCCAAGACTCTGGCAAACAAAGAGGAATACGTTATGTGACAGAATATGGAAGTGCGTTTTTTTTTACTTTCATAAAAATTTAAAAATCTGCGAAACCCGTTCGACTTTCGTGACCATCGCACAGCCTAAACGGTAAGAGCTAGATTGCTGAAATTTGGACAGGAGTTTCCTTATGTGGTGAAAGTGCATACTAAGACGGAAAAGCTGGAAAAGCGTCGGGAAAGTTTGTATTGGGAAAATTTTATTTTTCTTCGGTAAGGGAAATAAATTGAAATGTGATTTTCCGATGCTGGAAAATTCGACCGTAGGGTCGGAATATTCCCGGAAAAGCGTCGGAAAAGTTTGTATGGGTAAATTTTTATTTATCATCCGATTGACTTGAAATTCGGTTTGTGAGGAGAGTAAGTGAAATAAATTGAAATGCGATTCTCCGAAGTTGGAAAATTCGACAGTAGGGTCGGAAAATTCCCGGAAAAGAGTCGGAAAAGTTTGTATAAGTAATTTTTTTTCATCCGATTGAAACAGGGTTGGTAAGCGAAGTGTACGAAATAATTCGAAACGTATTTTCCCGATTTCGGAAAATCTGCCCGCAAGGAAAATTCTCGGAAAATTCGATAAGCAAAAATCTATTTTTCGTCCGATTGACTTGAAGCTCGGTTTGTAAGTATAGTAGATGAAATGAATTGAAATATAATTTTCTGATGTTGGAAAATTTGACCTTAGGGTCGGAAAACTCATGGAAAACTCAGCAGCCAAAACCCGATTTTCATTCGATTGGCTTAAAACTTGGTTTGTAAGGATAGTAACGACAACGAGCAACGATAACGATAGCGATAAAGATAACTATAGCGGTAACGATAACGATAACGATAGCGATAACGATATCGATAGCAATAACGATATCGATAACGATAACGATAACGGTAGCGATAATGATAACGATAACGATAGCGATAGAGATAGCAATAGCGATAACGATAACGGTAATGTTACCCAAAGCCGGTCGGAAAAGAAGAAGCGCGCCGGGATATATGCTAGTGTTACTATATATTTAGAGCTGATTCGTTGAAAAAGAAATGTTGGTGTATTGTATATTTGACTCATTATGATACGTTACGTGACTTACGTTATGTGACAAATTTTTCTCTTCTATTACTTTTGTGGTTTCTTTCATAATGCAAAGAAAAAACTTACTGTTAATTGCACTCACATAGTTTATTATGGTTTCTTATGCAATCTTTGTTTTCACTTTGTACCCTTCAAATGACTTTAGAGAGCAAAATTTAATGAAATCAATAGGTACTTTTTATTTTCTGTACCAGAGGTACACAGAGTATATTAAGTTTGTGCAAAAGTAGGTAACAGCCAGAAGGAACAATCTCCGACCCCATAAAGTATATAAATTCTGTCTGTCTATCTGTCTGTCTGTCTGTCCGTATGAACAAACAGATCTCAGAGATTGTAAGAGATAGAGGTTCGACGTGTATGGGACAAAAACTTCTTATACTTGCAGGCAGATCAAGTTTATTTTCATTTTTTGCCAAGCCCCCTCCTGCCCCCGCAATTTAGAAAAAACGTCATATCTCTGTCAGTTTTATAGATAGAAGGTTCCAACATTCTGGGCATATTTCGAAATCAAGATTATATATCGATCCGCCAAAGGAATGGTAAAGACCGGATGAACGGTTGTCGAGTTATAGGGACAGATTACAGAGTATGTTATAGTCGGGCTTAACCGACTTTCTATCTTGTTTAAGAAAAAAACCTGCAAAAGAATGATAAAAAAATTTTGATTGCTCGACTTTGCATTTGAAAATACTGAAATGGAATGTGATTAAATTTAAGATTGGCTTAAACTAGTTTAATTTAATTGTTTCTTGATAAAAATATGACCGAAAAAAGTGTTTTTAGGTACTCTTAATTTTTTTGGTCTCGGTGGAAATTTCTGTGGAAATACCCATATGTCCCATACATGTCAGAACTCTATCTCTAACCATCTCTGAGAGTTTGTTTATACGGACAGACGGACGTGGCTATATCGAATCGTCTGTTGATGCTGATCATGAATATATATACTTTATATACGTCTTCGATATACCCGGTTCTCATGGGAATCTATGTTTCATAGCCTTTCCTTATGTTAATTAACAGAGCATTACATTAATGTAATGCAACGCTTTTTATATCCTTTTTAACTTTGCAATTTATTATGAGATTATAGATATTGGCCATATACACCACAAAATATGAATTTGACATCTATAAAACTTTTGGAGGAGGGGGTGTGGCCAAAATTTAAAATAAACTTGATCTACCTGCAGATAATACTTGTCTACATACAAAATTTTGGTTTGGTTTGGATGAGATCAAGGTGTTCATACAGTCGGACGGACAGACGGAGTTGGCTATATCGATTCGACTGTTGATGCTGATCAAGAATACATATACAGCAGTGGCGGGCGCGAGCCAGACTCGCGAGTCTGGGAGTTATTCTGCCGGCGCTCTGCCGCGACACCGACAGGGTAAACGGTCGTGTGGCGTCGGCAAGCGTCTTCGGCTTAACTCGTGCGCGGTGTTTTGTTCGCTTCGCGGAATTTCGACCACGAAGCGCAAACGAAAATCAAATCAACGAAGCAAGGTCTCGCTGCGCAATTTATTATATGCACTGACAAAAACTACTTATAATTGTGAGAAACCAATTTACTGATACACATTTAGCGTGCCTTTTACGATTTAAGGAACTTAGGGGGGAAATTAATTTAGATAAACATTTGAAAGGTGAATAGTTTTATCTTCTGTTTTTCATATTTCCGACTTTTTTATTATTATTGTTTTGTAGTTTATGTTATTTATTTCAGTATTTAATCATTTCAGCTTTAAAATATTTTTCAAGAAGCATATTATTTTGTTAAGTCTGATGTTTTATTTTTTTGTTTTTTTCTTGTTATTTAGTAATTAATTATTCGGGCCTGTTCCGAATTCCGAAAACGAGTGAAATTGCCGCAAATCGAGTTGATTGCTGTTCCGAATTCCGCAAATCGACAAAAATTGTCGTTTTCAAAACGTGCGCTGCAGAGTCAGCGGAATTAAAAGTAATTGCAAATTAAAGCATTAAACTACTTTCCCAATATGATAAACTAAAAATTCGAAATTAGTTGAACATTTTTAAGATCGTTTAACATCATTACTTAATCTGTTTTAAGTTTAAGTATAATTTTACAGAATTTTTTTATAAACTTCAATAAAATATTGCATAAAAAACAAAACCGAGCGGCCGTGAGCAAACCGAGCTGTTCTGAATTCCACTTTACTTTTTAGTCGATTGCGGCCTTCAATCGGCGGCTGCTAGGGTTGCTGCATATGAATTTATTTAATCGGACTGCACTTTTTCAATTTCACTTAGCTATGTTTAACCATAATTGATATGACATATTCAAATGAAATATTTAAATACTGGTTTAAGTAAAAATAAATGGATTCAAAGAGTAAATAAGAGCTTTATAAATTTAAATTAGGGAGATGATGACAACTCTGTCTGCTGACGATAAACAAACACGTACGCGGGCCAGCCAGCCAGCTGTTTTCGAAACCGAGTTCGAAAAGTCGAAACGTAACCATATCGTTCGGAATTGGGAACAGCAAATAGTAAAACGCTCGCTTTCGTTTCGTTTTTACTTTTTGAAAACGTTCGGAATTCGGAACAGGCCTGATTATTTGCTGTTTAAATTGTTGTTATTTAGTATCTAATTATCAATTTGTTACATCTGATGCTTGAATTTGCTTTCTTATTTATGTAATTAGTTATTGAGTAACTAATTATTTCATCATTAATATATTTAGAAAGACGCAAATCATTTTGTTAAGTTTGATGTTTGCTTTTTTCTGCGCAGTGCAAAGCATTAAAACGTCACGCACGAAGCCAACTTCGTTTTTTTCTTACGCACACAAATGCAAGTCTTACATGTCATTGCCCAGCCAACCAGCATGCGAGCATTTTGCGAGACTATCGCAGAATGCTCACAAACGAGCTCGCATGTAAGCAAGGAATTAGAGTTCATTCTTATTATCGCAGAGCACTCGCTAGCGAGCTCAGAAGCGAGCCAGCATGTGAGCATTTTGCGTAATTACGAAAAATATAGAGTTTGGGACCAAAACGCATTGTAAAAATATTGAAAAAATATAGACAATGTTAAAAAACTCAAAAATAAAAAACAAAAATTAAAAAAAAACAAGATAAATAGGTTTTAATTTAATGCCTAGAGTTTGATTCGAACCCATGACCTCGCCGTTGCAAGGCAAATATCTTGCCATTCGACCACCTGGGCGTGTTGATTTCGTTCTTCACTGTCATTTCGCCAGCGTCACGCGCGACCTGATTGTATCGGTGAGCGTTAAAATGTCAGTCATTCGTGTAGAGTGCCGCGGTCCTGAGTTCGAGTCCCAGACAAGGTGAGTCGGCGGGCCGAGTGGGGCCGACACTTCGGGCTGCTCACAAATAATTTTTTTTTATTTCAAATAAAAAACAAATATTTTAAATGACTCGCAAGTACTATCAAAAAAGTCTCGCAAAAGATACCGCTTAAGGCTACGCTAACCGTATTGCTTGCGACTATCGTAAATGATACTTTCACTGCCACAAACTGAACGACACATGAATCATTTTACTATCATTTCCCGACTCGTAATTCACTCGCTTGGGATATCGTTTGCGAGCGTTTGGTTGGCTGGGCAGTGACATGACAAAAGGCCTATATCAAAATTAATCGTAGTAAGCATCGAAATTAAACTCAAAAATGTTATGGGCGCTTATGTCCACATTAAATTCGGACATATTGCCCACATTTCATCGGACTTTTCGCCCAGGTTAATTTGAGGTCCTGCAGGGTACATAACAAAATATGTGCCTCTTGCATATCAAAGAAGAGGAGCAACTTTATAAGTTCATAACTTCTTCATGAGGAATGGGGCGACTTTTAGGTGAATTTGCTAGCCGAATGATGTCCCAAAATCGCCTGGTAATCTGGCCGATTGTGATGTAGCGGGTATGTCTGCAATACCGTCTCGGGGCATCTAAACTGTCTCTTTTGGGAAAATTAGAAGCACACAAGCAAAGAGATTGAGAGGGAGCTCGCTCGGTTATGCCATTCGGACTGTGTGCGAATCAGACTGTCGGTTACCGAATATACCGAAGCTGATGACTGACTGAAATCGCCTGGCGGATAGCTCACATTTAGTGCACAATCTCTGGTGAAGCAGTGTGGATCGGTCAGGCCGATGGTTACCGTAAACCAGAGGCCGGCACGTCGCTATCTAATGGTCACAGGAAAGCTCTCAAAAGCAGCGGCTTACACACAGTATAGACACTATAAGCGTCGCTGCGATGCGTGTTCGGTTCTTGTTGAGATGCGTTGCGATTGAATCAGTTTTTGCGCTGCTCTTACACACACCAATGCAAAAATGGGATTTAGTTTTCCCGGCCCCTGCCCTAAACTCAAGGCCGAATGGTTAACAGAGAATATGCAGGCCCAAAATAGCCTGTCCTGCGGCTGACATTTCATTTATAGTCCCTGATTAAGCCGGGTATCCAGCAACGCAAAACCAAAAAATTCCTGCCAAAGTTCATATGAAAAAAATTGTGCCAGGAATTTTCTGTTTACGATTTCGTTTGTTTAGTATCCTGCAACTTGACCAAAATCCACACATTGTATAGATAGCGGCGTATCGATAGCGGCGTTTCTTAAGCGTGTGTGGAACCTAAAACAGCTATTGCACAGCTCAGAAATATATTGTTGACAATTATTTTGGATGTGATGAGCGTATAGATCAGAGGGAGGCAAGAAATACATTTACATTTTTTCATTGCAATGCATTGGTGTGTGTGAGAGCAGCTCAAAAATTGCTCTCAATTTCAGTAGCAACGACTGCGTCGCGGCGTAGGAAAGCAAGCAACGCAACGGCGCTTATACAGATTATACTATGCGTGTATATACGCGAGATAGCAAGCTGCCGGCCCCTGGTATAGATGGAGGCAAATGGGGGTGGAGAACAAAGCAAACGGCAGATAATGTTTATATAAATATAATAGCGGTTTCTGTTTTGTAATAGTTTGATTCTCCCTTATTGCTACACATGCAGCAGATTCATTTTGCCAAGGTTTTGACCCGGCTGCTGAGCTCTTATTCTTATCTTGTATTTAAATGTAATAGACTTTTTTTAATTGGCTACCAACCATTGAGTCTTACTTCTTTTACGGGCCATACTGGAGAGTCTTGCTCAGCCCTCGGCCCAATAATTTAGAGCGAATTGTGAGACCAATGTGGCTGATGTCGAGGTGTGTTGTCATCACACCCGACCGCTCAATCAATAATAATCCACTATCTACAATGGTAGACCGAAGTTAATTAAACGTTATTTTGTTTAAATTTAATTAAATTCAAACTTGGCCAAAATATTTTACTTAAGTTCCACAAAATCAAAATAAATAGCAAATTCCTGGCAGGAACTTTCCGCAGTGCTGGATACAGGCCTTTACCCTAAACTGGCTTCCGGATGTTTACCTATATTTGTATGAGCGTCAAGGAGTACTGTGCCAAACCGGTCACCTGACGTCTTGCTTTCGGCAGCTCCTAGCACAGAAAAAACTATCGGGTACCGAGTCTGTGGTTTATCAACCCTGCGTGCATACCTAATCTTGCAACAAATTGTAATCAGAATTAATATTCTTTTACAAAAACATATGAAACCCAGGGTTCGGAATTGCTCGCTCCCGCGGGCCGAGGGCAGCCACTGGCTCGCAGCACGTGGCTCAGGGCTACGAGCCAGAGCGCGTGGGCAGCGGGCCAGCAGCAGCCCAAAAACAAATGCCCGTGGCACGAGCTGCCCTCATCTGCCCTAAAAAAAAATGCCTGCGCTCAGGGCGTCTGCGTCATCTCTGGCGTATGTTTCAAAGGCATATTTTAAAGCTTGGCGACACAGCTTTACACCAGTTGACAAGCGACTTGCCGCACTCAGACTTAAGGCAAAGTATTTTAATATTAGTCTTATCTGTGCGCACGCCCCGACAGAAGAAAAGAACGATTCGGAAAAAGACGAATTCTATGAGCGCCTAGAAGACCTATATGAGCGCTGCCCCGATCACGACATCAAGATCGTGCTAGGCGATTTTAACGCACAAATCGGGAGAGAAGAAGTTTATCGCCCGACTATCGGCCGATTTAGCCTACACGATGATTCCAACGGAAATGGTAAGAGGCTAATAGACTTCGCTTCGGGCCGGAACATGGTCATTAGTAGCACCAGATTTGAACACCGCAACGACCACAAGGCGACCTGGACGTCCCCTGGTCAATCAATACGAAACCAGATTGATCACTTTGCGATAGACGGACGGCACTCTTCGAGTGTTCTAGACGTACGTGTGCGCCGAGGAGCCAATATTGACTCGGATCACTACCTTGTTGCAGCCAAAGTACGCACACGGCTCAGTGTGGCTCATGCCGCACAGTCTAATACACGCCGAAAGCTGAACGTTGAGAAGCTGCAATCGCAACGGACATCCCAAGCCTACTCAGCAAAACTCACCCAGCTGCTCAGGGAAACCCCACCTGGCCCTCCTGGTGTTGACGAACAGTGGAAGCATATTTCACACTCTATGAGTACAGCTGCCAAGGAGATTCTCGGATTCGCCGAAAACTCCCGAAAACAGTCATGGTACGATGATGAGTGCCGCCGCGCTACTGCAGAGAAAGACGCTGCCTACAGGAGAACTCTGCAGTCGGGAGCAACGCGGGCTGTTAATGAGAGATACCGGGAGAAAAGGAGAGAGGAGAAGCGCCTTTTCAGAAGGAAGAAAAATGAGCAGGAAAAGCGCATGAGGGAGGAAGTCGAAGTGCTGTTCGGAAGGAGTGAGACTCGAAAATTCTACCAAAAGATTAGGCAACTAACCGAAGGTTTTAAGCCCAGAGTCACACTTTTGAAGGACGAGCACGGAAATCTGGTCAGAAATCCGGAAGTGGCACTAGACAAATGGAGAAGCTATTTCTCTAACCTGCTGGGAGGTGATGACGAACACAATGCCGCCTCTGGGGAAGTAGCGACACCACCAATCGATAACATAGAGATAGATCCGCCGGACCATAATGAAGTCTTGTTAGCCATAAAAAGGCTAAAAAATAACAAATCTGCTGGCGCTGATGAGCTGCCTGCTGAATTGTTCAAGGCTGGCGGTGAGGAGCTGGTAAGGTGCATGCACCAACTCCTATGCAGAGTATGGTCCGAAGAAAGCATGCCCGAAGATTGGAACCTAAGTGTACTCTGTCCAATATTTAAAAAAGGAGACCCTGCGGTTTGCGCCAATTACCGCGGGATCAGTCTCCTTCCCATCGCATATAAGGTTCTATCATGCATCCTATGTGAACGTTTAAAGCCGAGAATAAGTGAACTGATTGAACCTTATCAGTGTGGCTTTAGACCTGGCAAATCCACCACGGACCAGATATTCACATTGCGACAAATCCTGGAGAAGACCCAAGAGAGATGTATCGACACCCACCACCTTTTTGTTGACTACAAAGCCGCCTTTGACACGCCGATAAGGTCAAAGTTCTTTGAAGCCCTGTCTACCTTTGGTATTCCAGCAAAGTACGTTCGACTTTGCATGATGACGTTGAGAAGCACACAAAGCTCCGTCAAAATAGGTAAAGACCGCTCCGAGCCTTTCGATACCAAAAGAGGTTTTAGGCAGGGTGATACCTTATCGTGCGACTTCTTTAATCTACTGATGGAGTACATACTGCGCCAGTGCCCAAATGCTAACAGAACGGGCACCATCTTTACCAGAGATAACATGCTACTTGCATATGCCGATGATATTGACATCATCGGCAAAAGCGAATCTGTGGTACAACAGGCGTTCTCAGAGATAGAGAAGCAGTCAAAACTTATGGGCTTAGCGGTAAATGAGGATAAGACGAAGTACCTACAATCAACGCGCAGTGAGTCTACGCTTGGACAATCTGTTGCAATGGGAGACTACAGCTTCCAGGTTGTTAAGGAATTTGTCTACCTCGGGACGACGATTACCAGCGACAACAACACCAGTCTGGAAATCCGAAGAAGAACTACGCTTGCAAACCGATGTTATTACGGGCTCAATAAGGAGTTCAAGAGCAGAGACCTCTCTCGGAAAACGAAAATTGCGCTATACAAGTCGCTTATCATCCCAGTCCTGCTATACGGCGCAGAAGCATGGACAATGACAAAAGAGGATGAGGCGGCAATTGGCGTGTTCGAGAGAAAAGTTCTTCGGAGGATTTATGGACCTCTAAACGTTGGCGGCGAATTTCGCATCCGAACGAATCGCGAACTGTATGAGCTCTATGGGGACACTGACCTAGTCAAGCGCATAAAACAACAGCGTTTGCGCTGGATAGGACATGTTACCCGTATGGATGATAACGCTCCAGCAAAGCGTGTGTACAATCGGCATGCGATAGAGTTGGGAGGCACTCCCCCGCCTGGTCGACCAAAGAGGAGATGGCGTGACCAGGTGCAGGGAGACATTGCGAAACTGGGAGTGTCCTTCTGGTGGAATGTCGCTCGGGACAGAGGCGAGTGGCGGGCATTAGTGGCAGCGGCCGAGACCGTAAAACGGTTGTGATGGCCAAAGAAGAAGACACAGGTTGAAAATCGTGGGACTACAATCAAATCAAAAAACGGCCTATAAATATGCTTTCAAAATACGATCTACGACACAAATGCCCGATGCCCGCGAGCAGTAGATTGTTGCCCAGAGCGCGGGCATTTTTTTGAGGGCATATGAGGGCAGCCCGCGCCACGGGCAATCTGTTTTGAGCCGAAGGGCCAACTGCCCGCGCCGAGGGCAATCTGTTTCGACCCGAAGAGCAATCTGCCCTCAACGAGGGCATCATTCTGCCCGTGGCATACTGCTTGAGGGTAAGTCCGCATTACATTTTTTTACACAATTGCATAGGCTCTCTACCTGCTGCATGCTATGTGTCGGCGAGTCGCGAAGTTGTGGGTTTTTGCATAAGCATATCGAGCCCTAACCGCGACAATAACGTAAGCGCCAAAAAGCAAAAACAGGAGAGAGTTTTTTTACTTTTTCTTGAATCAAGCATGGTGTATTTTGTTAAAACATTAACTGTAGTCTATATTAGATCTCATATAAATAATAGACACATTTTGAAGTTGCTTTTGTGCCAATTTCGCTTTTTTATGGCGCATACGTTATTTTCGCTGTCACTCTTGGTGAAGGCTGAACTTGAAATGTGGCGCATACGTTTTTTGAAGTCATTTTGTTTTACTTTTGGAAAATATATTTTTTTTCATTTACTTATTATAATATTTTAGTAGAATATTATATAGTAGAATATTTTAAGTGAACATTTTTAATCTTCTTCATCTGTTTCATTGAGCGAATCCTTTAAATTTGCGGAAGATCGAAGGCTGAGGTATTCATTACGAAATTGGTTGGGAATACTGTTCTTATCGCAAAGAGCTTTTAAATCATTAAATTTTTTCGAAGTGATTTCTAGCTCTGAAAAATATAAAGATTCCTGTGTAACGGAATAGCTAAAACTAATTTTTATAGTTTTTTCTTGGCTGGTTTCGAATAAGCCCCACTTAAGTTTTAAGCCATCTTTATCGAAATTGGCAAAGCGGAGCAAGCTCAAATTCAATTTGTTCCTTTTTGGTGAAGTAAAATTAAAAAAAAATTTCCAATTTAAAAAATCTGAATATTTTAGTTCTATGCATTTATAGATGAAAGGGTTGGTTCTCGAACTTCGAATAATCGTAAGCCACTCGCTAGATGCCCATACTGTTCGACTTCGAGTAAATGATTCTATCGTACTATGAATAGAATCGACAGGCATCATGGTAACAAATACGAAATTGTTATACATTTAATAAATGTGGACCATGACATAAATTACGCAATCATGATCAACTTGGCTTTGTTACGATTTTGTCCTGCACAACTATCACAATATAAACTCAAATTCTTTACAGTTTTACTTTTATCTAGAATAAGAAGGTATTTATAGATGGCAGTGCAAATCTCATTACATCCACGTTTGCCATTTTCGTGAATACTCAAATTGTAATGTGCGTATTTTCTCGCATAAAATAATGTAATGTTCTTACTGTGGGGAGTATTTAAAACTTTTTGAAGATCGAAGCTTGCACATAGAAACAAATTATTATCTTTTCCCTTTTTCTGCTCGCTTAAAAAATATTTTTAATTTTGTCTTTGTCTCTTAAATGTGACTCTAACTCTTCAGGTTTGAAGCCTTCGCCGCTCAAACTTTTTCCTTGATCACATTTACTATACCTATCTTTTTTGGCATATGAAAACCAATGTGAAAATCATTTTTAAAAATTTTCCGAAATACTCTTAATGACAATGAAGAGTTTGATAGTTACTTTTCTTGCAAGTATTTAAGATAACACTTATACAATGTTGAAATATTGAAAAATATTGGCAAGAAGAACAAAAAAAGTGAAAGACCAAATCAATGATATGCAAGACAACGCAAACAAAATGCTAAAACCTTCCTAACTATTCAGTGAATCTGTGTTTCTCTTTATCAGTTTGTTGTTATTCCTAATTCTAAGGCTACTCTTAGTTTCCGTTATTCTGCTATTGGTTTTTGAGGCGCTTACGTTATTTTCGCGGTCAAGAAAAAACATATGTGGCGCTTACGTTATAATTGAAAGTGCGATATCTCTGTAAATATATATAATTAATGTTTAATATTTGACGTATAGATGTAAATGACATTGTAGAACATATTTGCATTAAAAAAAAATTTTCGAAGAATTGGCGGTTACGTTATTCTCGCGGTTAGGGCTCGATATTATGATTTTGATACGTTTACGAGTTCGTAATTAAATGAGAGTTGTGTTATTACAGATACTGATTGTATTTTGGTTCATCAAAGGGTAAAAACTAGGTTAAAAAAGGTAAGAGGGTGGGAATGGGTCAAAAAAGGGGCTGTATGTTTTATTACGGTTCTGGTCTTTATTCGGAATTTCCGACACCTGTGCGGGCAGTTTTTTGAAGAAAGGAAGCTTGGTACATTTTTCGCAGCAGAGGCAATGGTTGCTAGGGTTAAATTAAAAAAATAAAATGTATTTTAAACTTTTTTATTCTATATTTACATTCTGATTGTTTAACAATGTCATATTTAACTTAGTAATTAACAAACCTTATATGGTTTTCTTAGATAAATTACATCTATGATTTGTAATTATAGTTGATAAAGCACTAAACGCCCGTTCGACGGACACTTGTGAAGCTGGAACAGCCAGGGCGACCTGTGAAAGTTTAATAAGGCTTTCTCGTAATTTTTGCTCAGACCTTTGTACCGTGCCGTGAATCCAGTTAGCATTTTCTGACGGTTTACTGCACCCAGTTTCTTGCCCACCTGAACGACGACTATCGCATCCAGACCCAGCTTCCTTATCGCTTCATTGGTTTAAGCAAGTGTTCCTTTCAAAAACACAAAAATTGTTAGCATCGTTAACTTAGTTAAATATATATGTAGTAACTTACAACAGCAGAAGTTTTTTGATCCTCTTTCAATATTCCTGAACCAGTGTAGTTAAACCTCGGATCAAAATACAAGGCAGCAAGAAAAGCATCATTCTCCAGCAATTTTTGCTTTCTTACTTTCATCGTAACAAAGAGCATTCGCCATATGAATTTTGCTCTGATGCGAGGTGTGTTCAAAAAGTAACTCGAATTTTGTGTTTTTCAAAAATTATTTATTTATTCATGAATATCTATTTTGTATTTTGTCCCCTTCAAAGTAATCCCCATGAGATATTATACACTTGTGCCAACGGTTTTTCCAATCTTCGAAGCACTTCAAAAAATCATTTTTTTTTATCTTGTTCAGCTCCTCCTTCGAAGCCGTCTTTATCTAGTCAAGCGTAGCGTAACGTCGTCCTTTCATGGGCCTCTTCAGTTTAGGGAACAAGAAAAGTCACAGGGGGCCAGATCTGGGGAATACGGTGGCTGCGGCATCATTAGTGTGTTGTTTTTGGCCAAAAAGTCGCGCACAAGCAACGATGTCTGAGCAGGGGCGTTATCGTGGTGCAAAAGCCAATTTTTGTTCTTCCACAAATCCGGGCGTTTCTGGCGGATTGCTTCTCGCAAATTGCGCATAACTTGCAGGTTATATTCCTTATTGACCGTTCTTCCCTGTGGCAAGAACTCATGATGCACCACGACCCTGCAGTCGAAGAAAACTGTCAGCAAAACTTTCACATTCGACCGAACTTGGCGCGCTTTTTTCGGTCTTGGTTCGTGCGGCAGCTTCCATTGAGATGATTGAGCTTTGGTTTCCACGTCATAACCATAAACCCACGATTCGTCACCAGTTATGACCCTCTGGAGCAAATTTGGGTCGTCGCGGACAGAGTTTAACATCTCATTAGCAATGTTCATGCGATGCTGTTTTTGGTCGCAATTGAGCAATTTTGGTACGAATTTCGCGGCGACCCGTCTCATGCCCAAATCATTGATAAAAATCGAATGGCACGAACCAATCGATATGTTTAGGTCCTCAGCAACTTCTCCAACGGTGATTCGACGATTGGCCAATACCATTTTCTCCACTTCATTAATTTTTTCGTCTGTTGTTGAAGTGCTCGGGCGTCCGGCACGCTCTTCGTCGTTCACATCTTCTCGGATTTCTGAGAACATTTTATACCACCGATAAACGTTGCTTCGGTCCAAGGTAGCTTCTCCGTATGCCACAGTCAACATTCGGAATGCATCCGCGCACTTAATTTCGTTTTTCACACAAAATTTGATACAGGTTCTTTGATCCATTTTTTTGAATAGGTAAAAATCGAAGACGATCCAAAAAACGTGCAAGCAAAGCAGCTGTCAACAATTAAGTGAACATTAAAAATGGCCGAGCTTGTCGGCATAAGTGAGAGACATGAGTACCAACATAACGCCACAAAAAAAATCGAAATTCGAATATACGTAACCCGCGAAAATTCAAAATTCGCAATACTTTTTGAACACACCTCGTAGTTCCTCTAACTCAATTTCGCAGCATAACCAGTCTCTGTAAAAGTCTGCAATAATATAATCCTGAGTTTGCAGTCTAGTTGTACATCTTGCCAAAGGTCCAAATGCAGCGAGAAAACTCTCACAGCATTCCCACGACATGTTTGAGACAGAAAGGCAATCTTCAGAAGTAATGCAGTCCCTCAGCTTCCAGAGTGAGTCCATCATATAGTACGTCGAATTCCAGCGAGTCGCATTGTCCAGCACGGGCAGTGTCTTGCTTGTCAATCTGTGTTTTCAGAGTTCCCTTAAAGTCTTGACGATGGTTCTGCATGTGCCTATTTTCACATCTAGTTTTTTGATCACATCATTTGCCGCTAACTGCAAGGTATGTGCTGCACATCTGACAATATACATTACAGATTCCAACGACTCTTGGACTTGCTCGTCCTCCGAATCTGCGAATTCCTGTTGATTAGTTTCAAAATAGTCCTCCTGTTCTTCTTGCATGATTTTGCTCATTTTGATAACGTTTGGCCCATACTACTACTGATAGTAGTAGAGTACACTTGATTGATGTCAAGTTCAAATAGATGAAGGCATTTTAAAATTGCATCCTTCAAATAGGCTGCTGTATGTCTTTGATTCAACTGTATCATGCCTGATTTTGCATAAAATAGAAGCACAAAAAAAATAGGATAAAGTTAACTTCGGCTTGGCCGAAGTTTTGTATACCCTTGCAGCTTCCATTGAAAACAAAAAAGTTTCTCTAACTAAGACTACTTTTTGGACCTTACTTTTCTATGGGATCTATACTATACTATACCATCTATATATATACTGTTTAACCTGACTGACTGGTGATCGTCGCACAGCCTAAACGGTAAGAGCTAGAGGGCTGAAATTTCGACAGGAGTTTCCTTATGTGGTGAAAGTGCGTACTAAGACTGGGTTTTGGAAAATTGCACCCGGAAAAGCGTCGGAAAAGTTTGTTTAGGGAAAATTTTATTTTTCATCAGATTGAAAAGTCTGTATGGTGAGAATTTTATTTGTCGTCCGATTGACTTGAATTTCGGTTTGTAAGCAAAGTATGATAAATAATTGGACACGTATTTTCCCGATTACGAAAAATCTGCGCGCAAGGAAATTCCCGGGAAATTCGATATGCAAAATCTTTTTTTCATCTGATTGACTTGAAATTCGGTTTGTAAGGATAGTGATATAATTTGTAATGTTATTTTCTGAAGTTGAAAAATTTGACCTTAGGGTCGAAAATCTCAGCAGACAAAAACCTATTTTCATACGATTGGCTTTAAACTTGGTTTGTAAGGATAGTATAAGAAATAACGAAATAACAGTAACTCGGGCTGCCGTTTTTCATTGTACTGGCTGTGTGCGGGACCTGGACCCCGACCTGGAGATGGCACTGGACGGTGAAACTTTGGGGATTGGCTAGACGCTTGCCCGGAAGGTTTTTAAGCAGAAGAAATGGGCGGAAAATGGTGCACAATCTGCGAAATTTGAAAAATTATAGCGTTCATCCGGATGCAATGCAACTTTGAGGAATGGTTGGAGAATTGGTGGAAAATGTTATTTGTTGGCCGCTCTTTATCAAATTGTGTTTGTAAGCTTTAAATTTGAAAAGTTCACCACCAAGATCGGAAATGTCAGGAGAGACTTTATTTATAACCGCGGAAGGGGCATAAGAGTTAATCTCTGCTTTCAGCCGATGTATGTAAGATACGGTCACATATTTTCCGATTTGTGAAATCCACCCCCAAGTCGAAAAAGAAAAACTGATACTCTTATCGGTTAAAATAGTACATATAGATGTCTGATTTCGATCAAACTTGGTGAAATCATGGAAAAGCATAATACACTGTTAATTACGAAATTTGGAGGCGATCCCATTTAAAACAAAAGAGTTTTTCTCACTAGAACTTCTTTCTCGACCGATCATTCATACTGCAGCTATATGCTATAGTCATCCGACTTTAATAATGTGATAAAGTATATAACATAAGAATATGCCAATAAAAAGGACGTTTTCATTAAAAGAAAAAAAGGTTTCCTCACTCTAACTAGTTTTTCGACCGATCGTTCCTATGGCAGCTATATGCTATAGTCATTCGATTTCGACCAAACCTAGTGAAATCATGGGAAAGGACAGTAAACTTAGAAATACATACTTTGGAGGCGTTTCCATTAAAAACAAAAAAGTTTTTCTCACTAAGACTTGTTTTTCGACCGATCGTTCCTATGACAGCTATATGCTATAGTAATCCGATCCGGCCGGTTCCGACAAATGTGCAGCGTATTTGTACCAAAAGACTTCGTGCAAAGTTTGGTGAGGATAGCTTTAAAACTGACAGAGGAGATAGCTTAGAAACAGACAGACGGACGGACCGACAAGGCTAAATCAACTCAGCTCGTCATGCTGATCGAGAATATATATACTTTATGTGGTCGGAGATGCTTCCTTCAATGCGTTACAAACATCCGCACAATTTTGCTGTTCCCATTGAAAATGGGAAAAGGGGGATCATGAAGTTGTGCAAAAGTATGTAACAGGTAAAAGGAAGCATTTGCGACCCTATAAAGTGTATATATTCTTGATCAGCATCAACAGCCGAGTCGACTTAGCCATGTCTGTCCGTCTGTCCGTATGAACGCGTCGATCTCAGAGACTATAAGAGCTAGAGCCACAAATTTTTGAATGTAGATAGGTGTATACCCGATTCAATACGAGTTTGTTTCAGATTTGGAAAATTCCTCCCCCTCCCCCCCCTTAAGCGCAAAAAACTGTCCAAGCCAAACTTTACATATATCAAGTAAGGCCCAATATCTATCTATTCCGAAAAGGTCAATAAGATCGGACGAAAAACACCGAAGTTATATACGAATCAATTTTGCTTGTGGGAAAGAGGGGGGGCCTTGCATTGTCAGTTACCGCGTTTGCGCGTGCGTGTGTGCGTATGTAAGAGTGTGTGTGTGTATGTGTGAGTGTGTGTATATGTGTATGAAAACACAAGAAGTCAAGGGAACAGGGTATTTTGTAGTCGGGGCACTCGACTACAGCTCCCTTACTTGTTTTTATTTGAGTTTAGCTTAGTTACAAACTATGGCTAAACTACGCTTGAATAGCACTGGCTTCTGTGGCCTTCGGCTATATACATGTATGGTATCAAACTTGTATTAATACATAATAGTTAGATTATTTGAAGTGAAGTTTTTTACATTTTTGGTATAACAAATAAAACTATCAGTATATTCAGTAATTCCATTTGTGAATGAAGGAAAACTTATCTTAAATAACATGATATATATTACTTAATTTTAGAAAAGAAATGATTGAGGATGTGTTGTGGAGTGGGATCGGTAAGAAAGCTTAAAGGATTACACGGTGTGACAGTCAAAAAACTTCTGGGATGCGACATAGTGTAGGTTGTAGATATAGTTAAATGTAGCATTGTGGCATACCACAAATTTTTCTTGCACATCAAAATTTGAAATAACGGTTAAAAGTCCGTCTTTTCGAGGTTGATATACCTTAAAAATCATATTTTTCAAACTAGGCGTCCTATAATAGTTTGCAATGCGTCTTTGGAAAGAGAAATGTAACACCTTTCCAACGGTGTACTACATTGCAATCTCGGATAAAAATTGGGGGGAGCTACATGAAAAACAAATAGAATTTTTCAGTTTTTTGCGACTTCACCGTACTTTAAATGAAAATGAATAAGTCAAATTTATATAAAACTATTTAATTTTGGTATGCAGTTTCAAAAATCATTTAATTTTTGCGTCTTCTGCAACTTAGTTTATTAAAATCGAGTAATATTTGGTTGAGTTATTTAACTTTTTAGGAAAAAAAACCTTAAAAAGCCTAATTAAAACAAGTAGGAAAGTTGGGGAAGCCCGACTATAATACACTCTTTACCCACAAAAGTGTATGCTCAGTGTAAATTTAGATGCTGCAGTAGCTGCTGAAAGCAATGCTGCTACTGCGCTGCAGCAGAGAAGTTTCTTTCGCTTATATCTTGACAATCGTTCATCCGATCTTTACCAATCCTTTGGTGGACCGATAAAGAATCCCGATTACTAAATATGTCCAAAAAGTACGAACGTTTTTTCTAAATTTCGGCGGCGGGAGGGGGCGTGGCAATAGTTGAAAGTAAGCTTGATCTGCCTGTAAGCATATGAAGGTTATGTTCCATACATGTCAAACCTCTATCTCTTACCATCTCTGAGATCTATTTATTAATATAGACAGACGGACTGACAGACGGACGGACAGACAGACAGGCGGACAGACTGACGGACAGACTGACAAATAGACGGACATGGCTATACAATACATATTCAAAAAAAAATTATTCAATAATTTACTCTAAAAACTCAACAATTTTTCGGTCGACAGTGCTATTATGGCGCGACTCATCACCATATTGCGAAAATTTCGTTATCCGAAAAACTTTAATAACTTTGCTAATTATTGACCGATTTTAGAAAATAGGCATACGTTCTAACCGCGAAGATGTGTTGTTCTTAAACAATAAAACAAATATTGGGGGTTTCTAACCAAATAGTGTTTAAACACGTCACAAAAGACAAAAAATGGGAAAAAAAACCAATCAAAAATGGTTTACGTAGCAAATACTCCAAGATAGGAAATGAATCCTGATCTGTCATATATGGTATCTTTAAGACCTAAATTTCTTCTTTCCAAAACCGGTAAGAAAATAAAAATCATTTGATATATGACAAAGTTATGGGCGTATAAGTGAGTGCTTGTGCGAAAAAAGGCTTTTTTACCGTTATTCAAAATTTCGATGTGCACTAAAAAATTCTAGTATGCCACAAAAATCTACTGAGCCATATCTACAACCTACGCTACGACTTATCCCAGAAGTTTTGTTTTGATTTTTTTTTGTCACACCGTGTTATTGTTTTGGAAGCATTTATGTCTGTGGTTTTGAAGTGTTGGGCAGTCAACTAACAGATGTTCTATGTTAACGGTGATGTTAATGTTGCAAAGGGGACGTGTATTTGAGGACGATGTGGGGTTCAAGTAATGTGCATGGGTAAGCTTGGTATGCCCAAGCCGGAGCCGAATTTTATTTTATTTTGTCTAGTCTGTTCATGTCAGAGTCTTTTACAAATATGTCTTTAATATTAATCTTGTTGCTATTAATGGTTTGGTACCAGCGAGATGTGCTTGAGAATTTTTAATTATTTAAATCTTTTGCATGTCATTTATGTTATGATTTGGTGTTTATGTTATGATTTGGTGTTATTATTAATGGGAAGAGTTTTGCATTTTTAGCAGAATCGTCAGCAAACTCGTTTCCAGGGATGCCCGTGTGGCCTGCAATCCAAAGTAATTTGAATTTTGGGTAGCATTTCATTAGCTGTTTCCTAATATTTTCTGGGTAGTATTATAATATGATAAGTTCTATCTGGTCGCTATGTTATATAATAAGTTGGCAAAGGTCGCCATGTAATAACAGTCATGTTTCCAAGATTGATCGCAATGTAATCACGTGAATAAACTTTATTTAATCTTTAGTTTTGCAAGGCAGAGCCAACATGGTCTCTGCCAAGCGATGCCTACAAAGGGACTGAATTAATGTCCAAAGAAATGCTTTTGCATCTTGAGCGAGCGGCGGACACATACATTTGTATATAAGCCGAAAACTGCTGAGTGCGCGTTAAGGCAACGACCCAAGTGGTCGATCATATTTCCTTATGGGAAACAAAGAATGAATTTAAGTGAGCATTGATATTTGTATGTTTACTTATGCAACAGAGTGTCACATAGTATGCTCATATATATTATATATTAAAATAAGTATGTGTACCCTACACCTCCCCTTTTAGAAAGAATAACGTATATTTATGGAGTTATTCTATTATAGTGTGGTGGTGTATTTAAAATTTGTGTGCTTAATATAAATTAAATTTTATATTATATTACCTATTTTATATTACCTTATAAGGGCCAACATAGTTGTTGTCTAGTTTGTGCCCTGTTTCGTTTCTTAGCAGAACTAAATCTCCTACTTCTAGTGGGAAATCTATTGTTCTTTTATCATAATGTGTTTTTCGCTTCTGTTTTTCTAAGTCTAGCATAGTCCTAGCTCTTTTGTAGGCTAATTATAATCTAAACTTTATTTCCTTAGCGTAATCGTCTATATTGTATAGGGGTTCTATTCTATCTTGTTTGTTAAAATTAATGAATTGTCTCGGTGGCCTTCCGAAAACAAGTTCATATGGGCAGTAGTCGTGTGCTACTGATGGGGTTGTATTAAAACAATAGGTGAAATAATTCAACCATATGTCCCAATCGTTTTTGTCAATCGAAATGTATGAACGTACGTATTCGTTAAATGTTCGATGACTTCGCTCAATGGTACCAAGAGTTTGATGATGATACGCTGTTGAGTGTATATTAGTGACTTTCATGTATTTACATAAGTCAGTGATTATTGAATTTTTATATTCAGTACCCATGTCCGTAATGAAAGTCTTCATTGGACCATACTTGAGTACGAATGATTCAAAAATTGCCTTAGCAACTGTTTTAGCACTTTTGTTTGGTACTGGTATTGTGACTAAATATTTTGTTAAGTCGCAGATAATTGTTACTGCATATTCATTGCCGTTCTCAGTTTTTTGGAAGTGGGCCAATGGTATCGATCAGTACAGTATCAAATGCTGTTGCTGGCGTTGGAGTTAAGGTCATTGGTGTCTTTGTATGTGTAGTTGTTTTGGCTTGTTGACATTTTAAACAAGTCTTTACATATTGTTTTATCGTTCTAGTCATTAAGGGCCAATAAAAATATTTTCGTATTTTCGAAAGGGTACGCGTTATCCCTGAGTGGCCTCCTTCTATTGGTTCGTCATGGTATTTTAACAGGATTGCTTTTATTTGAGCTGTATCGTTTATGTCTATTTTGGTCACCTTTGGGAGTATGCATACTCGTACTTCTTTTAAAGTACTATTGCCCATTTTTTTAAATATATTTTACGATACAGATTCGAAAATTTGATCACTTGGTGACATTTTAAATTTATTTATGTTAAGTATTCCGGCTTCAGTTTCAAGCCTTTGGAAAAACTGAACTAATTCGAGTTTTCCATTGGAGTAAAAGTAAAATCGGCTTGTCAAGATGACAACAGCCCCGAGGGGCCAAAGCCATTGGAGTACAAATCATCAATTGTAAATCGTGAAATTACTCGTTTTCCGTTTTTGAACAAAAACTTGTGTTTGTCGAGTTTTAATTTCGCATATTTTTTGACAGCATTGTTGTTAATTGCGTCATAGACATTGGGCTTTTTATTTTCTTTTTGCTCATGCAATTTTTTAGCAGTGCTACTAATAGCTTTACCGCTTTCTTTGTCTTTGTCTGCGCAGACTTTTTCCTGTCTTGTTGAAGATCTAGTTGATACTTTTAGTATTTGTCGGTTCATTTCTTTAAGCTCTCCAATTGTTATTCTGGATAGAGCGTCTGCAATGTGATTATCTTTCCCCTTGAGATATTCGACTGTAAAATCATATTCTTCCAAATCAAGCCTCATTCGTGTGAGCTTGGAACTTGGGTTTTTCATTGAAAAAAGATATGTTAGTGGTCGGTGATCAGTTTTTACAAAAAAATGTCTTCCATAAACGTAAGGTCTGAAGTGTTTTATTGCCCAGTGTATAGCAGCTAATTCCTGTTCTGTAGTTGATTTATTGCTTTCACCTTGTGTGAAAGATCTTGATGCATATGCAATTGGGAGTTGCATGCCATTATGTTGTTGTGTTAGTACTGCTCCGCAAGCGTGTTTGCTAGCATCTGTGATTATGCAAAAATCTTTGCTGAAATCTGGGTACTGCAGTAATGTTGGTTTCATTAGTGCTCTTTTAAATATTCGAATGCTTTATTGCATTCAGGAGTCCATTGGAATTGAACATTCTTTTTACAAAGCCTCGTTAAGTGGCGTGAATGTTCTGCGAAGTTTTGGATAAATCTCCTATAATAATTACAGAAGGCTACGAATCTACGTGCACTATCTGCATCTGTTGGAATTGGATAATTTTTGATGACGTCGTATTTTTTGTCATCTGGCAGAATGCCTTTATCGGTACATTTGTGTCCGAGATATGTAACTTCATGCATGAAGAATGAACATTTTTCTGGATGTAGTTTTAAGTTGAATTTGCGACAAAGTTCAAATACGTTTGTCAAATTTTTAAACATATGTTGTTCAGAACATCCGATGACTACTAGGTCATCCATATAAAGGAATGCCTGTGATGGTTCTAGACCTGAAAACGCAAGTGTCATCATGCGCATAAATGACTTTGGTGCGACTTTAAGACCATATGGTAGTCGCGTGTAACGATAAGAGCCTGTGCTCGTTGAAAAGGATGTGATATTTCTTGATTTTTCATCGAGCTCTATCTGGTGGAATCCAGACATAAGATCGAGACTTGAAAATATTTAGCTCGACCCAATCGGTCAAGAACGTCTTCTATTCTTGGGAGTGGAAACTTGTCCGCTAGTAATTTTTTGTTTATTTGGCGATAGTCAGCTACTAAACGCCATCTTTTTTCCGTTGAATTCGGAAGTGATTTCTTGAGTACCAAGAGAAGTGGGCTGTTATATTCGGATATGGATGGTTCAACTATGCCATCTTTAATTAATTTTTGTACCTGATCGTTTATTTCCTGCTTTTCTGACTCGGCATTTCTGTAGATTTTGATGTAAACAGGTGTTTTGTCCTGCAATCTAAGCTTTTGTTTGTAAAAATTATTGGCAGATATGGGTTCTGTTTCTAACCCGAATATATCACTGTATTCAGTGCAGAGTTCATTTAATTTAGACTCGAACTGCTATGGGAATTTTAATTTTTTCAATATTTCTTTTGTTCTTGTTGTGTTTTCCTTATTCGTTGGAATGATATAGTAATCATCAATTGACTCAAATTGTATGTTTTGACTGTCAATTTCTGTGTTGTTCGAAGTAGTATTTATTATGCGAATGTATGCATTACTACTGTTTACTATTGAACTTGATATTATTATACCCGGTTGTATCTCCTGATTGGGTACAAAAACCGTTTTTTCATTAGTCTTTAATTTTACTTGTCGTATGACTTCAGATCTAGCGGGTAACAATAATGAGTCATCCTCGAGTGAGTGACTTATTGGTATTTGGATATGCGTATGGAAGTTTTTTGGGCGCAAGATTAGAGTATCTTGCTCCTCTTGAAAAATCTAATAAACAATTATATTTTCTGATAAAATCAGAGCCCAGGATACCATCAGTTGGTATAGAAAAATTTTGGGGTTGCTCAAGGGGTTTTGCTGGTTTTCCGAATTAGCTGTTCGGATGTTTGCATTGTTATTATTGTTATTCTGGCCTCTGTAGTTGCCATTGTTTTGGCCTCTGTAGTTGCCGTTGTTTTGGCCTCTGTAGTTGCCGTTGAAGGAACCTCGGCCACGGTTGTTGTAACCGTTGTAATTGTTCTGTCTATATCCTTGGTTACCTTGGTAACCTTCCTCTATTTCCTTGATTATTATACTGACCACGTCCATTATATCCGCGATTTCCTCTATTTGTATAATAGAGTACTGTGTCAGTTTTTCCCGTTGCCTCTGTGCAACTGTTTACAAATTTGGAGATTACATCGTTCATATTATTGAACGTGCCTGCCTGCATGATAAGTTTTACCTTATCCATACTGCAGTTTGTTGTCATGGATTTAACAGCATGTTGTGTGCTGTATTTTGTTGCCAATTCTGGTGTTAATCCGTCATTGATGTAAGCTCCTTCTAGGGCTTTTGTCAATTGCTCGATTTCTTTCGTGTATATATTTGCGGTTTTATTTTTTTGTTGGAGGTTCATCATTTTCGCTGAAATTACTTCAACTGACTCTCCCTTAACCGAGTTTTTTAATTTTATTATTATTTGATTTATAGTACTTTCCGTACTTATCAAATTTCTAGCATGTCCCTTTAATTTTGTTTTTATTACAGAGACTGCTGTTGATTCGTGAGTGTTTTTGATTGTTTCTACCAAAGCTAAAGCGTCAAGAAAACTTTGTAAGTTTTCCGCCTTGCCGTCAAAATCTGATACCAGACTTGAGACAGTTTTAATAAATTCTATTGCAGTAATAGGCATGTTGACTGTTTCTTCTATTGTTGGTAAAATGTCCATATACTTTTCGAGTAGAACACTCGGGTCAAATGAAGCTCTGTCGTTTAAGGATGTTGGTATGAACAGTTTGAGGTCATGGTGCTCGGATATCTTAACTAGCTACTTTCTTTTCAAATTTTTTTTTTTTTCATATTGTTTAGCATGAATGAATGTTGATATCTATATTTTATCGAGGTCGTTAGCTCTACTGAGATACCTCTTCTTTATTGGTATTTGTGTAATTGATAGATTTTTAGTACTGTATTGGCAGCGGCCAATACAACAAGAATCAATAATAGAAAATAAATGGAGTCTAGGTGTGGAGTGTGATCCACAATTTCAATTTCATTAACGACATTGGCAGTGTTGCCAGTCGCTTTTGATTGGGTTTTACCCATTTTAATTTTCCTTACTTTGGCAAATTGAATTGGAATAATGAGAATGGGAAAATTGTATGGATGATTCACGCAATACAGTTTACATTTTCTATTTGCAAGTTTACAACATTTTACTTAATATGTATATTTTTATCCTGTATTGCGTGGGTTAGTAATGATTGTATGTTTGATGTGTTGTTAATGAACTTAATTAACGTACCCAGCATACGCTTTTGGGGTACTAAAAAAAATTGCGAAAATTCTATTTCTAGCATCGCAAAGAATATGACAGTTGGGCGCACTCTGCTGCGCTGCCGGTCTTCTTACTTTCGTTTTGCTGTTTTGTTAATTCCATTCGATGGTGCGGTGGGCGGCCTATATGCCCCCCGCACGGTTCCCTTCGTTGGCAAAGGGGTTTAACCCTTGCTCCCTTTTGAATTTGTTGTTGGCTGCACTCTAGGTAGTGCTGTCGGTCACTCGTGCCTTTTGGTTTTTATACCCTGTTCCCATTGAAAATGGGAAAAGGGGGATCATGAAGTTGTGCAAAAGTATGTAACAGATAGAAGGAAGCATTTGCGACCCCATAAAGTATATATATTCTTGATCGGCATCAACAGCCGAGTCGATTTAGCCATGTCCGTCTGTCCGTCCGTCTGTCCGTCCGTCTGTCCGTCCGTCTGTCCGTATGAACGCGTGTTTCTCAGAGACTATAAGAGCTAGAGCCACAAATTTTCGAATGTAGGTAGGTGTATACCCGATTCAATACGAGTTTGTTTCAGATTTGGAAAATTCCTCCCCCTCCCCCCTTTAAGCGCAAAAAACTGTCAGAGCCACAATTTTTAAGATAGACCTTCCAAACTTTATATATATCAAGTAAAGCCCAATATCTATCTATTCTGAAAAGACCAATAAGATCGAACGGAAAACACCGAAGTTATAAACGAATCAATTTTGCTTTTGGGAGAGAGGGGGGCCTTGCATTGTCAGTTACCGCGTTTGATCGTTCGTGTGTGCTTATGTTAGAGTGTGTGTGTGTATGTGTGAGTGTGTGTATATGTGAATGGAAACACAAGAAGTCAAGGGAACAGGGTATTCTGTAGTCGGGGCACTCGACTACAGCTCCCTTACTTGTTTTTGTTGTAGTCAACCGGTGCCTGGTTTGGTCACCGTCTCTTCCTTCTCGCTGTCCACAACCTGGTGACGGTTGTGGCGACATTATTTGTTAAAGAGTTTTCTGGAGAATTTTCTGCACACACGCCGATGAAAAATGGTTGGCAGAACCATTTTCATATTGTTCTGCTTTTGTTGTCGTTGTTGATGTGGTGCTTTTTTCATTTCACGTATTTCAGTTTTTGTTTGTTTGAGCACATTTTCTCATAAATTTAACTTTTTATACCCTGTTCCCATTGAAAATGGGAAAAGGGGGATCATGAAGTTGTGCAAAAGTATGTAACAGGTAGAAGGAAACATTTGCGACCCTATAAAGTATATATATTCTTGATCAGCATCAACAGCCGAGTCGATTTAGCCCTGTCCGTCTGTCCGTCCGTCTGTACGTCTGTCTGTCCGTCCGTCTGTCCGTATGAACGCGTGTTTCTCAGAGACTATAAGAGCTAGAGCCATAAATTTTGGCATGTAGATAGGTGTATACCCGATTCAAAACGAGTTTGTTTCAGATTTTGAAAATTCCTCCCCCTCCCCCCTTTAAGCGCAAAAAACTGTCAGAGCCACAATTTTTTAAATAGACCTTCCAAACTTTACATATGTCAAGTAAGGCCCAATATCTATCTATTCTGAAAAGATCACTAAGATCGGACAATAAACACCGAAGTTATATACGAGTCAATTTTGCTTGTGGGAGAGAGGGGGGGGGGTCTTGCATCGTCAGTTATCGCGCGCGGCCATGCGTTTGTGTGTATGTTGGAGAAAAACACACAAAAAAACACACGAAATCAAGGGAACAGGGTATTTTGTAGTCGGGGCACTCGACTGCAGCTCCCTTACTTTTTTTTTGTTTTTGTTTTGTTTTGTTTTCTTTGCATTTCGCATTACAATTTCCTTTCGTTTTGTTGTTCACTTGTCACTTGAACACGGTCGCCATATAATATGATAAGTTCTATCTGGTCGCTATGTTATATAATAAGTTGGCAAAGGTCGCCATGTAATAACAGTCATGTTTCCAAGATTGATCGCAATGTAATCACGTGAATAAACTTTATTTAATCTTTAGTTTTGCAAGGCAGAGCCAACATGGTCTCTGCCAAGCGATGCCTACAAAGGGACTGAATTAATGTCCAAAGAAATGCTTTTGCATCTTGAGCGAGCGGCGGACACATACATTTGTATATAAGCCGAAAACTGCTGAGTACGCGTTTAAGGCAACGACCCAAGTGGTCGATCATATTTCCTTATGGGAAACAAAGAATGAATTTAAGTGAGCATTGATATTTGTATGTTTACTTATGCAACAGAGTGTCACATAGTATGCTCATATATATTATATATTAAAATAAGTATGTGTACGCTACAGTATGATGTATTATCAATATTGTTAATGGCATCTAAGGCTGATAATGAGTCCGAACAGATCATAAATTTGCCTCGTTGGTTTTTGAGGATGGAGAGGGCTTCCGAAATCGCAACAATTTCCGCTGAGAAAGCCGTGGAGTAATCTGGCAAAAGTCCTATTTTTTTATTATTTTGTTTCTGTTGTGATTGCGTATGTAGTTGTAGAGTTGTCTTTTGATCCATCTGTATAGATACATGTGTAGTCCTTGTTGTCATTATACCCTGTTCCCATTGAAAATATATTCTTGATCAGCATCAACAGCCGAGTAGATTTAGCCATGTCCATCTGTCCGTCCGTCCGTCTGTCTGTCTGTCCGTATAAACGCGTCGATCTCAGAGACTATAAAAGCTAGAGCCACAAATTTTTGCATGTAGGTAGGTGTATACCCGATATAAATCGGATGTTTCTGATTTGGAAAATTCCTCCCCCTCCCCCCTTTAAGCGCAAAAAACTGTCAGAGCCAAACTTTACATATATCAAGTAAGGCCCAATATCTATCTATTCTGAAAAGATCAATAAGATCGGACAAAAAACACCGAAGTTATTTACGAATCAATTTTGCTTGTGGGAAAGAGGGGGGCTTGCATTGTCAGTTACCGCGTTTGCGCGTGCGTGTGTGCGTATGTAAGAGTGTGTGTGTGTGTTTTTTTTTTTGTGTGTATGTGTGAGTGTGTGTATATGTGTATGAAAACACAAGAAGTCAAGGGAACAGGGTATTTTGTAGTCGGGGCACTCGACTACAGCTATCTTACTTGTCATATTTACACTTTGACCAGTTTATTGAAGGGTTGGTGGTGATTCCAGCTGATTTTTTTGTGCTGAACACGAATCTTTTTTCGGATATGGTCCATCACATCTATGATTTTGATAATTTCAACTTGAAGTTGCTTTAAATTAGCGATGTCCAAAATTTGAAATGGCAGCCACGCGTGGTTGGCAAGTTTGGTGATTGTGTGTGAGTTTGGACACCACTGCTTTAAATGCACATTTTGACACTTTTTATGATCGTTTTGTGGGATTCCTATTCATTTGATTTGGCTCATTTTGATATTATCTTAAAGTATTATTCCTTAATTTCAAAATAAGCCATTCCAAACAATTCTACGATTTTATAAGGCGAATATTTACCATTTTGAATACATGTGCCCCTACTATCCATATTTTGAACCGCCCATGGGTATGCAATTGATGTTGTTTAAAAATTTCATAAGACTGATCACAATGCCAAATACATAAGGAACTTTTGCTGTCCTTTATGTTGCAAAAATTGGCCTACGTTTGTAAGCCTGTGTTATTTAAAATCAAAATGTAAACAACAACTGAGTAGGCCCCTGTTTTTATGTGTTTTTAGAATGTATCTAACTTCTCCCTTGAACTTGGTAGATTTCATTATTCTATTACAACTGTACGAAATAATATTGCCAAGGAAAAATTTAAAAAATCGAAAATTTGGATAATAGCCTTCCAGCAAGCAATTCAGCAAGTGCACGTGGGCAGTGGACCACGGATGAACAAACACAGCAAGAACTAAACATTGCCGTGGAGAAATACAAAGACCTTCGCGCTGAAGTGGATAAGCTAGAAGCCGAGGACGAGCGATGTGACGCCAACTTGAAAGCCATATTAGCCATGTGCCTGCAGCACCCGGAGAAGAAGCTTACGCCAGAGATGATCCAGGCAATTAAGAAGCTGGCAGCCGTAGATAAGACGAAGCTGGATTCGCAGTAAAGAAATAATTTATATTTGTTATAATTTTTAAA
This sequence comes from Lordiphosa collinella, assembly GCA_018904265.1. Taxonomy (NCBI): domain Eukaryota; kingdom Metazoa; phylum Arthropoda; class Insecta; order Diptera; family Drosophilidae; genus Lordiphosa; species Lordiphosa collinella. The sequence continues at coordinate 400,842 of JAEIFV010000052.1, forward strand.
GTTATTCTTGGGCAACTACCAATACATTAAAACTCTGTCTGATTAGTGCATAAAAATGTAGTTTTTTGTAGAAAGCCCAACATCTTCAAGTGCATCAGCATCTTGGAAAACTTTATGAAGATGACTGGCCAAAGGTTTTCTGCATTGCTGGAACATTCTTTGCTTTTGCCGTTCACTTCAGTTTGTGACAGCATTTGCAGCTAAAGCTCAATTTACACGACCTGATCGCTCAGATGAGTTTTTCTGACCAGAGTGTCAAAAAACTCAGCTGAGCAACTTAGTTCAGCATTTACACGTGTCTGAGAAGCTTAGTTGACTCAGCTGCAAAACCAATGGTTCATAGAGCGTTCTGCTGTGCGGTCAGTTTAATTTAAGCCGGTTCTATTACACCTGGGTGCTCAGCTGAGTAGGCTCAGACTCATGTTTTCACGGGCTGACAGATCCTCAGATACAAATTCACCTGAGAGATCAGGTCGTGTGAATTGGGCTTGACCGTAGCAACGAATTTAAATAAAATGATGTCAAAAAAATAGGGGGAAAGTTAACTTCGGCTCGGCCGAAGTTTTGTATACCCTTGCAGCTTCCATTGAAAACAAAAAAGTTTTTCTAACTAAGACTACTTTTTGAACCTTACTTTTCTATAGGATCTATACTATATAGATGTCTGATTTCGACCAAACTTGGGGAAATCTTGGAAAAGCATAATACACTGTCAATTACGAAATTTGGAGGCGATCCCATTTAAAACTAAACAGTTTTTCTCACTAGAACTTCTTTTTCGACCGATCATTCATACTGCAGCTATATGCTATAGTCATCCGATTTTGATAAGACTTTGTAGAAATATGTTAAAGTATATAAAATAAGAAAATGCAATTAAAAAGGACGTTTTCATTAAAAACAAAAAAGTTTTTCTCACTAGAACTAGTTCCTATGGGAGCTATATGTTATAGCCATGCGATTTCGACCAAACTTTGCAGAATTGTGTAAAAGTATATAAAATAAGTGTCTGCCAATGATAAGGACGTTTTCATTAAAAACAAAAAAGTTTTTCTCACTAGAACTAGTTTTTCGACCGATCGTTCCTATGGGAGCTATATGTTATAGTCATCCGATTTCGACCCAACTTTGTAGAATTGTGTAAAAGTATTTAAAATAAGTGTATGCCAATGATAAGGACGTTTTCATTAAAAACAAAAAAGTTTTTCTCACTAGAACTAGTTTTTCGACCAATCGTTCCTATGGCAGCTATATGCTATAGTCATCCGATTTCGACCAAACTTAGTGAAATCATGGGAAAGGATAGTAAACTAAGAAATACGTACTTTGGAGGCGTTTCCATTAAAAAAAAAAAAGTTTTTCTCACTAAAACTAGTTTTTTGACCGATCGTTCCTATGGCAGCTATATGCTATAGTCATCCGATCCGGCCGGTTCCGACAAATGTGCAGCGTATATGTACCAGAAGACTTCGTGCAAAGTTTGGTGAGGATAGCTTTAAAACTGACGGAGGAGATAGCATAGAAACAGACAGACGCCCCCCTCCTTCTTGATCAGCATGACGAGCTGAGTTGATTTAGCCTTGTCCGTCTGTCTGTTTCTATGCTATCTCCTCCGTCAGTTTTAAAGCGTCACTTCGCTCGTCCTCGGCTTCTAGCTTATCCACTTCAGCGCGAAAGTCTTTGTATTTCTCCTCGGCAATGATTAGTTCTTGCTGAGTTTGTTCATCCGTGGTCCACTGCCCACTTGCACTTGCTGAATTGCTTGCTGGAAGGCTATTATCCAAATTTTCGATTTTTTTAATTTTTCCTTACCAGTATTTATTCGTACAGTTGTAAGAGAATAATAATATCTACCAAGTTGAAGGGAGAAGTTAGATACAGTCTAAAAACACATAAAAACCGTGGCCTACTCAGTTGTTGTTTACATTTTGATTTTAAATAGCACAGGCTTACAAACGTTGGCCAATTTTTGCAACAGAGAAGACAGCAAAAGTTCTTTAAGTATTTTCGGGCGCTAAATTCAGCGCAATGGTTCAAGAGAAACAGCTTTACTTTTCATTTTTATATCCTGTTCGCATTGAAAATGGGAAAAGGGGGATCATGAAGTTGTGCAGAAGTATGTAATAGGTAGAAGGAAGCATTTCCGACCCTATAAAGTATATATATTCTTGTCCGTCCGTCTGTCCGTATGAACGCGTGTTTCTCAGAGACTATAAGAGCTAGAGCCACAAATTTTTGTATGTAGATAGGTGTATACCCGATTCAAAACGAGTTTGTTTCAGATTTGGAAAATTTCTCCCCCTCCCCCCTTTAAGCGCAAAAAACTGTCAGAGCCACAACTTTTAAGATAGACCTTCCAAACTTTACATATATCAAGTAATACCAATATCTATCTATTCTGAAAAGATCACTAAGATCGGATAATAAACACTGAAGTTATATACGAATCAATTTTGCTTGTGGGAGAGAGGGGGGGCCTTGCATTGTCAGTTATCACGCGCGGCCGCATGCCATGCGTGTGTGCGTATGTTAGAGTGTGTCTGTGTAAGTGTGTATAAGTGTATGAAAACACAATACGTCAAGGGAACAGGGTATTTTGTAGTCGGGGTACTTATTGAATTATTGAATATTGAATTTTCTTAGAGAAGTGTTCGTGGTATTTGTTTTAAACGCCCATGGCGGCTGATTTTTTTTTTGTGTAATATTAATACTTAGGCTTTTATTTAGGTTAATTATTCGGTCTATTGCGGATTTTTGCTTCGCCTGAAGATGGGGTATGTATTTTTTAACAATATTGGCTATTGGTGAATCTTGAGAGTGCGATAGTGTTTTGACGAGGTAAGCAGTTCTCTGGTCTCTAGTGTCGTGTGTTGAACTAATTCCAGATTCATATAGCAGGTTTTTAATTGACGTCGTTCGGTATGTACCAAGAGCATTTCTAGCTCCAGCATGTATGATTCTGTTAAGTTTTTTTAGAGAACTGTCAGCTGCGTAACCATAAATTGGAAGAGCAAATTCTATTTTTGATAATAGGAGGGATTTAACGACTGAGACTAATGTTACGGTGCTACAATGGAATTTTGGACTTGCTAAGCATTTAATTATATTTAGTGTTTTCGATAGAGGCGGTTAGTTCCACTTATAGTTCGCTTTTATTGCAACGCCTGAAATTTTCAATGCTTTTGTGTCTTTAATGTCTATGTTGCCAGTAGAAACAGTGCACTTGCAATTATGTTTTTTGCAAACATGAATATGATTGCATTTAGAAGTAGATAATGCTGCTTCTGAATACAAACACCATTCGTGTATGTCATTAAAAACATGATCAAGTGAGAGTACATTAAAAACATGATCAAGTGAGAGTACATTAATAAGTATATTAGACTTAGATTTGTGTATTGGAACTATTACGCTTGTTTTGTAGGATTGTGGAATGAAGTTGTTGAGAATGGAGTTATAATAATCTATTGTTCTAAGGTGCGCTTGCCGGCTAAGGTTCTTTATCATGGAGTAAGTTATACTGTCGATTCCTGGAGTATTACCTTTGAGAGATGAAAGTGCAGATGCGAATTCTAGGTATTTAATATCCCTTTCTATTTTTAGAGCTTTTTGAGAAGGGGTGTGAAAAATTGAATTTCTAATAACCCTATTTTTGTTTTCAACGTGAAATTATCATCATTCGCTTTTGTGGACCAGTTACTGCAAAAAACTTCTGCTATTTCTAATTTGTCGTTTGTGAAATAAGATGTTGTTGGGTCTTGAATGCAATGAATATTTTTGGGTTTGTGCAGTCCGCAGAAAGTTCTAATGTTTTTCTATACTTGCTCGATGGGAGTGTAAGGACTAATTTCCGCTGTGAATTGTTGAACAGTGTTCTCCTAAATAAAGCGTTTTGTTTTTTACAATTTATAATATATTCATTAGTTATTCGTTTATTAAGTTTATTCCAAGCTTTATTTTTGTTTCTTTTAAGTAGTTCTAATTCTTTATTCCACTATGGGACACTGGTGGGTTTTTTTTGGACCGTCTGTGGAATTGTTTGGTTAGAGCTTTTCAGTACGATTCTTATTATATTTGCTGCTTCTTTGTTTATATTATTACTCTTTGGAATAAGTGCGCAATATTTGGTTGAATGTTCAGAAAACATTTCCCAGTTGGCTAATTTAGTTAAAAAGAACGGTGAACTTTTTTGGTTTTGGCTAGTGGTAAAGACTGTGGTTATTATCTGTACTATATATGTTCGCTTACATATGTGCTGTTTTCCGTTTTCCAGTTTGCCATAATAGCAAGATCTGGGGAACAGAATGTCAAATCAATGTGTGTCATGGAGCTATGTGTTGAAAAGTGTGTGGGACTGCCGTCATTAAGGAGTATGTAATTCGACTTAACTAAAAATTTGTCCTATGTGTTGCCTCGTCTATTATTCTTGGGAGACCCCCAACTTGTATGCCAGCTATTAAAATCTCCGGTAACTATAGTTCTGTTATGCATGAGTAGGACTGATTAAAGGTTGGATTCCGTGAAACTTTTGTCGGGGGCAATATACGTTTAATTTCATCTTTGATTGAACTTGTTTAAAATTATTTCTCTATGTTGCACAGAGTTGTGAACGAGAATACCAGTACCACCATACGTTGATGCTGATATTGTATAATATAAGGAGTAGTTAATAGGAATTGGAAGAACTGTGTTTGTGGAGATGTGCATTTATTGAAGTGTAATAATTTGGGCATATTGTTTTTATATCCTGTTCCCATTGAAAATGGGAAAAGGGGGATAATGAAGTTGTGCAAAAGTATGTAACAGGTAGAAGGAAGCATTTGCGACCCTATAAAGTATATATATTCTTGATCAGCATCAACAGCCGAGTCGATTTAGCCATGTCCGTCTGTCCGTCCGTCCGTCTGTCTGTCTGTCCGTCTGTCCGTATGAACGCGTGTTTCTCAGAGACTATAAGAGCTAGAGCCACAAATGTAGTTAGGTGTATACCCGATTCAAAACGAGTTTGTTTCAGATTTGAATAATTCCTCCCCCTCCCCCCTTTAAGCGCAAAAAACTGTCAGAGCCACAATTTTTAAGATAGACCTTCAAAATTTTATATATATCAAGTAAGGCCCAATATCTATCTATTCTGAAAAGATCAATAAGATCGGACGAAAAACACCGAAGTTATATACGAATCAATTTTGCATGTGGGACTGAGGGGGGGTCTTGCATTGTCAGTAATCGCGCGCGGCCGCATGCCATGCGTGTGTGCGTATGTTAGAGTGTGTGTGTGTATGTGTGAGTGTGTGTATATGTGTATGGAAACACAAGAAGTGAAGGGAACAGGGTATTTTGTAGTCGAGGCACTCGACTACAGCTCCCTTACTTGTTTAATTAAGACTTGCAATTCACTGTAGTTGTTGGTATAGCCTTTCATATTCCACTGGATAATTTTAAGAGTCATTTTTAGTACTTAAGGGTTAGTTATACAGTTAGTTTATGGTGTCTACAGTGAATGTTATATACAGTGAGTATATTTTTTGTATGTATTTCAGTCGAGTCTCCTCCCGACTAACCAAGGCATTTTATATGCTCAATCCCCGGTCAGCCGGGAAGAGACAATTTTGTATATCTTATCTATGTTTGCCTCTATTTCTGGCATATTTTTAGAATTTAGAATTGATTTAAGTTTAGTTGGTGTTGGGATAGAGTTCTTATTTTTAGTATTGTTCTTACGGAGGGAACGCTTGGTTCGGTTTGACATATTTTTGGGAAATATCTGCGTCTTTGATGTTGATTTAGTTTTAGATAAAGTACTCTCACTTTGTGGCCGGAGTGGCTCAGCGGTTAGTGGGCGCGACTGCTGAGCATCGTGGCTGAGGTCGTGGGTTCGATCCCGCCTCGGAACATCTAATGAAAAGTTTTTTTCTTTGAATAAAACTTTACACCCGGCCACACCTCTTGCTGTTGGCGCCAGCATTGCAGTAATTAGCCATGAAAAGCCTCTCAAAAACTGCCGTTCGGATTCGGCGTTAAACTGTAGGTCCCTTTCTCTTGTGCTAAAATTATAAGCGCACACGCCAAGAGATTGAGAGAGGCTCGGCTTTGCCCCCTCGGGGCACTCTCATCAGTACTGATTGACATGTCATCTTCGTCTTTATATGTGATGACTTTACGTTGAATTCCTTCAACTGGTGTTAAAGTGGATGGGCTTGTTTTTGATGGTGTGTACTGTGCTCTTGCTGTGGTTGGCTTTGATTGTGGTGGCGGTTCTTGGTTCGATTTGGCTACTGTGGAGTACAGTGATCCATCCTGATGGTGTCTGGTTCTGTAGATTGACCAGGCAGTTCGGTTGTCGACTTTTTCCATAATTTTGATTGCTTGAACTTCTTGGTATGATCCAAAGTTTGGGCATTTTCGATCTTTTGCTTGGTGGTTGTGGCATATCTGATTCTTCTCACGACAGTTGATGCAGCATGGATCGCGTTCGCATGTTTCTCAGTTTTCAGCGTTGATATGTTTATTTTGACTACAGTTGTTGCATATTTCGTCGGTTTTGCACAGCAGTGCAATGTGGCCCATGCGTAGGCACTTGTTGCAGCGCAATGGGAGTGGGATGTAGGGGCGGACCCTAACCTTCTCGTAGCCTATGTAAAGGTATTCTGGAAGCTCGAGTAGGGCTTAGGTGACAATAATAAGTCCGGTTTCACTCAATGTGCCGTTTTGCATTTTCATAATTTTTTTAATTTCGTAAACATTATGTTCTTTTAGATTTTCCAAAATTTCGCTTTCTGAGATTCCGTGCAAGTCATTTGAATATATAACTCCTTTAGTGAAGTTCAATGCTTTATGTTCAGAGACCGCTACTGGAGTGGTAATTGGCATAATATTTAATTTCATCAGTTTGTCCGTTTGGCTTTGAGTTTTTGTTTTTATCAGGAGTTTTCCATCACGCGTCTTCTTAAAAAAGAAAACTTCGCCTCCGCAGGTGTAGTCAATTGTTTTTTATACCGTGTTCCCATTGAAAATGGGAAAAGGGGGATCATGAAGTTGTGCAAAAGTATGTAACAGGTAGAAGGAAGCATTTGCGACCCTATAAAGTATATATATTCTTGATCAGCATCAACAGCCGAGTCGATTTAGCCCTGTCCGTATGAACGCGTGTTTCTCAGAGACTATAAGAGCTAGAGCCACAAATTTTTGAATGTAGGTAGGTGCATACCCGATTCAATACGAGTTTGTTTCAGATTTGGAAAATTCCTCCCCCTTCCCCCTTTAAGCGCAAAAAACTGTCACAGCCACAATTTTTAAATTAGACCTTCCAAACTTTATATATATCAAGTAAGGCCCAATATCTATCTATTCTGAAAAGATCACCAAGATCGGACAATAAACACCGAAGTTATATACGAATTAATTTTGCTTATGGGAGAGGGGGGGTCTTGCATTGTCAGTTATCGCTCGCGGCCGCATGCCATGCGTTTGTGCGTATGTTAGAGTGTGTGTATATGTGTATGAAAACACAAGAAGTCAAGGGAACAGGGTATTTTGTAGTCGGGGCACTCGACTACAGCTCCCTTACTTGTTTGATTACGAATGGTGAAAACCTAGCAAATGATCCGTCATCAGTTCTGGTGATTACCAAAAATTTCCCATCACCGGGGGGAGGGTGTTTCCTCCAGATGTCTGGAGGGTCTGGCATGTTGCTAAATTTGTTTTCCAAATTTGCTTGCAACTGATGCAAATGCTCAGTGTTTACGCAGATGAAGAGATAAGAAGTTCTATTAATAGACGCGAGCTTGGTTGAGTTTTTGGGTGTCCTCTTTGTGCTTGTTTTTGCTAAGCTGGGTTTTGTCAGAGAGACACAACCGATCGCAACGACTGCCAAAAGTGAACTGACCACGTGCATCTTGAAATCCTTTATCCATTGCAAATTGACTCCAAGTATACTTTAATTTCTTCTGGTGGCTATGTCTACTTTAGGTGAAACCATTTTGTTTCGAAGTTTCCTTAGAATCCGGTTTTTCGATCTGCTGTGCAGCTTTATCCAGAACCGTCAGCATGTTTTTTGAATTTACTCTAATATTAAAAGCTGCTTCATATGGTTGCAAAAAAATTTTTAAGTGGTCCTCGTCAACGAAAAGCCGGAATGGTACATTTTTCACAGCCACAAGACCAACGCAGTGTTTTAGAAATTCATATTTCATCATGCATATATTTCCACTTGACTTAGCCGCTCATTTAATTACGAGCTCGTAAACGTATCAAAATCATAATATGCATCTGTTGCTATGATTAAACTTCTGTGCATATGCAAAAAACCACAATTTCGCGACACGCCAACACATATCATGCATCAGGTAGAGAGCCTATGCAATTGTGTAAAAACAAGTAACGCGGACTTACCCTCAAGCAGTATGCCACGGGCAGAATACAGAATGATGCCCTCGCTGAGGGCAGTTTGCCCTTCGGCTCAAAACAGATTGCCCTCGGCGCGGGCAGTTGGCCCTTCGGCTCAAAACAGATTGCCCGTGGCGCGGGCTGCCCTCATCTGCCCTCAAAAAAATGCCTGCCCTCAGGGCAACAATCTACTGCTCGCGGGCATCGGGCATTTGTGTAGTAGATCGTTGCCCTGAGCGCAGGCATTTTTTTTGAGGGCAGCTCGCTCCACGGGCATTTGTTTTTGGGCTGCGGGCTGCTGCTGGCCCGCTGCCCACGCGCTCTGGCTCGTAGCCCTGAGCCACGTGCCACAGTCGGCGAGCTGCGAGCCAGTGGCTGCCCTTTCGAGGCGCGGGCAAAGTGCAATTCCGAACCCTGCATAGAAGAGACGCTCACATAGCACGACATATAGAGGGCCCACCGACAAAAAGCACAAGAAAAAACGCCCCCTATCGTTCAAGTTAAAAATATTTTTAAAGCATACTTATAGGCCGCCCGTTTTTATACCCTGTTCCCATTGAAAATGGGACAAGGGGGAACATGAAGTTGTGCAAAAGTATGTAACAGGTAGAAGGAAGCATTTGCGACCCTATAAAGTATATATATTCTTGATCAGCATCAACAGCCGAGTCGATTTAGCCCTGTCCGTCTGTCCGTCCGTCTGTCTGTCTGTCCGTCTGTCCGTATGAACGCGTGTTTCTCAGAGACTATAAGAGCTAGAGCCACAAATTTTTGCATGTAGATAGTTGAATACCCGATTCAAAACGAGTTTGTTTTAGATTTGGAAAATTTCTCCCCCTCCCCCCTTTAAGCGCAAAAAATTGTCACAGCCACAATTTTTAAGATAGACCTTCCAAATCCTTTACATATATCAAGTAAGGCCCAATATCTATATATTCTGAAAAGATCAATAAGATCGGACAATAAACACCGAAGTTATATACGAATTAATTTTGCTTGTGAGTGAGAGGAGGGGTCTTGCATTGTCAGTTATCGCGCGCGGCCGCATGACGTGCGTTTGTGTGTATGTCGGAGTGTGTGTATGTGTGAATGTGTGTATGTATGTAAAGGAAAACACACGAAATCAAGAGAACAGGGTATTTTGTAGTCGGGGCACTCGACTGCAACTCCCTTACTTGTTTGATTTGATTGTAGTCCCCACGATTTGCAACCAGTGTCGCCAAGCTTTAAAATATGCCTTTGAAACTTACGCCAGAGATGACGCAGACGCCGAAAAGAGGTCAAGGCAACGAAGGAAGTGTGGAAATTTCGTTGAAGGATGTTCTTAATGACATACAGGACACAAGAAACAGTTTTAACGCCAAGTTGGAACATATGGTGAACACCGTGGCAACCAAAGAGGATATCTCGAGCCTGAAAACGCAGATTACGGATGAAGTGGAAGCCTTGAGGGAACATAATAAATCTCTGCGAAAAGAGGTAGATATGCTAAAGAAGGACCTGGCAAACCACCGTAGAGAGCTAAATTTTATAGTCGACGATAGCAGGAGTAACATTGTGGTACGAGGACTGCCAAAGGAGGTAACCCCACACGAATCCCTTTCGAAAGTCTCTAAGGATAACCTTAAGCTGGAAAACATCCAAATAAAAAAGGTTAGAAAATTATATGAGCGATCAAATGGTTGAACGAATTTTCAAAAACACCTAGCCGGTACGCAACGAACGAGATCTATCCGCCGAGAGGCAAATAAACAAGCAGGTGCTACGAGGGCCGTCCCAGAAATGGCCGTCCTAGCACAGTAGTGTTGGAAAATGTTCACAAAAAATAGAAAAAAGAGGAAGTACCGACTATTAAAAGCTTAAGTTTGAAGTTTGGTGCATTCACCTTGCACAGTTTTTTTGGTCGATTTTAATAGAGAACGCTTGTTATTGATTTGCAAACATGTACAAAATTGGTCATCGTTATGTGATTGAATACTTTCATATAAAAGGTCTTAGTCCAACCAATATTAAAAATAGGGGAAAGTTAACTTCGGCTCGGCCGAAGATTTGTATACCCTTGCAGTTTCCATTGAAAACAAAAAAGTTTTTTTAAGACTACTTTTTGGACCTTACTCTTCTTTTGGATCTATACTATATAGATGTCTTATTTCGAACAAACTTGGTGAAATCATGGAAAAGTATAATATACTGTTAATTACGAAATTTGGAGGCGATCCTATTTAAAACAACAAAGTTTTTCTCACTCAAACTAGTTTTTCGACCGATCATTCTTACTGTAGCTATATGCTATAGTCATCCGATTTTTATAAAACTTTGTAGAATTGTATTAAAGTACATAAAATAAGAATATGCCAATAAAAAGGACGTTTTCATTAGAAACAAAAAAGTTTTCCGCACTCGAACTAGTTTTTCGACCGATCGTTCCTGTGGGAGCTATATGCTATAGTCATCCAATTTCGACCAAACTTTGTAGAATTGTGTAAAAGTATACAAAATAAGTGTATGCCAATGGTAAAGACGTTTTTATTAAAAACAAAAAAGTTTTTCTCACTAGAACTAGTTTTTCGACCGATCGTTCCTATGGGAGCTATATGCTATAGTCGTCCGATTTCGATCAAACTTAGTAGAGTTGTGTAAAAGTATACAAAATAAGTGTATGCCAATGAAAAAGCCGTTTTCATTAAAAACAAAAAAGGTTTTCTCACTAGAACTAGTTTTTCGACCGATCGATCATATGGCAGCTATATGCTATAGTAATCCGATTTCAACCAAACTTAGTGAAATCATGGAAAAAGATAGTAAACTAATAAATACGTACTTTGGAGGCGTTTCCAATGGCAGCTATATGCTATAGTCATCCGATCCGACCGGTTCCGACAAATGTGCAGCGTATTTGTACCAAAAGACTTCGTGCAAAGTTTGGTGAGGATAGCTTTAAAACTGACCGAGGAGATAGCATAGAAACAGACAGACCGACAGACGGACGGACGGACAGACGGACAAGGCTAAATGAACTCAGCTCGTCATGCTGATCAAGAATATATATACTTTATGTGGTAGGAGATGCTTCCTTCAATGCGTTACAAACATCCGCACAATTTTATAATACCCTCTGCAAGGGTACAAAAAGGAGCTGGATTCTACCTTACGTATTTCTGCTCCCTCGTTTACAACAATCAAATATTGGGTGGCTGATTTTAAGCTAGGACGTTTGAGCTGCGAAGATGAACATCGTAATGGGCGTCCAAATGAGGTGACCACTTCAGAAATGGTGGCCATAATTAAAAAATGTGAATTGAGTGACCGGCGATTGAAAGTTCTTGAGTTAGGTGAATGTGTAGGCATTTCAAAAAGTGCTGTACATCGCATATTGACCGGAAAATTGGACATGAAAAAGTTATGCGCAAGATGGGTGCCGCTTTTGCTGCCTTCCGAACAAAAACGCAAATTCAAACCTCTGCCGTTGCAATGGCTAAAATTAATGAACTAAAATTTGAATTACTACCTCACGCCACTTATTCGCCAGACTTAGCTCCCTCTGATTATTTCTTATTTCCAAAGTTGAAAAAATGGCTCGGAGGAAAAAGATTTGGCAACAATGAAGAGGTGGAGTCCGAAGTTAATGCCTATTTTGAAGAGCTTCACAGTTCTTATTATAAAAAAAAGGGGAAAGTTAACTTCGGCTGGGCCGAAGTTTTGTATACCCTTGCAGCTTCCATTGGAAACAAAAAAGTTTTTCTAACTAAGACTACTTTTTGGACCTTACTTTTCTATTGGATCTATACTATATAAATGTCTGATTTCGACCACCCTTGGTGAAATCATGGAAAAGCACAATACACTGTTAATTACGAAATTTGGAGGCGATCCCATTTTAAACAAAAAAGTTTTTCTCACTAGAACTTCTTTTTCGACCGATCATTCATACTGCAGATATATGCTTTAGTCATCCGATTTTGATAAGACTTTGTAGAATTGTTTAAAAGCATATAAAATAGGTGTATGCCAATGATGAAGACTTTTTCATAATAAACAAAAATGTTTTTCTCACAAGAACTAGTTTTTCGACCGATCGTTCCTATGGGAGCTATATGCTATAGTCATCCGATTTGGACCAAAATTTGTTGAATTGTGTAAAAGTATATAAAATGAGTGTATGCCAATGATAAGGACGTTTTCATTAAAACAAAAATGTTTTTCTCACTAGAACTAGTTTTTCGACCGATCTTTCCTATGGCAGCTATATGCTATAGTCATCCGATTTCGACCAATCTTAGTGAAATCATGGGAAAAGATAGTAAACTAAGAAATACGTATTTTGGAGGCGTTTCTATTAAAAACAAAAAAGTTTTTCTCACTAAGACTAGTTTTTCGACCGATCATTCCTATGGCAGCTATATGCAATAGTCATCCGATCCAGCCGGTTCCGCCAAATGTGCAGCCTATACGAGGTGTGTTCAAAAAGTATCGCGATTTTTTTGTGGCGTTATGTTGCTACTCATGTCTCTCACTTATGCCGACAAGCTCGGCCATTTTTAATGTTCACTTAATTGTTGACAGCTGCTTCGCTTGCACGTGTTTTGGATCGTCTTCGATTTTTACCTGTTCAAAAAAATGGACCTGTATCAAATTTTGTGTGAAAAACGAAATTAAGTGCGCGGATGCATTCCGAATGACGACTGTGGCATACGGAGAAGCTACCTTGGACCGAAGCAACGTTTATCGGTGGTACAAAATGTTCTCAGAAGGCCGAGAAGATGTGAACGACAAGACCGAAAAAAGCGCCCCAAGTTCGGTCGAATGTGAAAGTTTTGCTGACAGTTTTCTTCGATTGCAGGGGCGTGGTGCATCATGAGTTCTTGCCACAGGGAAGAACGGTCAATAAGGAATATTACCTGCAAGTTATGCGCAATTTGCGAGAAGCAATCCGCCAGAAACGCCCGGATTTGTGGAAGAACAAAAATTGGCTTTTGCACCACGATAACGCCCCTGCTCACACATCGTTCCTTGTGCGCGACTTTTTGGCCAAAAACAACACACTAATGATGCCGCAGCCACCGTATTCCCCAGATCTGGCCCCCTGTGACTTTTTCTTGTTCCCTAAACTGAAGAAGCCCATGAAAGGACGTCGTTACGCTACGCTTGACGAGATAAAGACGGCATCGAAGGAGGAGCTGAACAAGATAAAAAAAAATGCTTTTTTGAAGTGCTTCGAAGATTGGAAAAACCGTTGGCACAAGTGTATAATATCTCATGGGGATTACTTTGAAGGGGACAAAATAGATATTCATGAATAAATAAATAATTTTTGAAAAAACACAAAATTCGCGATAACATTTGAACATACCTCGTATGTATCAAAAGACTTCGTGCAAAGTTTGGTAAGGATAGCTTTAAAACTGACGGAGGAGATAGAATAGAAACAGACAGACGGACGGACGGACAGACGGAAAAAGCTAAATCAACTCAGCTCGTCATGCTGATCAAGAATATATATACTTTATGTGGTAGGAAATGCTTCCTTCAATGCGTTACAAACATCCGCACAATTTTATAATACCTCTGCAAGGGTATAAAAACGTGCGACAGACCGTTAAAACTAGGGATGTCGAAAATAATATCGTTTGTATGAAAATATCGATATTATATCGATATTTTTCATACAAACGATATATTTTCGACATCCCTAGTTAAAACCAAGAAAATCCGTGCATTTATGAATTAATGTGAGATTAGCTTATATTAGTTGAAGTTAATTGTTTCCTCATTGATATTTGATAAAACCTGGTGTTCTTAAGTACTTTAATATTTTGGTCTTGGTGGAACTTTCTGTGGAAATACCCCTATGCTTCTTCCAGGCAGATCAAGCTTACGAGTATTTTCAATTTTTGCCACGCCCGTCCCACGCCCTCAAATTGAAAAAAAGCGTCATATCTCCCACAGTTTTATAGATAGAAGGTTCGTTCCTTCAGGACATATTTAGTAATCAGGATTATTTATCGATTCGCCAAAGGAACGGTTGTCGGGCTTAAAGGAAAACAAACAATTTTGAGCAACACCGCACTCTGGGCCAGCAGGCCGAAATTTTGGCCAAAAGTCCCACTTTTTTGTTTGGGAAACTTGATAAAACAATTGTTGGAAACGATTAAGAATACTTATAGCTATTTTATGGCAAAATTTGGAACATTTTCACAAATTGGTTTTTGAATGGCAGCAATTCAAAGTTGATTTTTCATGAAAAATGGAAAATGAATAGTCGAAACTAGGAAAGAAACAGCTTTTAGGGATTAATTGTATGTTTTCGACTACGGACTAGCCTTAAATAAAAAAATATAAAGAAGTTTCCAAATGTATTCGTTTTCATAAAAAATGAAAAAAATCAGTAATTTTTTGGGTTTTTTTACATTTGTCAACTTTGATTTGAGAGTGCCCACGGGTGCCACTGGCTAATCACTCGTAACATGTCAAATAAATTTCTTTGAATATTGTACTACAGCTGGAGGTATGCGCTTTTGCGCAGTTTTGCTTTGGATTTTATTAAATCGCTTTTAAAAATGTATCCCCATTTGGCATCGAGCCAGTTTCAATTTTCAAGTCAGCCGAAAAGTATGCTTTTCTTTTTTAAATCTTCGGAATTTTGCCCATGAAGCTAAACTGTGAGAGCTAAGCTATTTTCATTTCCTTGGACTAAAATGGTTAGCATACTTTTAGGAGCACGGAATTAATTGTTAAAATACATACAAAAATTATTTTTTAATTAAATAATTTTTTATTTTTAATTTTAAGTTTTAAGAATCCAATATAAGGAACAGGTTTAATAAATGAAAATAACGGTGAAAGTAATCATCTTGACTGAAAATCCTTAGCGGGGTGGGCAGTCAAAGTCAGTACCATTTTGGGTTAATAACTCAAAAACAACTCGTCAGATCATGACAATTTTTTTTCCAAAAAACAACGTTTACCTATATGTACCCCTCTGCAAAATTTGGCTTAAATCTAATTAAGAGTTTTTTTTTATTAATTAAAAAACCAAAATGTTGAAAATTTTTCCAACTTTGATTTGGATTATCAATATGTTACAAAATTTTAAAATTATGTGCGTAAAGTTCAATCTTTTAAGAACATTTCGTAAAAAATTTTAGCTTCTTAGCTAGTCTGGTGTAGAAATGCTAGAGTTTTGGCCAAAAAATGAGATTTCTGGCCCACAGTGCACCGGTCGAAACCGTTATGTGCAGCACTTCACAGGTACAGAGTATGTTATAGTCGGGCTTGACCGACTCTCTTTCTTGTTTTTACAGTAGCGAGTGCTGTTGTCACGGTTCCATAAGCCAAACAGCCCCCACCCAGCTGTTTTTGAACCTGACGGAATTTCCGTCTATCCATTTGGGCCAAGTAATCCAGAGCCAATTCATTGGGATAATCGCGTGGATAAAATTTCGGCCGCTGGCTGACACCGCCTACAACCAGCAGCCAGTGGGTGTTACATAAGCGCCAAGAGGCTACCCCTAGTTGAAGATAAATAATCAACCAGAAACACAAATAACTCTTGGCGATATTCATCAGTATCCATCTCTAAAACATCTACCATATCCAAATAGCCAAAAAATTTGCCATATGATTTAAGTGAAAAGTGACAATTGAGTGAAGAGAGACCATAATATGGCCGTCTAGTTAAAGCCGCACCTTAGCGAACATCCTATATAACCCTTAACAAACATACATCCATTTTTTTTTCTTTACCTTTATCATAATTTGTTTCGGGCAAGACGTTTGAAAATCGCACAATGGTTCATTTAAGTACCTCGTTCGAGCAACCAAAACCATTTCTTTAATTAGCGTTATCAACATTCTACTATTTTTATTTATTTTGAAGTTACCCTGAAAATGATTATGTACTTTGCGCCATCCATGAATTTATTAAATGAATTATTGTAACTAGGCTTGCCCTGTGGTCGAAATTCGACCATCGAACAAATTAACACTTAACATTAAAGGATGTACACTTTTAAGTCTAAAGTAATATGCCAAAAAGTCTTAAATTTGCATAGTTTTTGGTCCAAAAATAATTGTATCTGAGTCTTTTTTAAACCCTGGACAATCTGATTAACATATATTCCAATTTAAACAGTCAGCCAACATTTGGTTAACAATCTTGGCATAGTTAGGTCTTTTTGTACTACCCAGAAAGCTATAAACACCGTTTCTTCCTTTCCTTGATCTCTTGTTAAAGTTTTGGTAAAGTGTAAGTCTTAAAACAATTTTTAATGCATTTCTGGAAAATGTTGCTTGGGGATGGCTCCATAGAAAGTGTGAAGGGACAAAATATATACATTTATTTTTTGACGGGATTTTGTAGCGCAGTGGTAGTGCCTGACCCTACACAGGCAATAAATCCATATATTCGATGTATTTCCGATTCGATGTAATACCGATTCAGTCTCAAGATCACAGCACAGTCTCCAATTGTGCTCGGTGTTTTTAAATTTGATTAGTGAATTTCCCATTGAATTGTATGTTTCTTATAACGTACCTTTCCTGTATCTGATCGATTTTCCCGAAGAATACTGACTATTTTTGCACTAATTTTTTTGGTTAAATGGAATTCTATGCCATCTGCATGTCACCGTATCTTTTATGCGCTATAAAACAATAAATAATGGCAATACAATTTTTTTCGCCCTTAATACTCCATTCAACATTACTATGCTAGAAAGGAAGACGAACATATCAATAGGATTAGCAATATAACAAATTTTTTAGCAATATTAATTATTGTTTACGCTCCGAAATTCATTTTATTAGCAGCACTTGCCTCGCCAAAAATTTCTTGTCAATTCGATTTCCGTTAGACCAGAAACTTTAAATTTGCTTATAACCAAAACAAAATATGCGTAGAAGCTTTTTTTCCCGTTGATCGTCTCTTCACAGGGAGAGCGTACTGAGAGCCACTCTCTCTGTTTACAAATGTCAAATTACAACTGAGCACAGCTCACAGAGAGTTTTGGCCTGTTGAAACAACAACAATGCGTTGTTCTGCTCAGCTATATGTGTGAAGTGTGTGTATGTATTAGTACAACTTTTAATTCGTTATAAAACAATAAATAATTGCAATTAATTTTTTTTTTGCACTGGCTGGGCTTAAATTCTCATAGGAACATATGTAATAAATTTTGGATTAATTGAATTTGTTTTACTATGCTAAAAAGGGGGCCGTACATTCGTATGAAAGCTTTTTAGCGTATTAATATATAGATTCTACTACCTAATTATGTTCTAATTGATTCGTTTTCCCCCTTAGTAAAGCATGGGAGGTTCGGTGACAGCATGAAAGTCTGCTAACGAGTTGTTAAGAGCGAAACAGCCTCAATCGGCCTGTTTTGCGCAAGTAGGGTGGGAAAGACAAGGGGCTGATATCACCAAAGTTACCGAAACTCGAAAATACTTAGTTCAGATCCCCTATACTTCGTCGGAAATATAATTTATGCTTTTGTCTTGATTTGTATTATTATTTACAACAAAATTTGCACTTAAATATTATGCTTGTGTGCGTCAGAGTATATAAAGTGAGGGAAAGTAGCATGAACCCCCGACATAAACCGGCGGCTAGCAAGAGCTTAGCTAGAAGTGCACGCAGCGAAATACCTTATACTCAGCTAGTCGAACATTATCTAGATCTACATCAGAGGCGGGAAAACAATACATTCACATTTTTGCATTGGTGTGGGTTAGAGCAGCGCAAAAATTGCTCTCAATTTCAGTAGCAACGACTGCGTAGCGGAGCAGCCAATCACGCAACGCAGCTGCGCTTGTACAGCTTATATTGTGTGTGTGGGAGCAGCGCAGCTTTGAGATTTTTCGTATGCACACGAGATAGGAATATGCCTGCCCCTGATCTAGATCTAGAACATCGGTGGGCGCGGCCTTTCTCTTTCTGCTCCCATTGCTTCCGGGAGTTATTTTTCGGCAGCTGGCGCCACGCAGACGCATTAAAAATTGACTCGTCCCGCACACAAGATAAACAACTTCGAAAACAACAACAAATCTATTGCGCATCGCAGCCTGGCGCCAGGCGTGTGAGCGGTTGCAAAAACAAATATATGGAGTGTCTGGCTGGCTGGTGGATTCAAGCATCGGTAATAGGGGGTTTTTTTTTTGTCGTTGCTCTCAAAATAAAATATCGCGCCCACCCCTGATCTAGACCCACGCATTTGCACACTACAACATGGCATTTACTTCCTCGGTTTCAATTAAAGTTGATTTTAAATCAGAGGCAGGCAAAAAATACATTTACATTTTTGCATTGGTGTGTGTGAGAGCAGCTCAAAAATTGCTCTCAATTTCAGTAGCAACGACTGCGTCGCGGCGTAGGAAAGCAAGCAACGCAGCGGCGCTTGTACAGCTTATACTATGTGTGTTTGAGCAGCGCTGCTTCCAGACTTTTCCTATACACGCGAGATAGCAATCTGCCTGTCCCTGTTTTAAATTTTGGATATTCTTTACGTCTCTTTGTGCGGATATAAATTAAATTTTTAAATATGTAAAGAGTTTTTGACCTCACATTTTAGGAAATTTGTCCAAGACGAGACTTTTTCTTATCCCCCCAGATGTAACTATTTCCCATCCCCGGAAAAAATCGCTTTATCGCCCAAAAGTTTCGCATAGCGACACCGGTTTTCCCGATGGGAGTTAGAAATGCGTAGGTAACGCGATTTCGCAAGAGTAAAGTGATACCTACTGTAAGAATTGGTACCAATTTCTCAATATTGACATACTCGAAGTATACTGTTATGGTTTAGTCCGCGCGCCGTTAATGCCACAGAAGAAAGCAAATAAAAATTCAATTTTATGCGGGTAAAAATTAATACATGTATAAATGAAAACGTGCATTTTTCGAACACGAAATCTTTGATGTTAGGGGGTCGCAGAGTGACATCACCCAAAGGTTACTACAAGCCCAAACTTTCGGGCGTTCAGATTTTCTCATGCCTTTCTCATGCTCATATATGAAAAATAATCGTAAACTAAGTAAGAAGAATAACGACGGCTTCCACATCAAGACTTGACAATAATAAAGTGTGCCAGAGTCTCCACTGATTGAAGACTATCGTGCTGACGATATGATTTGCTCCGAATGCGGATTTCATCAATGGCCGATCAAATTAATTTGCCAAAAACCATTGCCGATCGATCCAATAACTTATTTAAGCAGTTGCATGACGGCAAGAATCCGAATGTTCTATGCGGCAATAAAAAATAAAAAAATAAATAAGAAAAAAAAAACAGAAGGAACAACCGGCTGGCGTAAGTGCCAGCCAGTCTCTGAACAATTATGTATAGTTTGCCACGGGGTGTCATTTTTGCCTTAAATCAATGCCTACTAAGATGGTCAGAATTTTGTTTTGAGGAAGTGCAAGGCCTACTGATTGGCTGTAAACATGCAAATGTAACCAAGCCCATCCTCGTTCCTTAGGCACTAAAAGCCTTCGAGGTAAAGTAGTTCCACTGAGACCCCTGTTTTAAATATGTAGGCACATAATTCTCTTAAAGCAGCTAAGTACATAGTAGTTTAAGTTTCAAACAATATTTACATTTCCAAATTATAGTGTTAGTGTTCCAAGCATAATAGTTTTTTACATATAAACCATATAGGGAACGCTCAGTCTAAGGAGCACGACCTTCAAAGTGAAATCATAATGGGCTATTTAAATGGTCTTCAGGAATTTTATATTAAAATACACCAATACCTTAACGGCATACTTAACGGCCACATTATATTTAGCACCAAGTTTCACTTAGCGGCCGTTTTTATCTCGCTTAACGGCCGCCAAATATTTATTTTATATTATATTTTTTCTTAAATTCCAATAACAGCCAGAAACGGAAAAGCGTTCGAATACTAGCAAGTTTAGAAAAATATAGATGCAATGCTTTTTATACCCTTGCAGAGATTATAAAATTGTCCGGATGTTTGTAACGCATAGAAGGAAGCATCTCCGACCACATAAAGTATATATAATATATTCTTGATCAGCACGACGAGCTGAGTTGATTTTGCCCTGTCCGTCTGTCCGTCTGTTTCTATCTATGCTATCTCCTCCGTCAGTTTTAAAGCTATCCTCACCAAACTATGCTCGAAGTCTTTTGGTACAAATACGCTGCACATTTGTCGGAACCGGCCGGATCGGATGACTATAGCATATAGCTGCCATATATTTACACAATTCTAAAAAGTTTGGTCGAAATCGGATGACTATAGCATATAGCTCCCATAGGAACAATCGTTCGAAAAACTAGTTTGAGTGAGGAAAACTTTTTTGTTATTAATGAAAACGTCCTTTTTATTGTCAGACACTTTTATGTATATACTTTGGACACATTTCTACAAAGTCTTACAAAAATCGGATGACTATAGCATATAGCTGCATATAGTTCTAGTGAGAAAAACTTTTTGTTTTAAATAGGATCGCCTCCAAATTTCGCATTAGAAGAGTCTTAGAAAAACATTTTTGTTTTCAATGGAAGCTGCAAGGGTATACAAAACTTAGGCCGAGCCGAAGTTAACTTTCCCCTATTTTTATACCCTTAAAATTGTCCGGATGTTTGTAACTACCGGCCGGATCGGATGACTATAGCATATAACTGCCATAGAAACGATCGGTCAAAAAGCTAGTCTTAGTGAGAAAAACTTTTTTATTTTTAATGGAAACGCCTCCAAAGTACGTATTTCTGAGTTTTCTATCCTTTCCCATGATTTCACTAAGTTTGGTCGAAATCGGATGACTATAGCATATAGCTGCCATAGGAGCGATCGGTCGAAAAACTAGTTCTACTGAGAAAAACTTTTTTGTTTTTAATGAAAACGTTCTTATCATTGGCATACACTTATTGTATATACTTTTACACAATTCTACAAAGTTTGGTCGAAATCGGATGACTATAACATATAGCTCCCATAGGAACGATCGGTCGAAAAACTAGTTCTAGTAAGAAAAACTTTTTTGATTTTAATGAAAACGTGCTTTTTATTGGCATATTCTCATTTTATATACTTTAACATATTTCTACAAAGTTTTATCCAAATCGGATAACTATAGCATATAGCTGCAGTATGATTGATCGGTCGAAAAAGAAGTTCTAGTGAGAAAAACTTTTTAGTTTTAAAAGGGATCGCCTCCAAATTTCGTAATTAACAGTGAATATGCTTTTCCAAGATTTCACCAAGTTTGGTCGGAATCAGACATCTATATAGTATAGATCCCATAGAAAAGTAAGGTCCAAAAAGTAGTCTTAGTTAGAAAAACTTTTTTGTTTTCAATGGAAGCTGCAAGGGTATACAAAACTTCGGCATAGCCGAAGTTAACTTCCCCTATTTTTTTTTTTAATTTGTGGACATACTGTTCATTAGTGCTCATTTTCAAAAGGATTATCACCGGTAACTGATCAGATGTTAGCAAGCAAGCCATGGTACCTGTGTGGCACATACAACTATTTCCTTAGCTGTTACATTGAAAGTTTTGCGTCGTTTGAATGAAAGAAAAAGAGTATCACCGGTTTGCTCTATAATAAGCTTGGCCAAATCTCCTATTCGAACAGTACGCGCAAATGAAAAAGATACACATGCGCAACTGTGTAAGCTGAAGCTGTAGCTATTCATAGCAACATGTCAATGATAAAACACACAATTGGGTGTCTTACAATTCACAAGTTCAAATTCGGCTACATCGTCACTTATATAGAGGCAACTGTTAATGGCTGTTGGACAGCGGTTAGAATCTCACTGACGAGTCTAGATTCGTGGTACTAGACGAAACATGGTCATGTCTGGGAAACCTGAATCTGCTTATGTCCATATGTTCATATCAATTGTTGTTGCTTTCTTGAGTATTTTTGAATTATAATCATTCCCCGATCTTGAGACGGCTAAACAAGCACTCTGACTAAGATAAAATACCTGTTAAAGTATAAAGGACCTTTGAAAAAAACTGATAGGTACTCGCATTCTAGGTATTGTCTGTGATAGACCTTGCATCATAGCAAAAATGCAATGTTTGCTAATCGTTTGGATAGATGACAAATAATGTTTGAGGAATGCTTTCACAAATGCTTCTGTCCAAAGTTGAAGCGATATTTACTCAAGAAAAATGCATCCCAAAGTGGATCAAGGTGCCATTTCTACGTTTAAGGCTCATTACTTGCAGAAAACATTTCGCTTACTTTTGAATTCAACTGCCAATTTTTCAATGACTGACATTTGGAAGAAATTCAATTTAAAAGACGCTGAAAATATTATCGATCAATCGTGGAAGTAACATACTTCAGAAGCATTGAACAAGCTCTGGAAGAAATTATGGCCTCAACGCGTAAAGTTCCCTTCATCTTCACAGATTGATGATTTATCTTCTGTTCCGGATCAGATTGTTGCTTTGGTTACTAGTGCAGAATTGGTAGACTACACATTGATCAATGATGTTAAACATTTCATGCATTTGGACAGAAAGGTATAGGTGTTGTTAAAAAGTCACACATTTTTGTAGAAATCATAATTTTTCAAATATTAAACTATAAGTTTGAGGAAAAGACACTTAAGGTAAGCTTTGAAATTTTAAAAAGCATATTGGTATGAAAAAGCTTTCTATAAACCAAATTTTCAACATTTTAAGAATTAGCTAGACCAAAAAAAGTTTAAACAAAAACCTGGGGTTAATTACCTCTTAAAACCAGAACGAATACTTTATAATGTGTTCGAACCCAAGGCACCCAACTTTATCTTACATCAAATGGTATCGGACACCTGAATTTATTCGTTTTTAAAATATCGCATATTCAAAAGTCCAAAAAAAGTAGGCGTCCGAACAAATTTTAGCATATATCTCACTGTAAGGCTTCGGAATGGGATTAAAGGGCTTAGATTCGGTTGTATTAAGGGCGATCCTTAAACAGAATGAAGTATCATTTCGGATTTGCCACAACTTTCAAAGTCCGAAAAATGATTTCCGAGCAGATCATTTTGAACATTTTTCACAGCTAACGTTCGCTTAACTAGTCAGACATGCTTCTGAAAAACTAAAAATTTTTTTTATTAACTATTTTTAAACAAATAGTTTTCATTATTTCTTGTGTCTTTTGGACAATTTTCGTTTGTGAAATTGATTAGCTATGCGATTTTCCGCGGTACACTGGCTAATTGCCAGTGCATGGAGTATGGATTGCCAGTTATGGATTCCCAAAATGTGAGTGTGCCTGACGAGTCATCTGACTCAGATACTACTTCGTACCACTCAACCATCAGGGATCGATCCCCGATATTCAAGTCTCAAGATCCTACGAATCTCAAGAAAAAGAAGAAGAGCAAAAACGCAAAGTAAGCTAGGGGATCAGCTTCAATCTAATCAAAGTACCCAAAATGGTCAGAACCTAAGGAAGACACATCTGGATTTAAACGGGCCAGTGACACGTTCCAGGGCCTTAACATTTATTGGCAGTGCTGGGGCCATGCAAACAACAGCAAACCTGACGAGATATTCCACCTCTATAAGGGCCAAAAATGTGAATTGCGGATCGTCTAGTCAAATCGAAAAGCCTAACACCAGTAAGTCGGCACCGAAAGCTGCTGCTGTCAAAGCAGCAAACCAGTAAGACCCTTCCCCCAATCTCCAGCGGCGGATTTATGCCTGAGTAAGCGCCCCCTCTGGTCAGCTGGCAAAAAATTTTACCGAAGAAGCGCAGAGGATCTGACTCGCAGAAAACGTCTTGCAAACTCCAACAGATTTACAGTCTTAGACGGAAATGACGACGCTACTGCCCAAAACGAGTCCCAATGGAGGCAATTGAAGAAGCTGCTGACCCCACTTCCGAGCAGCCAATCATTGCTCAAGTCCCCAAAAAGATGCCATAGCCAAGACCAATCACTGTCCCAGGGGTAGAAAACATCCAGGCTATGGAAGAAATCCTTAATACTGTCGTTGACACAGATTCTAATGAATTTAAAACAGCCCCAAATGGTGACCAGCGTATCTTTGCCAAAGACTCAGACACCCACAGTAGGATAACGAAGCAGTTATCGGACAATCGTTTGGAGTATACACATTTCTGCATACCAGAGTACAGGTCGTTTAGAGTGGTGGTGCGCAATCTGGTTGGATCCACACCTAAAGCACAGATTGAGTCTGTCTTTCGTTTAATGGGCCACACAGTGGTCAACATCTACGACCCGAGAGGCAAGGCACAGCTCTCAGATGAACAAGAAGGCCCTGTAGAAGCACCCAAATAAAATATATGGATCGTAGACCTAAAATAAGCGGAAAATAACAGAGAGGCTTTGAAAGTTAATAAGGTGGGATGCCAAAGAGTTTCTGTAGAGCTGAAGAGGAACAAGTAAGGGAACTGTAGTCGAGTGCCCCGACTACAAAATACCCTGTTCCCTTGATTTCGTGTTTTCCCTTACACACACACACTCTGACAAAGTATCCACTCAGGTGAGAGACATCTCAGAATGGTCTACAAGCGAAGAAGTGCTGCAGGCGGTCTTTGCCCGTATTAACGGAGATATACCGGTAGAAGCAGTCCCCAAGTTACGCAAAGCCTACAGGGGTACCCAGACGGCCAGTTTACTTCTTTCCAAAGAGGTAGCGGATAAACTTCTTTCAAAGGAGAAAATCCGCAAAGGATGGGCAGTATGCCGCGTGCGCCAGAAAACCTCCCCAAGAAGATGTTTTAAGTGCCTAGATTTTGGACACACAGCCGCCAGGTGCAGAAGTGCTCACGATGCTTCGAAGCAGTGCTTCAATTGTGGAGGCACAAACCACGCCTCAAAAGGCTGCAGCAACAAGCCTGCGTGCATACTCTGCGTGAGAAACGCGTCAAAGAACAGCGAGCACAACACCCTCAACTGGGCTTGCCCGAAGGCATTGAGGAGCGAACGTTCAAAATTAAGTTCCAGCTTAATTTGAACCACTGTAGAGCGGCGCAGGACCTCGTCACTCAAACAGGCCGAGTCAGCAGAACAGCGCGCAAACTGCTTGGCCCAGGCAATGGGGAGAGCTTGTGACGCTGCAATGCCACGTAAAACAAGTAAGGGAGCTGTAGTCGAGTGCCCCGTCTACAAAATACCATGTTTCCTTGACTTCTGGTGTTTTCATACACACACACACACTCTAACATACGCACACACGCACGCGCAAACGCGGTAACGGACAATGCAAGGTCCCCCCTCTCTCCCACAAGCAAAATTGATTCGTATATAACTTCGGTGTTTTTTTTCCGATCTTATTGATCTTTTCAGAATAGATAGATATTGGGCCTTACTTGATATATAAAAAGTTTGGAAGGTCTATCTTAAAAATTGTGGCTCTGACAGTTTTTTGCGCTTAAAAGGGGGAGGAGGAGGAATTTTCCAAATCTGAAACAAACTCGATTTGAATCGGGTATACACCTACCTATATGCAATTTGTGGCTCTATCTCTTATAGTCTCTGAGATCGACGCGTTCATACGGACTGACGGACATGGCTAAATCGGCATGGCTAAATCGGCATGGCTAAATCTACTCGGCTGTTGATGCTGATCAAGAATATATATACTTTATAGGGTCGCAAATGCTTCTTTCTACCTGTTACATACTTTTGCACAACTTCATGATCCCCCTTTTCCCATTTTCAATGGGAAC
This sequence comes from Lordiphosa collinella, assembly GCA_018904265.1. Lineage (NCBI taxonomy): Eukaryota > Metazoa > Arthropoda > Insecta > Diptera > Drosophilidae > Lordiphosa > Lordiphosa collinella. The sequence continues at coordinate 426,894 of JAEIFV010000052.1, forward strand.
AGGGTATAAAAATCTACAAACGAGGCAGTGCTACAGGTGCTTTGAGTTTGATCACTCCCGCAACTACTGCAGTAAAATGCCCAAGTGTGAAAGCTGCGGCAAAGATCACTGGACAAACTCCAACGTCTGTCAGGCAAGGTCAGAGGCAGATCTACAGTGCTCCAATTGCGGAAAAACCACATAGCCTCAGATAAAAGGTGTCCTGTGTATATCCGAAAGATGAAAAACAGGTCATCGGGCATAAATATTGCTCCTCTGGACAGAAATGGGCAATCTTGCAGCAAGGTTTCTCGTACGCAGATGTGATCCGAGCAGGGCACAGGGAGCAGGAAAACAACGCAATGTCTCTTAACCCACTATCACCAGTTTCAGTGGGAAGCAACTCAGGGTCGCTCAGGATACTTACCTGCACATTGGATGGGCCACTATCCCAAGTGATACTCTCCACGCAGCAAACCATAACTGGCCTCCAGGCCACTATTGCTGAGCTGCTGCAGGAAATAAGAAGCTCCGCTCATCCAAGGCACATAACCAATCCAAATAATGGCGACCTCACTATGCCTCGGATCATGGAACGCTCGTAGCATAACTCCTAATGCTAACGAGCTTAAACTTTTTCTCGATAAGCCCATTATTAATATTATGCTAATCTCGGAAACATTCTTGCACGCATGGGCCAATTTTACTATAGATAGAGGCCTGGAGGCCGGCCTAGAGGAAGAGCTTGTGTTTTGGTGAAGCCGGAGCTGATTCATTACCACCTCCATCCAGTCTCCAACAATTATATCCAATTGGCAGCAGTAATGGTGTCGACAATGTTTGGTGAAGTGCTTGTGGGAGCTGCGTACCTGCCACCATCCCTACCATGAAGCTCTTCTGATTTCGAGGTGCTTCTTAAACAACTTGGCCAAAAATTTATCATTGGAGGAGACTAATGCTAAGCACCGGCTCTGGGGTAACTTCAGGGCCAACTCACGAGGCACAGCGCTGCACCAAGCGATTTGTGGAGACTCCACACAAGTCCTGGCCACTGGAAGACCCGCCTACTATCCATATAATTGGCGAGGTGCACGCACCTGCTTCGATTTCTATATGTATAAGGGGCTGCCAGGACATCTCCTAACAGTGCACGAGAAGTATAATCTGTCGTCTGACCATCTTTCCATCGTGGCAGCTGTGGGCCTGAATCCTCAAACAACCCCAAACAGACACAGAATTATTCTCCCAGGGTCTGACATACACAGATGTCAGGACGAGTTGAGTGACTCCCTCTACCTTAACATGGAGATCCTGTCCACTGAAGCCGTTGATGACGCCATTGACTCGTTCACGAGCAAAATCAGAACTGCTGCCACCAACGCAAACCCACTTCCCACACACACAACTCGTAGAAGTTTCGTACTGACCCCGGCGGCAGAGGGCCTAATAGCACTGAAAAAACGGCCGAGGAGGGAGTACACGAGAACCCATGACCCTGCGAACGAACGAATATACAGGACGAATCGGGTAGGGAAGGTCCTGGCCACAATCAAGAAAGAGGCGACAGACAAGCTCCTAGAGGATGCCACCCCTAATGAGGACTCTTAGTTCGCTCTCTGGAAGCTCACTAGAAGGTACAAGAGGCAGGTGCAGCCAAAATTTCCGGTCAGAAATCCTGATGGAACAAGGGTTAAACACCCAGAGGAGAGATGTCTACTGCGGAGAATCCTGGAAACTCCAGCAATCAAACGCAAGATCCCAAAATTCCAGTTTGGCTTTCGGATGGGACATGTCCTGGAAGGATTCCACGCCAAGGAGTACGTTGTGGCAGCGTACTTGGATACTCAACAGGCATTTGACAGCGTCTGGCATGATGGCTTTGTAGCATACAACCAATAGCTGCATCCTAGCCGAGCTGGTGACCGAGTAGACCTGAGCGGAACCCGTGCTTGATCCGGCTATCTTCGTCGGCAATATGGGGGAGGTCCAAAAATAATACCGCAGGCTACGCGCTCGTTCATTAGGGCATTATTATTTAATTTTAATATTCACGGGTTGTTTTGGAAAATTTGGGGTAGCGGAAGCCTATCATTTAGCCAAGGAATGGGAAACAGGGTATAGAAGAAGAAAAGAAGGCAAGGAAAAGAAAGTTGATTCAGAAGCAAATGGTTCAGGCCGCACTGAGGTGTTGTTCAGTGGCCGGTTTTCCCCACCCTACCATGATCACCAGGGGCAGTAATGAACTAGTGTCCATTGGTGATCCCTTAAACCACTGCTAGTGGCTCACTTTATCCCATGTCGGCGCCTTATGATTTCCGGAATGACAAAAAGTTTAATCAGATTTCATTATAAATTTAATCCAGGAATTCATGTTGTTTTGATCTGTTTCTACGCATGACTAAAGGTTGAAGAAAATAATAATACAAGAAAAAAAACTAATAATAGATTTGGCAAAACTAATATTAAGCGGGTTTCAAATTAGCCTAGTCGCATTTTTCCTTTAATCGTAATTAATTAGTACGGAAATAAATTTAACAAAAAGAACTAATCTAATCAAAGCGCAAGTGAAAAAGAAAACTAAAACCGCTGAAAATTAAAGTTTAAATGACAATTCGCCATTTCATTAGTAGTAAGCATTTAGGTGTAGTATAATAATAAACTAAGAATAATATGATCAATATTATAAATGGGAAATCATAATAATTGCGAATTGGCCGGATTTCGTTTAGTGGGGTACCACTGTATGCGGCTGGAGCAGCAACTTGGAATAGGGAGTCAATGTTAACATTGTCCAGCAACGGTGAGCAGCGATCTTCGTTTGCTCGTTTTGTTTTGGTTTGCTTATCCGCAGCGGCTTATCAGTGGCCCATGTATGATTTTACTTAAAATTAGTCAGTATGATGCAATTTTACAAGAGAAATGTCTTTTGAGTCATCTTAAGAACGGCACTTAGATTATCTCTCTTAGGTGGCTAAGCCATAGGCAGGCGATTCTCTTTATGGCTGACCAAATGGGTTTACAGATGTGGGTGGCAGTTTCGACTGGGTGGGATGTTAGTTACTCTTGGTATATTTTAAGAGAGGGGCCAGTCCCAAAAGCAATAAAAACATTCGTTGACAGATTAAGGGCGTATGAGCTTAACGCTCTTAATCTTTCATACTAAAAGTATTTTTGGTTTACAGCCACATGGGCCAACACTTACGGCTTTATTGGAGATCCAACGGCGAAAGATCTTTCTCCGGAACGATCCGCTGTGAAAGGCTTGAAAGTTTTCTTATTGTTTTTGGGGGTTTGGGTTTCGACTTATTGGGGGAACACAACACCATCACTCAAGCCAATTTGTTCAGCCACACGAATTATGTAATTAAAGAACTAGGAAAGCTTCTCTGCCAGCAGCGGCGCTCTTTTGCCCATTTGGCACACAAAAAAATTTGATTAGGCGGACAACCAATTATACTGGGATACTACTAGCGCTTTTGCTTCACTTTCACTTGGCTTTTCTCTTGACAAAACTTTTGGATTAGGCTTTAAACTTTTATGTTTTATCCAACTAGAGCCTCAGGGTCTGCACTGAGCGTTCTTATTAGGGGCGTATCACTGCACTACACTTTGGGTGTGGACAAATTTGGCTTATGCTTGCACTTTGCACTATGCACTGCTGCTTCTTCGCCAACTGGTGGAGCTTGACTGCGATCGGTGGTACTGGGTGTTTTTGGCTCCTGTACAAAAAGGTTAGGGCCGCCAAGGGCATAGGTTTTGTGGCTAGCAACCGGGGGCTAGAGGCCAGACCTTAAGTTAAGAAAATAAAAAGGAACACAACGCAAGCAATTAGGGTGATGCCGTAGTAGCGGGTAAACCAATTATAATTACCAATTGGCTGGCACCAAATAAGTGTGTGCCGGCGGAGGTGGCAACTGGAGTGGCTTGGCCACGAGGTTCAAATTTTGGCACTATCCTTCTTCGGCCTTGTTTGGGTCGGTTTAGAAAGCTGCGCGGAATTGAAAGGGTTACCATGATCGCCGTCGACCAGCAGAAAAGTTACACTTACCAAGGAGAGGCAATTTTCCAAAAGGAAAAAAGCTAAAAATCTTTTTTTTTTTTGGTTGCACCAAACCGACAAGAATCAAGCTTCTGGGTATTTTATCCAGTTAAGCGGTGACAAGAGTCGTTTGAGGTTACGCAAAGATTTTGCTTCAATTTGGTTCAGGAGAATTTAAACTTGAGCCAGGTTTTTTTCCACTGGCACGTCTGCTCCGCTTGAGGTTACTTTTGTGAAAAGAATGAGGCTGGTGGTTAGCGAGGTTAGCTTGCTTTTTCCGGAAATACGTGGACCCTAGGGGTGTATTTACCGATTAATTAATCGAGTGCTATCGCGCGGGTGCACAGGTGTTACCGAATGCCTACTATCGGTTAATATTCGATAGCATATCTACGTATATTATATCCCGATAATGAAAATTTTAACATAGGTTAACGAATTTGTTAGTTTGGGCAACAGATAATAAATTAGAATATCAGTTTGCAGTAAACCTTTTACCAAAAGTAAAGCTGGGCTCAAATTTAGTTGCATACTTGTAGGAGTCGGCTTTGAGCTGCGTGCTTTCAGGCTTATGGTTCATATTTACTGGACAAGCGCTACTACAGCTTACTAGCTAAGCTGAAGGGAACCCTCAATCCTCAGCTCTTATTGATGGTCTTTTCTATCTGACAGGACATTTAAAGTTGTCCAGGATGGCCTTGTATCCCAGAAGAAGAGAATTCGAGCAGGAGTACCTTAAGGTAGCGTTCTGGGACCAACACTCTACAGCCTGTTCACAGCAGACATGCCTACTGCTTCGGACATTGCAATTGAGGAGCCGCAGAATCTTCTAATCGCCACCTTCGCCGACGACACGGCAATCATGGTGCGTGACATATGCGTATGCTTGGCAACATACGCGTAGCAAGAGTATCTCAAATGGTTTGAGAACTGGGCCTATCGTTGGAACATCTCCATCAACCCCGAAAAGTGCGTATCTGTCACCCACACGCTCAGAAAAGACAGTAGCCCTGGCGTCTTCCTGCATGTAGAGGTCCTCCCTCACAAAACGGCCCACAAGTATCTTGGAGTGACACTTGACAAAAGGGTTACCTTTAAACAACATGCCGCCAAAGTTGCTGGCAAGCTTCACAAGGCGAAGAGGATGAGTTGGCTACTCAATGCCAACAACAAACTCTCGCTAAGGAACAAGGTCCTCATATACAAAGTGATCCTGGCACCGATTTGGAGGTACGGCGTTCAGGTGTATGGCATCGCCGCAAAGACCCACCTGATCAATATCAGGGTCTTCCAGGCCAAAATCCTGAGGAGGATTACTGGAGCCGAGTGGTTCATCCGAGCTCGAGACATTGAGAGAGAGTGTGGCGACACAATCAACAGCCCAGCAGCGAGGTACTTGGATAAGGTCGCCGCCCACCCAAACAACCTCGCCAGGCGCTTACTCCGGCAAGACGCAGGCTCCTAAGGATCCACCCAGGTCACCTGGCTAATCGGTGGACTTAGCCCAAACATAGGCAACGAATTTGCAGCACACAACCTGATTGAGACTCCAACTTACCGGCTAGACAAATTTTAAGGGGGTCTTCTCATTCAAAACCCGTTTTTTGGACCCTTTTTAAAAAAATTCTTATTTGAAAACGCAAAGAATAATTGAAAATTTTTTTTATTTATTGTATTACAAAAGGTTCAAAGTAAATAAAAAATTTTTTTTGCCTCGATACGAGGGCTGTTCAAAAAGTAATGAGACTTCAAAGTTGGTGGTGAAAAAAAAAGGTGTCGTCACGGCGGCCACGATTTCGGGTCTCCGGAGCGTCCGAAATGGAAAAAAAACGGGGTTATAATCAGTATAGATGTAATTCTCGGCTGAACCTCAAACTTAATTTTGTGATTTTTTTTGACAAAATGGCGGCCATTCAAAAAAAAATTTCAATTTCGGGCTTTTTTTTTGTAGTTTAGTGTAAAAAAAAATAGTAAAAATTTTTTTAAAATTATGGTCGAGGTTCAGCCGAGAATGGTGACAATTCTGCGTCGATTCCACTTTGTTTCATGAAAATCGGTTCTGTTGAACTGGAGATATCATGGCCGCCAGTTCGAAAAACGTGGTTTCGAGATAAACGCGTTTAAAGTTTGAAGTAATTTTTTTGAAAAAAAAAAAAAAAATCAAAAATGTTTAAATGCAAAGACAATTCTCCGTCGAATTCACTTTGTTTCATCAAAATCGGTCCGGTAGAACCGGAGAAAACTTAACGCATAGGTCAAAATACGAGGGTTTAAAAAAAAGTTGCTCAATGAGAAGACCCCCTTAAGTTTGCAGTTGCTTGGGAATTTAGTTCACATTGGGTCACTAAAAGGACTATATCTCCTAAACTAATTCGAGTTTTCGAAAATCCTTTTGGGGGGATATTTTTGAATATCCAAGCTAAAAATAAATGCAAAAAAAAAAAAGTTGCTCAATGAGAAGACCCCCTTAAGCCATATACCCCCTCACCCCTTTACCAACCTTAAATTTAATCTTAAAGTTAAAATCCTTACATCTAAGCACACACAAAAACAAACCCCAAACATGCAACAAAATAAATCTTTAGAATAACCCTTCCTCTACAATATAAATTACTTAAAATAGTAACAGTAAATTGTAAAATTTAGCCTTAAGGTGTCTAAATAAATAAATAATTTAAATTAAACAAAAAAAATCCGAGCAGATTTAGGGGTAAGTTGCGGCAGTATACTTAAGGAAGGGCTTTGAGAGTCGAGCGAAGGTAAAATTAAGGGCGATCTAAAAACAGAAATGAGTTTTTAAACGTTTTACGGTCACACTTTTCCCCGGCTTACAAACAATTTAATGAGGAATTCAAGTCGCAACAATAAAAAAATTAGTATATGAAATGCCGATCGGTGAGGTCCAATGGCGAAGCCAGGAGGCAGTTGTCCCCCTGTATTACAGATTTTGTATCTGAAAACTCATGTTTTCATTTATGCCGCACAAATTGCCTTGGATGAGGAAGGCAGAGCATAAAAGAAGCAGACGCTAGTGTCTCAGTTGCCATATTTGAAAGATTTGCTAACGATATGAGTAAAAAAAGCTAAGCAAAGCTAAGAGAGATTGTAAGATCTGTTGCATTTAGTGCGATAGGAATTTTGATAGGCCGAAAATTTCTATAGACAGGGCTATTTGAATTTACAACGAAACGCGCGCGCACCAGCTTACCTCAGTGGCGCCATCCGGGGCCCAAATTTTGGTTTAAATTGATGGTTATATGCGAGGGGTGCGGGGTATGGCAAAAATGAGAGAGCAAGAAGAGATCAGGCATCTTACTCCCACCTGTTGAATGGGGATCGGAAGTCATTGGACATCTTACTTAGGTGGGAAAATTGTCTTTGTCAAGAGCGAAGACATCACCGTCTTCCGTATAGAGTTTTCCTGGGTTTTTATACCCTGGTCCCATTGAAAATGGGAAAAGGGGGATCATGAAGTTGTGCAAAAGTATGTAACAGATAGAAGGAAGCATTTGCGACCCTATAAAGTATATATATTCTTGATCAGCATCAACAGCCGAGTCGATTTAGCCCTGTCCATCTGTCCGTCCGTCTGTCCGTCCGTCTTCCGTCCGTCTGTCCGTCCGTCTGTCCGTATGAACGCGTGTTTCTCAGAGACTATAAGAGCTAGAACCACAAATTTTTGTATGTAGATAGGTGTATACCCGATTCAACACGAGTTTGTTTCAGATTTGGAAAATTCCTCCCCCTCCCCCCTTTAAGCGCAAAAAACTGTCAGAGCCACAATTTTTAAGATAGACCTTCCAAACTTGACATATATCAAGTAAGGCCCAATATCTATCTATTCTGAAAAGATCACTAATATCGGACAGTAAACACCGAAGTTATATACGAATCAATTTTGCTTGTGGGAGAGAGGGGGGGTTCTTGCATTGTCAGTTATCGCGCGCGGCCGCATGCTATGCGTGTGTGCGTATGTTAGAGTGTGTGTGTGTGTATGTGTGAGTGTGTGTATATGTTTATGAAAACACAAGAAGTCAAGGGAACAGGGTATTTTGTAGTCGGGGTACTCGACAACAGCTCCCTTACTTGTTTTCTTTGAATTGTTTTGAATTCTGATTGCTTGCCGAGAGTTAATGTAAGATTAAAAATAGGGGAAAGTTAACTTCGGCTCGGCCGAAGTTTTGTATACCCTTGCAGCTTCCATTGAAAACAAAAAAGCTTTTCTAAGACTACTTTTTGGACATTACTTTTCTATGGGATCTATACTATATAGATGTCTGATTTCGATTAAACTTGAAATCTGGAAAAGCAAAATACCTGTTAATTACGAATTTGGAGGCAATCCGATTTGAAACAAAAAATTTCCACTACTGTTTTCGACCGATCGTTCTATAGCTTAGATAGTCATCGTTTCGAAATCTTTGTAGAATTGTGTAAAGTAAATAGTGTAGCGGACGTTTTCATTAAAACAAAAAGTTTTTCTCACTACTATTTTCACCGTCGTTCTATAGCTATATGTATATCATCGTTTCACCATCTTGTATTTGTAAGATATGTTTGTATGCATTAGACGCTTTTAAAAAAAATTTCTCACTAAACTAGCACGTCTTCATAGTTATCATCCGTTTCACAACTTTGTAGAATATATATAGATAATGTATCCAATGATAAGGACGCTTTTATTAAAAACAAAAATTTTCTCACTGAACTAGTTTTTCACCGTCGTCTCAGCTAGAAGTCAGCACAACTGAATAAAAAATCAAGACGTTTTCATTAAAAAAAACTCACTACCACACCCAGCATATCACCCACCATCTTTAGAATTGTAATTATATAGTTAATTACCAGAGACGCTTTATTAAAAAAAAATTCATAAACTACACCGCGCAAAGCACCGCGACCAAACTTTAGAATTTTAAAGAAAGAAAGTATCCAGAAGGACGCTTTTATTAAAACAAGCTCACTGAACTAGCACCGATCGTCAATAGCATAGTCACCGTTTCACCAACTTTGCATGGAGGATATAACTAGAAATACGTACTTTGGAGGCGTTTCCATTAAAAAAAATTTTCCTTAGCTAGTTTTTCACCGTCGTTCCTTGGAGTTGTCCACCGGGGTTCCCAATTCACTATTGTACCAAAGACTTTGAAAGTTTGTAGATAGCTTTACACGGAATACATCACGGACCGCCAGGCTAAACAACTCCTCTGCTGATCATATAACTTTTGTGGTCGGAATGCTTCCTCTATGCGTTACAAACATCCGGACAATTTTATAATACCCCTCAGGGTATAAAAATTGAGGGAAAGTTAACTTCGGCTCGGCCGAAGTTTTGTATACCCTTGCAGCTTCCATTGAAAACTAAAAAGTTTTGCTAAGACTACTTTTTTGACCTTATTTTTCTAAGGGATCTATACTATATAGATGTCTGATTTCGACCAAACTTGGAAATTATGGATAAGCATAATACACTGTTAATTACGAAATTTGGAGGCGATCCCATTTAAAACAAAAAAGCTTTTCTCACTAGAACTTCTTTTTCGACCGATCATTCATACTGCAGCTATATGGTATAGTCATCCGATTTTGATTAGACTTTGTAGAAATGTGTTAAAGTATACAAATTAAGAATGTGCCAATAAAAATGACGTTTTCATTAAAAACAAAAAAGTTTTCCTCAGTCGAACTAGTTTTTCGACCGATCGTTCCTATGGGAGCTATATGCTAAAGTCATCCGATTTCGACCAAGCTTTGTAGGACTGTGTAAAAGTATATAAAATAAGTGTATGCCAATGATAAGGACGTTTTCATTACAAACAAAAAAGTTTTTCTCACTAGAACTAGCTTTTCGACCAATTGTTCCTATGGCAGCTATATGCTATAGTCATCCGATTTCGACCAAACTTTGTAGAAATATGTAAAAGTATATAAATTAAGTGTATGCCAATGATAAGGATGTTTTCATTCAAACAAAAAAATTTTCTCACTAGAACTAGTTTTTCGACCGATCGTTCCTATGGCAGCTATATGCTATAGTCATCCGATTTCGACCAAACTAAATGAAATCATGGGAAAGGATAGTAAACTAAGAAATACGCACTTTGAAGGCCTTTCCATTAAAAACAAAAAAGTTTTTCTCACTAAGACTAGTATTTCGACCGATCGTTCCTATGGCAGCTATATGCTATAGTTATCCGATCCGGCCGGTTCCGACAAATGTGCAGCGTATATGTACCAGAAGACTTCGTGCAAAGTTTGGTGAGGATAGCTTTAAAACTGACGGAGGAGATAGCATAGAAACAGACAGACGTACAGACGGACGGACGGACAGACGGACAGGGCTAAATCAACTCAGCTCGTCATGCTGATCAAGAATATATATACTTTATGTGGTCGGAGATGCTTCCTTCAATGCGTTACAAACATCCGCACAATTTTATAATAACCTCTGCAAGAGTATAAAAATAGAAAAAACAAAAGGGAAAATCGAGTAAATTTTGGTGTCTGTGTAGTGATTCCCAAGAAGACAAGGAAGAAAGTCGGTCAAGCCCGACTATATTATACTCTGTACCAGTTGGGGTCGCCGCTCGCATTTGCTCCCGATTATCTATATGTATAAAAGAAAGTCGTGTTAGTTACACCACTTATAACTCAAGAACGGCAGAACAGATTTGGGTGAAAATTGGTAGGGAGGTAGCTTAGAGCCAGGAGACGGACATAAGATACTTTTTATCCCGTTCGACAGCGATCCCGTGTGACTTGACATGAAACGACAGTCACTATAAAACGTGGTATAACAAAAAAGAATCAGACTAGGAATAACAAAACGCAAATGACAGCTATGTAATTGACGTATAATGACAGCTGTGCCAAATATCGTCTCAGTGGCATCCGAGCCAAGGAGCACCTTTTTGCCGCTGAATCGTGAGCTGTTCTCTGGCCTGCAGATTCAACCCCCATTGGTGGCCGCCAAGCAGACACAAGAGCACCCGCGCCCGCCCACTCAGTGCCTCAACATCCCACACACTAAGCGAAGAGCAGTGCAACAGTGCGACACAAGGAGTGCCCACACATCCTGTTTAAAAAAAGAAAACTAACCAATAGTTTATCATTTAATTATTTTTTGGTTTTAGTTAGCGACGTAAGTAAACATTTCTATACGTCACTAAGTTAGGTTACATAATTCGTAGCACGTTAGTGCTGAAACCGTCGTGCTGACACTTTTAGCTTGGGATCATTGTGTTTGTATTTTAGCCGTTTTTCGGCCAGACCCATATTATTTCAAATTTTAGCTATTTTTCTCTGTTTTTCGTTCAATTGCTCAATCTCAATCTATACATCTATATAAAAGTGAAAGTATGTTTGTATGTTTGTCCCTTATGGGCGTCTAAACCGCTGAACCGATCTTCACGAATTTTTCACAGTATGTTCATGTCGATCGGGAAAGTGTCATAGGCTATGTCTCATGTCTGTGAAATGGTCCAAAAACCGCGAAATTTGCAAAACTATACCGTTCATCCGATTGCAATATATCTTTGGGGAATGGCTGAACGCTTACCAGGGAAGGTTTCTAAGTGGAAGAAATTTGCTGAAAATTGTCCAAAAACCGCGAAAATTGCAAAATTTATGGTTTCGGTAAAGCTTTGGGGAATGGTTCGACGCTTGCCCGGGAAGGTTTCCAAGTAGATGAAATCTGCGGAAAATGGTTCAAAAACCGCGAAATTGGCTAGAGCTTCGATTGAGATGGAACTTTGGAGAATGGTTGAACGCTTGCCCGGGAAGGTTTCTAAGTTGAAAAAATTTGCGGAAAATGGACCAAACACCGCGAAAATAACAAAATTATACCGTTTATCCGATTGCAATAAAACTTTTGGGAATGGTTGAACGCTTGCCAGGCAAGGTTTCTTAGTTGAAAAAATTTGCGGAAAATGGACCAAAAACCGCGAAAATTACAATTACAAAATTTACAGTTTTGGTAAAACATTTGGGAATGGTTTGCCCGGGAAGGTTTCCAAGTAGAAGAAACTGCGAAAATTTGCCAAATGTTCGTTTGTTATAAAACTTTGGAGATTGATTGGACGCTGCGTGTGAAGGATTCTGATTTGAAGAAATGGGTGGGAAATAGTCCAAGAACCGCGATAATTCAAAAACTATACCATTCATCCGATTGCGATGAAATTTTGGTCAATGGTTAGACCCTTGGCCGCGAAGGTTTCCAAGGTCCAAAAATTGCAAAATTCACAAAAATTATACCGTTCATCCGATTGCAATCAAACTTTGGGGAATGAATTGAACGGTTTCTAAGTTGAAGAAATTTTCAGAAAATGGTCAAAAAACCGAGAAAATTGCAAAATTTGCAGTTAACATTGAGGAATTGTTCGACGCTTGCCCGGAAAGTTTTCAAAGTGGAAGATATCGGCGGAAAATGGTCCAAGAACCGCTAAATTTACAAAATGTTTGATTTTGATGAAGCTTTGAGGAATGGTTGTACGCTTGCCCGCAAAGGTATCTTAAATGAAGAAATGGGCCGGAAATGGTCAAAAAACCACGAAATTTCAAAAACTATACCGTTCATCGGATTGCCATAAAACTTTGGGCAACGCTTGCCCGCGAAGGTTTCTAAGGTCTAAAAATCGCGAAATTTGCAAAATAACCTTATGAGAATTTATGAAAGCGCTTATATTACAATGTCGGCGTTGGTAAATGGAAGCTGTTGCGTAACTTGCAAATTTTTGATTTGAGCCTGGATTATTGTGAAGATTTGATAGACGGTAATTGTAGACGGGTAAACAGGAGGTTTTAATCAAACGGTCAAAAAAGTCACGATTTTAGATTATCATGAAGACGTGTATATAGAGAAAAAGATCGCACGGTCCAAAATGTTTATATCGACATGCAGCCTGCACTAGATTGAATATAATCGCTCTCTTAAGAATCATAAGAAACCGGGCGACTCCGGGTATTCAGCTAGTACTATATAAAATCGGTATCCAGGGAACACCACGAGGAGGCCATTGCAATAGCAATGGGGTCGATATATGAATAAAGACCTACGAGTCGACTTGAGTTGCTTAAATACTTATCATTTAAGGTGCTGTTACATACTTTTGCACAAACTTATTGTACTCTACTAGCAAATATCCCGGCTTGCTTCGCTGCGCCGCCGTCAGTTAAGCTATTTTAACCGATAAGAGTATCAGTTTTTCTTTTCCGACTTGGGGGTGGATTTCACAAATCGGAAAATATTTGACCGTATCTTACATACATCGGCTGAAAGCAGAGATTAACTCTTATGCCCCTTCCGCGGTTATAAATAAAGTCTCTCCTGACATTTCCGATCTTGGTGGTGAACTTTTCAAATTTATAGCTTACAAACACAATTTGATAAAGAGCGGCCAACAAATAAAATTTTCCACCAATTCTCCAACCATTCCTCAAAGTTGCATACCATCCGGATGAACGCTATAACTTTTCAAATTTCGCAGATTGTGCACCATTTTCCGCCCATTTCTTCTGCTTAAAACCTTCCGGGCAAGCGTCTAGCCAATCCCCAAAGTTTCACCGAGATTAAGAATTTTGCAAATATTGCGGTTTTTGGACCATTTTCCACCTCCATGTCCACCTACAGGTCCACCTCCATGGCCACCTCCATGGCCACCTCCATGGCCACATCCATGGCCACCTCCATAGCCACCACCATGGACACCTTTATGGCCACCTCCATGGCCACCTCCATTGCCACCTCCATGGACACCTCCATGGACACCCCCATGGCCACCTCCATAGCCACCACCATGGCCACCTCCATGGCCACCTCCATGGCCACCTCCTCGGCCACCTCCATGGTTACCTCCATGGCCACCTCAATGGCCACTTTCAGGTCCACGTCCACGTCCACTTCCACGTCCAGGTCCAGTGCCAGCTCCAGGTCGAGGTCCACGTCCCGCACACAGCCAGTACAATGAAAAACGGCAGCCCGAGTTACTGTTATTTCGTTATTTCTTATACTATCCTTACAAACCAAGTTTAAAGCCAATCGTATAAAAAAATAGGTTTTTTTCTGCTGAGTTTTCCGACCCTAAGGTCAAATTTTCCAACTTCAGAAAATAACATTACAAATTATATCACTTACTATCCTTACAAACCGAATTTCAAGTCAATCGGATGAAAAAAAAGATTTTGCATTTCGAATTTCCCGGGAATTTTCCTTGCGCGCAGATTTTTCGAAATCGGGAAAATACGTGTCCAATTATTTATCATACTTTGCTTACAAACCGAAATTCAAGTCAATCGGACGATAAATAAAATTCTCACCATACAGACTTTTCCGACGCTTTTCCGGGGAATTTTCCAATTTCCCCATCATCGAAAAATCACATTTCAATTCATTTCACTTACTACCCTTACAAACAGAATTTCAAATCAATCCGATGAATAAAAGATTTTGGCATATCGAATTTCCCGGGTATTTTTCTCGAGGGCAGATTTTTCGAAATCGGGAAAAAACGTGTCCAATTATTTCGTATACTTCGCTTACAAACCCAGTTTCAAGTCAATAGGATAAAAAAATATATTTCCCATTCAAACTTTCCCGACGCTTTTCCGGGTATTTTCCGATCCTACGGTTGAATTTTCCAACATCGGAAAGTTGCATTTCAATTTCTTTCACTTACTGTCCTTACAAACCGAATTTCAAGTCAATCTAATGAAAATTAGATTTTTGCATATCGAATTTCCCGAGAATTTTCCTTGTCGGGCGGATTTTTCGAAATCGGATTGGGCTTACAAACCGAATTTCAAGTCAATCGGATAAACAAAATGAAAATAAACTTGATCTTACCATCTCTGACACCTCTGCGTTCATACGGACAGACGGACATGGCTATATCGACTCGGCTGTTGATGCTGATCAAGAATATTCATACTTTAAAGGGTCGCAAATGCTTGCTTCTACCTGTTACATACTTTTGCACAACTTCATGATCCCCCTTTTCCCATTTTAAATGCGAACAGGGTATTAAAAGGGTTAACAGGGAACACATATGGCCAAAGAGGCCTAAGTGGGAGAGCGACTTGTCGCTCTCAGCCATTGCAACCTAACCTAACTTAACCTAGGCCAGATGCATTAGACTCCTCCTCTGAAGCCTCAATGGTAGATTTTGTATTGGACTCAAGGCGAATGATGTTTGTTGCTAAATTTGTATTTAATTCTTCGTTTTGGGGTATCTCATTGGGTTTCGAAGAAAACTCACCCTCGACGAACTTGACATCTCGACGCTCGCAAACGCTTCGCTTCTCAAGATCGTATAGTCGGTATTGGTAAGCAATCTTTCCAAATTTGAAAAGGAACGGAAACGGAATCCATCCAATGCTTTTGTCGGGCACCTATTCCTCAAATAGGCTGCAGTGCGCACTGCTTCGGCCCACAAAAACTCGTTCAAACTAGCATGAATTGGCAAACTCTTGGTCATTTCCACAATGCACATTGGGCCAGATTTCTTTTTTTTTTGGGATAAACTCCAATTATTAAGATAACTGCCCAAAATTTTGTTTGTACGCATATTTGGCACCCCTAAATCATCTTACCAAGATTCGCTCGTTTAAGACCATTATTTTATATAGGTGCCATATATCCGATCCAGCAGGTTTGCACCAGCTTTGTTATTTTTTAAGCAATTGAACTAAAATTTGGTAAGTACTCATAATTTTGGTCCCCAAGACATCTCACTAAGATTCGCTCGCTTTAGGCTTTTATTTTATATAGCTGCCATATAATCGATCCAGCCGATTTACTTCAACTTTGTTGATTTTTAAGCAATTGAAATAAAATTTGGTTTGTATTCGTACTTTAAGCTCCCTAGACGACTTACTGCCATAAAACTATTTTTCCGACTTGCAGTAAATTTATACCATATGATATTTTAATATAAATGAACTTAAACTCTGACTTATAACATTAATCTTCTTCTTCTACTTCCAAATACAGGGAAAATGGGTTACTGTCTTTATTATCCGTTTTTGAGTCGCTATCATCGCTGCCTGAGAAATGTTCCTCATTATTATATTCCAAATTTTGTTCTTCTAAAAGTTTAATAACTTTATTTGGGAACGATGTTTATTTTCAGCCAATCTTTTGTTTATATTAAGGCTTGAAAGTAAGGGGTCTGATGAATTCATTGATCGGTGTAAAACATCCGTTAAATTGTTGATACGAGAATTTCGTCTCGCATAAGATCGTCTATCGCGCTTATAAAGCTTATTTCTCGCCTCTGATGCGTTTTCCTCAAAGCAACCGATATGTAAAACCGAGGATGCTATTATCTGCGAACCGTGAATTAAAACTTTGTGGACAGTTGTCGACATTGGATACCAAGAATACTTGTCCATATAATTCGACGCAGTTTCTATGCAGAATTGGCCGAATTGAGTTATATTTACGAGGAATTCACAGGATATACTTATTAAAATAATATGAAACCGGTGTAAAATATCATAGTCCAATCCTAATATTAATGAAATTTGCCTTGTGTTTTTAAATGCCCTTCTTGCGGTGTTTGCATCGTTCGTATTTCCACTACCGTTTTGTTTAGGCTTATCCACTTGTATTTCCATTTGACTCGAAAAAATGTTTGTATTTCTTGTTTACGGGATGTTATCATGTCTTTTTCTTCCTTATTCTTTCTGCCAACTTACGTGTCGTCTTTTTACTTTCTTCGTTTTACTTGCCTAAATCTCAGTGTAACCAGGTTTCAAAGGGTGACCGCTTCTAGTTCTTTTATTGATTGGGTCCTCACAAACCGAACCAAGCAGGCCTTGGAAATTTGGAATAAAGTCAAGCAGGTCGAGCAGGAATATTGTTATTCATTCGGCTTCCGGAATTCATCAAATGAGGACGTATTAAGATCTCTCTCTTTATAATTTTTTTATTTTTTTTATTTGCCTAGTGTTTTTGAGCATGATCCAGCCTGCGGCGTTTCCATGCCTGGAATATTTTTAAGCAATGCAGCAGAAAATAATGGCCAAGAACAACCAAGCACCAAAACGGCGACGAGCATTGCACAAAGTCAGAAGCTGAGGGACTAACCTTTTTACTGCGCAAAGGATATTTTTCAGAATTTTTGGTGCGGCTTACCTCTTAGTAAATATTTACCAAAAATATAGAGGAAAGCTAACTTCGGCTTCGCCGAAGTTATGTACCCTTATAGCTCGAGTAATTTATACAAGGTGGGCCAAAAAAAATCACCCTATTGGAAGATGCTCTTATGTTTACAAATAACCAAAGCCAAAGTTCGATCTGTTTTGACATTTGTGGACTAGACAGATTTAGAATACAAGTGAACAAGCCATGGATCGATATACTCCCCAAGAACGCGGAATAATCGTGAATAATCGACCAAAATCAAAAAGCAAAACTATCGCTTTTGGGGCACCGAAAATCCACGAGTGATGCATGAGGAGCCATTATACCCGCTCAAAGTGACTGCATGGTGAGCTGTTCACGCTGGAGGAGTCATCGGGCCATTTTTTTTCGAGAACGCCGCTGGTCAAACGACAACAGGGGACGGTGCGCGTTATAGGGTCATGTTGACCGGGTTTTTCTGCCGCAATTGGACGAATTAGGACTGGAGGACATGTGGTTCCAACAGGACGGAGCAACGGCACACACTGCGCGAGCCACCACTGACATTCTGAAGGCGGCGTTCCCGGGTCGCCTCATCTCTCGTTTTGGCGATTTGCACTGGCCTGCAAGATCGCCCGATATAACCGTTCCAGACTTTTTTGTGGGGTTTTTTAAATCCCGTGCTTACGTAACTAAGCCCGAGACCTTGGAAGCCCTCAAGGACAACATTCGACACGAGTGCGAGAATCTGCAGCCCGAAGTTCTTGCCGAAGTGATGATAAATATCGGCCCACTTGGCCGATATCATCTTCTCGAAATGACCAATAAAATTCTAAAGGTTCAAATAAATATCAAAAAACAGAATATACTTTTTTATTTAGAAAAACAATTAAAGCCAAACAACATCGGATGACTTCTTTCGACCCACCCTGTACTATCCTTACAAACCAAGTTTTAAGCCAATCGAATGAAAATCGGTTTTTGGCTGCTGATTTTTTCATGAGTTTTCCGACCCCAAGGTCATATTTTCCAACATCAGAAAATTACATTTCAATTCATATCATTTACTATGCTTATCGAATTTTCCGTGAATATCTATTGTGTGTCAATTGTGGTGAAGCTCATGGATCCAGAAGTAAAACATGTCGGATATATCAAACTAAACTATACGAGCGAAGGCCAACCATCTCTATCAACTCAAGAAATGATAAAAGGCGTACAAAACGCATGGACTATGTTCCTTCAGCTGCGGTGGAAAGTGGCGTATCCTTTACTGACTCAGTTCGTATAGGTCTACAAGTCGAAAATGGAAACAGTAACACTACTGGTAATGTTTCGGTTCCTGGAAGATATGGAGGGGAAACTCTGCACTCTCGTTCAACAAATAAAGATAGAAGTTCATCTCGTAATAACAACACAAGCTTACCTCAACAATCACGCTCTGCTCCGCAGCATTCATCTCAAGATCAAAATTCGGTCATAGCCAGGCTTGAGATGGCTATGAAGGCTATGAATGCCAAAATAGATACCCTTCAAGAAATGCTTTTTGAATTAAAATCAAATGTGTTTCTTAGTAAAAAATCTTTGAACTACCTTGAACTAACGGCCTTTAGACAGCATAAGTTGCAGATGGCCTCAATTCAAATTGTCACCAGTTTGGGAGAACTGAATATTTCATCCATGTACCTTCCCCCTGTTCATCCCTGGTCAACATTACACTTTGAAAATTTATTCCAAAGCCTTGGTAAGAAATTTCTTATTGGAGGTGACTTCAATGCGAAACACAGATTCTAGGGAAATTATAGAAGAGACGAGAGAGGAACTTACCTTCATAATGCTTTAGTTTCCACCACTGCCCAGATACTAGCAACAGGGGAGGCGACACATTTCCCCTACGCACTTAGAAGTACGCCCAGCGCCATTGATTTTTTTATATACAATGGGCTTAGAACTGAAGACCTATATATTCACACTGATTATGCTTTATCATCGGATCACCTCCCCTTAGTTGTCGAGCTAGCAGGTATCCCTAAAGATAAGGCAATCAAAAATCGGCTGCTACGCCCAGGAACTGATCTGGACAGTTTTAGGAGGGACCTTGAGAGTACCATTGACTTGAATCTTGAGATCGTGCTTCCAGAAGACAAATAAGATGCATGCTGCAGCTTTAAATGCGCGTCCTAGAAATTCATCTGCTGCTGGTTCCAGATACACTAGTAACCAACCTACTGCGCTGGACACTTTGATACTAATAAAGAAACGGCTCCGCAGACAGTACGCTCGTACAGCTGACCCTAATGTGGATAGAGTATATCGAAGAGTGGCCGGGTGGCTCAGCGGCTAGTGTGCGCGACCGCTGAGCATGAGGTCGTGGGTTCGATCCCGCCTCGAAACATCTAAGGAAAAGTTTTTTTCTTTGAATAAACTTTACACCACACCTCTTTGCTGTTGGCGCCAGCATTGCAGTAATTAGCCATGAAAAGCTTCTTAAACTGCCGTTTGGATTCGGCTTTAAACTGTAGGTCCCTTTCTCTTGTGCTAAAATTAGAAGCGCACAAGCCAAGAGATTGAGAGTGGCTCGGCTTTGGCCCTTTGGGGCTGTGTCATCTTGACAATAGGATCCACACAAATCGTGCCAAAAAGGGTGAAAATTGCATTTTATGCCAGTCTTAACTCAAATTAGTCTCTTAGTGCTTAATCGGTTTATTCTTAATATTGAATACACAAGGCAACAAAATAAGACATTTTCCAGTGTATTGAAGGGTTGGTGGTCACAACAACAAACAAATTTCGGAAATGCTCCATCACGTCTAGACTTTTCGTAATTTGAGTTAAAACTGGCGATTTTTTACTAAGAAACACATTTGATTTTAATTCAAGAAGCATTTCTTGAAGGGTATCTATTTTGGCATTCATAGCCTTCACAGCCATCTCAAGCCTGGCTATGACCGAATTTTGATCTTGAGATGAATGCTGCAAAGCAGAGCGTGATTGTTGAGATATGCTTGTGTTGTTATTACGAGATGAACTTCTATCTTTATTTGTTGAACAAGAGTGCAGAGTTTCCCCTCCATATCTTCCAGGAACCGAAACATTACCAGTGGTGTTACTGTTTCCATTTTCGACTTGTAGACCTATACGAACTGAGTCAGTAAAGGATACGCCACTTTCCACCGCAGCTGAAGGAACATAGTCCATGCGTTTTGTACGCCTTTTATCATTTCTTGAGTTGATAGAGATGGTTGGCCTTCGCTCGTATAGTTTAGTTTGATATATCCGACATGTTTTACTTCTGGATCCATGAGCTTCACCACAATTGACACACAATAGATATTCACGGAAAATTCGATAAGCATAGTAAATGATATGAATTGAAATGTAATTTTCTGATGTTGGAAAATATGACCTTGGGGTCGGAAAACTCATGAAAAAATCAGCAGCCAAAAACCGATTTTCATTCGATTGGCTTAAAACTTGGTTTGTAAGGATAGTACAGGGTGGGTCAAAAGAAGTCATCCGATGTTGTTTGGCTTTAATTGTTTTTCTAAATAAAAAAGTATATTCTGTTTTTTGATTATATTTATTTGAACCTTTAGAATTTTATTGGTCATTTCGAGAAGATGATATCGGCCAAGTGGGCGCCGTTACAATTGATTGCCATACGGGCTCGTTTTATGGCATTTTTCATCACTTCGGCAAGAACTTCGGGCTGCAGATTCTCGCACTCGTGTCGAATGTTGTCCTTGAGGGCTTCCAAGGTCTCGGGCTTAGTTACGTAAGCACGGGATTTCAAAAAACCCCACAAAAAAAGTCTGGAACGGTTATATCGGGCGATCTTGCAGGCCAGTGCAAATCGCCAAAACGAGAGATGAGGCGACCCGGGAACGCCGCCTTCAGAATGTCAGTGGTGGCTCGCGCAGTGTGTGCCGTTGCTCCGTCCTGTTGGAACCACATGTCCTCCAGTCCTAATTCGTCCAATTGCGGCAGAAAAACCCGGTCAACATGACCCTATAACGCGCACCGTCCCCTGTTGTCGTTTGACCAGCGGCGTTCTCGAAAAAAAATGGCCCGATGACTCCTCCAGCGTGAACAGCTCACCATGCAGTCACTTTGAGCGGGTATAATGGCTCCTCATGCATCACTCGTGGATTTTCGGTGCCCCAAAAGCGATAGTTTTGCTTTTTGACGTACCCGCTGAGGTGGAAATGAGCCTCATCGCTCATTGTGATTTTGGTCGATTATTCACGATTATTCCGCGTTCTTGGGGAGTATATCGATCCATGGCTTGTTCACTTGTATTCTAAATCTGTCTAGTCCACAAATGTCAAAACAGATCGAACTTTGGCTTTGGTTATTTGTAAACATAAGAGCATCTTCCAATAGGGTGATTTTTTTTTGGCCCACCTTGTATAAATTACTCGAGCTATAAGGGTACATAACTTCGGCGAAGCCGAAGTTAGCTTTCCTCTATATTTTTGGTAAATATTTACTAAGAGGTAAGCCGCACCAAAAATTCTGAAAAAATATCCTTTGCGCAGTAAAAAGGTTAGTCCTTCAGCTTCTGACTTTGTGCAATGCTCGTCGCCGTTTTGGTGCTTGGTTGTTCTTGGCCATTATTTTCTGCTGCATTGCTTAAAAATATTCCAGGCATGGAAACGCCGCAGGCTGGATCATGCTCAAAAACACTAGGCAAATAAAAAAAATAAAAAAATTATAAAGAGAGAGATCTTAATACGTCCTCATTTGATGAATTCCGGAAGCCGAATGAATAACAATATTCCTGCTCGACCTGCTTGACTTTATTCCAAATTTCCAAGGCCTGCTTGGTTCGGTTTGTGAGGACCCAATCAATAAAAGAACTAGAAGCGGTCACCCTTTGAAACCTGGTCACACTGAGATTTAGGCAAGTAAAACGAAGAAAGTAAAAAGACGACACGTAAGTTGGCAGAAAGAATAAGGAAGAAAAAGACATGATAACATCCCGTAAACAAGAAATACAAACATTTTTTCGAGTCAAATGGAAATACAAGTGGATAAGCCTAAACAAAACGGTAGTGGAAATACGAACGATGCAAACACCGCAAGAAGGGCATTTAAAAACACAAGGCAAATTTCATTAATATTAGGATTGGACTATGATATTTTACACCGGTTTCATATTATTTTAATAAGTATATCCTGTGAATTCCTCGTAAATATAACTCAATTCGGCCAATTCTGCATAGAAACTGCGTCGAATTATATGGACAAGTATTATTGGTATCCAATGTCGACAACTGTCCACAAAGTTTTAATTCACGGTTCGCAGATAATAGCATCCTCGGTTTTACATATCGGTTGCTTTGAGGAAAACGCATCAGAGGCGAGAAATAAGCTTTATAAGCGCGATAGACGATCTTATGCGAGACGAAATTCTCGTATCAACAATTTAACGGATGTTTTACACCGATCAATGAATTCATCAGACCCCTTACTTTCAAGCCTTAATATAAACAAAAGATTGGCTGAAAATAAACATCGTTCCCAAATAAAGTTATTAAACTTTTAGAAGAACAAAATTTGGAATATAATAATGAGGAACATTTCTCAGGCAGCGATGATAGCGACTCGAAAACGGATAATAAAGACAGTAACCCATTTTCCCTGTATTTGGAAGTAGAAGAAGAAGATTAATGTTATAAGTCAGAGTTTAAGTTCATTTATATTAAAATATCATATGGTATAAATTTACTGCAAGTCGGAAAAATAGTTTTATGGCAGTAAGTCGTCTAGGGAGCTTAAAGTACGAATACAAACCAAATTTTATTTCAATTGCTTAAAAATCAACAAAGTTGAAGTAAATCGGCTGGATCGATTATATGGCAGCTATATAAAATAAAAGTCTAAAGCGAGCGAATCTTAGTGAGATGTCTTGGGGACCAAAATTATGAGTACTTACCAAATTTTAGTTCAATTGCTTAAAAAATAACAAAGTTGGTGCAAACCTGCTGGATCGGATATATGGCACCTATATAAAATAATGGTCTTAAACGAGCGAATCTTGGTAAGATGATTTAGGGGTGCCAAATATGCGTACAAACAAAATTTTGGGCAGTTATCTTAATAATTGGAGTTTATCCCAAAAAAAAAAGAAATCTGGCCCAATGTGCATTGTGGAAATGACCAAGAGTTTGCCAATTCATGCTAGTTTGAACGAGTTTTTGTGGGCCGAAGCAGTGCGCACTGCAGCCTATTTGAGGAATAGGTGCCCGACAAAAGCATTGGATGGATTCCGTTTCCGTTCCTTTTCAAATTTGGAAAGATTGCTTACCAATACCGACTATACGATCTTGAGAAGCGAAGCGTTTGCGAGCGTCGAGATGTCAAGTTCGTCGAGGGTGAGTTTTCTTCGAAACCCAACCCAAAACGAAGAATTAAATACAAATTTAGCAACAAACATCATTCGCCTTGAGTCCAATACAAAATCTACCATTGAGGCTTCAGAGGAGGAGTCTAATGCATCTGGCCTAGGTTAAGTTAGGTTAGGTTGCAATGGCTGAGAGCGACAAGTCGCTCTCCCACTTAGGCCTCTTTGGCCATATGTGTTCCCTGTTAACCCTTTTAATACCCTGTTCCCATTTAAAATGGGAAAAGGGGGATCATGAAGTTGTGCAAAAGTATGTAACAGGTAGAAGCAAGCATTTGCGACCCTTTAAAGTATGAATATTCTTGATCAGCATCAACAGCCGAGTCGATATAGCCATGTCCGTCTGTCCGTATGAACGCAGAGGTGTCAGAGATGGTAAGATCAAGTTTATTTTCAATTTTGGCTTCGCCCCCTCCCGCCCCCGCAAATTTAAAAAAAACGTCATGTCTCCCACGTTTGTATAGATAGAATGTTCATACCTTCTGGACAGCACCGGTCACAACGACGATGGGCAGCACATCACATACCTTATCGATATTCGACGACAATCGGCAATGACAATTTGCTATCGGTACCCCGAAAATAATTTGTACACAGTTGCCTTTGTTTTTTATACAAATTTTCTTAATTTTCTATTGACTGGAGTGATAAGATCCTAATTGAAATTTTAATTGAAGTGAAATATCCCAATTAAATTTAGACTGGTTGTGTAAAATCCCAATTGAAAATTTAATGGAAGGGAAATTTCTCAATTAAAAATTGGCTGGTGTAAAAAATCCCAATTGAAAATTTAATGGAAGGGAAATATTCCATGAAAATTTTTAATTTAAGGGAAATAAATAATTAAATATCAGCTGTCACTTGACTAGGTTCAAGTGCCATTAATAATTGACATAAAGCTTAAATTTTCAACTTTTTCTTAATTTTAATGGAAAAATTCAATTAAAATTCAATTAGCTTGAGTTGAGCTAATATGTAAACCAATTTCAACACAATTTAATGGTAATTGCCGGAATGTATCATCTACGACCCTATAAACTATACATATTCGTGATCAGCATTAACAGCCGAGATCTTAGAGACGGGAAAAAATAGAGATTTGCCTCGTAAATTGGAAGAAACGTTATATCTTCCACAGCTTTATAGATAGAAGGTACGTATGCAGGCCTGTCGAAAGGGGATTCCGGGGCTGGGGGGTTTTCCTCATGTTGTACATAGTTTATTTAAGTTCTTCGCTCAAATAAAATTTATGAAACATTTCGGATAATTTATTTTAAAGCTAAGAAATGGAACTTTATGAAAATATTAAAGATAGTTAAGACAATAGTACGTGGGGAATAACACATGTTCGGTAAGTTGACTAAAAAAAAAATCAAATAATATGTTCGTGCTGGACGTATTTCTTTGATGCCAGAGAGCGCAATTAAGATACTTGTTTCGGCGCTATCATGATGTAAAAAATAGCTCCGCAATTCCTCTTCCTTTCAGTTTTCCAATAAATTTTTGAAAACTTTTGGCATGCAGTCTTCGGTATACATACCACTTAGCAGTTACGGTCTGACCCTTTTCCAGGGGAATAGCAGCTACAATTTTTGATCTGGTGAAGTAAACTGATATCGTCACTTATGTTGCTGATTTTTGTTGCATAGCTTTTACGTTTATCTCGTCGCTAGAAGATTTTGATCGACCTTCTCGCGGCTCGTCCTCTACAGAAAAATGTCCCGTCTGGAATCTTTTGAACCACTTTGAAATAGTTTTTAGAGATGGTCCAATCGTCCCATATGTAATTTGGCATTTAACAAATATTTGTACTGGTTTACGCCGAAAACCGTAGAGAATCACATGACGAATTTTCATTTGCGTTGGTGGTGGAATTTTATCTGAGTCACCCTTAGCTGTTTTGCGTTTTCTCGTCTCTATTTTAACCGATCTTTCTGAAATTTAAAACCGAGTCCCGTAAAACAATCACTAAGATCTGCTATTTTTGGATTTTTTAAAAACGATTAAAAAATCACCAACTTACCGAACTGTTGTTAGTCCCCGCGTATATTTTTCTCATAAAACGTCAAAATATGGAATTTATGCAACTTTAAGCTCAAATTTCCAAAAATCTAGACTTGATGGACCATTTCCGAAAACAGATTCGTGTTCAGCACTCGAAAATTATCTTGAATCACTACTCTTCAATATATTGGACCTTGTTGAGTAGAGCTATTGTACCAAGATCAAATTTAATCAGTTCAGCAGCAGTTTCTGATCTGTGCCCTAGTGTGATCCTACATAGATTACGTCTAAAGGGCCTCCCTTCATTTATGTCCCGTAAAATTTATCAAGCTACAGGTTTGTCCATCAAGTGCTTGGAATTTTAAGTATGTATTCATAATTTGACTTTAAAAACGTCAAATGTCATTCGGAAAGCGACTAATATTTAGAAAAAACTTTGGCATTTACGAAATAATTCGCTATTTGCTAATAGAAAGTTGAGAAATATTAAAAACATATTTCCATAATGGTGAGTCCTCGACTCAAAATGTTCCAAATTTTGAAAAAAACATTTAACAAAAAAAATGTTTCGAAAACTCAGTTTGTGGATCAATTCGTGAAGCGAGTTCGTGAAAATGGAATGTTGGTGGATAAACCAACCCGTGTACGTACTCGTCCGGTGCGCTCGACCGAAAACATTGCTGCGGTTGCTGAAAATGTGCGTGAACAACCATTGACGTCAACACGCCATCGATCTCAACAATTGAATATTTCGCGCACTTCTTTGATGCGAATTTTGCACAAAGACCTTGCCATGAAGCCATACAAAGTTGAATTGGTGCAGCAGCTAAAGCCAATTGACCATCCGAATCGTTTACAGTTCGCAAATTAGGCGGAAGATCGTTTGGCCGAAGATGGTGAGTTTTACCGAAAAATCATCTATTCGGATGAAGCATATTTCCACCTCGGTGGTTATGTTAATAAACAAAATTGTCGCATCTGCATATCGTCGTCGAGAATTTTGGGGATTTTGGTCGCGAGGCATCATTGGTCCATTTTTCCTTGAAAATTAAGAAGGAGCCACGGTGACCGTGAATGGTGAGCGCTACCGAGCAATAATAAGTGGTTGGTTCTTCGAGGAAATTGAAGCGGAAGACTTGGACGATATTTGGTTTCAACAAGCCGGCGCTACGTGCCACACAACGCACGCCACAATCGATCTTCTGCGCCCTATCTTCGAAAATCGAATAATCAGCAAATATGGAGATGTGAATTGGCCGCCAAGAAACTGTGATCTGACACCGTTAGACTATTAACTTTGTGGAGCGGTCAAGGACAAATTTTATTCTGAAACAATTGATGATTCGAAGAACGAGATTCGAGTTGCAATTGCTAACATACACTTATGGACAAAATAATGGGTGTGTTTTTTTTTTTTAACTTTTTATTTCTAATTCATAACTTCTCTAATCTCAACAAATCAAAGTTTTTCAAAACGTATATTTATTGTCTTTAAACAAAAAGTAAAAACAGTTTCACAAACCCTTTTATATACAACTAAATTAAATATTTCCTTAAGTCCGCCAATTTTGGCTGGACACAATAATAGGTGTACGAAGATAAGTGTTTAAATTAAACCAATATTTCATTATTTTTGGTCTTGTTTTATATTAAACTAATCATCTGGCAGCTAATAACCGGTATATTCGCCATTATTTTGCAAGGCTTTCGCCATTCGTCTTGGCATGGAGGGTATTAACTTGCGACAAGTACCAATTGGAATTTTTTACCATGCTCTTTGGACAATATCCTAAAGTTGATTTTTATTTTGACAAAAAGTCTTTCCGACCTCTCTTTTAAGTTCACCCCAGAGATTCTCGCTGGGATTGAGGTTCGGGGATTGACTTGGCCACTCAAAAACATCCACATTTTGCTCTCGGAACCAATCCTTTACTTCTCAAGAGGCGTGATTCGGGTCATTATCCGGCTGGAACTTTTGCTATTGCCAATCGTCGCCAAACGGTCCGTGATTACACAATATTCCCAATTTCATTGGCAATCGGCCTAGAAGACTTGAACGGGTCGCGTTTAATCAACTGAACCATGCGATCGTCGGTCTTAGATGATGATTTTCTAGGTGCTCCCCGAGTTTCACCTATTTTTTCCGGGCTTAAGGCATTGGTTACGTAGTTTTGAGAACGTTTCATTAACATGACAATGGATTTATACGTTTTTCCTTCCCACGGCCCATCTTAAATGGGCCATCTAATACCTTCTGCAAACAAATAATTGTATTTATTAACTACAGGTTAATGTTTTGCTTCATACACCTATATTATTGACCAGCCGAGTTTGCTGTATAACCAATAAAACGATCCACAATTTTTCCCAGAAAGCTAATTAATTCCGGGAATTCACCCAATTCGAACGAAACAGTGGGACCATAGTAAAAATGTATAGCTTCCTTAATAAATGTTATGTTTATATCGATTTAAATCGATATTTGAAAAAAAACTTCACATCTATTATATTGTCCATGAGTGTACGTGCCGAAACAATTGAAAATGTTCTCAAAAATTGGGTTGATCGAATGGGCTACTTCCAAGTCAGCTGTAGTGGTCATTTGACCGAAATTGTTTTTCATAAATATATGACATGAACCAACGTTACCAATAAATGTTCAACATTTAAAAAATATCCAGCCGTTTTTATACACCTGAAAAGTGTATTATAATTTTGCCCAGAAGTTCCCAGAACGTATAGAAGGAGTCATCCCCGACCACATAAAGTATATATATTGATCAGTATGAAGAGCTGAGTCTATTGAGCTTTGTCCGTCCGTGTGTCTGTTTCTACGCAAACTAGACCCTCAGTTTTGAAGCTATCGAGCTGAAATTTTGCACAGAGTCATCTTTTAGCTGCACACTGCACATATGTCGGAACCTCGAAAATCGGATGGTCACTTCTTGTAGCTGCCATACAAATTTTTTTTAGTTTTTTTTATTATATATTCCGATGACACAAGACATAAAGCTTATAAATAAGTCATTGGTCACAAAATTAGGTCAGTGGTCACAAAAGTTCCAAGTGATTTTAAACTTCGGCACAGACGAAGTTAGCTTTGCTTTCTCTTTTTTTTTAATAGGAAAATTCAATTTTTAAATGGAACACCCTGTATTTGATTTGTCTACAAGTTTTTAGCTGGTAAGATTGACATATTTGCTTTTTTAAGCCCTAGGATTTTAACTG
Source organism: Lordiphosa collinella (assembly GCA_018904265.1). Lineage (NCBI taxonomy): Eukaryota > Metazoa > Arthropoda > Insecta > Diptera > Drosophilidae > Lordiphosa > Lordiphosa collinella. Next base: position 455,670 of record JAEIFV010000052.1, read on the forward strand.
CATCACCTAGATTAACTCGCCACTGTACTCCTATTTACATTCCGGCTTAAGTTACGAAATATGCTCATCTAGAGCCGCTTCGTTGCGTGTGCCTTGCTTATAATAGATTAGTCGTACCGGGTCTAAACTCTTTATTGGTAGATTTTGATTGTGGCTTTTGTACAATGCTTAACTTAACATTGATAAACTTCCTTCTACAAGTCTCTCATCAGTTTTTCGGCATTTGTTAAGCACAGTGACAGCACATTTATCAATGCACTTGTTTTCGATTTGGTACAAATCAAGGCGGATCAAACAATTGGATGACTTTTTTTTTTTTTTTATTTATGTTATAGTAAAAGTGTTTTTTCGCTGCGCAGTTGTTCTTTAAAGGTACATTTTAAAGCCAGTTATTAAAATATGTTTTATGTATATATGCTCGTATGTATGTGTATATGCCTTGTCTTCGTCGATATTGTTTGTATATATGTATTTATTAGTATTTATGAGCTAACTTATCAACTATCTTTGAACTATCACATACAAGTTCACTAGTAAACAAAAGTGAAAAAATCACTAAACATAACTCACTTTCTTTGATAGTCGTTAGAATTAAACGCATTTTGTTGGTTCTGTTGTTGTATGTTTAGTTGTTGTTCACTGCGTGCAAAATATAAATAAAAAGTTGTTTGCACAGTAGATAAAACTGGCAAATCTGGCTCAAATGGAGTAACTAGACTATTCCTATTAGTTATGCCGCAAGTATTTGGCGACAAAAAAAAAAAAACAAAAAGAGTTGAGTTTAATACATTTTGGGTTATGCGTACTACATATGGGGTGTAAGTATTTAGGTAAGTTTAGCGTAGACGTAGCAGAGATGAAACCAAACGTTTTGGTACATTTGTTAGGTCACTTTTTGAAGAAAAATATCACACAACTTTTAAAGGATATCCCCTTCTTCTAGTATGAATACACCTCCACATGCAGAGGCTGTTTTGTAAGTTAATAATTATGTCTACGTGTACATCAAATACTCCCTAGAGCATCTTATCCTAAATATATAGTTATATCGTTCCTCATTTTTGCCCTTTCGGCCCATTTACAGTTTGGCGTTTTGTTGAAGCGCCGCCGCCGCTTCCTGTGTGGGTACCTGCGCCGCATCTGCAGCACGTCGACGGGTGTGTATAAATTCCACGAGGTATTCAATTCCCCAGGCAAAGGCGCATATCATGATGCAGAAGCTCTGTGTGTGTATGCAAATGGGATAGCTGTCAGTTACGTCACGAATGAGACCTGGAAGAGAGAAAGGACAGGCTATTAAAAAGCTCCCACTCTCTGCTGTAGCAGTTTGCCGTACTCACCTATCAGCGGTCCAAACGAGATCACAAATACGGCCTTTCCCACCAGATGCCAGCCAAAGGCTGACGGTAGCTTCTCAAGCGAGCAATACTCGGAGACGGTTAGGGTGAAGTTACTCAGAGCCGAGCCGCGGAAGAACCCGCAAATGGATAGCCAGATCATTAGCTGGGTCCAGTCTGTTTGCTCAGCCATGACTACAAATCAAAAGAGATTAAACTAACGAAATTGACTCAACAGCCGCCTCTTCCTCCACTTACTCGACCGAGTGATGGCCACAAAAATAATGGAAACCAGAAATATGGTGCGCTTCTTAATGGTGGTCCTATCAAAGATTGGCGGCAGGACTATCCTGGCCGCAATATCTGTGATGGCCGTGATCGACAGACAAAAAGCTACATCCGCCTTTTCGTAGCCCAGGTCAGCAAAGAAGAACGGCGTAACCATTTTGAAGTTCATCTCTGCCACATAGAAAATGGACAGGCCAAACAGCAGGTTGAGGAACATCTTATCCTTGAGCATAGCAATATCTAGTAAGTCAGCGAAGCGTCTCCAGAAACCCGGCTTCTTGACCGTTTTCTTGACCTCATCGTCAGCAGCCTGGGCCGCTTCAGTCTGCTTGTCCAGCTCGGTGGGCTTCATCTTGATGAAGCTGTCGCGATGACCGCCCAACACAATACTGCCAGTGGCGGTGCCAACGCGACGCAGTTCGCGATCGTTCCGCTCGAACTCATCATCGCCCGTATTGAGATGCACTTGCAGTATGGAGCCGGTGAAGTCCATGTAGGAGAGGTTGGAGGTTACCGAAGCCTTGCGGCAGCGCAGCTGCGTGGCATTAATCTCCGCCTGTGAGGGATAGCCATCATTTCCGGCCCCATGGGCCGCCGACTGTACGCCAGCCAAGGACATGATCCTGGGAAATGTGGGACGCTTGGGAATGCCCAGTCGGGATCCGTTCATTGTATTCATGGCCATCTCTGAATAGTTTTTACGCATCGACTGCTGGTGGTGCTTATTAAACAACAATGTGTTCAACTCAGGCAAAGCATCCTCCTCGTTCCCATCCTCTTTTATCACCTTGAACTCTGGAGCAACCGACGCAGCTGCACCGCCCAATGTCAGTTGCGGCTGAGGCGTGGTCACAGCTGAAATTGTCATCAGCTCCTCATCATCGAACTCCTCCTTCATGTGCCACTTCACCGGCTGCAAGAGCACTGATCCCACAGTGGCATTCAGAGCCACGCCCGCGAGTAGCAGTACGGCACCTCGGAAGTCGTAGGCCTCCAGCAGTATACGCACTAGCTGCGGCATGATCAACATCCCCATGGCCGTACCAGCCATGGACAGCCCCACTGCCTGCCCACGCTTGTGCTTGAAGTAATGATTGAGGGCTACAAAGGCCGCCGATGTGGACAGTCCCACTCCGATGCCATTGATCACCGAGTACGTGCTAAGTATATGCGCCATGCTTGTGGCGGGCGAGGTGAGGGCCAGGCCCAAACCGCACAGCAGTGAGCCGGCGATAGCCACCTTGCGATAAGAAAACTCCTTAAGCAGCGGACCCACAAACAGACCGGAGAAGTTCATACACACGTCCAGAGCACTTATGATGACGGCGGCTCCAGTGGTGCCAACATCCAGTTGCTTAAGTGTGTCGCCGAAGAGCAGCCCAAACGAAGGTTCTATAGAGCGGGTTGCTAGCTGGAAGCATACAAAGAAGAGAATAAGATGTATGTGTAGAAAATTTAGTTTACAAACGTTCCTTTTAATGAAAAAGAACGTATAAATTAGAACATATAAATTACTTAAAAAAAACATACTTTTGGTTTGCTCTAATTGTTATAGTTACGCTCTTAGCAAGAACTTATATAACTTTGTAATGTCCAATGCCGATACTGCCAGTTGCTATTCGGAATCATCCACTAGTTTTATTACTTCGAATCAGTATGCTTGCTTATCATATTTCCCACTCTAATAGCAATAATTCACCGGTAAATGTTTACTATCCAGGGTTATCTCAAAACTTTAGCAAGGCTTTTGACTGAGTCAATCATAAATTCCTCTTTAACAAACGGCATTTGCATGGGTTTCCTCCGAACCTTCTTAATTGATGGATCGTTTCAAAGAGTACCGAATCTTCCATTTCTGAACTGAACTTTATCTGAGTATGGTATACACCTACCAGTACATTCAAACGAAAAGGATAAGCTACCTTCGTCTGTGCCAAAGTTTTAATACGCTGGCAAGTGCTCGATTTGATTTACTGATTTCGACCAAATTTAGCCAAATCTGTTTGTGATCGTATATTTTTATTAAAAAATAGCTTGGATAAAGAGCGCTAGCATTAAAAATAATGAATTACTTTGACCCATTTTTCGACAGATCGGTCCTATGGCAGCTATATGCTATCGTTATCCGATTTTGACACAACTTTGTAGAATTCGGTGAAAGCATCTAAAACATATAAAGGCCTGTTTCGAATTCCGAACGTTTTCAAAAAGTAAAATAAGGAAACAAAAACGAACGTTTTACTATTGGCTGTTCCCAATTTCGAACGATGTGGTTACGTTTTGATCTCTCGGTTTCGGTTTCGAAAAAAAATGGCTGGCTCGCCAGCAACATTAGCCAGAGTTGTCATCATCTCTATAATTTAAATTTACAAAGCTCTTATTTACTCTTTAAATCCATTTATTTTCATTTAAACCACTATTTAAATATTTAAATATGTCATATCAAATATGGTTAAATAAAATAGAAAAAGTGCTGTCCGTATCATTAATTCATATTAAGCACCCCCAGCAGAAATCGATTGAAGGTCAAAATCGACTAAATAATAAAGTGGAACTCAGAACAGCTCGGTTTGGTCTTGGCCTCTCGGTTTTGCTTTTTAAACAATATTTTATGTTAATAAAAAAATTATTTTAAAATATACTTTGACGTTCAACAGTTTAAGTAATTATGATAAACGATTTAAAAATTGTTCAACATTATTCAAATTTTCAGTTTATAATATTGGGGATTTATTTTAATGCTTTAAATAGCAATTACTTTGAATTCCGCTGACTCTACAGCCCACGTTTTGAAAACGACAATTCTTGTCGAACTGCGGAATTCGGAACAGCAATCAACTCGATTTGCGATTTGCAATTCCACTCGTTTTCGGAGTCCGGAACAGACTGGCAAAGGCAGTACCACTAAAAACAAAAAAGTAAGTTTTACCAAGACCATTTTTCAGATATATTTCTTGTATAGGAGCTATACCAAGGCACAGCGGGCTGGATGGCCAATTTTTTGGCATAAAGTCGACCAATGTAGCCACAGAGTTGAAACTTGGAGGATTTAATAACTATGGAAAAACAAACATATGGGAAAAATTTTGAACCGATCGGACCACGCCAACTCTTGCCGCCCATATGATCACATATTGCGTATACGTAATTTTATTTTTAAGTTGAACATTTTTTATAAATCCTTTTTTTTATTCAATTTGAGATCTTGTTTTAACAAAGTTACACATTAATTACAATCATTTTCTTCTTCATCTAATTCAAATGAATATAGATTGTCACCTTCGCACTCGGAATCTAAATTTTCTTCGCAGTCATTAAGTGGAAGGTCGTTCTTATTTTCAATTTCAAAGTAAGGTACTTCTAAAAGTGCAATGACACTTTTTGGCAACACTTTATTTTTGTATTGACCAGACTTTTTCATAATCGTAATACTCGAAAGAAGAGGATCTGACGAGTCCACTGATCTGTGGAAGACATCCAACATATTATTAGCCCGTGAGCTTTGACGAGCATGCGACTGTCTATCGCGCTTATAAAATTTGTTGCGAGCTTCTGAAGCGTTTTTCCCAAGGCAACCTACTGGTACTATTGAAGTCTCTATTATCTGGGATCCATGGATTAGAATCTTATGTAGAGTAGGCGACATTGGATACCACGGGTATTTGACCATGTACAAAGCAAATGTTTTCTCGCAGAATTGCTGGAATTTAAGTGCATCAATAGAAAATTCACACGTAATACCGATTAAAACGGTATGAAGGCATTCTAAAATTTCCAAGTTAAATTCCAGAATTGATGCAAACAGCTCTGGATTTGAAAAAGATTTTCTTGCAGTGTTGCCATCGTTTGTATTTCCGTTTCCGTTTTGCTTTGGCTTATCTACGTGTAACCCCATTTCCTGCCACATTCGCTTTTGTAAATTCTGTTTTTTTTTCATCATTTCGAACTTTTCCGATTTATCCCTCACCTGCCATTTTTTGCATCCCAGTCTATAAGAAATTTTAAGCACAAGCTCGAAAATTGGAATGCAAGCGTGAAGTGGACTCATTCCATATTGAAGACTTCCAGGTTTTGGTTTGTATATATAGGTGAGCATGGATCGGCAATTTCCAAAAACAGTTTAGGGCCAGCTCCACAGATTGCGCACAATTGTCCCGGTCAAAATGTTTAAAACCTTTCCATCTATTAGAGTCATATAAAGGTCATATGACACGGTGATTTTCCTCTCCCTTAAAATGTGAAAATCAGGTTTGCCCTTGCAAGGGCAGAAATTTAAAGTTGCCCAAAATTCAAATGTTTTTTAATGAAATAATAGAATATATATTCAAGCTTTAAAAAATATTAGCAATTTGGTTTTACGGTGTTTTGTTTGTTTTTGGTAGAGGCTTACCTACACCTACCTTTTGCTTGCATTGATACTTGTAAAAAAATGTTTTTTTCATTGTTCCAAATAGTGGGCAAAGCAGTTGTTTCAGAATTTAGCGCTTGGCTAAACTTAAAATTGGTTTAATTTTCTTTTATTTAAAATAAAAATCATATTTGTAAGATGTCTCAAATATATTAAAAATTTGAACTAAAAATGGGTACACTGTGTGTGACGTTCGCAACGGAAATAAGCGTTTTTTAAAATTTAACAGAATGAATTTTTATAATTTTGTTTTCAAAACTAGCTTTCTAAACAGAGATTTTTATGCACTTTTATCCGATGAAAAAAAATTCTTTAGTCTCACTTTTTTGAAAAATATTAATGTAACGTCCGCAACGGCATGAATATACTCAACAATTTTATTATAATATTATGAGGTGGAATGAGAATCTTATAATGGATTTTCGCCTGCTGAATCTGGCCTTTAAATTGCTCCAGATTGCCGAGAATTCGAAAAACTTAACCTCAAAGTAACAAAAAGTGTGTATCAGTTTTGAGCTTTTATGAACATAAGGCCATTTTCGAAAAAAGGTCTACCCGGAGTCAATTTTTCAAATTGGGCCAACGCAAACGAAAAAATATTGAAAATACATGTACAGGCCTGTTCCGGTTTTCACTTTCACTAAATTTGCTCGAATTCGATTTGGCTACCTGTTCCGGTCTTCACAATTCGATAGATTTACTCGATTTGAATTCACATTGCTTGGAGCCGATGAATTCAAAAGTAAATGCGATTTTGTACATAAAGGCGTCAAATTAATGGCTTAAAGATAATTTTGTACCAAAGTTTAGTGTTTTTAGATACTTTTTTGCAATTTTACATTCCCTTAAAAATTATTTTTAATAAAAAAATTAATAATTTTTATGAACAGCTTCGATTTTGCCACGTGCCATCCAAATCGAATTCACATATTTTGTTAAAGCTGTTCTGGTTTTCACTTGTTTATGAAACGCTGGGAAAATGTTAATAAAATGCCCTTAAAAATTGAAACGACATTTTAAACACTTATATTCAACTACTATCAACTATTTTGAGTGATTATTTATTGGATTGTTTTGATTCACCAGTTGATTAAGGTGAAAGTGTAGTCAACGGAAACAATTTGGAAATGAAACACTCGAATTGCAAATCGTTCGAGTACCAGAACAGCTAAAACCAAATCGTTCGATTTTGTTTTCATTTGAAATCGAAGAAATATGTGAAAACCGGAACAGGCCTGATAGACCACATATGGGCATTTCCACAGCACGCACGCGACAGTCGTACGAATTTCTTAAGCTTCATCATAACAAAAAACAAACAAAAATTTTAAAATAAATTTGTCCATGTTGGTTTTTTAATAGCATTTTAGAAGCACTATTTTTAATGTATTATCTGGGAGTTGTAGAAAGAGAAAGTCCCAAGATACTGGCAGACAAAAAGGAATACGGTATGTGACAGAATATAGAAGTGCGTTTTTTTGACTTTCATATAAATTCTAAAATCTGCGAAACCCGTTCGAGTTTCTTAATGCAACTTATTTAAATTCGATCTGCAACCATGTTACTACATATTTAGAGCTGGTTCGTTGAAAAATAAATGTTGGCGTTTTTTATATTTGACTCATTATGATACGTTACGTGACATACGTTATGTGACAAATTTTTTTCTATGATTACTTTTGTAGTTTCTTTAATAATGCAAAGAAAAAACTTACTGTTAATTGCACTCACATAGTTTGTTATGGTTTCTTATGCAATCTTTGTTTACACTTTGTACCCTTAAAATGACTTTAGAGAGCAAAATTTAATGAAATCTATAGGTACTTTTTTAGGAAAAAAACCTGCAAAAGAATGATAAAAATAAGAAAAATGGTGATTGCTCGACTTTGCATTTGAAAATCTCGAAATGGAATATGAGTAAATTTAAGATTGGCTTAAACTAGTTTAATTTAATCGTATCCCGATAAAAATATGAACGAAAAAAGTGTTTTTAGTACTTTTAATTTTTTGGTCACGGTGGACTTTTCTGTGGAAATGCCCATATGTACTTATAAGAATATGCTAGGAACATTCTCCCATAGTACCAATATCAGCACAAATGATCACCTATTTTGAAAAAATATTTTGTTCCTCACAAAAATGGATTTTCAAATGGCCATAAAATAGCTTTACACTAAGAGGAGGGGCTCCCTACCTATACCAAGTTTTTACTGGACCAATTTTGTAGACTGTATTGGTAAAACACACTTTAAAATGGAGGAAAGCTAGCTTCGGCACGGCCGATGTGAATATACCCTTGAAGATCGTAAAAATTTTTCATTACGCCTACTACTTAGACTATTTTTCAAACCTAACTTTTTAATGCAGCTGTACTATATAGTCTTACGGCTGCGACCAAACTTAGTTAAATCATGAAAAAAGTGTTGAAAACTTTTAAACACGAAGTCTGATGCCGATTCCATTCAAAACAAACAAGTTTTCTCACTATAACTAATTGTTCGACCGATCGTTCCAACTTCCCATTTGTGTAACGTTAGAACGGCACCTACATAAATCAACCATTTTTTTTTTGTTAAAGCAAACTGGTCAACATTTTTTTTCTTGATTTGAAAGTTCTTTCCAAGCGCTATGTTCCACTATGTTTACGAATGTAGTTAACGTCCGTAACGCAGGAAATTTCCATATTGCAAGCGAACAAGGCCGTACCCCAAGAGGGGTCAAACGAGAGCAACTCAATTTGAGATGAATCTCAGATTCTTCTCAAACTTAAAATAATTCCTGAAAAACGTTAAAAAGATTGGCTTGATGGAAAAAGTGTAACGTCCGCAACGTAACGTCCGCAACAGACGAAAATAAAGATTTTTTTTGTAACGGGACAACTAAACATACTTTTTTAAGCTGGATTGATATGGTCATATATTTCACTTGATTTTTTGTATTTGGACTTTTTTAGTTTATTATGCAAAATTCGCTAAAAAATGTGCAAATGCACATAAGTCTCAAAGTCGACTTCCATTATTTGCATTGAAAACAAAAACCAAGCTCGGAGACGTTTCCATTGATAAAAAAAAAATGCTTTTTCTTATTAAAGCTGGTTTTCCGACTGATCATTCCTATGGTAAAGTCATCCGATCCGGTTGGTTCCGAATTTGTAGCAGCGTGCAGTAAAAAGAAGACTCTATCTCTGGAAATGTAAAAAATGTATACCGGGGTTTTTTTGGGTCGGGAAATCCATTTTTCACATATATTTTTAACTGCTGCCAGTGGACGGTGCTGGGCATTTTTGTGGATATTTTTATCGAAATTTTGGAAGGCTCGAAAACTATTCGAGAGTTATGGTTCCTTGGGCAAAAATACTTGTTGTGGCCCATTGTACCAGAATCGCGATGAGCCCATGGAGTAAAAATAATTGGCCCACCCGAGTTATCACCCATCTCTAAGAAGCTAAAGCGGTCTATGCCCTTTAAGTATTTTCAAAGTGTGAACGCCCCTTTACTTATGTTTCTAAGTTTTTTAGTTTATAGAAAGTCACGCATATTAGTAGACGACTGTTTTCTGAATAAGCACCAAAAATAAATTTATTCTGAACCCGTGCTCCTTATTCTGAACCCGTAATCCTTAACCTGGTCCTCTGAACTCATAAAAAAAACCCCTCCCGATTTCAATGAGGTTTGTAGCCCTTACTTGACTAAAAATCCTGCGTACTCTGCAGATTCCACAAGCTCCAAATTAATAAAGCATTTTAATAAAGCTAAAATCAGTTTCTGATAACAAATGATTCCTACAGCGTTCTTCAGCCGGTGGCTGATCAGCTTAATCCTCCTCATAAATTACCACCTTATAAGTAGATGGTACTGTGTTTATTTGTGGCAATTTGCCGTTGTTAATCTATCGTTCAGAGACCGCGTGATTTATGATCAAAAACAACCAAAAATCAAAAGCACATAACAAGCAGACACTAGCAGTGAGAAAAAGAGATATAACAATTACAATCAGTAAATAACATTGGCCATTGAAACAACATTTTGGAGAGCCAGCAGCAACGTCATCGTATTATCCATATCGAAACCTTATCAGCAGTATCAGCTGTGTTTGGCTCATGAGAATGCGGGTAAGTGGTTGACAGTCAGCCTTAACATACACAAAGAGTACCTATCAATGTTATGTATGAATGCACTTCAAATTGTAAGCACTTTATCAATTGTACAATTTGTCATGTGTGGTGTTGTGACCATCATCAGCGAGGACGGGTAACGGGAATAACAGACATTATCAAGCTTTTGATTGATTGTGCTCTCCGGTTTGAGACTGGTTTTCTTTTTGTGAGAGGGTCCTTGAAGCAAAGCAGAGCGAATTCACATACTATGTTCATACACACCAAATTTATCACGATTAATGCCCTTCAAAGTATGCAAGCTTTATTTGTATCTATAATTATCTAATTGAACGTAGACTTTGATAGTCATTACATTATCCACACAGTATGTTCACATGCTTTGTCGGACCTAATTTTGTGTTAAGCCAAATATAAGATAAATAATTTCTATGGTATGCTTTTAAGCTCCATAAATTTGGTGTGCTTAAGCGTAGTAACAGATAGTAACGCAACTATGTAAATATTTTAAATAAAGGCTAAAGAACGCCACCTATTTTGAATTGCAAAAAAAAAAAACGACAGAGAAAAGTTAGCTTTGGCTCGTCCGAAGCTTACTTACCCTTGCAATTGTATAATTTAAATAACTAAGGTAGTAAGCTATTTTCAAACTACAATTTAATTTTCTCTATGCTAGCTGACTGATTTTCAAAACTTACCAATAGATGGCGCCCCTTTTTGAACCATTTGGCTGACCCGTTTTTCTATGAGAGCTTTCCGATATATTCATCCGACTTTTATCAAAATCGGTGAATTTTACTGAAGCAAATAATCATAAAATACAAACAAGCTTTCTTACTTAAACTAGGTTTTCGACAGATGGTTCCTATAACAGCTCTATGTCGTCCGATTTTTACAAAACTATGTGGAATTTTGTGAAAGCAAGTAAAATAAATATATGCCAAATAAAGAAACATTTGCATGGAAAACAAAAAAGTTTTCCTTACTAAGACTACTTTTCACACCTTACTTTTCTATGGAAGCTTCACTTTATAGATGTCCGATTTCGACCAAACTTACTGTAATCATGGAAAAGAAAAGCGAACTAATAATTGAAGGCGATAACTTAAAAAACAAAAAAAGTTTTTCTCATTAAAACTACTTTTTAGACCGAGCGTTCCTATGACAGCTATAGTCTTCCGGTCTGGCAGAGTTTCACTAAGATGGAGCAGATAGCATAGAAACAGACTGACGGACAAAAGGACGGGTAGCCGGACATGGCTGTATAAACTCAGCTCGTCATGCTGTCAAGAATATATATACTTTATGTGGTCGGAGATGCTTCCTTTTATGCGATACAAATATCTGGACAATTTTACTATACCCTCTGCAAGGGAATAAAAGAATACTTGACAAATTGCAATTACAGTTACACGAAATAATACGAAATAAGATAGAAAATGGCTTGACCGGAAATGGCATTACATGGAAGCTAAGTTTTCTGGCTCAGCATTGGCTTCTCTGTAAGTTTTACCTCCGCTCTAGAGATGGACGAGGAAGAGTTGCAAATTACGTGGTTATATACTATGAGCTTTTTAGTACGACGCAAGGTGCTCAGAACTTGGTGATACGGAAAAAGCTAACATAGTTCCTTGCCATTTAGTGTAAAAATCGAAATTGACTTGATTAGAGGCGGGTGCGAGACGGGAACGATCTACGGGATGGGGTCCGGACAGGACGAATTTTCTTTTCCATTTCTAGACTTGATCTTATACAGCCCAGCTCCCAATTTTGCATTCGAAAAAGTTTTGCGGGTTGATGCAGTTTTTCGACCAAATTTGCATTCCAAATCGCAATGTGACATTCACATATATGAGTTTCACTTTTCATATAATTCAAAGTATTTAGTCGCCGATAAGCTGTGCTTGCTTCATATTTGTGTTATTTTGTTTTTGGGCAGAATAACAGTCAGCTAGCTACTCGGCAAACTTAAGCAAATATTTTTTTTAGTTCAGTTTTTCTACATACGACAATTCAGAGTGTAAGGCTTATTGAAAACTGCTTTCATATTCGACTAGATTTTGTAAAAAACGTTTGAATATCGTTATATGAAAAAGAGTATTTAAACTTCGGTTGATTTCATTTGACTCTTTTGCGTTAATGACGTTGTTGTTCCTCTACTTCATACAACCATGATGATGATGGGCTCTCAAAGTGCTTTATTTATTTGTGACTTTTCTGCTTCGATTGTTATTGATTGTGCTGTTATTGGGATTGCTGCGAGAGCCGTCAGCTTATGTATTTCACTCAAGTTCGGGTCGACGGTTTTTATGGGGCGTTTTATTCCCAACCTTAATTGCTTGATAATTGAATTATCGCAAATCGTAATTGAAAGAAACAGTTGAGCAGCACGTGCACACTTAGTGCTTGATATTGGTTTTATTGTTGGCACTTTGTTGCTTAGGGGGGCGCCATAGAAATGTGCGATCTAAAATTGATTTTCGCAGCTTTTAATGATGTGTCGTTTGATCAATATAAAGTTTCGATTTTTATACGCTTTACCAAAGGTATAAAGTCTTATAAATGTTAGTTAAGTAATTTATGTGAACCGAACCTTTTTTCAAACAGAAAGGGTCCGGTTCAGGTTTGGGAGGACATAAATTAAGGAGATAAGGTTCATGGTCCGTCTCAAGTGGCTCAAGAACCCGAACCGGTTCTTCGGAGCTCAGTGCTGGACTGGTTTGCAGTCTGGATGTCAATATCCCGTTCGAATCAGAACTTGTTTTCATTTCCATTTTGCACAATTTCCTCCAATGTGTGTGTAAAGTGTAAATCAATTTTGAAAAATTATTGTTATTTACTAGCCTTGTTATATTTAAGCATGTGTGATTAGACTCCATCGACAATTTTAGCGAATAACAGCAAAGAGCAAACAACAATAGAAAAAGAAGAGCAAAACAACAAACTCGATCGTGTGCCGCCTGAATGCTTAAATAGCTTTTTAATTAATGTATTTCATTCTTTTAATCATGAGGGGCGGCGACAGGGTGGATTTTTCACGCTATGCGAAAATTGTACAATTAGCCACTGTATTATTTTTAAACATATTGTGCACTATTTTGAAATTCAATTTACAAGTGGTTGCGCCTTTGCCACTACTGTTGCCTGGGCGAAATTAACGTGACATTTGAATGTTTACAAAACAACGAAATAACACATACATATGTACATATTTGTATATAGACAATATTACTTAACGGTCTTGGGTGACACATTGGGAACTTGAAATTGCTTACTGTGTGGAATAGGTGCAGGCGTGACATTGGAATTACACAAGCCACTTTCAGTACCTACTTATTCGGTTCAGTTCAATAATCCAAAATTTAAATATCGAGAATAAACAACGAGAATGAATAAATTGTAGCATGCGCGGTAGTATTAAACACGATTTTGGTTCACACTAGCTTACAGACGCACATTTAAACATACTTGATCTTAAAGATAAAACCGAATTTCGCAAACTGAGTCAGCGAAATGAGAAGGAAAGAAAAAAATCGCTTTTGGGAACAATGAATTGGGATTTGGGTGGGACGATCGTCGATATGCCTAAACAGCTTTTTGCAGAACAAATTGGGAATGATAGCAAGAATCAATAGCAAGAAGCTACAAATTTGTATTAGTTTGTTAAAATTAGTTCATCATGCCGTGAGACATTGATTGAGAAACTTTGAAGTTTTGACATCTAGACAGACAACCATTTTGTTCAGAAATTAAATACATACTTGATGTAGAGTCGATGGTAGAGCACCGTTTACTGATATCTAGGAAAATAAAAATACATTAAGCTAGGCTATGGTTCTATTTTCTGCAGCCATGACATTAATTGGAATCAGGTACGTACGAGTACATCTGCACACCAAGCGCCTAAGGGCCGATTTCTCATGTTCCCCTTTTTGCAAAGCCAGGTGGATTAAAGCATAGCTCACGCTAAAAATGAGCAGTACAAATTAACCAAATCCCCCTAGATTTGCAAAAGCAGAAACATGAGAAAACGGCCCTAAGAGTCGTCGCTTGAACAGTGCTACAAATTTCACATAAGTCTAAAAACCTGGGAAATGACCAAGCGTACGCTGTAGAGCAGGTCGCGTATAAAAATTCCTCATGCCTGGTTTTCCTCAGGATCCCCAAAATCTGAAGATATGGCCCAAAAACTGCTAAGTGCTCATTTTGCTCACTTTACTTGAATTAACTCGCGAATGGACCATCTGATTTTCTATAAACTTGTTAATTCAGATAGCGACAAGAATATGCCATTATATTCATTGCGATGGCTGATAAATGCAAGTTACAGATCTGGTATTTACCACTTTTTTTTGGCAATTCTTACTTTAACTTCCACTGGTTTTACAATATTACTGCTAGCATTTTTATACTCTGTACCAGAGGCACACAGAGTATATTTAGTTTGTGCAAAAGTATGTAACAGGCTGAAGAAAGCATCTCCGACCCTATAAAGTATTTATATTCTTCATCAGCATCAACAGCCGTGTCGATCTAACCATGTCCGTCTGTCTGTCTGCCTGTCCGTCTGTCCGTCTGTCCGTATGAACAAACCGATCTCAGAGATGGTAAGAGATAGAGGTTTGACATGTTTGGGACATATGCTTCTTATGATTGCAGGCAAATCAAGTTTATTTTAAATTTTTGCAACGCCCCCTCCAGCAAATTGGAAAAAAGTCATATCTCCCACAGTATAAATAGAAGGTTCGTTCTCTCTGAACATATTTAGTAATCAGGATTATTTATCGATCCGCCAAAGGAATGGTGAAGATCGGATGAACGGTTGTCGAGTTATAAAGAAAACAAACAATTATGGGCAGCACCGGTCGCAACGGTGATGGGCAGCACTTCACAGGTACAGAGTATTTTATAGTCGGGTTTGATCGACTTTCTTTCTTGTTTTCTTAGATTTAAATCTTCGTTAGTCAAATGTAGATTAGATGAATTTGGTTGTCGTTTGCCGAAGTTATTCGCCTATATCTGAGCAAACATCGGCTCTCTATTATTCTTTTTAATGTGTTCACAGAATAACTTATGAGTTAACATTGGGCGTGTTCACCAGCACACACCAATCATCTAACATAAATCAAAAATCACAATAAAAGTGCTGCTGCTGCTGGTGAACGGTTTTTGATAGAATTTACAGTCAAACAAATTATCGATATTTTTTATTGGCGGAAGTTTTGAACTTTTGACCGCAAATAAAATAAATAATAAAATATGAATAACATCAAGTACAATCCATTACATTGGATGTGACTGTCGTCAAAAACGCCGATCGACCTCTTCAGTGGCGACTTGGTTGTCTCTGGTTTGCCCAGATTGGCTACTTGTAAGCGAAGAGGAGAACGCCTTGCAGATGCTCTCCATTGAGGAGTTTCATGCGGCCAGGTTTGAGAAATCAACTTGGGGGCCTTCTTGCAGCTCTATGATAGACTCGGAGGAAAGCTGTCTCCCAACCGATTTGGTTGAGATGCAGAGCACGAACACTCGAGACCATTGTACAGTTTGCGGGAGGACCCAAGATTATGCTGCCATCGTCTATGCATTGCACTGAGAGCTTATATAGTGCACATGCTGCAGCAGGATTGGCCGTGTGCCGTTGAGGTGATCAATAAGTTCCAGCAGCAGCATATACCAAATGTCAGTGAAGATGTGCAGGTCTGAATCATGCTGGAGGTGCTGCAGGCCATACCGGAGCAGGCCCAAGTCATACACACCGCGGTGAAGCGAGTCATCTTTAGGGCAGACCTGGGCAAGCGGGTGCCGGTGGTGTGGCAGACATGTGAGACGTATTTAGAGCTGCAAATGGGACGCTGTGAATGTGACGCGGTGTGCGTGGGTGTGGGCACCCAGATTAAGAACATTGGCTACTTCATTGAGGGCTTTTTGGTATGTCGAAGCGGTCACCTACTGATAATAGGGACTCTCGTTTTGCCAACGTCCAAACTGCAAAAAGCAAAGACGATTCCTTGCCCATTTTGTTTTAATTTCTACAAAATTAATTCTTTGTTTATTGCTGTCAGCTGTTTGCTATCGATAACAATCACAAATCAAATCAATCTAACAAAGAAATACTTTGATGGATTTACATCTAACACAATCACGAAAATTAGCAATCATGATTGCACATCACGCCCGTTCACCAGCACAATCTAACAAAATTAGTCGCTTTTTGGTTATTGATTTATGCTGGTGAACACGCCCATTAACTTAACATTTAAGGGGCATAAGGTATACTTTCCGATTAACAACGAGACAAAAACTTATTTTACTTGCAGGCAGATAAAGTTTATTTTCCCAAAAAAATCGTCATATCTCCCACTATTTTATAGATAGAAGGTTCGATTCTTCTGGGCATATTTAGTAATCAGGATTATTTATTGACCCACCACAGGATTGGTGAAGATCGGATGAACGATAGTAGATTTATGAGCAGCGCTGATCTGCTGCTACTGCGGCAGCAAAATACATCCTGAGCATACACTTTTGTTGGTACAGAGTATATTACAGTCGGGCTTGACCGACTTTCTTTCTTGTTTGAAAGTTGAATTCAATTTACTTTGAATTTAAATTGCGGAAAGTATGTATTTGAAAGTATGGAAGGAAGAAAGTAATCCTTGTTGTCCTAGTTCAGCCTGCATTTCCTCATACACTTTGTTGTTTTTTCTTAAATTTAAAAAAGTTGAAACTTTTTTCTTCTTTTGTTCAAGGCCTGTATCCAGCACTGCGGAAAATTACTGCCAAGAATTTGCTATTTATTTCGAGTTTGTGGAACCCAAGTTTGAATTTAAATAAACTTAAGCAAAATAACGTTAAACCAACTACCATTGTAGATTTAACTTCCTTAAGACATATCTAGTGGTTTATTATTGATTAAGCGGTCGATGCTATCGATACGCCGCTACCTATAAAAAGTGTGGATTTCGTTCATGTTGCTGAATACAGAACAAATAAAAACGTAAACAAAAAATTCCTGGCACAATTTTTTTCATATGAACTTTGCCAGGAATTTTTTGATTTTGCGGTGCTGGATACCCGGCTTCACACAACAATAAATCAGCAGTTTGCTGTCAAAGTGTCGGCACTCGGAATCGTTTACAATCTGCAATATAAACGGTTTCACTAATAAAAGCAGCTTGAGTGCTGCAACTATTGAGTGACGCCAACCAGCCAAATCTCACAGCTTTGACTTTGACAGTTTTTTTTTTCAAAGCTGCGGCCAGTGTGAATAGAGTATTACAATTACCTTGAAAACTGTTTAGTTCCCTAGAAGTAGAGTAACCGTAACATAAGTCGTCTAATTTATATTCCCTAGTATATTACCCGGCATGTCTTCGTCTCTATCGGGGGTGTCCTGGAAATCTCTAGAGATTTTGTCTTTGGTTGGTTTGCAAATCTCTCGAAAAATCCGTCGGTGTCCCAGATCTGCGAGAGATTTCATTTTCTACGTGGGAAAGATAATTGATCTAATTGGATCTAAGATAATTGTCCATCCCGCAAAACAGGGTTGCATCTCGCGCCAAAAAAAATTCCCAAATATTAGCTTTGAATTAATTTGATGTTCAATTGAAATTCGTTATTTGTGGTATAAGTTTTATGCTTCATGCTAAATTATAATTCAAATTAAGGGCCGATTTCACATCTCCTATATAACACTATCTGTCACATAAACTAACAGTGTAAATTGTGAGTTTATCTGACACATAGCAGCTATCTAGAAGATGTGAAATCGGCCCTAAGTCATGTTACCCAAAATTAAAAAAAACACAAAAAGCAAAACTTGGCCACCCTTTGTCCGTCTGTTGCTGTCAAATTTCGAATGTGGTGCTAGCAATGCCAACTGAGACAGAGTGGTAAGTCGGTTTTGGTTGATATGTCAGCCTTCGGTTGGCTTTGCGTGAAATTATTGAAAAGCAAATTTGCAGATGCAGCCTATCCCGTAAAAATAATGTTGTTTACATAACCAAAACTAATTTTGCTTATTAAAATAGTTCTAGAGGTGAATTTAGCAAAATCTCTTTCCAAAATACTAGAAATTTGAAAACAACTGAAAGAGTTTTCTGGGATACCGAGAATTGATTTTGGGTTGGAATTCAGTTGGAAGAGATATCTGGGACACCTCCGTATAAGAATTTGATACTTTATTATTTAACACACAAAAAGAATTTCAAAATTCGATCAAAAAAGTCAATAGTTTCGCACTTTCCCACATCGGGGTGCGTTAATCGATATCAGAAAATTTTTAAGCTTTCAGCAAAAAAAAAAAAATCGCTGAACTTTAGGTTTTAGTAATTTTTCAAACCATACCCTGTTATTATTTTCCAGAGTGATAACAATTACTAAAGTAATCCCTTAATCATATCATGAACTATTTAATTAAAAAGTCTTGAAATTTTAATTACTATAATGCCTCTATAAGCCATCGGTTACAAGCCACATAGTGTCGACCGGCTTGGTCACAGTTGTTTGTAGTGAAGCACGTTTGGTGCCCGTGATCACAAAGTTTCCATAGACTTGTGTGTTTTGCCAATCTCTTAGCATATTGAAAAAGCATTTGCTATATAAACACTTGTCACAATAATTGAAATTAAACGTGAACTTCTGCGTTGGCCTTATCATTATTTTAATGTGATGACGTCCTATTCTTAGCCTTTTGGCGTGAGGAAAAACGCGAAATGGGAATGACGACGTTGTCACTAGAGTTCTAATATTTTTAACGTAATGATAGACACTGGACTCTGGCAGATAGTAAAATCGACGGCTAGGAAGTACATCGTCGTTGTCTATTGATTTCCCATTAACTTTTGCATGGCATTTTTTATGCTCTCGACAATGTGCTTTTATTTTTTATTTGTGAGACCCACCACGTAATGCCCGCTAGTTCCTGTTCCTCAAAGACTTCTGATTGTATGTGTGCGTGTGTGTGGGGTGGTGTCTTTATTTGAAAATGTGCGGTAATAAGAGTGGGGCGGATTCGCTATTGTAGGTCAGCCAAAAAGAGAGCTGCTTAGTTTTTGTAATGTGGGTACTTGTACTTATTATACCCTGTACCAAAGGTATAAAGAGTATATTAAGATCATTCAGAAAAGTCAGAAACTATATATATTCTTGATCAGCATCAAGAGCCAAGTCTATATTGGCATGGTCTATACATAAACAAACCTCAGAGATAGTGGGAGCTAGAGGTTCAACATATATTTCATATCAACTTTTTTATATTTTTGCTACGCCCCCTGTCGAGAGAATCGAGACATTTTTATTAATCAGCTCAATTTATCGATTCGCAAAAGATAAGATGAACAATAATGAAGTCATGAGAAAACGAGAAGGCTAAGCTAACTTCGTCTGTGCCAATGTTTTAATACCCCTGCAATTGCTCATTTTGATATTCCAATTTTGTCCAAAAGCTGTATTAAAGCGAAAATGTTCAATAATGAGTTAAAGAACGGAAACATTGCAAAAAAAAAGATTTTATTAATTAGACCCATATTCCTACCGATCGGTCCTACGGCAGGCATAAGATATAGTCATCCGATTTTTACCTTTTGCAAAGATCTTTAAAAGCATATAATTTTAAATCCGCGGAGTTTAGGGGCGCGAACACAAAAAGATCCATTTTCCGACCGATCGTTCGGATGGGAGCTATGTATACGCTGTAGTATTCCGATTTAGACAAAATCTTTGTAGAATTATGTGAGAGCACATAAAACACACAAATATCAAACTTCAAGACGTTAACTTAAAAAAACAGTTTTTTACTAAGACAAATTTTTTAACCTATCTTTTGAATGGGAGCTGAGCCGTAAAGTTATGAAAACCATAGAAAACCAATAAATGCGTTCAAAGAAGTTTCCCTTGAAAACAAAAAGTTTTTCTCACTGAAACTAGTATTCCGACCGATCGTTCCTATTGAAGCTATGAGATAAAGTCGTCCAATCCGTTCGGCTCCTATATATTAGAAGCGTGCAGCAAAAAGAAAACTTTGTGCAAAATTTCAGTTCGACAGCTAGACAGACGGACGGACAAAGCTCAATCGACTTAGCTCGTTGCCCTGATCAAGAATATATATGTATACCTTAGGGGTCGGAAATTCTATGCGTTGCAAACATCTGAGCAAAATTTTAATACCCTTTGCAAGGGTATAAAAAAGTTCGTTACCCTGCAGTTCGGGAGGTAGCAATAGCTATTCACACTACTCACATTGAATACTTACTGGTGGCAGTCGCTACCTTATCGCTGTACAAGAAATTCCTGCGGTAAGTATAAACGGTTGGGTACCGACAGGAATATCCATTTGGTAAAGCAGCGTCCGTAACAAAAGGAAAGGTTTAAAGCAGGGATTAATACCGGAACCGGAACCGTTAGCCGAAATAAACCGTTTTAAATCACGTACCGGAACCGGAACCGATACTAATTTTCTTTTGAGAACCGAATACCGTTTACCGTTATAATTGGAACCGATAGAACCGGATCGAAACCGAAACGTTGGTACCGGTACTGTTTCGATATTTTTTTTTTTTACTTTTGCAGAGCGCATTGTAAATTTGGTCAGATTCTGTAACGCAAAGACGGAATCATAAGACGTCCTTTACGCGATGTAAGATTTTCTTGCCACCTTTCATAGAAGGCGTAAAATTTAAGCACCCTCTGTAAAAAAGCTTGCACGAAAGTCTCGCAGATTCCAAAAGGCGCTTAACGTATGTTCGTAAATTGACTAATTTGTTTTACATACAAACATACGAATGTACATTGGCCAGAATTTAAAATATGTATGTGCATACATACATATGTACACGGGACCGTCAAAAGGGGGTTCCGTGCCCGGGAGTTTTTTTCAGGTTGTTCATAGTTTAATAAAGTTTCGCCAAAAATCCGGCTCCAGGCCCATCTCAGAAGTCCGGGCCAGGGGAAAACACCCCGTCCCCAGTCGACGGGCCTGTATGTACATATATGTGCATGTATTAAAATAAGTGACTCGGACGTCAGTTGTACATGTGCCGAAAACTTAAACACGGATCACCACATAAGTACATTAATATGTACAAATTGTCGATCCTTTCTTTGTATGTACATTGTACATACATACGTACTTACAAAAAAATTCAGTTGTCTTTCATCGATTATTTGTTAAGAATGTTTTCTGAAATTTTCTGTTGAGTTGCGTTTGCTTTACGCTTATACGAAACACTTATCGCCACTTTGCTTAGATCACGATATTACCATTCACAAACAAGACACTCAAGCGTCGCTTGCGCTGCACTGCGATAGATATTGCGAAATAATCAAACGTGTAAACGCTTGCCGCCTTTTTTCTATTTCTTTTTCAATTGTTAGAAAGAGACAAATTTATAGGCTAATAAGAAGCCGAAGAAGAGCCCTGCTGCCTTCTGCTTCTGCTGTCGAAAAAAAATTGCATTTGTGTCGGATCAATTAATTAATAAAAATCTATGCCTCTTGCTAAAACAAATCCCTATCGGAAATACTTTTGCTTTATATTGAAGCATGTGTGAGCAGCTGTGTAGTTGAAAAAGATGGTGTTAAATGAGGTCATCAAATTAAGGTAAGTTCTCATATTTACAAATATACATACATATGTGTGTGCATTGAACACACATACTTTGCAAATGTACACATGTATTGGTACACAGTACATATGTATTAAAAATTTAACAAATATATTATGTTCAAATTTCGTCGGTTGCTGATCAATCACTGCTTAATGACGAATGTTTTAATACTTACTAGCTTATCTGAAAGCGTAAACGAAGTTGATGCATACGTGATGTTGCAAAACAAGAAATTTGGTGATAAAAATACATCAGTTTTGCCTACAAAGAAGCTGCTGGATACCATTAACATTTTTCTTGCACAGAAACGTATTAGAAACAATAAAAACATTCTAAAGTGGTGGTCAGAGTCCTCCACAAAGTTCCCAGAATTGTTCGAGATTTCAAAAGTTGTGCTTTCTGTTACAGCTACTCAGGTTAGCGTGGAACGCATATTTTCTGGCGTCAAATTTATAAGTAATCCGCTTAGAAGTCGTATGGAATGAATAAAATGATGTTACTGTGATAAAACCACAAGAATGCTATGTTATGTAAATAAGACTTGGGCATATAAAAGTCAAAATTAAGTTCGAAAAACAGTATTTCATATAATGTATTATCATAAGTTCTCTAACATGTTTACTTCGTAAAATAATACGAAATGTGAAAAAAGCGTTTATTTTTGCAGTTGAAATGTCGAACGACTGAATCTTTTATGTATAATCATAAGTTATCTTTCATGTTAACTTCGTAAAATAATACGAAATTTGAAAAAAGCGTTTATATTTGACTTCAAATGTCAAACGACTGAAATTTTTATGTTCAATATTGTTTCTTTAAATTACAAATGAATAAAATTATTTGGACTTATCTCAGAATTTACTTTTTACAATATTTAAAAAATCTTTGCTTATACCGGTACGTACCGGTATACCGAAATAGAAAAATGGGTACCGTATCGAAACCGAAATAAATTTAAAACAGAAATAGAATCTTTTGCCTAAACATTCACTTCAGTTCGTACCGGTACCTGTACCGGAACCGAAAATCGTTTCGGTACTAATCCCTGGTTTAAAGTTTACATTTTTTGTAATTACTCCACTACTTACATGTAAAGCGCAGAGGTGGCGATTGGTTACCCCCTAGGACATGCTTAGCAAGTAAGCACTGAAATGCATTGCTGATGGTTGGGCTAGGAGTCCCATATACTAGTGCTGCCTACTGCAGCAGCAAATGCAAACTGAGCAAACAATCTCGCAAGTACAGAGTATAATATAGTCGAGCATGACCGAATTTCTTACTAGCTTTGTTTTTTTATTTCTGTTTACTGAGTCGACTTTTATTTTCTCACAAACGCACTGAAATGACTTTGCTAACATTTGGAGCGTGTCCTGGCCATGTCTGGTTTATTGTGTGTCCTATGTGCACACTCGAACCTTTCAGGGGTAGGTCAAATAGTAGAAGGAATGATGACTATGAATCCTAATTTGAAAATTGTCAATTGTGACAATTATTGATGGTTATATAGTGCGTAGGTGTAAAATAAAAAACAATTTACTTGTTCGTACTCCGAAATAAGAAACTTTTTGTAATCGATATAATGTTTTGTTCCGAACAGGGATAAAAACCGAAACACAAACCGTTATTTTTAACCGGTATAACCGAATCAAACCATAGCAGAAAACAATTTTTTTTTACGTTACAGGAACCGTAACCAAAACCGAAATGGATTTTACTTTGGTTAAGGGGCACACCTAGTGTAAAATTTCAAAAAAATCGATTTTTCTTTTTTTTCATATTTCGGTAGATTACACCTTTAAAAATAACATATTAAAATTTCAAATCGATATCTCAAATAGTTTTTGAGTTATAGCAATTTAAAGAGCAGCCGCTCGGTAGCAGTGAAAACGATCATTTTATCTTTAAACGCGTTTTTCTCGAAACAGCATTTTCCGAAATTGCTGCAGTGATTACTCAAAAACAAATGATCCGATCACTATCGAATTTTTTTTAAATGTTCTATATATAGTTCTCCGTACAATGACCTATCGGTTTTTGATTTGATCAAAAAATCGAATTTTGGCAGGCCAAAAACGACCAAAATTTTGGGTAAAATTCGACTTTTTTTTTTTAAACGCCGCCATATTGTCAATTTTTGAATTTTTTTTATCGTAGGTCATTGTACAGACAATATTATCTAGTTTAACGAGAATTTTTTTTTTTAATTTCATCCACGGAGAAGGCCGGAATCACTGCAGCAGTGAAGGACCTTTTTTCGCGCCGTTGGAGATCGACTATAACTTAAAAAATATTTAATTTTTTTCTTCAAAAATTTCACTGTATATTCTTAAAACATGTATAAATATATTCTTAAAATTTTGAAATAATTGATAAAGTAGTTTTTTTAATAAAAATTCCCAAAAAACACCTTTTTTTAGGCCATTACACTAGGTGTGCCCCTTAACCGTAACCGAAACAAAATTACCGGATCCATTTTGGGTTTTAACATATTAAGAAACAAAACTATTTTCAAGAATGCTAAAATGTAGCAGAATTAGCGAATGCTAACACGAGTTTGAACACAACTGTGGCAGTTGAAATAGACGAAATTGATGTGTATATGAATAACCAATAAACAGCGGGCCAAATGGAGAGAAACCAATCTATAGTATTAAGAAATTGTGCAAACGTGGCATTACATGCGTTTCTTAATGTTAAAAGATTGAGTTGTAGTGCCGATATACTCAATTGGTGGGAAGAAAATTCTCCTAATACCCAGAACTATATGAGTTATCGAGAGTAATACTAGCAGTTCCTTGTACACAAGTAAGTATCGAACGACTATTTTCTGTTGTTAAATTTATAATGAATCCATTACGAAACCAATTGGACGCAAAATCTTTAAGCGCAATTATGATACTATGATCAAATCATATGAAATTTTCTTTTAAAGCCTGGTATCCAGCAACGCAAAATCAAAAAATTCCTGCTAAAGTTCATATGAAAAAAATTGTGCCAGGAATTTTCTGTTTACGATTTCGTTTGTTGAGTATCCAGCAGCTTGAACAAAATCCAAACTTTGCATAGATAGCGGCGTTTCTAAGTAGTGTGTGGAACGAAAAACAGCCATTGCACAGCTCAGGAATATATTGTTGACAATTATTTTGGATGTGATGAGCGCATAGATGGAGGCAAATAGGGGTGGAGAACAAAGCAAACGCCAGATAATGTTTATATAAATATAATACAAGATTTAATTTAATTAAATTAATAATAGCGGTTTCTGTTTTGTAACAGTTTCATTCACCCTTATTGCTACACATGCAGCAGATTCATTTTGCCAAGGTACTGAACCGGCTGCTGAGCTCTTGTTCTAATCTTGTGCTCAAATACAACTGACTTTATTTAATTGGACCATTGAGTCTTATTTCTTTTTGGGCCACACTGCAGTGTCTTACTCAGCAATTTGCCCAATAATTTAGAACGAATTATAAGGCCAATGTGGCTGATGTCGAGGTGTGATGTCATCACACCCGACCGTTCAATCAATAATAAACCACTAGACTCGTCGTACTGAAATTAAGTCTACAATGGTAGACCGAAGTTGGCTTAACGATATTTTGTTTAAATTTATTTAAATTCAAACTTGGACAAAACATTTTACTTGGGTTCCACAAACTCAAAATAAATGGCAAATTCTTGGCAAGAATTTTCCGCAGTGCTGGATACAGGCCTTAAAACTAAAATGTATATTTAATCGGTTTGAAACCGGTAACAGAAATGTAATCGAATCGTAACCGGACCGAAATAAAAAGAGATAACTGTAACCGAAACAATTTGATTTTAATGAACGTAACCGAAACCGCGAATTCTTTCGGTTCCGAACCAGTTTAGCATCGAATTGAATTGGTAGAATCAAAAAGAAAAACATTTTTCATATCAATTTTATCGTTACAGGTTTAGAAGCATTTGCACCAGAATCACATTGTTAAATACATTATTTAAATTTCTATTCAAATCGGCCATCACTTACAGATCGATTATGAACTCATATCTTATGAAATGTTAATCATTTAAACTTTAAACTAAACTGTAAGATGTACAGTGTAAAATCAACCATGAAAAATTCAAATTTTTAAAAAAACTTTTTTCTAGTATATTGGGTCCATATAAATAATGGCCAAATTAAAATTTTTTTGTAGAAATTCGTCGAATTTACACTTAATCCATATGGAGATTCTAAAGTCAGATTCTTTTTATAACCCGTTCCCATTGAAAATGGGAAAAGGGGGATCATGAAGTTGTGCAAAAGTATGTAACAGGTAGAAGGAAACATTTGCGACCCTATAAAGTATATATATTCTTGATCAGCATCAACAGCCGAGTCGATTTAGCCCTGTCCGTCTGTCTGTCCGTCTGTCTGTCTGTCTGTCTGTCTGTCTGTCCGTATGAACGCGTGTTTCTCAGAGACTATAAGAGCTAGAGCCACAAATTGCATGTAGATAGGTGTATACCCGATTCAAAACGAGTTTGTTTCCGATTTGGAAAATTTCTCCCCCTCCCCCCTTTAAGCGCAAAAAACTGTCAGAGCCACAACTTTTAAGATAGACCTTCCAAACTTTATATATATCAAGTATTCTGAAAAGATCAATAAGATCGGACGAAAAACACCGAAGTTATATACGAATCAATTTTGCATGTGGGAGAGAGGAAGGGTCTTGCATTGTCAGTTATCGCGCGCGGCCGCATGCCATGCGTTTGTGTGTATGTTGGAGTGTGTGTATGTGTGAGTGTGTGTATGTAAAGAAAAAACACACGAAATCAAGGGAACAGGGTATTTTGTAGTCGGGGCACTCGACGGCAGCTCCCTTACTTGTTTCATTTGAGGTTCTGTACTGAGAATAAAACAATTTTGAAATATTTTCAAAATACTTATGCCAACCCCATTTGGACAATTCGATTAATATTTTCTAACACAAGCAGTTTTGTTTAAATGATCTAATCTCTATAAATATAAAATAGTTTGTCCTGCCTGACTGGCTGATTTACTTATTGGCAATCATCGCACATCCTAAACGGTAAGAGCTAGAGGGCTGAGTTACCTTATGTGGTAAAAGTGCGTACTAAGACAGGGTTTTGGAAAATTCCGCCCGGAAAAGTTTGTATGGGAAATTTTTATTTTTCATCCAATTGACTTGAAATGCGGGTTGTAAGCATAGTATGCGAAATAAATGGACACGTATTTTCCCGATTTCGGAAAATCCGCCCACCGGGAAGTTCGATATGCAAAAATCAATTTTTCATTCCATTGACTTGAAATTCGGTTTGTAAGGATAGTGATATGATTTGTAATGTAATTTTCTGATGTTGGAAAATTTGACCTTAGGGTCGGAAAACTCATGAAAAACTCTGCAGCCGATGACGGTACGGGTAACGATAACGGTAAGGGTGACGGTAACGATAACGATAACGGTAACGGTAACGGTAACGGTAACGGTAACGGTAACGGTAACGGTAACGGTAACGGTAACGGTAACGGTAACGGTAACGGTAACGGTAACGGTAACGGTAACGGTAACGGTAACGGTAACGGTAACGGTAACGGTAACGGTAACGGTAACGGTAACGGTAACGGTAACGGTAACGGTAACGGTATCGGTAACGGTATCATCAACGGTACCGATACCTGTATCGATAACGATAAAGAAATCAATAACGAAACCCATAGCGATAACGTTATCGATAACGATAAAGAAATTAAGAATGATAACGGTATCGATAATGATAAAGAATTCAATAACGGTAGCGATAACGGTATCGATAATAAAGAATTGAATAACGATAGCGATAATGGTATCGATAATGAAATCTATAACGATAACGGTTACGATAACGATGACGATAACGATAATGTTACCCAAGCCCGCTCGGAAAAGACTATACCGAAACTATATCGATCGAGCTTTACTGATCCAGTATAGACTGACGGGGGCGTAGCGAAGCGCGCCGGGTACTATGGTAGTGGTTTATATATGAAAGTATTTTTTTTGTCAGAATACTTTTGACCATGAGTGAATTAGTGAGTCGGTTTCTATCGAGGTGATGTGTGAACTAGTGTGAGCTGGCACTAAGAATTGGAACTGGGGATTGGAACCACAACCATTTGACTGATGAGTTTTTATACTCTTTAGCAAATGGGCAATTGAACCCAGCTGTGGCAAGCTCTGCAATTTTACTACATTCTTATTTATTTTTTATACCCGTTACTCGTAGAGTAGAGAATGTATACTAAAGTCGAGCAAATGTATGTAACAGGCAGAACAGGAAGCCTCTCCGACCGCATAAAGTATAAATATTCTTGATCAGCATCAACAGCCGAGTCAATAGAGCCATGTCCGTCTGTCTGTATGAACACCTAGATTTCGGAGACTAGAAGAGCTAGAGCACCAAATTTTGTATGTAGACTCCTATAGTCATTACGCAGATCGAGTTTATTTCAAATTTTGACCACGCCCCTCCCGACCCCACAATAAAAAATGTTGAATAGCTCCAGCAATTTTAAAGATATCAAGCTCATATTTTGCAGTGTAGTGTATGCGCCCAATATCTACAATCTCTGAAAGTTTCATAAAGATCGGATAATAAAAGGCAGAGTTATAAAGGTTATAAAAACGTTGCACGTTGCTTTTTGCGGCTACATGCACGTTTTGTTAAACTATAAATGTAAACGTTTACACGAAAACCGACTCGGAATTCGGAACAGGGCCTATAGATTTTCTGACTGAGTGTTGGTTACTAAACTCCTCGTAAACGATTAGATTTTAACAAAATTAAAGCTATGAACATTAAACTTGGAGTGTTAGTTGGCGATATTAAGTAGGATATTATCTCAAATCAAAGGCTACGTTTATCTTTAAGTCCCGAACTCTTTCAAGGGGGTTAATGCACACTGTTTGATCTTCTTTAACTCTGATATTAATTTGCGTAATTAAAAATGTGTTTTGTTAAACAGAAAGCGAGCGCAAATAAATTTGAATTGAATTTGCTGTTGTTGCTGGGCAGGCAATTGAAGCAATTAACTGTGAAGTACATTTCACTCGGAGGCTGCTGCCAAACATATAAATTAAAACCAAAAGTTGTCTCCACGTATGTGTACATTGCCTTGTCATAAAACAAAAGCAACAAAACCGATCTGAACTCGAATTCAATTGAACTGAATGAACATGAACGGATGGAGGCGGTGTGTGCCGCGGAATGGTTACTTACTTCACTCGCGTTGCGCATGATCGCAGTCATGTGATTTATCCAACAGATACAGGCTACAGCTGTTATGGAGGGGCACAATTATAAGTGCCGCAAACCAGTCTGACGAACGCGTGCAGAGGAAATGCTGTGAGTATGTCTATGTAGTGGATGTGTGTAGAGAGGAGCCCATAGCCACAACTTGCAACAAAGTCACGTGATCACCATATCAGCTGGTTGTTGCTACTGCTCTGCTGTTTTTTATGGTGTTGTAAAACCTGATCTTACGCCTGGCTCCAAAGAGAGAGAGAGAGAGGTCTCATTGCCTGTTGTTATTGTTGCTGTCATCACATGTGCATTGACTATTGACATTGATTGAAAATTGTTGTTGCTTATTGGATGGGCGATTGAACAGAGACAAAGTCACGAGGCGGGAAAACAGAAGAAAATCTTAACCAAAGCCAGAGAAAGGTTATAGTTACTGGACAAGGAGAATCTGCCTGAAATTTTATTGCCTAAGTTTTAGGGAGAACGTAAAATGGGTAAAATGGGATATGACATGGGTCCAATAACTGTTCTGCCATGATAGCCATAATTCGTTTAGCAATTGATCTGACTACATCGGTTAAATTGCTTGAAACTGGAAGGATGAACGACATAAATCATTTGTATAATCATAAATTACAAGAATGAAAACTGCTTAAGACTATTGGGTTTGTCTGAGCTTAAGAATATTCGGTTCAATTCAAGATTCACCCAATGGTCTTCGACATATTTTCGAAATTTCGGTATTCATCTTGAGTGTACATTCTCAAAAAGACCTAATTTCCACCACTAACTATTTAACAGATGATTTTTCTTAGAAGGCGCAATTACCGATTGATTAATAAACTATTTATAAAGATTGCATTTTTAGCTTTCTGCTGATAATCCAAAAGTTGACATTGAATGGCATTGACAAAGCGTTTGTCATAGGGAAGGCTCTTCTGAAGGTCGTTTCTTTTTTGTCAGAAATTCCAGATGGTCCACGTGCGTTTGAAAGTAGCGCACGTAAATCAAAACAAAGCAATTGTCTGTTTTCCAATATAAAAATGCTCAAAATGTTTCCAATAGAAGCCGGCTGTTAGCTTGCAGATGATCAATCAATATATATATATTATCTATCAATTTAGCGAGGTAGTACGGAACATGGTGACTGCACTAAACTACTTTGGGAATCTTTCAGTTAAGTTCATTGGGGTGACTGCCTGTAAATTGGATCTGACCTTCCGTCATCTTAGTTTGTATCAAACATTAGACTTAAATTATCACTTTTCCATCTCTAAGACACCTTGTTATTGCTTTTGCAGTAGCATCTACCAAGTCTAATATTAATTTAATTCAATCTTTGTTTAACGTAAAGCACGTGCTTGTATTTAACTACAAGTGTAGTAGTACAATTTAGAATTATATTAATGTCTGAACACAAAACCAGTATGTAGTTACATTTTAGTTTAAAGCAAGTGTTCTGACGCGTGCGCTTTGCATTAGCACCAATTTCCAATTACTATTCGAAATAATGCTAAAAGCATTTCTATTTATTGTGCGCCCGTGATGATTTGCTGATGCTCCGTCATGGAGTGTTCTCTTCTTAGCAGTCGTTAAAAATCGATTAACATACTCTCCTGTCAATGTTCTTTAAAGCTGTGACGAGAAGTCTGTTTGCTTAATTCAAAACCAAATACATACATATGTTCGTGTGTTAATCAAATCCGTACATTAATTTGAGCGAATTTTTGGTAGACTCTGATATTAGCATTGGAGATAATTGAACATATTAAATGTTACTTAGAACCAAGCTGCACCTTTCCTAATTACGAATTCTGAAAGAACTTGAAGTAAATCGGAGTAAAAACCAAAAATATTACTATTTCTTATTAAAAGTACACCACTAACACTTGACCTGAGACGCCAAAACTAGGATTGTCAATACTTTATCGATATATCGATATTTTTGTTTCACGATAAGGGTTATTTCGATATGATATTTTTTGTGCCGATATTATCGATATTTTTAGAAACGATATATTGGAACAAATTCCTATGGTCACATTAAAATAGGCCGTTCGTTGGATTTTTTTTCGATTTAATAAAAACCATAGAATGGATTATAGACAGCACTTTAAAAAAAAGGTAACTTTAATAAATAGGTGCAAGTTAGTTGGCAAGACTGTAAAAAAAATGGTATTACAACCGACTTCATAAGAACTAATCATTTAGATGCTGTCATACGCTGCAGCACAGACCCAGGGATTTTAAAGGGTTTTTCATAAGGGACATAACAATTTGGCATCTTTAGGTGAACGCACCCTTAAACCTTTTTATTTAATGAACTGTCAATGTTAAAACGTTAGTTAATGTCAACATTGTCATCATGATAAAGTTCTCTAGTCAGCAACTTAGAATTTCGGTAGTAATTTTTTATAATTTCCATACTTTTAACATTGACAGTCTATTTAAAAAATATCATATTGTTATGTCCCCAGTGGAAAACCCTTTACATTGTTGTTGCCATACCAATCGGGCCATAGATTGACATACTCTGATGTAAATAATAAATAAAATATTAATAATTTTGTAGAATGAAGACAACTGCAAATGCGGAATCACTGGTTGCACTATAAACCGAAGGAGACAATGTAACGGAGTCAGACTAACCAACTATAGTGGAGGGCTTTTGATCCTGGGCAACATTGTTAAAATCGTGGTTAAACCAATATTGGTAAAAAGCAAGCTACAATCTATATGTAAGCAAAATCTCTTAGACTTTAAACAGCGTACTCAGAAAGAGAAAAAGCTGTTTTTAGTTGTTCTGAGTACGAGGCTTTAAGGTCTAATAAAAAACCCTCACTACTAAGTTACTTTAAAAACACGGTCTTATTTCAGAAAATTAAGTCATTTATATCCTAACGTTATGCTACTGGAAAGATAGGATATTGCCTAAAATTACTTGAACTACTGTGATCAAATTCAAAGGTGAATTTTCCTATATTTTCAAAATCGATATTTATTTATCTAAGTCCTTCCCCTTCAAAGTGATTCCATTCCGCTTCATTACACCTATGCCAACAATTCTTCCAGTCTTCTTAGCACTTGGTAAAGTCCTCCTTCGGAAGGTCTTTCAGAGCCTTCAGCGATTTTACTTTAATCATCTCAACCGAGTGAAAACAGTGTCTCCGAAAAAGTCTCTTGAGTTTGCTGAATAGCAGGTGAATATGAACATCGCGGAAAAAAAAAATGTTGAAAAATGCTTAAAAAAAAATGAGCGTTCGAGAACCTCTTCTCAAGCACAATTCGTCACTCAAAATCGCCCAAAACGAACAGCGATGTTTCTCAACGCTCTCGCGGCTGGCCTTAAACTTGTAAACATTCTTTGAAAACAAGAGTTTCCGAAGCCGAAATGAACAAACAAAGTTTAATGCAACTTCTTTGTTTTATAAATGTAGACATAGTAAAAATCGCAAAATTAACTTTTAACACCTTACAAAACGGAGCGCATCTCAAACATTAATGAACATTTGGACGTAAAATTTCGCACAGCAGTCACTAACAGTGCTACCAAGTTTAAGAAAAAAATTGGGAAGCCCCTGGAAGGTTAAATTTAAAAGTTACCTTTCCATTTGATCACAGTTGTATACCATTTTTTACCAAAGTATTTACCATAGGTCATCTATGGTCTATGGTTTCATAGCCATGGCTGTGTAATTAAGTGTTGTCATTTGTGGCCTCCAATAGCTGTTTCTTGAGTATTTA
Organism: Lordiphosa collinella; assembly: GCA_018904265.1. Lineage (NCBI taxonomy): Eukaryota > Metazoa > Arthropoda > Insecta > Diptera > Drosophilidae > Lordiphosa > Lordiphosa collinella. Next base: position 488,439 of record JAEIFV010000052.1, read on the forward strand.
GCGGTCTCATTACCATGCAGATCCATTAACTGTGAATTGCACTTATGCATAGCTCCTGGCTTGATATTCCAACTGATCGGGAGTAAAGTTGGTCTTGCATTGTTACTATTTTGTATCCTCTTTGGAATCTTTTCGCGACTTTATGATTTGCCAGTCTCTGTAAAATGGCTTGACACATCTTTTATGCTGTATCTATGTTCTTCATCATTGGTCATCCATGGTATTAATCGCGGCTCAGTACGGTCATAACCATTGCTAGATAGTTATTTGAGGTTATTTGTGATCTTGAAAAGCAATTTCTGAAGTCTTTAGCTGTTTATTTTTACTAAGGAGATCCATTTTCTGTGAATTACGCTTATGCATTGATCCTGGCATGCTTTTCAACTTGATTGACAGTAATTTTTTTTATAATTAATAATTTGTATCCTCTTTGGTATGTTTTCGCAACTTAATAATAGTTACAAATCAACTTCCAATTCCAATTGCTTTTTGACATAGTTGCCCTCGGCATTTTGCCCGGGGCAGTTTTCCCTTTGCCCGGGGCATTTTCCCTTTGCCCGGGGCAGTTTTCCCTTTGCCCGGGTCAGTTTGCCCGGGTCAGTTTGCCCTTTGCCCGGGGCAGTTTGCGGCAGTTTTGCAATAGTTCGCGAGTCGCGAGGCAGTCGTTGCCCGATTGAAACCTGAAATCGGATGACTATGGCATATATTCAAGCTGCAAGGGTATACAAATTTCGGCTGAGCCAAAGTTATCTTTCCTCTATTTTTTAGTTTGCTAAGCTTTTCCACTAAGTTTGATCGAAATCGGACATGATTATAGTTTAGCGCTTTAAGAAAAGTAAGGTCCGAAAAATAGTCTTAGTTAGAAAAACTTTTTTGTTTCAATGGAGACGTCCTTAAAATTGGCATAAATTTATTATATATGCTTTCTCACAATTCTACAACGTTTTGTCAAAATCGGATAACTATAGCATACAGCTGCCATAGGAACGATCGGACGAAAAATTATTAGAAAAACTTAATTGTTTTTAATGATAGCGAACTTAAAATTGTCAGACAGTAATATTTTCTGCTTCAGTACAATTTCTCCGACTTTGATGAAAAGCGGATGAATAAACCGAATTGCAGTCATATAAAAAACTGGTCAGCCAAATGGTCACAAAATAGGCGCCATCTTTTAGTCAGTTTGGAAGTAGCAGATTTCGAAGCGAAAGTTAAATTGTTGTCTGAAAATCATTTAACACCTTTATTTATATGCAAGGGTATATTAACAAGGGTGTATAAACTGTCCTCTATTTTTTTCGGTATGATAGAAGTTTCAGTGAATGGCTGAGACTTGTGTGTAGAAACTAATAGCTGGTGCTGCATTCATATATGTATAGAAATATAATTTAATTGATTTTATGAACGTTTCAAACAATTGGACTTTGCTTGTCCCCAAGCATGCGTTGTTTGAGTGGCACACAGATTGGAATGACAGGTTAACAGCGACGCCCAATTAAGGCTGTAAGATGGAGATGTTCCAAATCAGCGTTTATTGCACTATCTCTCTCTTAATGGCGCGGCAAGAGCCTCAATAGACTCTAGACAATCTGGCAATGCGTTAATCAAAGCACCTGTGGTTAGCTGATAATGATTCGAGCAAATCAATGACGATGCGCTATTTATATTACTCGTTTCGCTCTTGCCTTTGGTTTCGACAAATTGGCAAAACGTCAAAAAGGTGAAAAGACAATTCTTCGAATAGAAAATAAAAAAAATCAAACGGCTTACAGCACCGCACATCCAATTTAAGTTCCACATCGCATAGATACACTTTTATTGGTAAACAGTCAACCAGTCAGCCGACGACAGCATACAACTGAATATAATCGTACAAAGTCCATTCCGAGATTTCGTTTTCCAATCAATTAGAATAATATAAACGAAACCTGGTCCAAAATGGGTGCGAGACTAAAAAGATGACAATGCTTCCATATCGAAAATGGTTTGTAGCAAATCATTGAACTTTGTCTGACTAGATAATTGTACCGCTGTGATGCGTTATCCATTTGATATGGTCTGTGACCGCATTGTTTTGAGCTAAATACAGCAGTTATTTTAATGATTTCCATTATTTTATCAGCGACATTCGAATGAACTCACCTTGGAGCATAAAGGATATTTCAGACATTCATATATACTAAATATCTATACATAAGCAATGTGGCGTTGAATAGTTGTTTTGACTGATCATTAAGAGATGAAGTATATACTATAATACATGCACTTAAGTAAGTTTTCTATTTCTACATTAGTAACAACGATGAAATCCGACTCTCAGTTTGCTCGGTAAAAATCAAACGGTACCCGAACTCTCCTAATTAAACAAATATTTATTTTTATCACAACGCTCAAATTGTTAGCTGGCTGTGTCACGTGCCTTTGAAAATAAAATCCATTGCTTCCGCCGCCGGTTTCGGTCTGCTCAAATTTGACCTGGCGAATTTACATTTTACTTAATAATGTGTGGAATGCTCTTATCGAGCTTTGCAGACAGGCAGACGACATTGCCTTTTTGATAAGATCTTTAAACAAATTATGTGTGCGGACTAAATGGATCAGTACAGTGGGCGTAGTTTTAAAATTTTATTATGAAACAAGGGATTTATCTATTTCCGTTTTCTTTGCGGTTTTTGGTTCGGTTCAGTATTTTTCAAGCCATGGTTCACGAGCAAAATTAGAGGCGGCTCGGTTCAGCTGAATTGACGAACAACAAATTAGTTCTGATGGTTCAAATTAGTTAGTCATTAAAATGTTGTATGTTATCGAAATGGTGGCCAACAGCCGGTTTCTTATCCAAATTATCATTTTGTTGACAATCATTTTATTGCTTTGTTTTGATTTGTGATTGCTGGCTTGTAAAATTTCCGTCGCACAGTGGCACGTTTTTCAACAACTCGTTGCAAAAATTAAATTTCGATCTGTTAAATATGGCAAAACTACTAATACACTTTAAATAAAAATTAATCATGCTATTTATTAGCGTAAATAAAATAATTTTAAAATCTTGAATCAACGGTACAGGCCATTTGTACTTGGGGCACTCGACTACAGCTCTCATACTTATTAATTTTAGTTTCTAGCCTGCTAACAATTAATACACACATTAAGGTGAGTACTGAGAAGGTTCGAATTTTCCTTCAAGAAATTTACTAGATATTCCTTTTTCGCGTCAAGGAAGCCCAAAAGAATACACTTCGACCGCAGAATGCACAAAACCCACAAAAGCTGATCCAGCTCTAGTGACGATTTTCAAAATACTTGTATTGCTTTGTTTCTGAGTTTCAAACAACAAAATCAGGCAAGGAAAAATTTCTTTAAGTAATTTTTTTATATGGAATTTGACAGCTAAAGGAAAATTCGAACGTTCTCAGTACTTACCTTTAATACGATAAAAAAATTTAGAAAGTTTGTCAAACCCGACTATAACATACTATCTACACTTGAGCGCCTTTTTTTGTGTGGAAAATTTAAAGTCATATCGGGGCCCCTAGATTCGCTAGTTGATGGGGTATATTTAACGAGCAAAAAGAAAAACTTACAGAAAGTTATGTTTTAATGGTCGCGACGGGGCTCTAAAGTTTTTGATATTACTCATACGAAGTGTTGCCTTTCAACTTTATATATTTTTGTAGTTGGCGTTGAATTAAAACAAAATGGTTACTATCAAAACGTTACTCTGATTTAAACCATAGAACTGTGGGCCAAAAATCTCATTTTTTGGCCAAAACTCTGGCATTTCTACATTCTACATTCTACATTCAAAAACTTGCAATTAGATTTAAGCCAATCTTTGGAGAGATGTATATATAAGTAGCAAATCACTAAAAAAAACATTTATCATGATATGTCAAATGGTTTTTGAGATATTATCCCAAACAGGTACTAATTTTAACAGCTCACGCCTAGGATTTTCAGTCATAATAATTGCCACTTATAGCAGTTTTTCCATCTATGATAGCCATGCTCTCGACTCATTATACAAATACCAATAGACTAAATTTTTTTAAAATGGGTATAAAAATATTTTTTTCCAAGTTCCAGCCAATTTTCCATCACATCTTGAATTTAAAGTTTGGCTGTAGCCCTTGCAGTACGAGCTCTGACGCGTTGCAATTTATTATAGAAATATTTTTCTTATTTTTTATAACGAATTTTCACTAATTTTTTCGGAAAATCGGGAAAATCATAATAATTGCCTACTTTTAGGCTGGAAATGTAAAACGGTACAACCTTTTAATATCAGTTTTCTGAAAAACACAGCTATTGTACAATATTCTGTTTCTTTCCTACTTTCGACTATTAATTTTCCATTTTTTGGAGCAATTTTAAGCAAAATCAACAGCTGCTATTCCAAAACTAATTTGTAAAAAGTTTCCAAATTTAGGTATAAAATCACTATTCTAAGTCAAAAAAAAAAAAGAGGGGAAAGTTAACTTCGGCTCGGCCGAAGTTTTGTCTACCCTTGCAGTTTGTTTTTCTAAATAAGACTACTTTTCGGATCTTACTTTTCTATGGGAGCTATACTATATAGATGTCCGATTTCGACCAAACTTTGTGCATAACAGCATAACATAACAAGCATAACAAACTGTTAATTACAAAATTTGGAGGCGATCCCAATTACAACAAAAAAGTTTTTCTCACTAGAGCTTCTTTTTCGACCGATCATTCATACTGCAGCTATATGCTATAGTCATCCGATTTTGGACAAAACTTTGAAGAATTCTGTAAAAATATATAAACTAAATATATGCCAACGAAGGAGACGTTTCCATTAAAAACAAAAAGTTTTTCTCACAAGAACTAAATTTTCGACCGATCGTTCCTACGGCAGCTATATGCAATAGTCATCCCATATTGACCAAACTTTGTAGAATCGTGTGGGAGCATATAAAACAAATACATGCAAATTAAGAGGACATTTCCATTGAAAACAAAAAGTTTTTCTAACTAAGACTATATTTTAGACTCTACTTTTCTATGACAGCTATACCATATAGAAGTCCGATTTCGACCAAATTTGGTGGAATCATGGAAAAACGTAGTAAACTCAGAAATTTGAAGTTTGGAGGCGATTCAGTTAAAAACAAAAATGGGTTTTCCCCTAAAACTAGTTTTTCGACCGATCGTTCCTATGACAGCTATATTCTATAGTCTTTCGATCCGGCCGGTTCCGACAAATGTGCAGCGTATTTTTACCAAAAGACTTCGTGCAAAGTTTGGTGTGGATAGCCTTAAAGCTGACGGAGGAGGAAGCATAGAAACAGATAGACGGACAGATGGACAGACGGACAGGGCTAAATCAACTCAGCTCGTCTTGCTGATCAAGAATATATATACTTTATGTGGTCGGAGATGCTTCCTTCAATGCGTTACAAACATTCGGACAATTTTATCATACCCTCTGCAAGTGTATAAAAAGTTTCCCGAACAAAAAAGTGGGATTTTTGGCGAAAATTTCGGCCCGCTGGCCCAGTGTGCATAGGGGATGATATCAAGTGAAATGATTCATACTCTTAATGCCCGTTGCCTAATTAGTATAAAAGATTGGAGGCCAATAAGTCTATCCGGCTGTCTCATAGCACCGGAAAAGGAGTCAAATATCTAGGCGTCGTCTTCGATAACAGGCTAAGATTTGACACATTATACACATGCAGGAGCATAGCCGGAAAATCGTGGAGCACGGCACCACACATATTTCGATGGCTATCCCTCATGGTAGTGAGATCGATGCTCACATATGGAGCTGTCGTATGGGGAGATAGAGCAAATCTCCGCACGGTAAGGACGCAGATGCAAAAGCTGCAAAGGCTGGCATGCATATGCATGACCGGACCCATCTGACTGAAGAAAAAAGCAACACTGCTTAGACTGACAGCAGAAGGAGTAGGTAGAAACCACATAGTACGCCTACGGGACTCTGGGAAGCTGGAGAAGGAAATCCCTATAATCCTCCAACCCAGAGACGAAATGGTGGCAGAGTTCTACTTCGACTGGAATTTCACTGTATACAAAAGTAACAAGAGAGAATGGATCTCACTAGAAGAAACTTATAAAATGCAACCACACACAATTCAGTGGTACACAGACGGGTCTCTGACACCCCAAGGAACTGGATTTGGGGTGGCAGGACCTGGAACGAAAAGGTTTGAGTCAATGGGAGAGTTCACAAGCATAATGCAAGCCGAAGTATGCGCCCCCATGCGCAGACCTTAATATGGAGAAAAACTACAGAGAAGTTGCTATCCTCTTAGATAGTCAAGCAGCGCTCAATGCGTCCCTACGCTGGATACCGGGACATAAAAATATCCCCGGAAACGAAATGGCCGACGAACTGGCACGAAAGGTTGGAGCCTCCGCAATGGTAGGACCGGAACCCTATTCCGGCATTGGTCAAGACATCATTAGGGAGCTCCTTAGAAAGGGAGATAATACGCTTAGAACAGCCTCCTGGGTAATTTTGACAAAATTTTTTTAGAATTGTGTATAAGTATAAAAAATAATAATATGCCACTAAAAACAAAAAGTTTTTTCTCACTAGAACCGATCGTTCCTATGACAGTTATAAAAATTACCGAGGAAAAACGAAGAAAACTGGACAGCGACAATGTAACGTTCTTAACTCTTTTAGACTTTGGAAACCATTTGACACGGTTAGCCACAATGTACACAGAGAAAAAAATCCGTTCTAAATGTACCAAAATCGTGACCATTTGGTGACGATAATCTGCTAAGCCCGCATTTTCTCAATTCATGAACATATGTTCACACTATGCCATGAACTTTTTTTCTCACTCATAATCCCTTAGGGCTTTTTTTAAGAAAATTTTGTGCTTGGTTAATGAACATTTTGGGCTTGTTTGAAGCACATTTTGTGCTCGAAAAATCCAAAATTTATCATGGCGTGTGTGGAGGCATCTCGCCACCCGGCCCGGACTCACCCCACCAGACTCACCAGCACCTCCACAATTTCCACCCCCTTAAAAAGATACAATTTATTCTATATATTACACGGTGTGACAGTCAAAAAACTTCTGGGATGCGACATAGTGTAGGTTGTAGATATAGTTAAATGTAACATTGTGGCATACCACAAATTCTTCGTGCACACAAATTTGGAATAACGGTTAAAAGTCCGTCTTTTCGAGGTTGATATAGTTAAAAATCATTTTCTAAACTAGGCGTAAAATATTGCGTCTTTGAGAATGTAACACCTTTCCAACGGTGTATTACTGCAATCTCAGAAAAATTGGGGGCTACATGAAAAAAAACGATTTTTTCAGTTTTTTGCGACTCACCGAACTTTAAATGAAAATGAATAGGAAATTATATAAAACTTTTTGGTATCAGTTTCGAAAAAATTAATTATGGTTTTCAACTTTTAAAACAAATTTTTGAGTTTTTAATTTGTGAAAAAACCAAAAACTAAAAAAAATAAAATGCGATATATACACTCTTTACCCCAAAGTGAGCCAGTATTTAGATGCTATAAAGAACCCCAGTTCTTTCCTATATCTGACTATCGATCATCCGATCACCAACCTGTGGACGATAAGAACCCGACATTGTCTCCCCTACTCGTTTTTCAATTTCCGGCTCCCGAAACCCACGCCATCTCCAAACTCATTTTCTCTCAACAACGCTGGCGCGACAACCATATTCGAAAATTTCATCCGAACTTATACTTTCTAATTACCGTTTTGAATAGCATACGTTCTAACCGTAATGTGTTGTTCTAAACAATAAAAAAATATTGGGGGTTTCTAACCAAACAGTGTTCAAAAACGTCACCAAAGACAAAAATGGGAAAAAACCAATCAAAAATGGATTACGTAGCAAATACCCAAGATAAGAAATGAATCCGTCAGTCATATATGGTATCTTTAAAGACCAAATTTCTCTTTCCAAAACCGGTGAAATAAAAATCATTGATATAGACAAATTATGGGCGTATAAGTGAGTGCTTGTGCGAAAAAGGCTTTTTTACCGTTATTCAAAATTTCGATGTGCACCAAAAAATTCTAGTATGCCACAAAAATCTACGAACCATATCTACAACCTACGCTATGTCCCATCCCGAAGTTTGGTTTTGATTTTTTTGTCACACCGTGTTATCTAACACGCCGGGTGGTCAAATTGCAAGACATTTGCCTTGCAACGCCTTCTTTTTTTTTATTTTTATTTTTGGTGTTTTTAACATTGTCTGTATTTTTTCAATATTTTGTACAATGCACTTTGGTCCCAAACTTAATTTTTTTCGTCAAAACCAACCAAATTGAATGGACATTAGTTTATTAGCCCTTCTTTTCCCCCTTTCGTGAGTTTTATTTGCTTTTACGCCAATTAAAATTTCTCAGAGGACTCTAATCATTAAAATTTTAAAATATTTACTTTTTTCATGAACATCTTTTCTGTTTTAATGACCACCGTTCAATTTTTATGAACGAAAAAAACAGACCAAAATCATAACCATTTGGTGACGATTTTTTAACGTCATATTTTCCTCTGTGTACAAAGTTAAGAACCCTATTTAATTTCTCAATAACAAATTCTCAATAACAATTCTCAGTAACAATAACTGTTTTTTTTCGAAAAACATTAAAAAGCACGAAAAAGTTATTAAATGTTAGTTTTTATCAATATATAAGAAAATTTCGAAAAAAAAATTATTTTTTGTTGTCTTACGATTTCTAACAATATTCGGGCCTGTTCCGAATTCCGAAAACGAGTGGAATTGCCGCAAATCGAGTTGATTGCTGTTCCGAATTCCGCAAATCGACAAGAATTGTCGTTTTCAAAGCGTGCGCTGCAGAGTCAGCGGAATTCATAGTAATTGCAAATTAAAGCATTAAACTACGTCCCCAATATGATAAACTAAAAATTCGAAATTAGTAGAACATTTTTAAGATCGTTTAACATCATTACTTAAACTGTTTTAAGTTTAAGTATAATTTAACTGAATTTTTTTATAAACTTCTATAAAATATTGCATGAAAAACAAAACCGACGGCCGTGACCAAACCGAGCTGTTTTGAATTCCACTTAACTTTTTAGTCGATTGCGACCTTCAATCGGCGGCTGCTAGGGTTGCTGCATATGAATTTATTTAATCGGACTGCACTTTTTCTATTTCACTTAGCTTTTTTTAACCATATTTGATATCACATATTCAAATGAAATATTTAAATACTGGTTTAAGTAAAAATAAATGGATTTAAAGAGTAAATAAGAGCTTTATAAATTTAAATTAGGGAGATGATGACAACTCTGTCTGCTGACGATAAACAAACACGTGCGCTGGCCAGCCAGCCAGCTGTTTTCGAAACCGAGTTCGAAAAGTCGAAACGTAACCAAATCGTTCGGAATTGGGAACAGCAAATAGTAAAAAGCTCGTTTTCGTTTCGTTTTTACTTTTTGAAAACGTTCGGAATTCGGAACAGGCCTGATTATTTTTTTGCCACGTTTTTTCGAACTTTGACCCAAATTTCTCAAGAACTACTCGACCGATTTTGATAATTTTTTTCTCGGTGAAAGCTAACACCTGAATGCATCAAATCCATGATTTAAATCCATTCAAAACATTTTTTATTTCAACGAAAACAGCTGTCGAAACTTTAAACTCAAATATCATGAAACCACTTTTGTGAAAATGTTTCACACGATTAGAACTAGAAGAATAACTGTTCACCGATTTTCAAAATTTTTCTTTTAAATTTGTACTAGGATATTTGGGATCGGCCAATAGACAACGAAGCTAGGACGAATGAAAGGGGTAAAAAAGTAGATTTTCGATATTTTGACTTTGAAACCCCATAACTCCGTTATTTATTGAATGATCCCAAATATCCTAGTTCACACCATAACTACATCAGTTCTTAACAAAACTCCGTTTTCATTTTAAATTTCGCATGATCCGTTCTCAACAAATCATGTGAAACATGGGCCTATGTTTTAAATTTTTGTTCAAACGAAATACAACAAATACCGCAGCAACAACAACAACAATTTAACAACTACCTATCGAATAAAAAAAACAGCTTGTAAATATCGCTTTTAGTTTTTCTGTAATTTAATTTTTTGTAAACCTTTAAAAAATGGCACCTGAAGATACACAGTACTATTAGTTCTACAACATGTGTCCAGCAAGGGTCGGTTCTACGTTCATTACTACGTTGTCTCTTCATTAATGACCTTCCCACAGTATTGTCTAACTGTGACGTTCAGATGTACGCAGATAATGTTCAAGTGTACATTAGTCGTTCATTAAGTAATTTTTCATAGTTTATTAGGATTGTATTAGGCACAGAGAAACGGCCTTAAAATTAACCCAAAGAAGTCATTATAAAATTTATAACACTAACGTTCAACAGAAACTTAAAATAGACCAAATTGAAATACATTATGTGCCACATGAACTGAAGAAAATTGTAAGCGCACAGTCATTTAGGGAAAAACTAACAACATACCTTCACCAAAAAAAATCCAAACACAAATTGAAGCGGAATTAAATGAACGTTATAATTTAAGTCCTATTCAATAGATTATCCAAGCTTACGTAATTTCTACATAGATTTCAAAAATTTGTAACTTGTTTTTAGCTTATTTCTGTATTCCTAAATCTTAGCTTTTAATTTTTTGAACACTTTATTCTAACTGAACTGAAGTGTCTAACTGAACTGTTTGTGGTTTTAATTTGCGTTATACTTATAAGTCAAACAGCACTTGTAGCGCTTAGAAAAAATCGTTATTAGAACTAAAAAAACAAAACGAGGTATATAAATTCAAAATTACAAAACGTTCGCATAAAAAATGTTCCATTTTGTTCCCATTTTGTAATGTTTGTCACATTCTCTGTACCGAAGGTACACAGAGTATATTAATTTTGTAACAGGCAGAAGGAAGCATCTCCGACTCTACAAAGTATTTATATTCTCGATCAGCATCAACAGCCTAGCCGATAAAGCCATGTCCCTCCGTTCGTATGAACAAACAGATCTCAGAGATGGTGGTTTGACATGTACGAGGTGTGTTCAAAAAGTATCGCGAATTTTGTGTTTTTTCAAAAATTATTTATTTATTCATGAATATCTATTTTGTCCCCTTCAAAGTAATCCCCATGAGATATTATACACTTGTGCCAACGGTTTTTCCAATCTTCGAAGCACTTCAAAAAATCATTTTTTTTTATCTTGTTCAGCTCCTCCTTCGATGCCGTCTTTATCTCGTCAAGCGTAGCGTAACGTCGTCCTTTCATGGGCCTCTTCAGTTTAGGGAACAAGAAAAAGTCACAGGGGGCCAGATCTGGGGAATACGGTGGCTGCGGCATCATAAGTGTGTTGTTTTTGGCCAAAAAGTCGCGCACAAGCAACGATGTGTGAGCAGGGGCGTTATCGTGGTGCAAAAGCCAATTTTTGTTCTTCCATTAATCCGGGCGTTTCTGGCGGATTGCTTCGCGCAAATTGCGCATGACTTGCAGGTTATATTCCTTATTGACCGTTCTTCCCTGTGGCAAGAACTCATGATGCACCACGCCCCTGCAATCGAAGAAAACTGTCAGCAAAACTTTCACATTCGACCGAACTTGGCGCGCTTTTTTCGGTCTTGGTTCTCGGCAGTCCTTGGAGTTGTTTTCCACGTCAAAACCCACGGCAAAGCCGCGGCAGAGTTTAACATCTCATTAGCAATGTTCATGCGATGCTGTTTTTGGTCGCAATTGAGGTAAAAATCGAAGACGATCCAAAACACGTGCAAGCGAAGCAGCTGTCAACAATTAAGTGAACATTCAAAATGGCCGAGCTTGTCGGCATAAGTGAGAGACATGAGTAGGAACATAACGCCACAAAAAAATCGAAATTCGAATATACGTAACCCGCGAAAATTCAAAATTCGCGATACTTTTTGAACACACCTCGTATGGGACATATGTTTCTTATACTTGCAGGCAGATCACGTTCATTTTCAATTTCAAGGCCCCTTCCGCCCCGCAAATTGGAAAAAACATTATATCTGCCACAGTTTTATAGATAGAAGGTTCGTACCTTCTGAACATATTTAGTAATCAGGATTATTTATCGATCCGGAAATGGAAACGGCCGGATGAACGATAGTCGAGTTATAAGGAAAACAAACAATTATGGGCAGCACCGGTCGCAACGGTGATGGGCAGCACTTCATTGGTACAGAGTATATTATAGTCGGCCTTGACCGACTTTCTTTCTTGTTTTAGATTTTAAATGGCTTGGCAATCACATTGGCGAGCCGATGCTGATGATATCTTAAGCCTTATCAATACATATCGAGCGTTAAGATAGGAATCGATAAGAATTCACCTTCGCGCCTAATATGGGCACGTGATGACTGCTAATCAGAATTAATTTGTATATCCAGCCCAATTTTCAACAATCGTTCATAATATTTTCACTTATATTTCGAAAGTCTTCGTTTCGTAAATGCTTTTCACTGCTGATAGCTTTTCGAATAAGTCGAAATATTTTCCAGCATTTTCCGGAATTCTCTGGGGGCGCTTTAGCCTCTATAACTCGGTGTACAAAATTCCATGAGCCAAAATCCTATCTAGCCCTCCTTTTCCCCTTTTTTTTACTGTATGAAATTTTAAGTCAATGGTGCGGCCAAGCATTATCCGAACTGTCCCAAACTTAATTTGGTTAAATTCGGGCCCAAAGATAAGCCATTTCTGCCTGGCGATTTAAAATTAATTTTTAGGCGCCAGTCTTATGGACACTTTTTTGAGTTTGAAAGCATTAATGTTTTTCCCGCCAAATTTATTTAAAAACAAGTTTACTTCTAGACATGATTGCACAAAGTGTTGCTATTCAGCGATATTTTATTGCTCCCTATTGTTGTGCATATTTTTCATTATTAGTTTTCTTGTTGTTTAAGGTTAAAGTGCTAATTTGCCTCGTAAATGATTAAGAACCGATTAAAAGTGTGGCAAAGATAACGACAAAAACACGATTACTTCTTGAGCAACGTCCCCCGTTCATATAACCGACTGATTGGCAAACTCCTATCAGCATCACAGGGTGGTTTCATGATGATGCTTAGTTTTTTCTACATTAACATTTTGGATAAACATGTATAGGTATGCTGAGATGTGAAAATCTGGGACAAAAAATATGCTTTACGATCACTTTAAAGTTTGATTTGGGTCGGATTTGTAATGTTTGTTTTTGCCGACATCGATCGGTCGGACCGGAGCAAGAAAATCGGTCAGCTGATATACCTATAAGGTTGCTGAAATTTCATATTGATAAAAGCTTTATGCAAAGTTTAATGTCGATTAATATAGACAACAGAACGGAAGAGGACACACAAATTTGCACCAATCCTATATTATACGCATATGGCAGGTGGCGTGGACAAAATTAAAGTCAACTTAATAAAACAGCATATGTTTAAAGTGTATATACACCATGTTGGATGTTTTTTGGCTCTTACCATCTCTGAGAATCGTGCGCTCATACAGACAGAAAGACATGCGTTTTCATGGAAATGTCTGTATCGACTCTGCTGTTGATCCAATTTACATGATGTTTATATGTACCTTAGCCGGAGTGGCTCAGCGGTTAGTGTGCGCGACTGCTGAGCATGAGGTCGTGGGTTCGATCGCGCCTCGGAACATCTAATGAAAAAATTTTTTTTCTTTGAATAAAACTTTACACCCGGCCACACCTCTTGCTGTTGGCGCCAGCATTGCAGTAATTAGCCATGAAAAGCCTCTCAAAAACTGCCGTTCGGATTCGGCGTTAAACTGTAGGTCCCTTTCTCTTGTGCTAAAATTAGAAGCGCACAAGCCAAGAGATTGAGAGAGGCTCGGCTTTGGCCCCTCGGGGCTGTTGTCATCTTGACAAGCCGATTTTACTTTACTATATGTACCTTATAGCAGAGCTGACCAAAGCCTATGCCCATGCTGCACATTTGCTTTGGCAATCACGCACACATTCGTATACACTCACACGAGAACTGCGGCTTTGGTACAGGGTATAACACTAGGGTAAACACTAATGATTTGGTGAATTGTAAATTTTAGAAATCTTATCTATCTTGTTTCTAGGTGAGAATAATCATGTTCGGTTGTTTGTTTGCATTCAGTTCGATTAATTGATTAGATTAAACAGTCCCAGAAAAAACAGACCGGACATAGATGTTGTTTATTATTTCACAAAAGTGAATCAAGTATTCACGAGATCTGGCCAAGGCTTTATTTTGTAAAAGCTTGCACCTACTGATAATACTGATACTAAATAAAGGATATAGATGGAAGAATTTGCTGAATTCGGAATCGTTAAGAATCTAATTACTCATTTTTATATTTGCGCTGTTTCCCCCCGGGCCTGGACTTCTGAGAGGGGCCCGGAGCCCGGATTTTTGGCGAAAACACAGACAAGCGGACGGACAAAGCTCAATCGCTTAGGCCAAGAATATGTACATATTGTTTTTGGAGTTGGAAATGACAAATCTACAATTTAAAAACTTCTGGACAAAATTCAAATACACTTTGCAAGTGTAATAAAATGTATCTAACCAATTGAACACAATATTATGCAATAACTGATTACTTTTCCTTCCTGTTTTGTATGAACTTTGCTAGTTCGGATGCCTTTGCCAGGAGACGTACACACAGGGACGCACTTAAAAACTTATTTGCGATCTACTTAATTGTCATGTCGTTTGAACGTAGAGCACAATTTCTGTTTCGTATTGCGCTTTTTACGCCTCTCTGCATCACACATATGTGTCACCAGGCCGACTAGTCTAGGGAAAATACAAAAGGCAAATATCTTACCATACACTCAGGTGCTTTTTTACAAATGGCGCATTGGTTCGCGTCTACTGCTGTATTGTTGCTTAATACATATACAGGCTTGTTTATACATACAAATAGATGGGTGGGTTGTTTAAAACGTTCCGAAATCTATCGATTAAAGAAGTTAAGGCGAGTTTGTCTAAGCTCAAAAGCAACTTAAGTGGCTTACAATATTAATACCCTTGCAGTGGGTATTATAAAATTGTCCGGATGTTTGTAACGCATTGAAGGAAGCATCTCCGACCACATAAAGTATATATATTCTTCATCAGCATGACGAGCTGAGTTTATTAAACCCTGTCCGTCTGTCTGTTTCTATGATATCTCCTCCGTCAGTTTGAAAGCTATCTTCATCAAACTTTGCAAGCAGTCTTTGTCGGAACCGGCCGGATCGGATGACTATAGCATATAGCTGGATCGGAACGATCGGTCGAAAAACTAGTCTTAGTGAGAAAAACATTTTTGCTTTCAATAGAAATGCCTTAGTTTACTATGCTTTTCCACGATTCCACCAAATTTGGTCGAAATCGGACATCTATATAGTATAGCTGTCATAGAAAAGTATGGTCTGAAAGTAGTCTTAGTTAGAAAAACTTTTTTGTTTTCAATGGAAATAACCTCAAAATTAGCAAGTATTTGTTTTATATGCTCCCACACAATTCTAAAAATTTTGGTAAAAATTGGATGACTATAGCATATAGCTCCCATAGGAACGATCGGTCGAAAAACTAGTTTTTGTGAGGAAAACTTTTTGTTTTCAATAAAAACGTCCCTTACGTTGGCATATATTCATTTTATATACTTTAACACAATTTTTCAAAGTCTTGACAAAATCTAATGACAAGAGCACCTATACTGCAGTATGAATGATCGGTCGAAAAAGAAGTTCCAGCGTGAAAAACTTTTTTTGTTTAAAATGGAATCGCCTTCAAAAATGTACATGTAAGTTTGTTATGCTTTTCCAAGATTCCACTAAATTTGGTCGATATCGGACATCTATACAGTATAGCTCCCATAGAAAAGTAAGGTCCGAAAAATTGTCTTCTTTAGAAAAACAAACTGCAAGGAAATTCAAAGCTTCGGCCGAGCCGAAGTTAACTTCCCCTATTTTTTTATTGTTATTATTATTCTTTTTTCGTTTCTTGGAATTCATTTTTAAAAGTATCCTAAGTGAATAATGTGTCTTTAATATGGGCATTTTCACTGAAAGGTGCACCCTGAACGAAAAAATAAAAGTTAATCTACAGTTCTTTTCCTTTTTGTATAAAACCAAAATTTAATAAAAACGAGAAAACAAAGCTAACTTTGTCTGTGCCGAAGTTTAAATACACTTGAAACTTTTGTGTACATTGACTTAATTTTGTGACCAATTACTTAACACTTAAAGCTTTATGTCTTGTGTCACTGGAATATAAAATAAAAAAAACTAAAAAAAAATTTGTATGGCAGCTACAAGAAGTGAGCATCCGATTTTCGCAGTTCCGACATATGTGCAGTGTGCAGCTAAAAGTTGACTCTGTGCAAAATTTCGGCTGGATAGCTTCAAAACTGAGGGACTAGTTTGTGTAGAAACAGACAGACGGACGGATGGACAAACGGACAAGGCTAAATCATCTCAGCTCGTCATGCTGGTCGGAGATACTTCCTTATATGAGTAACAAACATCCGGACAATTTTATTATATCCTCTGCAAGGGTATAAAAAAAAGTAGCAATAAAACATTTTGCCAGGTTTCGCCTAATTCAGCGCTTATGTTGATGGCCAAAAACACTACTTCCATTTTTGGTCACGTGCGAATCGCTTTTTGACGAGCTTTATCTTGGAACCAGCACTAGGTCTGCTATCAACTTTACCACTAAATAAAGTGCTTCAAAAGAGCTATATATAAAAGTAGCAGAAGAAAAAAACTATTACATTTTTTTTTATACTTTTATTCCGCTTTAAATGCATATGATGGTACTTTGCATTTTAAAATAGGTTTATAAACTAAACTTATTATAATAATCGTTCGATTGGTCTTCACCAATCCAATCATAAGGACGAGTAACTGCCATACAAGTGAATGGCAAGGGGAAAGCTATACTGTGTAATTAAGCTTTTTATAAACCTTTAAAAAAAGCTCCTGAAGGTACACAGTACCCTTAAGCAAAACACATGTAAAAAATCTGTTAAAAAATCCATGTTTTTCTTATTATCTTAAAAAATTGTTTCGTACAATTGTCACGTCACGTTAGTTTGGAGATGGCCATATCCATTAGCCAAACAGATTACTTAGATTCAGTGGTGGGAGTTCTGGAAAATTTTCATTTGGTGCTTCTTCCTTAGTCCGTTTTCTGATTTTTGTTTTTGCCTTCGTTACCCTTTTCTACATGTATCCGACTAAAAGAAATATTTGCATACATTTATTAATGATCCATATATAAATTATTGTTTTTGGGATAATAATAATAAAAGTCTATCTTAAGGCTATTCCACTGTTGGCAAAACTGTTTTCGTTGCCTGATCGACGGTCTACCACGATTGACTTTTTTTCGGCAGAAGTATGTAAAATTGCCGACGTCTAAGCATGCATAGGAGAAATACACAGACGTGCGTCTCGATCTGCGGTTGATTTCGCACTGAACTGGCTGAGCTCTCTGTGGCTTTTTTGCTACCTAATTCGGGTCGTCATATTTGTTGTTGCAATTTTACCCGAATGGCTGACAAGATACACTTGTACCATGGCTGCGGGGATGCAGGCTCAGCGAATGAAGTGTATGCAGAAAAACCACAGTTTGAAGGCTCTATATTAAAGTGCTTAGTGGCACTACGCTACAGTAATCGATGAAAACATTGAGCAAAACCTTGACATTTCATTGGTTCAGCATTGGCATTTTCATGACCTTCCTAAAAGTACACAGTACACAGAGTATATTAGGTTTGTAAAATTGCATTAAACAGCCAGAAGGAATCATATGCCACCCCAAAAAATATATATATTCTTGATTAGCATCAGCATGTGTGTCGATATAGCCGTCCGTCTGCCCGTCCGTCCTTATGAACAAACAGATCTCAGAGAGCTCTTAGAGCTTCGATGTGTCTGTGACAAAAATTTATTAAACTTGCAGTCAGCTTAAGTTTTTGCCACGCCCCCGCAATTTGGCAAAAACATCATATACGTCGTACTTTCTAGACATATTTAGTAATCAACTTTATCTATCGATCAGCCATAGAGTTGATAAAGATTGAATGAACGATAGTCAAGTTATAACCTAAAGAAAGCTTGCCGCAGCAGCGGTGCTTTTAGCACTTACAGCAGAAGAAAAATATATGCTGGGCATTTACTTTCCATGATAGAGAGTATATTAGTGTCGGGCTTCACCGACTTTCTTACTTGTTACTTCTAAAAACAATGGGTCAAGCGATATCAAAAATGGAAAAGTCAGATTTTTTACTTTTTGTTTTTGCTAACACTGCCAACTTCTTGACACACAATAAAGCAATAATAAGTTTCTCATTTAACTAATTTAGTACAAATATCGGGACTAATTGATTTGCTAAGTACAGAGCGTTAGCAAAATTTTTTTCAAACTTTTTTGCCTTACATTTTGTGTTATGGTGTTAATTGTCATATTGTCGTATTTTAAAGAAAATTGTTTCAATTCCTTGCAACTCAAATGTTGATTCCGAAAAAACGTTAAAAACGCGAAAAACTTAAAAAATTATAGTTTTTTATCAAAAAAAAAAAACGAACATATTGCAAATTAAACTATTTGATTTTATTACTTTTTCTAACGATTTAATTTTTTACCACGTCTTGACGACCTTTCACCCAAATTTCTCAGGACCCTGCAGTTCGCTACACTAGTACATGGGTGCTGAGTTCGAGACTTACTAGTAACCAGAAGTACTCGCAGCCCAACCCACCAGAAATGCATTTCAGAGCTTACTTTTTGCTGGGCATATCCTAGGGAGTAACCAATTGTTACCTCTTCGCTTTACATGTAAGTAGTGAAGTAAGTACCGAAAACTAAGCTGTAACTGTAAAACTGTACACTCCGTTTAATTTTTTACTGACGCTGCTTTACCAAAAGGGTACTTCTCTCGGCTCCCAACCGTAGGTACTTACTGCAGTACTTACTTGTAAAGCGAAAGGTAGCGATTGCCACCAGTAAGTAGTCTATGTAAGTAGTGCAAGTTCCTATCGCCAAAAAAAAATTTTAATTTAATTTTACCGATTACCAATCGAATAAAACCGCTTGTAAATATCTATTTTAGCTTTTGTGTAATTTAAATTTATGTAAACCTTTAAAAAATGGCACCTGAAGGTATACAGTACCCTTAAATGATGTAAACTGAAACAGTACGGGTATTATCACTTCGGTAGTGTTCTACGTTCTATCGGTTCCAATAATCGGTGCATGATAAGTGCATTAACAATTCTGCTTATTGAAATTTAAGATTTTATAGTAAAGGTTTGTATCCAGCACTCCGGAATTTTGATTTCGTCACAATACTTTATATAAATATAAACACTTTGTTTTGCGTTGCTGCTCATGAGCTACTTGAAAGTGTATCTTTTTATCAAAAATACGAACCTTTAAAAAAAATTCCCACCCTGTATAACAGTAAACGGGTTGTCCGTTTTCAAAAAAGATTTCCGGTTATGGTGATTTAAAGCGCTTAAGGGTACTGTATACCTTGAGCAAATTTTTTTTTTCAATTTTTTCTTTACTAAAATTATGCCATAGGGTGTTAAAGACATCTCCTTAAAATTTCAAGTCAAAAAAATATGTTTTTTTTTTTGAAAATTTTATTTGTGGAGGTAGGTCGGTATCGTCGCATTTCGAAAAAAAATTGTTGTCAATATTTTTTTTAAAAAACACGAAAAAGTTGTATATATTAATTTTTTATTAAGTAATATGAAAAATTTGCAAAATCAAACATTAATTTTCCTACGTTTTCTTACGATAATTTTTATACCCTGTTCCCATTAAAAATGGGAAAAGGGGGATCATGAAGTTGTGCAAAAGTATGTAACAGGTAGAAGGAAGCATTTGCGACCCTATAAAGTATATATATTCTTGATCAGCATCAACAGCCGAGTCGATTTAGCCCTGTCCGTCTGTCCGTCCGACTGTCCGTATGAATGCGTCGATCTCAGAGACTATAAGAGATACAGCCACAAATTTGTATGTAGGTAGGTGTATACCCGATTCAAATCGAGTTTGTTTCAGATTTGGAAAATTCCTTCCCCTCCCCCCTTTAAGCGCAACTGTCAGAGCCACAATTTTTAAAATAGACCTTCCAAACTTATATATATTATATATATTATATATACTTATATATTAAGTAAGGCCCAATATCTATTCTGAAAAGATCAATAAGATCGGACAAAAAACACCGAAGTTATATACGAATCAATTTTGCTTGTGGGAGAGAGGGGTGGCTTGCATTGTCAGTTACCGCGTTTGGGCGTGCGTATGTTAGAGTGTGTGTGTGAATGTGTGAGTGTGTGTATATGTGTATGAAAACACAAGAAGTCAAGGGAACAGGGTATTTTGTAGTCGGGCACTCGACTACAGCTCCCTTACTTGTTTATACCACGTTTTTACGTTCTTTGACTCAAATTTCTCGGGAACTACTAAACCGATTTTGATAATTTTTTTTCTGGGTAAAAGCTAACTTTAAATTCATTTAAAATAATTTTTACTTTATCGAAAACTGTTGTCGAAACATTAAACGCGATTATCCCGAAACTATTTTTTTCGAAGTGGTTATCCAAATAAATAGAGTAACTGTGGACCGATTTTCAAATTTTCTTTTTTGAAATACTTCCAATATTCACCATTCTGATCGGTAACAAAATATGTGGGATCGGTCAACAAATAACGGAGCTAGGACCAATGAAGGAGGGGAAATAAAGTCGATTTTCGAAATTTTGACTTTGAAACCTCATAACTTCGTTATTTTTTGAACGATCCCAAAAATTTTGGGATTGACTAGAATGGTGAGAAAGTAAAAGTAAAATTAGCTTGGCAGTTTGAGAAGCTTTTCATGGCTAATTACTGCAATGCTGGCGCCAACAGCAAAGAGGTGTGGCCGGGTGTAAAGTTTATTCAAAGGAAAAAACTTTTCATTAGATGTTCCGAGGCGGGATCGAACCCACGACCTCATCCACAGCGGTTGCGCACACCAGCCGCTGAGTATAAGGTGAGTATAAGGAGTAATTTGAAAATCGGTCTACAGTTACTCTTTTTATTTGGGTAACCATGAGCCTATGATTTTAATTTTTGATCAACTTTAAACCGGCATACAAAAACAAACGCAGCAACAAAACAACAACAAAAATTTCTAAATTTAAGATAACCGATTACCTATCGAATAAAAAAACCGCTTGTAAATATCACTTTTGGTTCTTTTGTAATTTAATTTTTTCTAAAACTTTGAAAAATGGCACCTGAAGGTATACAGTACCTTTAAGTTCGGATAGCGGTTTTGGTTACAATATTATTACCTGAACAAGTTACAGCACTATCCTGGTTGGGTGATAATTTGTAAAAAAGATATGAGATCGTACATATAAAACCCAATTCTAAAATTGCCATCGGTACTTTGGAATCCATAAAACTAACATTTATTAAGGGGCTAGTGGACGTCAGAGGAACGAAATTACAGATTAATTAGATAATAGTCTAGTCGAGGCATTTTCTTTTTAAACTTAATGCCTGGTAATGTTCGACGAGGTGATTTTAATTCATGCATTCATATTTCCAGGTGCAACTTATTTAAGATCTTAAGTATATGACTGATTAAACCACCCATTAATGGGAATGTCACAAAACATCGGCTTAAATGCCCGATATTCCATCACTATTCACAAACTGATGAATCTAGATTTTTTGAGATGTTCAGATGCGCCATAATGTTCTGAATGCTCTACGATAATGCATAATGCAAATCAACTTGATTTGTTGACATATGATTTTTTTAAGAAATTCGCAAATTAGCATATCTAATTATGTATGTTTAGAGTCATGACCAAGCTAGATTACAACTTGTTTGGCAAGCCTCTCTTCTTAATTTAAATGGATCACTTGTAAAACAATTTGTGTGCTTCTTCTGATTCAATGTGTTCGCTGATGAATATATGACTGAACAAGTGTTCTCTACACTGTAGAAAAAGTGCTTAGGCAAATTTAATATGAATACATTCAATTTCCATATGCAAATTTTCATTCTGGATTTGAATATAAATGACTTCATTTTAACTTAATATATATTAGCAATTCCTAGTTAAAATGGAAATTCTTAAAATCAAAGCGTAATTAAGTCTTTTCAACTTAAAATCAAAAATTTTCGTAATAGATTTAAATATACTATGCAAATATATGAATGAAATATTGTTCATATTTAATTTTAATTTTCTCCCTACTTGAGTACGAGGGAAATATAGTGAAATCAAACTTTAACCAATAATACGAGAGAAAAAAAAATTGGTTATGGTGAGTACTGAGAACGTTCGAATTTTCCTTTAGCTGTCAAATTCCATACAAAAAAAATTTATTAATGAAATTGTTCCTTGTCTAATACTCAGAAATAAAGCAATACACAAAAGTATTTTGAAAATTGTCTCCAGAGCTGGCTCTGCTGTTGTGGGTGGTGAGCATTCTGCTGTCGAAGCGTATTCTTGTGGGCCTCCTTCACGCGAAAAAGCAATATCTAGTAAATTTTTTGAAGGAAAATTCCATCGTTCTCAGTACTCACCTTTAATATGAAATATATTAAATTTTATTATGACAAATATTTTATTTGAAGTCGACCATGGTTTCGGTGTTCTTTGCTTTGTTGCAATGCCTCACAAGCGTCTGATTGCTGTATGGACTGTGATGCCGACATTTGTGTTTTAGTGCCCGAGGTCGGGAGTTCAACTCCCAGTCAAGGTGAATTAAACAAATTATAAAATAGGAGATTTAATTGTACCCACTTTAAATTTAATATAATAGACACTGTGGAGCAGTTTTATTGGTGGAAATAGTTAAATCAAAGTGTAAGTAGTTGGATTTACGTTGATTTTTTTTCTGTGTTGGAGTTCTGTTTATGTGTACTTCAATAAGTTGCAACTGATGTAGAGCACTTGCTCACATGTTCTCCTAATTGTCTGCAAACCTTATAAAGGCAACGAAATATCAATTTTTAAATGCTTAAACAGTATCTTGATTCTGGCTAGCAAAAGGTGTAGTACCATTCAATTGGTATCATTCAAAATTTTCTGCATACCTTTCTCTAAAGATGCAAGTGCGACCGTCTGCCATAGATTTCTGTTTGTTTCCAGTTTAGAAAAAACAGATGCCACCACAGACTCGTCACATATGTAGCTGTAATACACAAAAGCCTTGACAGGATCAATTTTCATTTTATGTGGAATTTAACGCGATCTAATCCACTTGACGCACGAATTAAAAATACTTTCCTTAAAAACTGTTAACCAACCGGTAACCTGCACCCGCTCTTTGCTTCAGCTGTAAAATAAGTAGCCAGGAAAAAGCTTGTCAAACTTTCAAATTCGGATTCGGCGTTAAACTGAAGCACACTTTTACTGCACGCTGCTCACATGTCAGAACCGATCGTATCGGATGACTATAGCATTTATTGGTATTGATTGGCATATACAAATGGAATATATTTAAATGCATATCCTTTTCATAATTCTACTAAGTTTGGTGAATATCAGAGAACAATATGGTATAGCTGCCATTCAAAAAATAGATCTGAAAAATAGTCTAACCCGTCTTGAATTTTGGAATTTGTTTAATTTATACGCTTTTTCCTAGTTCTACAAAGTTTTGTCAAAATCGGTTTACTTTAGCATACTATAGCTGCCATACAAAAGATAACGATATGTAGGATAATGGGTACTGGTGAGAAAAAATGTTTCTTTTTATTGTTGCATGGGTATAAAAACGTCGGCCCAGCCGTTTTTCATCAAATTTACCTCTAAGATTTCTTTAAACTATGAAAAATCAAAGTAAAATAAAATTTAATATTAACTCTTTTTGTTTCACAATATCAACTTTGTAATTTCCTCAATTTAAGAAATTTTGGTGGTAAATAATAAGTAAAACAAGCTAACTTCGTCTGTGCCGAAGTTGTAATACCATTGCAAGTGCTCGTTTTGTTATACTGATCTCGACAAAATTTTGGAAAGACAGTTCAAGAATGCTAACATTGAATAAAACTATAATGTTTTTTGCCATGACCCATTTTCCATTCGATTGGTCCTATGGCAGCCATAAGATATAGTCATCCGATTTTGAAAAAACATAAATAATTGCAGAGTTTAAAAGCGCTAACGTAAAAAACAAT
Organism: Lordiphosa collinella; assembly: GCA_018904265.1. NCBI lineage: Eukaryota > Metazoa > Arthropoda > Insecta > Diptera > Drosophilidae > Lordiphosa > Lordiphosa collinella. The sequence continues at coordinate 512,653 of JAEIFV010000052.1, forward strand.
TTCTCACTAAGACTAAGACCAATAGATTTCGACCTAACTTTGTAGAATTAGGTGAAAGCAAATAAAACAAACAAATACCAAATATAAAGACGGTGCCATTAAAATAAAAAAAATTTTCTACAAGACTTTTTTTTAGACCTATCTTTTGTATGGCAGCTATACCACATAGTTGTCCGATTTTCACCAAACTTTAAAGAATTCTGAGAAAGCTTAGAAAACCAATAAATACGAAGTTGGGTGAGATTTCCATTAAAAATAAAAAATTTTTCTTACTAAAATTAGTTTTTGGAGGATCGTTCCCATGGGAGCTATATGCTATAATCATCCGATCTTATCGGTTGCGACACTTTTGTAGTGTGCAGTAGAAAGAAGACTCTGCACAAAATTTCAGCTCTATAGCTTTTAAACTGAGAGACTAGTTTGCGGAGAAGCAGACAGACAGACGGACAAAGCTCTATCGTCATGCTGATCAAGAATATATATAGTTTATGGGTCAGAAATTGAAATTTCTGCGCTTCCAAGCACTTCCATTATTGGTCACGTGCGTATAGCTTTTTGGTTGGCTTTATCTTGGAACCACCACTACATCTGCTACCAACTTTACCACTAAATAAAGTGCTCCGAAGGAGCTATAAGTTACAGTGGAAAAAGAAAAATAAAATAGTTTATTTTGACTTTTATTCTGATCTAAATGCGTCACGTTCGCCATCATTGAAATACCCATATGCGTTTAAGGCTCTCTTCTGCCTAATTTTTTTTATACCCTAAATTTTTTCTTTTCAATCGAAACGCCTCCAAACGGCGTTTCTTAGTTTACTATGATTTAGTTTACTATGATTTTCCATTACTCCACCTAATTTGGTTGAAATCGGACATCTATATAGTATAGCTGCCATAGAAAAGTAGAGTCTGAAATGTATTTTTAGTTGGAAAAACTTTTTTGTTTTCTATGGAAATGTCCTTAAAATTGACTTTTATTTGTTTTATATGCTCCCACACGATTCTACAAAGTTTGGTCAAAATCGGATGACTAAAGCATATAGCTCCCATAGGAACGATCGGTCGAAAACTAGTTCTTGAGAGAATAAATTTTTGTTTTTAATGGAAAAGTCCCTTAAGTTAGCATATACAGGGTGACTGATGAAAGCTGCTACCAAACAAAATTTGAATAACTTTTTTCTATTTGATGGATCTACTTAATTTTTTTTTGTTTGTTTTGTAGATTGTGCTTTAAATTTATGGAAAATGGAGCGTGGGACAGTCGAAAGAAGACCTTACCATCGAAACCCAACAGTTCGAACGGAGGAAACAAACGCTGCGGTAGCTGCAGCCATACAAAAGAATCCAAGAGTTTCGACAAGGAACTTATCTGCTCAAATGGGTATAAGCAGACGGTCAATGCAGTCTATTAAGCACAATGATTTGAACTTAATCCCATATAAAATTCAAATGGCCAACAAACTGAACGCAGCAGACTTGCCGATTCGCTTGGAATTTTGCCAGAAGATGCTTCAAATGGTGGAAGAGAACGAAAACATGTTGAACTGTCTTTTTATGTCTGACGAGGCCCATTTCGACTTAAGCGGCAACATAAACAAAGAAAATTGTCGAATATGGAGTGCTTCCAACCCACAGATACTCCATGAGACGGAATTGCATCCATTTCGTGTCACAGTGTGGTGTGCAGTTTCATCACACTGCATTGTCGGGCCCTTCTTCTTCGAAGAAAACGGTCACACCGTTACTGTTACTGGAGACCGTTATTTAAGCATGTTGAGAGAGTTGTTCTATCCAGAATTACGCCGAAAGAGAATTCCTTTCAAGTCTGTGTGGTTTCAGCAAGAAATTTTTTTACTATCGCGCTATAAATAAGAGTCTAGAAATTTGGAAAAGTGAGTTTATCTAAAAATAAGATAGTTTTTCATATTTATATTAAAATAATGGTAAATTAAGAACCACAACCAATCTTTGGATTCCATTTATCGTGATCGTTATTCAACTAACTTTAGGTAGAAATAAATTTGGGTTGAGAAGGTTAATTAATACGACTGCAGGTTCTAGAAATGTGAACAAACCTCGTTCAGTACACGATTATGCAAATATTTATTTAACCAGACGTGCTGGGAGAAAACAGACAATTGATTTAAGTTCAGCGCCCAAAAATTTTTAAGGAACGTTTGCTTTCTTCTCTAGTGCAAAAGTTGGCCTATATTTGAAAACCTGTGTAACAGGAAAAACACGAAAAATTGCACTTAATCCAGTAAGAAAGTCAGTCAAGCCCTACATTAAAATTCGGTGTACCTAGTAAGCACTGAAGTATAACGTATTAAAAACAAGAAATCAAAGCTAATTTCGTCTATGCCGAAGTTTTAACACACTTGATTTAGATCATTTCTATGGCAGTTACAAGAAGTAATTATCCAATCCGCATAGTTCCAACATACTAGCAGCGCGCAGCTGAAGGATGACTGTGCAAAATTTTAGCTCGATAGCTTAAAAACTGAGGGAATAGTTCGCGTAGAAACAGTCAGACGGACGGACAAAGCTCAATGGACCAAACTCGTCATGCTGATCAAGAATATATATACTTTACATGGTCGGAGATGATCCCTTCTGAGCGTTACAAGCATCTGGACAGTTTTAATATACTCTTTTTAGAGGATATATATTGGGCGTTCCAAGCCAAAACAAGAAAGAAAGTCGGTCAAGCCCGACTATAACATACTCTGTACCTGTGAAGTGCTGCCCATCACCGTTTCGAACGGTGCTGCCCATAATTGTTTGTTTTCCTTATACCTCGACTACCGTTCATCCAATCTTTACCATTTCTTTGGCGGATCGATAAATAATCCTGATTACTAAATATGTTCAAAAGGAACGAACCTTCTATCTATAAAACTGTGGGAGATATGACGTTTTTTTCAATTTGCGGCTGCGGGAAGGGGCGTGGCAAAAATTGAAATTAAACTCGATCTGCCTGCAAGTATAAGAAGCTGATATCCCATACATGTCAAACCTCTATCTCTTACCATCTCTGAGTTCTTTGCTAGATCGATTTTTGTTAGCTTTAAAGCTAAAGCGTTCTTTTCTTGGTCCTAAATTTAATTCAATAGCTTAAAAAACATGTTTTGGCAAATTAAGAACCAAATATAAAATTTATTAGCAATTTTTTCCAAATTTTCCTTATTGATTTTTTTGAGATTACATGACAAAAATGGCCAGAAATTCTTTAATTTTCAAGTTACCGACATGTTCCGCCACTCAAAATGTTTGTAAAAAAAGCGGCTATTACATATTTTTTTTTCAATGTTTTTTAAGGATGGGTCTTTTTGGCTAGGCTCAGTTTTTTGAAGAAATCAATTTTTTGGCAAAGAAATGTTGAAAAAAAAGTTTTTCAAAATTATTTTCAGAAGGACTTTTGAAACCTGAAAAATAAAAAAAAACAAAAAATCGCGAAGCTCTATCTTAAACCGTTTTCGAGTTATTTAAGTTTTTAAAAATTCAAAATTTGAACTTTAAAAGCGCAAAACTTCCGCAAGAGTTTCAATAAAGCTCAAATCTTGCGGTTAATATCTTCTCATAATAAGCTTCATTCGGTCCAATTTTCATCCAATTCGAAGACATCATCTCAGAAAATATTTATTTTTGCTTGGAACGCCCCATATAGTACAGTAAGTTATCAATAAAAATGTCTCACAATCAGTGCACGTGTTTTTGTAGCGATACTAGTGAATGAAGAATAATTGTAATTCACATTTTTTTGTAAATTTCACACTTCTAACGATACACTTTTTGTTCCTAATTAATATAGTTGTGACGAAAGATTACAATGAATAACAATTGATTGGTTTTTGAAAAGTTCGATATAATTGCAATAAACATACTATAAGGTCTGAAAAAGTATACCTGTATACAGCATTGTGCAAAAACTCACGATATTGTTTAAACACGACCGACGAGGGAACTAATCAACAGGTTGCTTTCAGAAGAGACGTTCTTTTCTCAACTTATATAAGCCATTTCTTTTGAACAAGAATTGAAATTGGCACTGAATTTTATCTTCTATTCATCTATTTATATATGTATATGCAGATATTGTTTACGCACTTTAAAAGAATGCTAAATATTCTCTAGCATGCTGTTGGGTGGGACAACATGACAACAATAAAATCAGAAAAAAAAATGTATCTAACATTTATAGAAAACTACGCCAACTTCAGAAAACATTGTATGTTGAAACGCATTTAAAAAACACGCATATTTTGCGTGACCGCCAACCACACACAAAAAAAAAACAAACATGTTCCCCGAGGTCGCCACATCCTCCTTCTTTTTTCATGCTCTTGCTGGCAACATTTCCAAGAAGTTTGAAAGATTTGCTGCTAGCATTTACTACAGCATCAACAGAAAACCAAACTAAGTCAAGTTGCATCAGGTAGAAGGCCAATGGAATATTTTTTCTATTTGGCAAATATCCAAATTTAATGACTTGCAATGTGGGACATGCGGGGGCCTCAGACAGACACAACACTACTTAGCTTTGTCATAGAAAACATTTTTAATGGACTTTTTTTCTGGAATTTCAATATGTGAAGCGAATTAATTTAAAATCATCCTAAGGACCATAAGGACGGAATGACTATGGAAGTAGTCCGCCGTGCACAAATTTGAAATACCCGTTATGGAGGGAGGGCATGACTATGTAAATCAATTACCAGAACCTATCGACTCTCTCAGAGATGGTTAAAGATATAGGTATACGTATAGGTATAGGTATATAAGATATAGGATTGACAAGCATGGGACAAAAACTTCTTATGCTAGCAGGGGGATCAAGTTTAAAACATATCTTCCACAGTTTTATAGATAGAAGGTTCGTACCTTCCGGACATATTAAGTAATCAGGATTATTAATCGATGGTAAAGATAGGATAAACTGTTGCCTTCAGCTGCAACTGGTGCATCAAAATACATACTAAGCATACACTTTCATGGGTACAGAGTATATTACAGTCGAGCGTGACCGACTTTCTTTCTTGTTTTATTTGAATATTTTCTCCTAATCGTTTCCTAGTCACTTTGCGCCTTTATCGAGGAGTCTCCTGTTTTGGGGTGGCTTAGAGGAGCCACTGCATGTAATGAAAACCCATTAAAAATAAATCTCCATACTAAATTCGTCATCATATTTCACACTGAGGGCCTTATCGCCGCAACAAGTTTACGAGCAATCACTAAAAGCTGTGGCCATATACAAACTTGGTCGTCACTAACCTATCCTAAGTACAAAATCATTGAATTTCTGCGTGGATATCATCGAAATGGCTGTGATACGGTTAATGTTACGATTCGTCCTTTCTATTAGTTAATTAATTGACAGACTTACGTTGACCAAACTAACGCCAAAGCAGGCCACCCAACCCCAGCCACCATCGGGGGCAACTTTTCTGGGCTGCTTCGTTGTCATTATGTGTGTGCCGGTGGTGGTGGTGGGCGTTGTGTTGTTGGGTTGGTTTGGTTTGGATGGGCGCGAGTGGATGGTATCTTTCTTCTCCGCTTGTCTGCCACTGCTTTGGTTTAGCTGTTTAGGTGTTGCTCGTACACATGCATACGCACACTTGCATATGTACTTAAATTGGTTGTAGAACTATTTTTGATTTATGCCTGTGTAGCTTCGCTTAGTTTTCCGTTTTGTTTTGATCTTATTTCTTATTTTAGTTGCACTTAAAAAAAACAACAAAAAATCAAGTTGACAATTGTTTTTCCTCTTAAAGTTCAGCACGTGCGGGCCCTCGTTTTCCTTTTGTTATTTCCAAGGTTTCGGATTTTTTCTAGTTGTTCACTTGTTTTGATTTGGTTTGTTCAATGATGTCAACTATTGAGCAGTTTCTTGTGAGCTATCTGATTCTCCATGTAATATTTATTATTGCTTTTTGTTATATTTTGTTTGTTTATCCAATTGCTGGGGCGCTTAGTTTGTATTTTGTTCAGCTTTTCCTTCTTATCGCGCCGCAGTGGCGAACCGTTTGTAATATATTATGGTGCGTTCTATTTGGATCGGGAGCAAACTTTTCAGCGTTTTCCGAAATCGAAATTGAAAATTACAAGGCACGTTCTGGAGACAAAAATAAAACCGAATTGCGCGAAAAGTGATATGAAATGTGGTGCGGAACAGAGGAATGAAGCGACGCCAGAAATGTATAATTTTCTTCGGGCCTGTCCGTTGTTAATTTTTGCTTTATTTTCCAGCTGTTTAGCGGACTGCCGCCTGCCTGCCTGCCAGTTTTGGCCTGTTCTCGGGTCTCGGTTCTCTCTATCACTGGACCCTCTCTGGCCACCGTTGTTCGCAGCGTGTTCTTGCCGTTTGCTAGAGTGGTCGCTTCCTACAGCGCTATTTATTACAAAAGAAGAGGGGCGGGCCTGTGCCGGTGGGGGCGCTCTCCGCTTGTTCGGTTCGATGAGCTACGCGCGACTGTTCAATCGATACTGACTGTTGTTGGACAGCCGACTTGCGTTGGCCTAGCCTGGCCTGGCTATGGCTTGAGGCGACTGAAATGTGTGAGAGCGCGGTGAGCGGGAGAGTGTGTGTGTGTGCCGGAGCGAAAGAGAGTGAGCGGGTGCGTCGATGAGTGTTGAAAGATCGCATTCTAATACAGAGAGTGCTCAGCGCTCCTTCGCCTCGCATTTTCTACGGAGCTGTTGCCAAAAACCCCAAACTCATTGTCATTGTTGGGTTCTTTGTTTGTGCCTGTTCTTTGTCTTGGTCATGGCTTTGGCTGGAGAGTTCTGCATGATGCAAGTCATGTTGCAATGTCACTACCAATGCTTCTGCTCTCGTTGGTCTTTGTGGCTTACTTTGGGCCAAGGCTCTGTTGCAGTTGCGCAAACGCTGCTCTTCCCTCTCTGGTTCTCTCGCGTTGGCTCTCCCTTTGGTATTGTGTGTTAACTTGTTGCTCTTGCTGTTCAGTAAGAAGTGTGGGGTGTGGGTGAGAGATTGGTTCTTTGTTATTTATTTTTCTTTTTGTTTTGTGAACTGGAGATTTGAACAGATGGTAACTTTTTTAGAACACATAAATTACCAAAAGGAAGCATTCTTATTCTGCTTTTTAAACCAGTTTGCCGAAGTATTTAGATGTTTAGATTTGTAGGATGCCAATTTAGAGATGTGAGCGTGAGCATTGTGAGAGCGCAAACTTTAATCGAGACTGGCATTGGCCAATTTGGCACAGATTCACGATTTCCTTGTAAGTAGATTAGTTTAGTTGGAAAGAACTATTTCTGTCAACAAATCGAGGAAGTTAATTTGTTCTACGCTCAAAACAAGACAATCAGCAAAGTTCCTCTTCCACAACAATTTTGTGATTTAAAACCGGTTTTGTACTAGATTTGGTTTATAAATCCCAAAACTTTTGCAGAAGTGGAATTGAGAACATGGCTGTATAATCTCGAAACCAAGACGGAACGGTGTCACAAGTGCACAAAGACGAGAAAATCTCAACCCAAGATTATAATCTCAATTTAAATCTAATTGCAACAATCTTATATAAAGATCTTTTATTCTTGACTTTAATATGAAACAATTTAATTTTCTAATATGGAAAATTGAGGAAATCTAACTTCGGCTCGGCCGAAGTATGTATATATACCCTTGCAGCTCAAAACCACAGTGCAACACAACATTTTGATACCAACAAGACCCATCAAATTTGAAAGGTACTAGTACTAGAGTAGTAGAAAACCCCTGGCTGGGTTTAGTCTGATTAACTAAGGTTTTTTTGTAATAGACTCCTGAAGTTTTCATAGGAAAATTGATTTTTTTGAAAAAATTGATTTTTGTTCAGGTCTATCTCTCATAAACTATTTGGAAATTTATTTTACTGCCTTTAGCTTTTTTTTAGCGCTTAACCAGGCCTACAAAACACTAATTTTGACCAGATCAAAAAAACAACGACTTCATGCTCAAAACCACGGAAGTTTAAAAAAATATGAACCATTTGTCGTACATATATTGGGAAAACTGTTATTAAATTAATGTTTGAATGCTTGCGTTTATTTTTAATGGAATTCAAGCTTTCTCACTTAGAACGTTAGCCTAAAAGCTTAAGCATTAACTCCAACAAGAAAGGGAGCTGCAGTCGAGTGCCCCGACTACAAAATACCCTTTTCCCTTGATTTCGTGTGTTTTCCTTTACATACACACACACTCACACATACACACACTCCAACATACACACAAACGCATGGCATGCGGCCGCGCGCGATAACTGACAATGCAATACCCCCCTCTCTCCCACAAGCAAAATTGATTCAGAATAGATAGATAATGGGCCTTACTTGATATATATAAAGTTTGGAAGGTCTATCTTAAAAATTGTGGCACTGACAGTTTTTTTGCGCTTAAAGGGGGGAGGGAGAGGAATTTTCCAAATCTGACACAAACTCGTTTTGAATCGGTTATACATCTATCTACATGCAAAAATTTGTGGCTCTAGCTCTTATAGTCTCTGTGATCGACGCGTTCATACGGACAGACAGACAGACAGACGGACAGACGGACATGGCTAAATCGACTCGGCTGTTGATGCTGATCAAGAATATATATACTTTATAAAGTCGCAAATGTTTCCTTCTACCTTCTTTCTTACATACTTTTGCACAACTTCATGATCCCCCTTTTCCCATTTTCAATGGGAACAGGGTATAAAAAGCTGACTAGCTGCATTGGTTGATTGTTTTTGCTTTAATTGCCTTTTGCAGTTCCCAACTGCTTGGGGTTGTAATTGTATAGAGATACAGTCAGCAGTTATTAGCTACGTCTTCTATGAAATTGCGGTAAATATTGAATATGGAACACCCTTTATTTTTTGTTGGTATTTCTTACTTTACTCAGACTATATCATATAGCTGCCATAGGAAAGATCGGTTGAAAAACTAGTCTTAAAGAGAAAAACTTTTTTGTTTTTAATGGAAATGCCTCCAAAGTACGTATTTCTTAGTTTACTATCCCTTCCCATGATTTCACTAAGCTTGGTCGAAATCGGAAGACTATAGCATATAGCTGCCATAGGAACGATCGGTCGAGAAACTAGTTCTAGTAAGAAAAACTTTTTTGTTTACAATGAAAACGTCCTTATCATATAGCTGCAGTACGAATGATCGATCGAAAAAGAAGTTCTAGTAAGAAAACCTTTTTTGTTTTAAATGGGATCGCCTCCAAATTTCGCAATTAATAGTGTATTATGCTTTTCTATGATTTTACCAAGTTTGGTCGAAATCAGACATCTATATAGTATAGATCCCATAGAAGGGTAAGGTCAAAAAAGTAGTCTTAGAAAAACTTTTTAGTTTTCAATGGAAGCTGCAAGGGTATACAAAACTTCGGCCGAGCCGAAGTTAACTTTCCCCTATTTTTCTAACTAAAGCTTTCTTGTTTTCCATGGAAATGTCCTAGAACTTAGCATTTATTTATTTGGAATGCTTTCACATAATTCTACAAATTTTTGGGCAAAATCGGATGACTATAGATCAGTCGAAAAACTAGTGACCAGTGAGAAAGCTCATAAATTGAAACTAGTCATCCTAGATTCAGTGAAAATATTTTCTCAATATCGTGAAGGGTTTTAGAAGTTTGGAACGCACAGAAGGAATCATTTCCGACCACATAAAGTATATATATTCTTGACTAGGATGAAGAGCTGAGTCGATTGAGCTTTGTCCGTCCGTCCGTCCATCAGTCTGTTCCTACGCAGACTAGTCTCAGTTTTGAAGCTATCGAGCTGACATTTTGCACAGACTCATCTTTTAGCTGCACACTGCACATATGTCGGAACCGCAAAAATCGGATGGTCATTTCTTGTAGCTGGCATACAACATTTTTTTCTTAGTTTTTTTTATTTAATATTTCACAAGACATAAAGCTTATAAATTAGGTCATTGGTCACAAAATTAAGTAAGTGGTCACGAAAGTTTCAAGCGTATTTAAAATTCCGCACAGACGAAGTTAGTTTTTTGCTATTTTAGCAGCTTTTGGAACTTTAATTTTGAGAACACTGTTTATTGTTATTGTACCGTGTGACGTGTTAACACAATTTTAAGTCAAAAAGTCCCTTAAAATTGTTAAAATAGCGCAGTGCGACACTCAAAATGGCCTGGGATCGGGACGAATAAATTGTGAAACTAGAGGCATAAGGTAGCAACACCTCATACCCAGTTTTTCTTGATCACCCTAGATTCACGTTTGATGGGCTCATTTATACTAGCAACACAAAGTTACAACATCTGTAGCTGTTTAAAAATATATTTCAGCTAAAATTTTGAAAAATTCCCCAATCATAAAAGGGTTCACGAAATTGTTATACTTAATTCCCACCTCCAATGGACAAGTGGTTAGTACCCCGTCCATAGAGGTCAAACTTAGGAACTTGATTGTATAGAAAACCACTTGGTAAAATTTCCTAAGATTTTAAATTTATTGAGATACTGACTCATAAAAGGTGTTCTCAAGATATGGTAACATGCAACTAAAACGCGATATGATCAGTGATTGGAAATGTACTCATTTTTATACTCTGTACGAGAGGTACACAGAGTATATTAAGTTTGTGCAAAAAGTATGTAACAGCCAGAACGAAGCATTTCCGACCCTATAAAGTATATACATTCTTGATCAGCATCAACAGGCGAGTCGATCTAGCCATGTCCGTCTGTCCGTCCGTATGAACAAACAGATCTCAGAGATGATAACAGATAGAGATTCGACGTGTATGCGACAAAAACTTCTTATACTTGCAGGCAGATCAAGTTTATTTTTAGTTTTTGCCACGCCCCGCAATTTAGAAAATCGTCATATAGACGTCAGTTTTATAGATGGAAGGTTCAAACCTTCTGGACATATTTTGAAAACAAAATTATTTATCGATTTGCCAAAGGAATGGTAAAGATCGGATGAAAGGTTGTCGAGTTATAAAGAAAACAAACAATTATGGACAGCACTTCTCAGGTACAGAGTATGTTATAGTCGGGCATGTCCGACTTTCTTTCTTGTTTTTACCTATGTAAGGTACAAGGTAAATGTTAAAAAAGGTAAGGGTAAGGTAAGGCTAGGTAAGGTAAAAGTTATCCTGAATTTTCAGTACCTAGGTAAAGGTACAGGTAAAAAAGGTACTTTTAAATTAAAAAGCATGGTCTATCCATTTTATAATTAAAATCAAAACAAAACAACCTTACATCATTACAAATATTGAAATAAAGCACTGAAAGTACTCAAATCCAAAAAGATGGTTTGAAAATGGAACATTTTGATTTCATTTGCCGTTATATTATTAAATTTTCCTCTATATTTTCACGTTTTTTTATACCCTTGCAAAGGGTACTATAAAATTGTCCGGATGTTTGTAACGCATAGAAGGAAGCATCTCCGACCACATAAAGTATATATATTCTTGATCAGCATGACGAGCTGAGTTGATTTAGCCTTGTCCGTCTGTCCGTCCGTCCGTCTGTCTGTTTCTATGCTATCTCCTCCGTCAGTTTTAAAGCTATCCTCACCAAACTTTGCACGAAGTCTTGTGGTACAAATAGGCTGCATATTTGTCGGAACCGGCCGGATCGGATGACTATAGCATATAGCTGCCATAGGAACGATCGGTCGAAAAACTAGTCTTAGTGAGAAAAACTTTTTTGTTTTTAAAGGAAACGCCTCCAAAGTACGTATTTCTAAGTTTACTATCCAATCCCATGATTTCATTAAGATTGGTCGAAATCGGATGACTATAGCATATAGCTGCCATAGGAACGATCGGTCGAAAAACTAGTTCTCCTGAAAAAAACCTTTTTTTTTTAATGAAAACTTCCTTATCATTGGCATACACTTATTTTATATACCTTAACACAATTCTACAAAGTTTGGTCGAAATCGGATGACTATAGCATATAGCTCCCATAGAAACGATCGGTCGAAAAACTAGTTCTTGTGAGAAAAACTTTTTTGTTTGTTTTGGTCGAAATCGGATTACTATAGCATATAGCTCCCATAGGAACGATCGGTCGGAAAACTAGTTCGAGTGAGGAAAACTTTTTTGTTTTTAATGAAAACGTCCTTTTTATTGGCATATTCTTATTTTATATACTTTAACATATACTACAAAGTTTTATCAAAATCGGATGACTATAGCATATAGCTGCAGTATGAATGATCTGTCGAAAAAGAAGTTCTAGTCAGAAAAACTTTTTGTTTTAAATGGGATCGCCTCCAAATTTCGCAATTAACAGTGTATTATGCTTTTCCATGATTTTACCAAGTTTGGTCGAAATCAGACATCTTTATAGTATAGATCCCATAGAAAAGTAATGTCCAAAAAGTAGTCTTAGAAAACTTTTTTCTTTTCAATGGAAGCTGCAAGGGTATACAAAACTTCGGCCGAGCCGAAGTTAACTTTCCCCTATTTGTTTAACATCACAAGAGTTTCGAAGATTTCGCCACCTAGTCTGTTTCTTTTTGGAGTATGTATTTGTCCTCCACAGTTAAAAGTTCTTTCAACTGGAGCTAGGCAAAATGGTATTATACTTATATAAAAACATTCGGCCCTGTTCCGAATTCCGTGTCGGTTTTCGTGTAAACGTTACTTTTTCTAAGTTGAAGTGTACAACTTTATATGAAAAGTAAGCAAAATGTGAGTGGCTACTAGATCAGGTCTTCTTTTTTTGTCGAATTGATTCCACTTGGCATTGAGCAACTGATTTCAGCTGCTTAAGCAATTCCGATTTTCGCCAAACCTAATCTAGTAACCGTTGAAATTTTTGTCACCTTCCATATAAAATTGTTAAGTTTAAGCTCTACATGCAAACGTTTACCCGAAAACCGACTCAGAAATCGGAACAGGGCCGATTACAAATATTTTTATAATTAATTATAGACTCTAATGACTTGCTATTATCGGCTAGATAACTTCCAATTCAATATTGGAATTTGCAGAACAATTTTCAGTTTCGTCCAATGTTACATTGTTGGAATCGAAAAAGTCTTCAGAATCCTTTGAATTTGAACTCTCATTGACGACATTTTCCGTTATATCTTCTACAAGCCAATTTATAAAACTTTTACCATTTTTTTGGTTTTATTTGGAATCCACTTCAATTTAAATTTTGGTTTTCAATTAATGAAAATCGTTTTAGAGCTCCCTTTTTAAGAGCATCTTTAAGTGGATCACAGAATTTCAAATTATTCAAGCAATCTAGTTTAGGTATTACTTGAAGTAAAGTGGGCAGCAAAAATCCCAAATAACAATGGGATTCGCCCTGCAGAAGATCAAAAGCCTTTGCGAATATGCCAGTAAATAATGTTTTTTTTTTAATTGTACAAACATCTTGTGGCAAATTTTCCCAAATTCATCTGCTGCGTCTGTGGATCTGCTAACAGCATTCCAAATTGCAGCGGATTTCGCTTAGGAAGAGTTGTACAACCGCTTGTATGATATGTTAAGGAGAGCCTGCTCAGCATCTTTCGTGACAACTAAGTTTAAAGTGTGTGACCACACCCATTATCGAGTCTATATAGGTCATAAACTAGAGATAAAAATAGACCGAATTCCGTTTTTAGATTAACCGTCGAAGCCTTAGTTCGCGGGCTATGGGCATTTTTGTACAAGCAACTGCCTCAGAACAACATGGACCATTTGTGTATCAGCTGCTTCACTAAAACTATGCAATTAATCTAATGAGAAAAATTCTCCATATCGCGGTTTTTCGATGCATGCTACCATCTTTCTTGCCTGCCTCTGCTCTAGTTTGACAATTTGTTGGTCTCGTTCCCAGGCCAAACGAAAAGTTGAATTTTGTCGCACTGTGTAAGAAACAAAAAGTTCAAAACGGTGACAGTCTGGCAACACTGCCCTTAATGTCACAACACAACTGTTATATGCACAAAAACTACACGAATTTTTGTTATACAAGTGGGTATACAAAACGTAGCAAAAATTTTCCATTACGTGGGCGCCTACTGTTATGCATGTTGTGGACCAACCTCATTCAGCTCTGCGCCGCTGAGACCGGACTCCAGAACTTGGTTATTTTTATAAACACTTCTTAAGGCTCGCGGCCCTGACAAGCTTACCCCTTAAATACTCCAAAAACACGCCGCGAATCTGTTGTGCATACCGCCGCTTCCAATCTCAATTCTGTCCCAAGGTTGACACTGGGAATTGGTCACGTGATGCTCGGAATCTGTCGGTGGGTTTGGGGCGCCGTCGTTTGTTGCTGGGTGGCTGATCGTTCGTCCTCCAGAATTCCCCGTGGTTGCCTTTGATGTGGTGCACTTGTCCGTGTCGATGCACTCTTTGTCTCTTTCGCTCTCCCTCCGTCGGCGTATTTAGGGCAGTGTGCCCGTATGCTGGGTCGTGCGTATTGCGCTTGTCAGGGCTGGTGAGCTACCAATGCTTTGTTGGAACTAGTTCTACTAAAATTCATTGTGGCGCGTGTCAGATCCACTAAAATTCATTGGTTTTGCTATAACTTCATTTGCCTCTTCTTTGCCTTGGGTTTATAATAGTAACACTAGTTTACAGCATTTTTCATCCTCTTCAATTTAATGTCAAGAGAGGGGAGGGGGACCGGGGTGTTTCCCCCGGGCCCGGACTTCTGACAGGGGCCCGGAGCCCGGATTTCTTGAGAAAACTTAAGTAAACAATGTACAACATGAGAAAAACCCCCCCGGGCCCGGAATCCCCTCTCGAATGCCTGAGTAGAACAGATTTCGAGATAATCCCAAATGATCGTTTTTTGTATTTTTGAAAAAATCTCATTTAATTACAAATTAAAATATAGCTTATGAATAAGTTTTATACAAGGTGGGCCAATAGAAGTCACCGGGCCAAAAGAAGTCACCCTATTGGAAGATGCTCTTATTTTTACAAATAGCCGCCAAAATATAAAGAGGTAAATATTATATATATTCTACATCTGTCTAGTCCACAAATGTCAAAACAGATCTGACTTTGGCGGCTATTTGTAAAAATAAGAGCACCTTCCAATAGGGTGACTTCTTTTGACCCACCCTGTATTTCAAACTAGAGCTAATAAAATTATCTTTCATTCATTCATACAAACTTTTATTGTCAAACTTGTAGTGTGGATGCTATTTACAAAGATATCGAATATTTCGTTTAATTTGTACCGAATATTTGAAAACTTTAACTAACAAAATTTTTTAAAATTTCTTTTTCTTTTTCATTTATTATTAGCATTTATCTAAATAATGAGCAGTTTCACAGCATGGCCGTATCTCAAAATCCTTGATAGCGGAATTCCATAATATTTATATCCTGATGAAATCGTTCACCATGCTAATCATTCTCATTGACGAGGTTTCAGGGGGAAAAATCCAAAAAATGAATTATAACGAAATTTCACTCCTGTTTGTAATACAACGTGTAGCGTTTGAATACAATAAAAACAATAATAAAATATACAAAATTACATAATTACTCATAATTTCTTATTAAATGTGCGATAAATTCTTTGTAGTTAGAGCTTTCGAAGTTTCCAAAAAATGAAGTGACAACACAACGGAAACAATTCCATGCGTCCTCCTTATCCTTGGACAACATTAATTTGAATTTGGAGTCCTCCCAAAGTTTCTTAATTTGCGGCCCAACAAACACTCCCTCTTTGATTTTTGTCTAGGATAGACACGTCCATCAAATATGCTAGCACATCACCGTCTTTTTGTAAAGCCTTCACAAAATTTTTCAACAAACCCAGTCTTATATGAAGGGGTGGCAGTATATTTTGCCCCTTACTCACAAATGGCTCGAACTTTCTATTTTCTTAACCAACTATGTAATTTGTTCGGTCCGGTAATTCTTTTCGAACGTAGTGCTCATGGCGTGCACGACTGTCCCATTTGCACAAAAAACACAAGTGTTAAGTGTATTCTTGTTGCAATCCTGAAACTATTGCAACAACTTTGAGGTCTGCGCAAATTTTCCATTGCACACAAACGGCGTAACTAAACATACCAAACACATTTTTAATACTATTTGAACGGTAAAACTGAAATTGCTCATTTTTTAGATAAATGGTAATACCTTCTACAATTTCCAACAGATTTCGATAAATGAACACTTTTTTAATTTGTTATATATTAGTTTACATCATCCAAAAGAAAAAGAAATTAAAAATTTTTTTTTAAGTTTAAATAACGGGTTTTCCCAATTTTCTTCTTTGTAAATAGCATCCACACTACAAGTTTGACAATAAGACTTTGTATGAATGATTGAAAGACAATTTTATTAGCTTTAATTTGCTTTAAAAAACTTATTCATTGGTTATTTCATAATTGAGATATTTGTAATTATATGCTATTTATTTGGTTAACAATGATCTGCTAACTTAGGCTGATTTTATATAAACATAATACGAAAAGTAATTGGATTCAAAGTTGGATGATTCAAGGTGATGGTAAATTTCATTTAATATAAACATAAGTGACTTTTCAAATGAAAAAATGAAGTGCAGGGAATTATAATTAGAGCATAAGACCCGAAAAGTTTCATGTAGGGCGTAGTTGGACCTGGAGACTGACAAGCGTAGTGGCCGAAATGTGCGAGTTAACCTCGAGGGAACTGTTAAGTTTATTGAAGAGAGAAGCGCTTGAGAATCAACTAATCCGAGAAGAAGCTTGTGCACTGATAATTATGGTGGTGTGTCACTACTAGTTAAAAATTCGATTAATTAAAAAAAAATACCTTTCAAATCAACTACTGATATAATCATTGCCCTAACAATCAATCTGTCAACTAATTTAACTTTTGCCTCAGTTTATTGTAATCCAAGATGTACTATGAACACTTTCAAGAAAGATATGAAAAGATTTTTTGACATATTGGAAAACATGAATGATGTGTTCATTTGTGGAGACTTTAATTCCAGAAATGTGCAGTTTGTATCAGCACAGCAAGGGGTCGCTTCCTTGAAGATGTGACAACAAACGCTGGTTTTAGGTGCATTAAAGATAGCAGCATAACTTTCAAGCAATTTCTCAATATAGACTCTGGTTCAGTTTTGGATCTAACTTTCACAAATTCAAACTTATCTGTTGATTGGAGTGTCAAGCCTTGTCGGATTGGCGGTGTCAAAGTTAGCCCGCAACTTTTTCTTTTCAAAAAGAAGATTTTTACTAATTTAACCAGGATCACAGATTTCAGTGATGTTTAGGACTTAACTTGCAAGATTAAAAATGAGATTAAGTCATCTACACATGAAACAATCGGTAGAACTCCCAAATTTTAGTGGAATGAAGATTTAAAGTCTTAACCGTATTTTAGATCCTCTCATTGAAAATTTTGAAGAAGCCAGTAAGAATCGAAAATATTGCTGTCAGAAAGGCTAAGCGGGAATCCTATCATAACAAAATTGAAGAAATCAATGAGCAACCTTTGTCAAAGAAAGCATGGCGCTTTCTTTCTAACCTTAAAGGTTTGGGCAAGTCCCAAAAATCAGAATGGGCTGTGTCTATGAGTAGGGACTATCTTGACTTTCTTAAAAGTCAAGTTCCAGTCTCGTCTGTAACACTTTCATCTCTAAGAACTAATAACTGCCTCTTATTTAAGGAACCCGATTTCACTATTGATGAGATGACGATAGTCATCAAAAACGAAAAGTCATCAGCTGGAGGTCTTGACGGTGTCACGTACGAGATGATTTCTGCGCTTAACAATGATGTTGCAGAAAAGCTTCTGAAAAGCCTGAACGAACTGTTTTCGAAATTTGATGTACCTGAATTATTAAAATCTGTAAAAATTCCCAAGTGTGGGCAAGAGCGTAAACATATCAAAAATTTCAGGCCTATTTCGCTAATATCTGTTTTCGTCAAAACCTTAAATGGTATGGTTAAGAATCGACTTACTACTTTTTTGGAAGATCAGAAATGTGTACACCCAAAAAAAGTATGGACTAGAATGGTCCAAAATTACCTTATATATTAGGGCATTTTGCCTAAACTAGGGCCTTAGGAATATTGGACTCGAATTTAGGACATCCATTACCTAAAAAAAAATTGAAAATAAAAATGGAAAAGGGGGGCGGTTGGTGGATGGTGTGGTGGGTGCGACCACACACACCCCAACATCAACTCCACCACTCCTTACTGAGTGCGATTGATTTTTATTTTTAAATACCATATACAATTTTTTACTTACCCTTACGGGGATTCAAGCTTAGCACCTCAAAGACTGCAACAACCGCTGACACCGCCGACTCAGCCATCACCACCAAAAAACGCGTTGCTCTGCAAGCCTCTAAATTCTTATTATAAATTGTAACCCAATCCCGATTGGCATTTTGAAACGAATTTGAAATGCAGCCATTTAGCTCAAAAAACGGCTGTTATTTCTCTGAAACGCACAGTGCGCTATTTGGTCTCGTTAGCGGCATTTAATTCAAATTTTCTAGTTTGAAAAAGCGTTGATTTTTTTTCACAAGTCGATAATAGATGCTTTGATTAGATTTACGATCAGCTGATCATCTGCTGTGAACTGACAAACACACAATATGATTTAGCAAAGAGCTTTACAGAATTCGTTCTTTGTTGTTCGTATTGATTTCGAGTTCCTGGGAAATTTACAACCTTTACAGTAT
This sequence comes from Lordiphosa collinella, assembly GCA_018904265.1. Classification (NCBI taxonomy): domain Eukaryota; kingdom Metazoa; phylum Arthropoda; class Insecta; order Diptera; family Drosophilidae; genus Lordiphosa; species Lordiphosa collinella. The sequence continues at coordinate 531,283 of JAEIFV010000052.1, forward strand.
TTATTAAAAGTTTGGCTTTTTATTAACTTCAAGGTATGTATTACATAAAAAATCAATGTTTGTGAGCAGTCTATAAATGTGTAGCTCATAAAACGTAGTGGTAATTAAGTGTATTAACAACGAGACCGCATTAGCGTACACCTGTCGTTCGTGGAGTAGAACTTACCATATTCACATGGATTCAGTCTAACTCTTTTACTAGCCGGAAGGATGAATCATTGTGAGTCCAAAATGTGTAATATGAACTGCTATTATACCTGCTAACCTTCAAACTATGGCACGTTTTAAGCACAATGGCACAACTTCCCAACCAAGAAGTTTCTCGCCATGGAAAACTTTGTATTTGGTACTGTTCTTAAAAACCTTAAATATACTCTGGAGGAGCAGTGCGAGATTGGCAAAAAGCTACGAAATTTTACTGGTAGGCTTATAGTAAAGTGGAAAGACTTTGGAAGAAATAAGGCTTTTTTCGAAAACAAAAACCAGGAATGGCAATACGCCGCTAGTATTTATTTAAAGATCATCTTCCAAAAATGTTGGACGTCCACAAAAAGATATTTCGGATTGTTGCAAAAAAACGCAAGTCAACAAATTGTCAGACCTTACTGAAGATGTCCCATCAGATGCATTGTTGGTAGCTGCAAGCTGCAGCTTGTATAAAGCTGGAAAACGCAGTGCTTCACAGTTGGTGTCAATGGTAAACGCCGACGAAGAGTTTAGCGGTAAGATAATGAAAACTATGACTACCCCACAGCGACTACCGTCAAAATTTTCTGATGAAAAAGCACTGGCCCTATTTGTAGATGTTGGTCATACCAAGTACACATGGAATTTGTCAAAGAGAGCCGCCAAAGGACAAACCGCCGATATATATCCATGCTACGATAAACTGCGTTGTGCGAAAAAAAAAATGCTATCCCAGTGTCATCACGGTCACTGATCATTTCGCTGAAGTAGCACTACAAAGCTTAGTGGACCATACGATTGCTAGGATTATTGAAGCACACCCAGAAAGTTTTCCAAACCATATTGAAAATAATAATAACACTCAATTAACTGCTATCTACAAATGGTGCTGTGATGGCAGCAGCGCGCTGCTGCAGCGGCCACTCTACATACAGGCAAAAATTTGATGACTTCGATGGAAACATGAAAGATCAATATTTATTTTCAAATTTGTATGGTACCATTGACAGTGCAGAAAGGACCGACAGTTTTATGGAATAACAATCGACCTTATTCTACTCGATATTGTCGACCCATTAAGATACTTTGCGAGAAAGAACCAGCAGACTTGACTCGCAGAGAAAGTGAAAATATTAAAAGCCAAATATCAAATATTTTACCAACATTAGTGAGTAGCTTTAGAATTGATCACAAATTTTATATGACCATGCTTGATGGCAAAACTTTCAGTGTCATATCGAAATCCTCTTCGCAAACATGCGGATTCTGTAGCGCAACTCCTAAAAATATGAACGATCTGAATTTGGTGAAGAGCTTTTCTATTAATGAAAACCTATTTGAATATAGCTTATGAAGTCTCCACGCCTGGATTAGGTTTTTCGAGTGTGTTTTGCACATTGCATATAGAATTCCAATACAAAAGTGGCAAGCTCGTGGTGCTGACAAGGATGTCGTTGAACAAAATAAAAGAATTATTCAGCAGAAGCTAAGAGAAGAAATGCATTTGCTGGTGGACATACCAATTGCTAGCACTGGCAGTACGAGCAACGGAAACAGTGCAAAAAGGTTTTTCCAACAACCAAATTTGGCTGCTCGTATAACAGGAGTAAGCTATGATTTAATACATCGATTCAGTGTAGTCCTACGAGCACTGGCTTGTTGCCATGAAATAAATTCGGAGGCATTCGGATCTTACGCATTGGAAACTTCCGAATTGTTTGTGAAAGCATACCCCTGGTTTTATATGCCATCGTCTGTTCACAGAATTTTAATTCATGGAGCCGACATTATAAGCCATTTTTGCCTTCCAATTGGTATGATGTCCGAGGAAGCTTTCGAAGCCAGGAACGAGGACTTCCGAAACATACGCGAGAGCAATACGAAAAAAAATTGCAGGAAAAATACCATGGAAGATATCTTAAATGCTTTATTAGTTTTTTCCGACCCTTTGATAACTTTATTGTCAAATGGGTATCCAATTTCTTCTGCAAAAACGATTATTAGGAATGATGATGTTAAGAGCTTGCTTTTAATAAAGCATCTGGATATGCCTCTCTCTGATTCCGAAGAATCCGAATATTATAAATATAATGAAATATGTTTATTGAAGTTAAAAAAAAATTAAATTAAAACAAAATTTATATTTAAAATCAAATTTTTTTGTTCTTAAAAAATTCTATGACTTTTCTCTGAGCAGAGAAAAAAACCGACTGAAGACATCTATTTTAGTTTAGAAGTTATTAATTAAATGCCGCTAGCGAGACCAAATCGCCCACTGTGGAACGTTGAGGTCGAGGGTTTAAATCCTCGTAGGATCGTCGTTTTAATACCCTTGCAGAGGGTATTATAAAATTGTCCGGATGTTTGTAACGCATAGAAGGAAGCATCTCCGACCACATAAAGTATATATATTCTTGATCAGCACGAAGAGCTGAGTTGATTTAGCTTTGTCCGTCTGTCCGTCTGTTTCTATGCTATCTCCTCCGTCAGTTTTAAAGCTATCCTCACCAAACTTTGCACGAAGTCTTTTGGTACAAATACGCAGCACATTTGTCGGAACCGGCCGGATCGGATGACTATAGCATATAGCTGCCATAGGAACGATCGGTTGAAAAACTAGTTTTAGTGAGAAAAACTTTTTTGTTTTTAATGGAAACGCCTCCAAAGTACGTATTTCTTAGTTTATTATCACTTCCCATAATTTCACTAAGTTTAGTCGAAATCGGATGACTATAGCATATAGCTGCCATAGGAACGATCGGTCGAAAAACTAGTTCTAGTGCGAAGAACTTTTTTGTTTTTAATGAAAACGTCCTTATCATTGGCCTACACTTAATTTATATACTTCTACACAATTCTACAAAGTTTGGTCAAAATCGGATGACTATAGCATATAGCTGCCATAGGAACGATCGGTCGAAAAACTAGTTCTAGAGAGAAAAACTTTTTTGTTTTTAATGAAAACGTCCTTGTCATTGGCATACACTTAATTTATATACTTCTTCACAATTCTACAAAGTTTGGTCGAAATCGGATGACTATAGCATATAGCTGCCATAGGAACGATCGGTTGAAAAACTAGTTCTAGTGAGAAAAACTTTTTTGTTTTTAATGAAAACGTCCTTATCATTGGCTTACACCTAATTTATATACTTCTACACAATTCTACAAAGATTGGTCGAAATCGGATGACTATAGCATATAGCTGCAGTATGAACGATCGGTCGAAAACTTGTTCGAATGAGGAAAACTTTTTTGTTTTTAATGAAAACGTCCTTTTTATTGGCATACACTTATTGTATATACTTTGGACACATTTCTACAAAGTTTTATCAAAATCGGATGACTATAGCATATAGCTGCAGTATGAATGATCGGTCGAAAAAGAAGTTCTAGTGAGAAAAACTTTTTGTTTTAAATGGGATCGCCTCCAAATTTCGTAATTAACAGTGTATTATGCTTTTCCATGATTTCACCAAGTTTCATCGAAATCAGACATCTCTATAGTGTAGATCCCATAGAAAAGTAATGTCCAAAAAGTATTCTTTTTTTTTTTTTTAACTTATTAAATTTTTTAAGGTCTTTTTAGCATTGCCGATATTTTTTACATTGCATTAATCGATTTTTACGTCCATAACATTAAAATAAAAATAGGGGAAAGTTAACTTCGGCTCGGCCGAAGTTTTGTATACCCTTGCAGCTTCCATTGAAAAGAAAAAAGTTTTCTAAGACTACTTATTGGACATTACTTTTCTATGGGATCTATACTATAAAGATGTCTGATTTCGATTAAACTTGGTAAAATCATGGAAAAGCATAATACACTGTTAATGGCGAAATTTGGAGGCGATCCCATTTAAAACAAAAAGTTTTTCTGACTAGAACTTCTTTTTCGACCGATCATTCATAGTGCAGCTATATGCTATAGTCATCCGATTTTGATAAAACTTTGTAGAAATGTGTCCAAATATATAAAATAAGTGTATGCCAATAAAAAGGACGTTTTCATTAGAAACCAACAAGTTTTCATCAGTCGATCTAGTTTTTCGACCGATCGTTCCTATGGGAGCAATATGCTATAGTCATCCGATTTCGACCAAACTTAGTAGAATTGTGTAAAAGTATATAAAATAAGTGTATGCCAATGACAGGGACGTTTTCATTAAAAACAAAAAAGTTTTTCTCACTAGAACTAGTTTTTCGACCGATCGTTCATATGGCAGCTATATGCTATAGTCATCCGATTTCGACCAAACTTAGTGAAATTATGGAAAGGGATTGTAAACTAAGAAATACGTACTTTGGAGGCGTTTCCACTAAAAAAAAAAAAGTTTTTCTCACTAAAACTAGTTTTTCAACCGATCGTTCCTATGGCAGCTATATGCTATAGTCATCCGATCCGGCCGGTTCCGACAAATGTGCTGCGTATTTGTACCAAAAGACTTCGTGCAAAGTTTGGTGAGGATAGCTTTAAAACTGACGGAGGAGAGGAGAAACAAAAAAGTTTTTCTCACTAGAACTAGTTTTTCGACCGATCGTTCCTATGGGAGCTAAATGCTATAGTCATCCGATTTCGACCAAATTAAGTGTCCCTCCGGACACTCCGCAGCACATAGTTTTTGCACTAGCTGGTGAGATGCCTCCTAAATATAGGACGCTGTATCTCACTGCTAAGGAGTTGCTCAAGATTAAATGTCTGAATCATGAATTGTACCTGAAATATACTTTTTCGAATGTTAACTTATCCTAAGCCTTTGTAGCTGATCAGTTCAAAAATATCGTAGTTGACACCAGATCACCAAGTCAGTATAAGCGCATCAAGTTTTACCAAAGTCCATTCAAAAACAACAAATCAAATACCTCAAAGGAACAAATAATAGTAACATATAATGAAATCATGCATAAGCTCCTTTCTGAACAGTTCCACATATTTGCATCAGATGCATCAGTATCTATCTGTAATAAAATGATTTGCAATGTGATATCTGTGATATTATCAGAAATAAAACCTTTAAGTGCAAATCTAGTATTAAAATGTCGTCAACAATGGCTGAACTTGTAGCCATAAACCTTACTTGTCACTTAGCCAAAAGAGTGAATGTTAAAAGGCTGGCCATCCTTACGGACAGCCTGGGAGCTTTGCTTTCATTAAATTCTTCCAAATAAGAGTCTTATAATGTTGCTGACATACATAATCTGCTAACATGGCCTGATCTTGTTACTGTTGATCTCTTTTGGGTGCCTGGACATACAGTCTTATTATTAATGAACAAGGTGATCTTGCTGCCAAATCTGCCATTACAAGTGGCACAAATGTTAAAGTAAAATACTCAATCGGGGAAGCACTTAGAAAAATCAAGAAAGAAATATACAGATTGTGGAACAATCATTACAAGTAGGCTCACACAATATCTGGAAGTTTCTTTTTGGAATTGTTTCCCAATGTACCAACTTCTCCGTGGCATAAGAATGTTAAATGGAATAATGAGGATATTAAAAAAATTAACAGACTTATGGAAAATCATACTTATGACAAGGTGTTCTTTCGAAAATGTAATCTTATTGACACTGCTAACTGTCCAACATGTAATAGCCCTGAATCTGCTGATCACCTTCTAATTAACTGTCCAAGACTTAACGATTTAAGAATCAAATATACAATCTTTAATCATTTTTGCTCAACTAAAGATCTACTTTTATCAGGAGCTCTCCAAAACATGAGGGAACTAGCTGATTTTGTTCATGAAGCCAAGTCAACCATTTGATTTTTTCATTTAATTTAATTTCCCGTAGTAAAACACGTCTCATGAAATCGTGTTAAAAACCATACCAGGCTGTCTTTTATTTGCCCGATCTTATCAATTGAGTCTATTCAAAAATTGATATATAAATCGATTTTGTCGCGCACGCTACGTATTTTTTTTGTTTTTTTTTTTTGTTGATTTTACATTGATTTGGAAGACTTCCATTGCCGAGCGATTAGAGCATTTCTAAGCCCTAGCCCAAGAACTTAAATGGTCGTTCGCATCAATGAATTCGATTGTGTATCTTTAGATCGATTTTAAGCAGTGGGGGCATTCGAAGGATCCTGTTCCAGAGTTCTTGCCAGGGCACTTCAAACTCAGCTTAAATCGCCGCTTGAAATTCAAAGCAATCTTTGCCGCTGCCAAGCAAGAAGGGCAAATCCTTTCAGGTAGATTCTCAGCCGAAATGACCATCCGGCCACAAATTGTTGATTGTTTGTTATTACTTATTAAAATATTTATTACTAGCACTTTATTTGTAAACTAATTCGTTATTATTAATTTAAAAAGTTTGCCTTTAAATTGCGCTGTACTACTTGTTGTCCTTAAATCATGTGGTAGCATCACCATCTGTGGGATCCTTAGATTGGCTTTTGTTGAAAAGACCGAAAACCGACTCAGCTACATGAGATATTGGTAGGAAAAAAAGTTTGTAAAGGGGATGGGGGAAGTTGGTGTTTTAGCTAGTAAGGAATTCTCTGACCAAGTTCCTTTATAGCTAAAGTTTGCCTGAGAAATATCCTCTGCAATAACAAACTTGATAGATCCACTAAAAATGCTGATAACGATATACCATACATTAAAAATTGCAGAAGTGTGTTGGCTTATGCGCTATGTCCGCAACAAACATTAATTTTTTTTAATCTTATCAATATTCCTGCTCTAGATAACTCTTAACGCTATGTTTTTGTCTGAGACAAACTAAATCTAGACCTTGCTAAGGCTACAGTGTGACTGCTCATAGCCAAAATACCATTTAACAGAAACTACCACCACATGTGAACGGTCATACTGCACTGAGTTTGTTTATATTGGGTGTGTTTTGCTTACATTTATAATAATTTAATTAAAAAAATTGGGGAAAGTTAACTTCGGCTCGGCCGAAGTCTTGTATACCCTTGCAGTTTGTTTTTCTAAATAAGTCTTCTTTTCGGACCTTACTTTTCTATGGGCGCTATACTATATAGATGTCCGATTTCGACCAAATTTAGTGGAATCCTGGAAAAGCATAGCAAACTAACATGTACATTTTTGAAGGCGATTTCATTTAAAACAAAAAAGTTTTTCACACTCGAACTTCGTTTTCGACCGATCATTCATACTGCAGCTATATGCTATACTCATCCCATTTTGACAAAACTTTGTAGAATTGTGTAAAAGTTTATAAAATAAATATTTGTCAACGTAAGGAACGTTTGTATTGAAAACAAAAAAGTTTTTCTCACAAAACCTAGTTTTTCGACCGATCGTTCCTATGGGAGCTATATGCTATAGTCATCCAATTTTGACCAAAATTTGTAGTATTGTGTGGGAGAATATAAAACAAATACTTGCTAATTTTGAGGACATTTCCGTTGAAAACAAAAAAGTTTTTCTAGCTAAGAGTAATTTTCAGACTCTACTCTTCAATGACAGCTATACTATATAGATGTCCGATTTCGACTAAATTTGGTAAATCATGGAAAAGCATAGTAAACAAAGAAATTCAAAGTTTGGAGGCGTTTCCATTGAAAGCAAAACTTTAATATTCCCTCTTCACCCTTGAAGATTTAGATTTGTCAAATAAATCTAAATCTAAATCTTCAAGGGTGTAAAAAGCTATGTACTCAGACAAACTAAGTCTAGACCTTGCTAAAAAGACTACATTTTCCGCTGGGGTCAATGCTAACGGTACAGTGTGACTGCTCAACGAAAAAATACCATTTAACTGTAAAATACCACCAAATGTCAAATGGTCTTACTGCGCTTTATTTGTTATACCCTCGAGGAGGATATATTAAAAATGTCCGGATGTTCGTAACTCATAGAAGGAAACATTTCCGACCACATAAAGTATATATATTCTTGATCAGCTTGACGACTTTAGTTGATATAGCCATGTCCGTCTGTTTCTAAGCGATTTCCTCCGTCAGTTTGAAAGCCATCTTCACGAAACTTTCCACGAAGTTTTTTATTACCAATACCCTGCACAAGTATGAAAACCGGCCGGATTGGACGACTATATCATATAGTAGCTGTCATAGAAACGATCGGTCGAAAAACTAGTTTTAGTGAGAAACACTTTTTTGTTTTGAATGGAATCGGCATCAGACTTCGTATTTATACGTTTTCTATGCTTTTTCATGATTTCACTAAGTTTGGTCGAAACCGGAAGACTGTATAGTTAGGTTTGAAAAACAGTCTTAGTTGGCGTCCTGGAAATTTGTTTAAGCTTCAAGGGTATATAAACTTCGGCTGAGCCGAAGGTGGCTTCACTCCATTTTTTTCATATAAACCCCAACTAAATAGATTTAGCTTGTCTGATTACATAGCTTAACGCTCCAGTTCCCAAGAGAGCCTTATTATATAATTTGTATTATCTAAAAAAAAAAAATAGTTTTTGAGTCATTTGAATTATAATTGTCAGTTAGCAATAAACATTTGAAATTATGAGTAGAAGTTTTGAAATCTCTCCGAACCTTTTTAACGCTTGTTGTTCATAAGCTTTTGCGTGCATATATTTTGTTCTGTTTCGTTTTGTGTTTTGGTTTATGAATAAGATAAATGTTTTATAACAAATTATAAATAACAGTGATGTACGTGAAATAAAGATTGATTCTTTGAGAATCATATTCAAAAATAAAAAAAAATCCGTAATGTAAAAATTCACTTAAAACCCCAAGAGTTCCTTTAGGCACTTATTTACCTTTTATCGCTTTACAGGTAAACTAAAATTTGTACACTCTTTCTGAGGCCATTTTTGAATTCAGGAGCTACAATTTAGCCCCCAAAAAAATAATACAACTTAGTTTTTACTCTACTAATATACTTTTCTAATATACTCAAATTGGGCATAAGAGGGTTAAACACAACCACCTCCAATTCCTTCAGTTTCGAATGCCACTCTTTGACTAAATTTCGTACATGTTTCAACTGTAGCACTTCATCCACGGCACAACCTTCGTTCATTATAAATATTTTCCCGAAAACAAGCAAGTTCCAGTTTTTTTTCCAGGATCAATTCTATTTATGCTTCCACAACTGTATGCTCTGAATCTGCTCACACATTATTAAATAGTCCAAATGATAATGGAATATGTAGACCACCAGTGCTATCCATAATACAGGGTGGGTCAAAAGAAGTCACCCTATTGGAAGATGCTCTTATTTTTACAAATAGCCGCCAAAGTCAGATCTGTTTTGACATTTTTGGACTAGACAGATTTAGAATACAAGTGAACAAGTCATGGATCGATATACTCCCCAAGAACGCGGAATAATCGTGAATAATCGACCAAAATCATAATGAGCGATGAGGCTCATTTCCACCTCAGCGGGTACGTGAACAAGCAAGACTATCGCTTTTGGGGCATCGAAAATCCACGAGTGATGCACGAGGGGCCATTACACCCGCTCAAAGTGACTGCATGGTGCGCTGTTCACGCTGGAGAAGTCATGGGGCCATTTTTTTTCGAGAACGCCGCTGGTCAAACGACAACAGTGGACGGTGCGCGTTATAGGGTCATGTTAACCGTGTTATTTCTGCCGCAATTGGACGAATTAGGACTGGAGGATAGTGGTTCCAACAGGACGGAGCAACGGCACACACTGCGCGAGACACCACCGACATTCTGAAGGCGGCGTTCCCGGGTCGCCTCATCTCTCGTTTTGGCGATTTGCACTGGCCTGCAAGAGCGCCCGATTTTACCGTTCCAGACTTTTTTTGTCGGGTTTTTTGAAATCCCGTGTTTACGTAACCAAGCCCGAGACCTTGGAAGCAGCCCGAAGTTCTTGCCGAAGTGGTGAAAAATGCCATAAAACGGGCCCGTATGGCAATCAATTGTAACGGCGCCCATTTGGCCGATATCATCTTCTCGAAATGACCAATAAAATTCTAAAGGTTCAAATAAATATAAAAAAAAAAAAATAATATATATATAAAAAAAATTAAAGCCAAACAACATCGGATGACTTCTTTTGGCCCACCTTGTATTTACAGTCTCGAGGGTCTGACTTAAAAATTGTGGCTCTGACAGTTTTTTGCGCTTTAAGGGGGAGGGGGAGGAATCTTCCAAATCTGAACCAAACTCGATTTGAATCTGGTATACACCTACCTACATGCAAAAATTTGTGGCTCTATCTCTTATAGTCTCTGAGATCGACGCGTTCATACGGACAGGCGGACGGACAGACAGACGGACGTGGCTAAATCGACTCGGCTGCTAATACTGATCTATAATATATATACTATATAGGGTCGCAAATACTTCCTTCTACCTGTTACATACTTTTGGAACAGGGTATAAGAAACTAAAAAAAAATTGTACGGTAGCAAGCAGATTTTTGCGGTTCCGACATATGTGCAGTGTGCAGCTAAAAGATGACCCTGTGCAAAATTTCAGCTCGATAGCTTCAAATCTGAGGGAGTCGGAGATGATTCCTTCTATGCGTTTCAAACTTCTGGGAAAAATTATAATACACTTTTCAAATGTATATAAACTAGTGATGCAGTTAAAAAGATGGGCAAGTTTTAAAATATTAAAAGAAATATATAAATTTGCTCTTACCGTTCCAGAGTTACACTCTTTTTAAGCTTTGTTCATTGCATAAATCAAATAATAACACTAGTTTACAGCATTTTTCATCCTCTTCAATAAATGTAAAATCACGCGCTGAATCCGAATTTGTAGTTTAAAAAATTCTAAAAGTTTGCTTCCTCCTCAACTCTTCGATCTTGTGCGAAGTTTCCTTGAGGAGAGAGCTTTCACAGTGATTCTTGATGGAGATGAATCTAGTGTAAGGTCTATAAGAGCAGGTGTTCCTTAGGGGAGTGTACTCGAACCAACTCTTTACACGCTATTTACAAGAGATTTGCCAACAGGGGATACAGTTCCCATTGAGAACCCTCAAGATCTGCTCCTGGCTACCTTTGCGGACGACACGGTCTTTATGGCAAGAGATTCCTGCAATTATAGTGCTACGGATATCATCCAACAATATTTATACCGTTTTGGTAGTTGGGCTAAGCGTTAGGACATAGCCTTGAATCTGGCCGTGTGTAATTGTTACAATAACTCTACGCCGTGACATCTGCCCAGGCGTATTTTTGTATGACAAATTACTCCCGCATAAGTCAGGACACAAATATTTGGGAGTTTACTTGGATAAGAGGTTGACTTTTAACACACACATCAACCAGCTTACTAAGTCCCTCTATGCTAGAGTAGACAAACTGCCTGGCTGCTAAACAGCAGAAATACGATGTCACTGAAGAACAAAGTCCATATGTACAAGGCCATAATTGCTCCTGCCTGGAGATATGGGCTCCATATTTATGCCATAGCAGCCAAATCCCATCTAAACAAGGTGCGAGTCTTGCAGGCAAAAATACTCCGAAAAATATCTGGAGCACCCTAGTATATGCGCACTCGGAGAATAGAAGAAGAATTAAATGTCCCGAAAATAGGTGATACTATTAATAAACAGGCTGCTGACTATTTAGACCGACTAAGGGGTCATCCGAACAGACTTGCCAGACGATTGTTGAGAAGACGAAGGAGGAGAGGCGTTATTTTAAGAAGACACCTAAAGAGGTTACAAATTTATGACCTCCCAACGAGACGTATCCAATGAATTGTGGATAAATTGTAACCTACTGATGATCATACTTACACAGAATTTAAAATTTTTTATTCCAGTTTGTAAATTCAGTGCTACACTTATTCTTTTAATTAGTAATTTTACTCACTCTTTTGTAATTCCTTTCTGAACAACGCTTAACACAACTTATTATTACTCTTAAAAAAAGTTTTATGGTTTATATATGTTACAATTCATTGTAAGTTGCTCCTCAGTAACAATAAAATTGAGAATATTGCAAAAAAAAAGACAGATTTCGAGATAGACCCAAATTGCATTTTTGAAAAAGGTCTTCTCACTTAATTACATATATTCTTCTTTGGCCTTGATGATAGCATCACAACCGTTTTACGGTCTCGGCCGCTGCAACTAATGCCCGAAATTCGCCTCTGTCCCGAGCGTCATCCCACCAGAAGCGCACACCCAGCACCGAAATATCTCCCTGCACTTGGTCGCGTCATCTCCGCTCCGGTCGACCCGACCCGGGCGTGCATTCTAACTCGTTCGCATGCCGACTGTACACCCGTTTTGCTGGAGCGTTAACATTCATACGGGTAACATGTCCTAACCAGCGTTGCCGCTGTTGTTTTATGCGCTTGACAAGCTTAGTGTACCCATAGAGCTCGTACAGTTCGTGATTCATTCGGATGCGAAATTTGTCGCCAACTTTTAGAGGTCCATAAATCCTCCGAAGGACTGGGATGATGAACGACTTGTATAGAGGAATTTTCGTTCGAGAGAGGGCTCTGCTCTTGAACTCCTTACTGAGCCCGTAGTAACTTCGGTTTGCAAGAGTGATTCTTAATAAGTTTTGACTGCTTCTCTATCTCTGAGAACGCCTGTCTTACCGCAGATTCGTCCTTGCCGATGATATCAATATCATCAGCATATGCAAGTAGCATGTTATCTCTGGTAAAGATGGTGCCCGTTCTGTTAGCATTTGGGCACTGGCGCAATATAAATTCCATCAGCATATTAAAGAAGTCACACGATAAGTTGACACCCTGCCTAAAACCTCTTTTGGTATCGAAAGGCTCGGAGATGTTTTTTCCTATTTTGACGGAGCTTTGTGTGCTTCTCAACGTCATTATGCAAAGTCGAACGTACTTTGGTGGAATACCAAAAGTAGGCAGGGCTTCAAAGAACTTTAACCTTATCGGCGTGTCAAAGACGGCTTTATAGTTAACAAATAGGTGGTGGGTGTCGATCTTTCTCTATTGGGTCTTCTCCAGGACTTGTCGCAGTGTGAATATCTGGTCCGTGGTGGATTTGCCAGGTCTAAAGCCACACTAATAAGTGAATCCCAATATATAACCTGAGCAAAAAAATTTTTGAACCGCGAATTCTTTAGATGAAGATGGAAGAAAATATTGCAAAGACTAAGTTTGCGGGATGTTTATTAAAATAAGCCTGAAATTAAATCGTTTTCTTTGCTTGGCTCAAAATTACCTAACAAAATTAATTTTCGTAAATTAAAAACATAGAGATTATTTATTAGTTGAGCTGTTACTCTGAGCTGTTTGCTTGAATGGGAAATTTTTTTTGAATTGATTTACTCGAACTGATTTTTTGAAAGGGGTCTGGCTAAAAGGGCTCTACGAGTGGACTCGTGCAGGGCTCTAATACATACATACATACAAACATACATACTTTCCCTTTACTGTGTAGATTTACTGTATAGATTTAAAAAACCCGTTAATTACTCCGTTATTTTAACTAACAAACTAATTTTTTTAAAACTTTCTCTTATGGATGTTGTAAACTAATATATAACAAATTACAAAAGGGTTCATTTTTCGTTCTTTATCGTTATCTGTTTTAAATTGTAGAAGTTGTTAGCATTAATTTAAAAAATTCGAAGTTCAGCTTCATCGTTCAAATGGTATTTAAAAAGTCTATGGTCCGTTTCATGGATTTAGGATTATAAAATTTTTTTTTGGTTATGTTTGTGATAGATTTCAGCTCTAAAGCACTATACTGGAAAATTAATTTCAAAATTAATCTCTTAAGAACAAAAAATATAGCTACGACTATAATGATGCAATGAGCTAAATCAAATTTGAAATCAACGTTCTAAACATAATAATATGTTTAATTTTAAAGTTTTTAAGAGAAGATGCTTTACTTAATTCTATCTCAAGCATGAACATTTTTCCAGAGATTTCTTTTATAAAATAAAATATACATATATCTTTACTTATTTTTGAAACTTATAAAAATACATTTTATTCATTTTATCAGAAAGAAGTTTTGATTATGCGTCAAATGACACCTTAAATAGCTCAACAGACCTTCTTATTGTAAAGGCACATAGTCAAATAGACACATTTTGTGAAAATATCGAAAATATTGATATTATCGATATTTTACCCCAAAACATTTATATCGATGTGATACTTTTCAATATCGCCAAAAATATCGATATAGATATTTTTGAAATATTCAACATTCCTATAATAAACTAAAGACAATCATATTTGATTTTACTATGCCCCTTTTGTATTATCTATGTTTGTATATTTGTGCCGTATGGGCGTCTAGTTCAACCGCCGAGCCGACCTTCACGATTTTTTCAGGATCAGGAAAGTGTCGCAGGCCTCGAAAGTATCAAAATTTACGGTTTCGGTAAAACTTTGGGGAATGGCTCTACGCTTGCCCGGTAAGGTTTCCAAGTAAAAGAAATGGGCAGAAAATGGTCAAAAATTTTCCATTGTGATAAAACTTTATTTGGACGCTTATTTATAGAGTTTTGAAGAGATGGGTCAAAAACCTCGAAATATCAAAAACTATACCGTTCATCCGATTGCGATGAAACCTTGGGCAATGTTTGGACGTTTGCCCTAGAAGGTTTTTAAGGTCCGAAAATAGAGAAATTTGCAAAATGACCTTAATGCTTAAATAACAATGCAGGCGTTGGTAAATGGAAGTTGTAGTTTGCACGGTACAAAATATTGCAAAATTTGCAATGTTTTGATTTGAGCCTGGATTATTGCGAAGATTTGATAGACAGCAATTGTAGACGGTTAAATAGGAGGTATAAAGCAATCGGTCACAAAAGTCACGAAATTTGCAAAATATTCATAAGTTACGATTATCATAAAGACCGGTAAATAGAGGAAAAGGTCGAGCGATCCAAAATGTTTATATCGATTTGCAGCCAGCACTAGCTTGAATATAATCGCTCTCATAACAAACAAAGGATCCGGGCGACGTCAGGTATTCAGCTAGTAATTAATAATAAAGTATTTTGATTAAGTTAACATATTAACATATTAAAACCCCGAATATTAGTTGCCCCTTTTATATTCCTAATGCTGAGAATTCAAACTTGAGAATAACAAAACACCCACGTAGTTCGGCTGCACCGGTGCGGCATTAACGAATTCCCTAGCTCTTCGTAGTGAGCACTCGCCACCAGACCACTCACCAGCCAAGTATTTGCCGAACTAATTTTGTATGGGAATGTCCGGAAAAAGTACCGATCGGTACGACCCTGCATTACCAGTTGTTAGTGTGGTGATGGGTGCACACTATAGTTCAAGTACTAGACTAGCGCTGTGATGCATTGCATGTCGTTAACGACGCCATGCATCAGGTCGTTAGGCCTGGTAGTGCCTTGACACCAGCTGAACTACAGGGACGTCACAAAAATCAAAGCTTTTGAACACATAATATTTCGGTTTTTTCGCAATAATCTGGAAACCTCAAAGATTTTTTTGTTATATAGTTTTTAAGGTTACCCCCACAAAAGAGAGCGTATATAGATCGAAAAGCTAAATAATTTTTTTTTTTTCATCAAATGTCTCAACAGACGGCTAACAACCATTTTAACTAAAATCAATACAGGTCGCTAAACACCATATTCATGAAAAAACCTTACCTTAACCTTAACGGTTTCTCTATTAAACAAACAACAAATACCTTGGTAGTTATAAAGGGCAAAAAACCCCTTTAAAATTTGTTTACAAGAAATTTTGGAATGTTATCATTATCTGCAGCGATGCTCAGAAGTTTAATAGTTGCCATTAAAAACAACAAAAAGACATATGACATTGGACACTACCACCCTACAACACTGCATAACTTTCGGCTGAAACTGTAGCTATAAATATTCGCATGTGAACTTAAAACGAAAAAACTTATATTTTAAGTTGCTATTCCGCCGCTCTGTGTGGCTTATGTAAGCAATTGCGGATGGCTGTTGGTATGGAAAAGCCTTTAAAATCTCTCTGACGATTCTGCAGGGATGCAAACGAACTATTCTGTCTGAGTATCCTTAATCTGTTGTGTCCGTTTGCTCCAAATCTTTGTGGTTGATTTCTGTTGATTACACTGCTCGACAGCATTTTCCCCCAATTCACCAAACCAACTTTTTCTAAAGATTTTGGCCCGCTGAGCACGAAAATCGACATGAAAAAATCTTTCGAATCTGTTTCGAAATTTGATCGATAAACTGTTCTTTACGATTTTTTCAAAAGTTTTTTGTTTCTGCACCTATTAAAAAGGTGTAGTGTGTAGTAAAGCAAAAACCTTGTGCAAAATTTTATCTCGATAGCTTCAAAACTGAGAGACTAGTTTGAGTATAAAAACAGCCACTGCGGCATCTGAATAAAAATTAAAGTTATATTTATGTGAAAATGACATTTCATGTATGACATTTGTGTTTGAGGGCTTTTCTTGAAGTAAATTTGAATTTTAATAAAACATACATTTTGTTTATCCATTTGTATTTACAAGCACTTTACTTTCGATAAATTTTTAAAAAAGTAATTTTTTTTCTACATTTCGACCCATAGCAATTATTACATTTATGTCTGAAAACGAAACTTTTGACCAGGTTTCTTATTATTAAATTGCCATTAAACTTTTCAATAGGTGCAGAAACAAAAAAGAAATGAGAGTTCAAGTGCAGGCAACTTTTGAAAAAATCGCAAAAACAGTTTGTTTGGTGAATTGGGGGAAAATCGACTTCCATTTTGTCGAGCAGAGCTATTGAATTATAATCAACCCTCGACCTTGAGATTACTAAGAACCACTGAACGAAATTGGCGGTTTTTGTAAGAATCTTAAAGAATAAATGAAAAAGAATTGAACCGGTCGGATCGGATGACTATGGCAGTTACGGGAACGATCGGTCGAAAAACTAGTTTAAGCGAGAAAAATTTTTTTGTTTTCAATGGAAACGCCTCTTAACTTCGTATTACTTATTTTGCTATAAGCTCACAAAATTTTTTATACCCTGTTCCCATTAAAAATGGGAAATGAAGGAAGGAAGCATTTGCGACCCTATAAAGTATATATATTCATGATCAGCATCAACAGCCGAATAGATTTAGCCATGTCCTTCTGTCCGCCCGTCTGTCCGTCTGTCCGTTTGAACGTGTCCATCTCAAAGACTATAAGAAATAGAGCCACAAATTTTGTCACTTAGGTAAGTGTATACCAGATCCAAATCGAGTTTGTTTCAGATTTGGAAAATACCTCCCCCTCCTCCCTTTAAGCGCAAAAAACTGTCAGAGACACAATTTTTAAGTTAGACCCTCCAGACTTTACATATATCAAGTAAGGCCCAATATTTATCTAAAAATAAAAATAAATGGCTTGACACAGCCCCAAAGGGCCAAAAGCCGAGCCTCTCTCAATTCTCTTGGCTCGTGCGCTTCTAATTTTCGCACAAGAGAAAGTAACCTGCAGTTTAACGCCGAATCCGAACGGCAGTTTGCGAAGTTTTTGCATGGCAAATTACTACAAAGCTGGCGCCAACAGCAGAGAGGCGTGACCGGGTGAAAAGTTTATTCAAAGAAAAAACTTTTCATTAGATGTTCCGAGGCGGTATCGAACCCACGGTCTCTTGCACAGTGGTCGCGCACACTAGCCGCTGAGCCACCCGGTCACTGATTTTTTCTATTCTGAAATCAATATTTATCTATTCTAAAAATTACAATAAGTTCGGACAAAAAGCACCGAAGTAATATACGAATAAATTTAGCATGTAGGAGAGAGGGGGGTCTTGCGTTGTCAGTTACCGCTTGCGCGCGTGCGTCTGTGTGTATGTTAGAGTGTGTGTGTATGTGTGAGTGTGTTTGTATGTGTATGAAAACACAAGAATTCAAGGGAACAGGGTATTTTGTAGTCGGGGCACTCGACTACAGCTCCCTTACTTGTTTTTTTTTTAAGCCGGTTAAAAACTGCTCAAAAAATTTGAAAAGAAAAAACTTGGCCAAAAATTTTGTTTTCAGACAAAAATGTGATTGGGTGAGTGTTTTTTATTGCTATGTGCAATTTTCGTAAAATATTTAAATTTTGCAAAAAAGTAGTGTATTTTTCTTCATTTGAGCGCTTAGCATTAACCCTATCATATTTTTGTCAAAAAAACTAAATTTTTGACGGTTTCTTCTTTTTAAGTTGCCCTAAAACAATTCAATCTCTGTAGAAACAAAAAAGTTATGAGAGTTTAAGTGGAGGCAACTTTTGAAATAATCGAAAAAACAGTTTTTCGATAATATTTCGATAACTATTAGACAGATTTTTTTCATGTCGATTTAAGACTTAAGAACCAACTTGGTGAAATTGAGGAAGATTGACATCCATTTTGTATAGCAGTGTCTGTTCCTTTGGTACAGAGTATAAAAATCTTAAAACAGATAAGTTCCATTTATTTGCAATAAAACCTTTAATATTAGTCGTACAAAAATGTTAAGCCCATTTTGGAAAGGTAAGATTGCATAGAATATGATAATTTAAAAATGTATGTAATATTTTAGATTTCTAGAGTTGTATTAACCAGGGACTGCAAATAATGATTATGGGTTTTTTTTTAAATCAAAAAATCATTCACTTGTAGCAACTTTAAGACAGCGAGAGATATACCAAAATTCTTGTTTAAGGATCCTTTATCCATTTTCACCATGATTAAGGATTTTTCAGGATTTATTGTTTTACTCACAAAATAATGATTAATTTTGAGTTTTACTTTACAACTCAACCAATAATCATTATTTTTGAGCAATAAAATAAAACTTATGACATAACGATTATTCTTTAAGTTTTATTTTTTGACAAAAAATAAAACTCAAATTGTAATTGCGCCCTTTTCTTAGGGAGTAAGTGAAAAATTTTTGTATATTCCTAATCAGTAACCCAAGCACATTCCCTGCAGCTTGCTGTAAAATATTTTTATAAACACGTGGATTCCCTTGACTCTATTGAGAAAGCACGGAAAATTTTAAAGACTTCATACAGGTGCGTTTTTAAAGACATTTTTTATATTTCAAATAATTTATTATAAATTACAAAGGTCTTTGATCATGGCTAAGTCATTGCCAAGAGCAGAGTTGGATGTTGCTACTCGCTGGAACTCTACATTTACATTGCTAAGTACATTGTTGAAGTTTGAAGACTTTTGTGACGAGCATGTTAATAGTCCAATCAAGATGAGTTTATGTGAATGGGATGAAATAAAAACACTCGTGAGCACATTGGAACCAGTATACTCATCAACGCTGAAATTGCAGAGCACCCAATTGTACATGGGTGATTTTTACAAGCTGTGGTTGGAGCTGAAACTTGCAGTTAGTGCAACAAAATATTTCTACAGCCCAATATTACACCAGTGATCGTCTGCAGCATCTATTTGGATCCAAGGATAAGAAGAGTACTGCTCCATACTCCCTTAACACTTATGCTCGCTAGGACTCAACTTAAACAACTTATGCTAAGAATATATAATATGGACCATAACGTAAGTAAATATCTAAATTCTATCGTACAGTGTGTACCTACATTTTTAATTTTATATTATTTATTTAGATTAACCACGTCATCAACATTCTCTCAGGCTGAGAATACAGAACTGTTCAAGGAATCAAATACCTGCTCTCTTAAATGAATTTTTCAATTCTATTGAGGTAGTTTCAGGGGACGAAGAGGAAGATGAAATTATTGATAAGAAATTGCAAACAGCTTATCTGGAAATCAATAATTAAAGCCCGAAATCAATCGATGCAAATTCGAATATTATGATGTATTGGGAAAACAAAAAGTTTCAATGTCCCAATCTATATGAGCTGGCCAAAGTAGTGCATTCTGCTCCTGCGACAGAAGTCAGTGTCGAAAGGGTGTTTTCTGCACTCAGATTGGTGCTATCAGATTTGAGGTGCAACCTCTCGTCGGAGTCATTGCAGAAGCTACTTTTTGAAATTGAATATGAAATAACTAAAATTATTATTGAATAAAAATAAAATAATTAAATGTTTTCTTCAAAAAATTCTTTTTTCAAGGATTTTTTTTTAATGGACTTTAACGGTTGGTCTTGGGTTACTGATTAGGAATATACAAAAATTTTTCACTTACTCCCTAAGAAAAGGGCGTAATTACAATTTGAGTTTTATTTTTGAGCAAAAAATAAAACTTAAAGAATAATCATTATGTCATAAGTTTTATTTTTTTGCTCAAAAATAATGATTATTGGTTGAGTTGTAAAGTATAACTCAAAATTAATCATTAATATCAGCCGATTTTCATGAAACTATTATCCAAGCAAAATTCTAGTCCATCTTAGCTCGTCCACGGTCCAAAAAATAGAGAAAATAATAAGTTTTGAAATTTGTTAGTATGAATGATACCTAGAGGGGAAAATATTTAATTTATAATTTTAGTATGAAGAAAAGCTTGTAGATTTAAGTATGTGTAACTCAAGATCTATTGTGTATTAAAAGTTAAGTGATGACAGATATAATGGCTTAAAGAGTTCTTAGGTGGGAAGTCGGTCAAAATCCGGTCATGGAAAAGCAAGGCGCAGACGATTAGGAAGCGTGGCCGATCCCAACAAATGACACGGGATGACCGCAGGAAGGGTGGGCGCGTCGAGGTGTACCAGCCAAGCCTCCCTTTGTATGTGTTTCCAGGTTGTTATACTCTATAATCTTTAATTAATCTTCCTTCCTAACTTAACCGTAGAGTTATGCTTGGTGTAATCTTCATACATAGACTAATTAATGGCGAAATCGACTCATCGGAGTTGGTTAGCCAAATCAATCTTAATGTTCCTTGTAGACTGTCCCGTAACTTTGTCCCCTTATCTCTGAAACATACTACTAACTATGCCTTGCATGATCCGTTTCGTGTCCTCTGTGCTGATTACAACAAACTCTACCGCTTAATCAATTCGGAACTTTTTCTTCCTGCTTTAAAAACCTCTATTGTAAATCATTTGTCCCGTACTTAACATTATTTTGTACTTTTCGATCCGGTTTTCGTGTCGCACGTTGGCGGCTGCGCCTCTCGGTCGGTTGGGCGGGAGGTGGGCTGCTATTTTGCCTGGGGTTCGCGCGTAACAGGCTTCGGCTTGGTGTCGTAAGGGCCACTTGAACGTACTGTGCATTGTACGTCAACGTCCATAAATAAAAAAAAAAAAAAAACAAAAAAAAAAATATACCAGAGGAACACGGAGTATATTAAGTTTGTGCAAAAGTATGTAACTGCCAGAAGGAAGCATTTCCGACCCTATAAAGTATATACATTCTTGATAAGCTTCAACAGGCGAGTCGATCTGTCCGTATGAACAAACAGATCTCAGAGATGGTAAGAGATAGAGGTTCGACGTGTATTGGACAACAACTTCTTATACTTACAGGCAGATTAAATTTATTTTCCCGCAATTTAAAAAATAAACGTCATATCTCCGTCAGTTTTATAGATAGCAGGTTCGAACCTTCTGGACACATTTTGAAATAAAGATTATTTATCGATCCGCCAAAGGAATGGTAAAGATCGGATGAACAGTTGTCTTTTTGAAAATTTACAAGATTATAACTATTGGGCGCATACAAAGTTGTGCAAAATACGATATCTTATCTGCTCGATATCTTAAAATTTGTTCGATATATTCAACATTTTTTATTGCGGGAGCGGGAGGGGGCGTGGCCAAAATTTGAAGCAAACTTGATCTGCGGGCAGATAATATTAGTCTACATTTCAAATTCGGTTGCTCTAGCTCTTCTAGTCTCGGAGATCTAGGCTTTCATACAAACAGACGGACGGACGGACAGACGGACATGGCTATATCGACTCGGTTGTTGATGCTGATCAAATTCAAATTTCAAAAATCAATACAAGCAATTAGTCCCAGGCTGCAGCCATGTCGCCCCTTGTGAAATTGTCGGCCGTGCTTATGCTCTTTTATAAACTACCTGGCCTTTTGATCGATGCTTTTTCTTAATACCGCAAGGCAACAAAACTAACTTTTTTTCAATATATCGAAGGTTTGGTGATGATTCTAGATCAGCGATGTCCAAAATTTGACAAAGGCAGCCACGCGTGGTTGGCAAGCAAAATTCTGCCGGCGTCGCAGTAGCACATATATAGAGAGAGAGAATATGTGTATTCTATAAATTGAGTGGTGTCCAAACTCACACAATGAAAGCGTTTCGCTTGTGTGCGAAGCAGCGCAACACGAAGGCAATGTGACGTTTTACTGCTTTACACTGAAAAAATAAAATGCGTGCGATTCAAACATAAACTGAATTTTAGTTTAATTTTAGTAGAGCAGTAAAACGTTACCTTGCCTTTGTGTTGCGCTGCTTCGCACACAAGCAAACGCTTTCATTGTGTGAGTTTGGACACCACTGTTCTAGATGATTTGAATCTGCTTTCAGAAATGGCCCTTCACGTCTAGATTTATTGTAATTTGAGCTTAAAGTTGCTTAAAATGCCTTTTTCGAGCCTTTTTAGACTGGCTTTTTGGGGAACCTACGCCATTGCTTAAACTCTTATTGATAATATCGTATAAATCTCTAAAGATTTCTGGGACACTCCCCACAAATTTTTTTAGCACTCGTACATTGAGAAAAATCAATCTAAAACAAAGATTATTGTCTCGAAACCTAGTCGAAACGGTGTCTAGCAGGGTAAATCTCAACCCTTGATTATATCTCAATATAAATCTAAATTCAACAATTAAAGATCGTTTATACTCGTTGAAACCATCTTGTTTTTAATATGAAACAAAAAAGGAAAAAAATAGTTTATACTTGATTTATATTTTAATTTATATATACTTTAATTTAATTAATATATATTGAATTGGCCTGTTCCTGATAAACTGTTGTGAATGTCCATTTTTAATTTTACCCTTCCCCGTCTGGGATGTGAACTCGGTACCTCGGGGGACTTAGCAACATAACTCGCTGGGCTATCAGCCAAATGCTAGACATTGCGGGTGAACTGAGAAAAGCCTCTCTGCCCGGTGTAACAGATGCTGAAACCGTTGCCTTAGAACGGTGAGGTCGCGAGTTCAAACCCCACTAGAGATATACTCGTATATTATTTTTGTTGGTTTTTTACTTTGGTCTCAAATTCCATTTTTGTTTTTTTTTCCGAGACTACATAGCAAAAGAGTTTTTAGCTGAAGCTTCACAGAGAACTGAAGGAGGGTTGATAAGTTGAGAAAAGATAAATCTAGATTTTAAGGTGTCCAATTAAGCTCACAAATAGTTATTTTTCCTAAGTGCTGTTTTTCAGAACCAAATCTAATAGAATTCTGCTTTGGATTTCATTACAAAATAAATTGATTTAAGGCTGGCTGGCCAAATTTTTAAATAAAAAATAAAAAAATTTAACTTTTGATTTTAAATAAAGTGAACACACTTGGGATTTACGAATGTCATATTTAACGCTAAACTAAGGGTGAAAGGGGGAAAATATTGAAATCAATGTGTAAATATTTAAATATCAGATCTTTTTTCTTTCAGCCTAAGTTGACTAATCACGCTTTGAAAGTTTTGCGGCATCTCTGTATGCGGACATTTGCGCCTATGGGCTTTTACCTAACAAAAATGAATGGAACTCAACGAACATTCTGATTGCACAAGCTCGCTGTCTTGTCGATGTCAGCGCTATTCACGCTGTGTGTAGAATATGTTTTTGATGGCTGTTGGGGCCTTTTAAGTAACCCTACCTGTCCCACCCCCATTGCGGCCTTTGCTGTGCTCTTCAAACTTGACAAAGAATCGATAATGGGGAACACACAAAATGCTAACCAGACGTGGATTTCCATACATAGAAAATGATGCCGGCGGATTGACGCTGTTCTGTTTGCTTCCTGTTGTTGTTACTTGTTGCTTTGTTAGTGACGGCATATGTTATGGACATATATAAATTTACTGTTTGCGTGTGTTCTCAGAAAGCAGTATTGAGAGAGTACACATAGATGCACTGAAAACTGTCGTCATCATGGGGGTGGTTAATGATGGATTGTCAATAACAAATTGGGGGCTGGCGAATGCCCTTACGCCAAGCTGGGATGAGTGAATGTTTTTGCATCCATCGATCGAGAACTTACACTTTTTTAATTGTGGCTAACTTACAGTTGCAGTGCAACTGTATTAATTAATATCTTCACAATCGACCAAAGCTTTTGGGTCTAGTTTGTTGGTTCAGTATCTCAAGGTCATTAGGAAGTGCTTTTTTAATATTTAAGTTTGGTACCCATTTGCCACGAATATAAGTTTATTCTATGAGACATCATCGGGAATTTTTAAGCAGAAATTGGACTTTATTTGCAACGGAATGAAATATATTTATTAAAACAACCACTGAGACAATCAAAAAACCAATTGTCACAATCAGTTTGTTCTTAGTTATTCCGCCAAATTGCATTAAAGTCAACATTGCCAATATTAAGATTATCTCAGAAAAGTCTACATTTCTCAAATAGTGCGCAAAGGTGCACATGGAGGTAAAGTGAAACGGAAGCGAAATGGGTGGCTCTACAATGAGCAAAAGGTCACAGTCTTAGCTAATCTAAGCAAAATTTGGTAGGTCTTTGTAAAGTTGCATTTTCTTCACAACATTAACATTTGTGGGATTTCGCACTTATAACTGCAATTATAACGACACCACAGGTTATTTTTACAGGCCAAAGATACTAACACTTAGTAAGTACCGCAATGTTAAGACGAACAAAAATAATTAATTAAAACCAGGGCTGCAAAACCAACAAATTTCTTCGGAATTCGCGAACTGGGGTTCGAACCAAAATTCGCAAATGGTTAAGGCTTAGAAATTTTGAGGTTCAAGGCTTTTAGACGAAGGTTTTGGTTCGAACTTTGGTTCAGTCCATATTTTGCACAATATTAATAGCAAACAAGTAAGAAAGTCGGTCAAGCCCGACTATCACATACTCTGTACCTGTGAAGTGCTGCCCTTCACCGTTGCGACCGGTGCAATTATGGGCATTGTTTGTTTTCCTTATAGCTGGACTTTCTTTCATCCGATGTTTACCATTCTTTTGGCGCATCGATAACTAGTCCTGTTACTAAATATGTCCAGAAGGAACGAACCTTCTATCTGTAAAACTGTAGGAGATATGATATTTTTTCCAATTTGCGGAGGTGGGAGGGGGCGTGGCAAAAAAATGAAAATAAACTTTATCTGCCTGCAAGTATAAGAAGTTTTTTTCCCACACACGTCAATCCTCTATCTCTTACCATCCCTTAGATCTGTGCATTCATACGGTCAGACAGACGAACACTTTTGCACAAACTTAATATACTTTGTGTACCTCTGGTACAGAGTATAAAAAAACAATAAATTTATTTGGTAGTCTATTTAATCTTATGTGCTTTCAACCTTAAAACTTCACAAATCTTAGCCGAATATGGCCGTTTTGGCATCGGAGACGATTTGTAGAACAAATGGAAATATTTAAATTAAAATTTTCTGTGAAGTAAAACTCCATTTCGTAGTCTACATATGAAAAATACTACCAATGTTATGTTAAGTTCTTGTTTTGTAAATCATTTAATAAGCTTTAAAGTCAAAGATCTTTAACAAACAGAGGCTATTAAGATTGAAGATTCCATAAGTTGTTCTGAACGTTTTTGGTTTGCTTATTCTAACTCTGTTGCTATGCTTATTCTAACTCTGTTGCTATGCTTATTCTAACTCTGTTGCTCTGTTGTTGAAGGTCATATTCGAAGATTGGAAAGACCGTTGGCACAAGTGTATAATATCTCAAGGGGATTACTTTGAAGGGGACAAAATAGATATTCATGAATAAATAAATAATTTTTGAAAAAACACAAAATTCGCGATACTTTTTGAACACACCTCGTATATTATTTTTGTTGGTTTTTTACTTTGGTCTCAAATTCCATTTTTGTTTTTTTTCCGAGACTACATAGCAAAAGAGTTTTTAGCTGAAGCTTCACAGAGAACTGAAGGAGGGTTGATAAGTTGAGAAAAGATAAATCTAGATTTTAAGGTGTCCAATTAAGTTCACAAATAGTTATTTTTCCTAAGTGCTGTTTTTCAGAACCAAATCTAATAGAATTCTGCTTTGGATTTCATTACAAAATAAATTAATTTAAGGTTGGCTGGCCAAATTTTTAAATAAAAAAAAAAAAAATTTAACTTTTGATTTTAAATAAAGTGAACACACTTGAGATTTACGAATGTCATATTTAACGCTAAACTAAGGGTGAAAGGGGGAAAATATTGAAATCAATGTGTAAATATTTAAATATCAGATATTTTTTTTTTCAGCCTAAGTTGACTAATCACGCTTTGAAAGTTTTGCTTATTCTAACTCTGTTGCTCTGTTGTTGAAGGTCATATTTTTTTATATCGATTACTTTTGTTGAACCGAACCGAAATTTTAGGTTTGGAACAGGTTCAGGTTCACATTTTATTTTTAAAGAGGTTCGGTTCAAGGTTCAGTTCACAGCAAAATTGAAACCGGAATTCCGGGTTCGAACCGGTTCGGTTCAAAACTGGCTTGCAACCCTGATTAAAACTATTGTTACAATTGGTTTATCGCAACTTTCTCTTGTGCTAAAATTAGAAGCGCACAAGCCAAGAGATTGAGAGAGGCTCGGCTTTGGCCCCTTGGGGCTGTGTCATCTTGACAAGCTAATTTTACTTTAATTGTGGAAATCGCAGCAGAAATATATAATCTTAATTTTCAACTATCATTAGTTAGCAAAAAAGATGACTTTAATAGCTAGCAACTTGAAGATTGATGTATTTGGACCTAATCAAAACGTTTGTATGCTTTGCACTTTTGCAAAAGGTTTATGCCTATTCAATAGGGCGATTTCCCGTATGCAGTGGATTAACTTTGTTGCAATTGTGATTGAAAAGCAAAAATTTTGTATACTGGCTCTTACTTTTGAAATCCCAGAGAAATTTCATTTGTTTGAATTTCAAACGAGGCGTAATTGTATGGGCATTTTCGGAACGACTTAATCTGCAAAAATAAATACAAGACTTTTTTTGTTTCGGTTTATATTTTTTGATAGCATTTTGGTAGCAGTATATTTAGTGCAAAGGGTATGTTCAGTCGACTTGATGCTTATAATATATTAAAAAAAATCAAGTAATTTATTACGCAACAAAAACGGAAGTCGTTTTTGACTGCATCTAGAAAAATTCAAAGTTCTGCGAAATGTATCAAGATATTTGAAATCAGTTAACTTATTACTAAAGGGGAATAATGTAGCTTTTAATTAAGTGTAACCATATTCAAATATTTACATTGGTTTTTTTTTATAAGCTTTAACAATATGAAGAACGCGACATTTCGCACGCGACATTTTTTTCCATCATAATATATTTGTGATTTCTGTTATAATGTAAAGCAAAAAGTTACAGTTAATTGCAATCACATAGTTTGTCATGGTTTTATTTTCATAATTTTTCAGCCCTTTGCATCCTAAAATCGATTTTATAGATCCAAAGTCATTTCAATCTATAGTACCTTTTTTCAGAAAAAACGTGCAAAATAAGTACCCAAATCAGAAAAATGAGGCTTGGGCGATTTTGCTTATGAAAATCTCGAAATGGGTAATGGATTATTTTATGACTGTTTAAACGACCTTTATACTCTTAACTTGTAGTTTTTACAGGCTCGAGGTCTTGCTATGTTATTGACATAGCTTTAAACAGAGGCACACAACACAACAAAGGAGGCTTCAGGTTGATCGGACGACGTTTCATGAGGGACCAACCTCACTCATCAGCGATCTTGAGCCTGAAATGTCTGTCCAAACAGCAGTCTCTCCATGCCTGCGACGGCAAAACCGTTTGGGAATTCCAAAGGGCAGCTTTGCGCGCAAAACACCAAAAAGACAGCTTAAGACAGCCATTCCCCTTTGTAAGTGTGTGGCCTCTGTTTTGGACTTTGGACTCAGGTGCAACCAACGGCCGCCGCTCTGGAACAAAAGACCAAAATGTTTGTATATACAAACAGGAGTTTTTTGTTGTTTTAAATGAAACTATTTTTATTAAGTTTCGAACAACAACGCCGTGCCAAGCGTTTTAGTACTTTATGACTGTTTAAACGACCTTTATACTCTTAACTTGTAGTTTTTACAGGCTCGAGGTCTTGCTATGTTATTGACATAGCTTTAAACAGAGGCACACAACACAACAAAGGAGGCTTCAGGTTGATCGGACGACGTTTCATGAGGGACCAACCTCACTCATCAGCGATCTTGAGCCTGAAATGTCTGTCCAAACAGCAGTCTCTCCATGCCAGCGACGGCAAAACCGTTTGGGAATTCCAAAGGGCAGCTTTGCGCGCAAAACACCAAAAAGACAGCTTAAGACAGCCATTCCCCTTTGTAAGTGTGTGGCCTCTGTTTTGGACTTTGGACTCAGGTGCAACCAACGGCCGCCGCTCTGGAACAAAAGACCAAAATGTTTGTATATACAAACAGGAGTTTTTTGTTGTTTTAAATGAAACTATTTTTATTAAGTTTCGAACAACAACGCCGTGCCAAGCGTTTTAGTACTTTATGACTGTTTAAACGACCTTTATACTCTTAACTTGTAGTTTTTACAGGCTCGAGGTCTTGCTATGTTATTGACATAGCTTTAAACAGAGGCACACAACACAACAAAGGAGGCTTCAGGTTGATCGGACGACGTTTCATGAGGGACCAACCTCACTCATCAGCGATCTTGAGCCTGAAATGTCTGTCCAAACAGCAGTCTCTCCATGCCAGCGACGGCAAAACCGTTTGGGAATTCCAAAGGGCAGCTTTGCGCGCAAAACACCAAAAAAGACAGCTTAAGACAGCCATTCCCCTTTGTAAGTGTGTGGCCTCTGTTTTGGACTTTGGACTCAGGTGCAACCAACGGCCGCCGCTCTGGAACAAAAGACCAAAATGTTTGTATATACAAACAGGAGTTTTTTGTTGTTTTAAATGAAACTATTTTTATTAAGTTTCGAACAACAACGCCGTGCCAAGCGTTTTAGTACTTTATGACTGTTTAAACGACCTTTATACTCTTTAACTTGTAGTTTTTACAGGCTCGAGGTCTTGCTATGTTATTGACATAGCTTTAAACAGAGGCACACAACACAACAAAGGAGGCTTCAGGTTGATCGGACGACGTTTCATGAGGGACCAACCTCACTCATCAGCGAGTCCAAAGTCCAAAACGGAGGCCACACACTTACAAAGGGGAATGGCTGCTTAAGCTGTCTTTTTGGTGTTTTGCGCGCAAAGCTGCCTTTGGAATTCCCAAACGGTTTTGCCGTCGCAGGCATGGAGAGACTGCTGTTTGGACAGACATTTCAGGCTCAAGATCGCTGATGAGTGAGGTTGGTCCCTCATGAAACGTCGTCCGATCAACATGAAGCCTCCTTTGTTGTGTTGTGTGCCTCTGTTTAAAGCTATGTCAATAACATAGCAAAACCTCGAGCCTGTAAAAACTACAAAGTAATGGATTATTGTTAGATTGGATAACATCAGATAGTTTTGATTGTTTCCCTATGAAATTATGATCAAAAATAGTGCTTTTAAGTACTTTTAATTTTTTGGTCTCGGTGGACCTTTTTGTGGAAATGCCCATATACACTAGAGTGGGTCAATTTGTATGGACTAAAAAGAATGCACCAAGCGGTTGTCAAAATCGTAATCTACGGCGAATTCTAAGAAGGTTTACCCAAGAAACCATGGATCTAAAATCAAAATCGAGCTTCCCGTTTTTTAGAAGAAACTTTTCATATCGTTATGGGCTAAAATTAAGATAAGAAAGTTAGAAAGTCGATCAAGACCGACAATAATACACTCTGTACCTTCCAACGATTGTGTTAAGGTGTGTGAAGTGCAGCCCATCGCCGCCGAGGTCGGTGCCACCCAGGATAATTTTTGTTTTCCTTATAACTCGACTACCGTTCATCCAATCTTTCCCAATCCCTTGGCGGATCGGTAAATATTCCTGAGATCCAAATATGTCCAGAAGGTACGAACCATCTATCTTCAAAACTGTGGGAGAAATGACGTGTTTTCTGAATTGCGGTCGCTGGCAAAATCTGAAAATATACTTGATCTGCCTGCAAGTATGAGATGTTTATGTCCCATATATGTCAAACCTCTATCTTTTACCATCACTTAATATTTAAAAATAATATTCATGCTTATAAAATTTAAGTAACACAGTTCATGCGGGCCGGGGAACGAAATTGATACCGTTGGATAGAGGCTGAATACAAGTCAATTTCCAGAATTTCTCTAGCACGTCAAGTTTTTGAGAAACCAATGGTCAAAGTTGTTAAAAGTGCCTAAATTGGCATTTTTAAAAAAATTTATTAAAAAGCCATCTTTAACGGAATTTGGCACTTTAAAATTTAGATGCATAGACGTAACTATAATCTTTGGGCGGCAATAACCGTAATTCCTGGTTGTTCGTCCAGGATCCATAGATAAATTACAAATAAAGTACAATTTATATTTTCCGAACAAACATACAAAAATAGCTGTGTCAGCAGCGTGTCTAATTGTTTTAAAATGAATAAATATGCCAATAACCAGGAATTTGGTTAATTGCCGTCCAAAGATAATAGCTCCCACCACGTAACTAAATTTTCAAGCATATCCTTCGGTTCAAAATGGCATTTTAATACATTTTTGAAAAGCGTCATTTTAGGCGTTTTAACAACTTTGACCATTGAAACCCTCTATCCAACGGTCAACGGTCCCCAGCTCGCATGCACTAAATATTTGTTGAACTGTGCTACTTACATTTTAGAAACATCAATATTATTTTTAAATATTAAGAGATGGTAAAACAAGAGGTTTAACATGTATGAGACATAAGCTTCTTAGGCAGATTAAGTTTATTTTCAATTTTTGCCACGCCCCCTCCCGCGACCGCAATTTAGAAAAAACGTCAAAGTTTTGAATATAGATGGTTCGTACTTTCAGGACATATTTGGTAATCTGGAATATTTACCGATCCGCTAAAGGATTGGGAAAGATCGGATGAACGGTAGCCGAGTTATAAGGAATACAAAAATAGTGATGGGTGGCACCGACCGCAGCGGCGATGGTCGATGTGTGAACACCTTAACACAATCTTTGGGTGGTACAGAGTGTATTATAGTCGGTCTTGATCGACCATCTAACTTGTTTATCTTAATTTTTAAGACCCATGGTTACTTGGGCAAACCTTCTTAGAATTCGCCGTAGATTACGATTTTGACAACCGCTTTGTCGCGAAAAAAGTGACCCACTCTAATATACACACAAAAAAAAGTAGATGGCAGATGACCATCGACGAGAAAGAACGGTGACGCAATGGCAGGCGAGGTGGAGTACTACCACCAACGGCAGCTGGACAAGAAGACTGATTGCGGACATAAGGCCGTGGGTGGGTAGACAGCACGGACAAACCGACTTTTACCTAACACAGCTACTGACTGGACATGGATGCTTCAAATCCTATCTCTATAGGTTTTAGCATGAGACAGATCCGTTTTGCACACACTGTGCGCGGACCATAGAAGACGCAGAACATATTTTCTTTGTCTGTCCGAGATTCGCTGCTGAACGGGAAGAGCTATGCCTAGGTATTGGGAGGCCATTTACAGTCCCTGACTTTATGGACATCCTACTTAGCTCGCAAAACAATTGGAATGCTATTTGCACCATGGCTGCCGAGATTCTCAAATCCTTGCGTCGCGCTGAACGACAGCGCAATTCGAGTTCAAACCCTAGATAGGAATCTGGTGGAGGCCCTCGTGCCCCTTGTGAAGTAATACTTAGCGGTAGTTCCGCAAGAGGGAAACGGAGAGTAGGGGTGGTTTTAGTGGGTGAGGAATTCCGAGTCCCACACTTCTTGGCTTTAAATGCTTTCCCCCCTATACAAAAAAAAAATAAAAAAAAGTAGGTTATTGTTACATTTTACATTGGTAAAGTGGCCAATTTCAGTAGTGGATTTTGACCTTTTTAAAAGACAAAAGGTCTGCACTTTTTATTGCAAAGTTATGTTTTTATTTATTTATTTAAACATCCTAGTGTTACAAGTCCAAGTTTATAACACTAGTCACAAATGTAGATCCAGCAATGGAAACATAAAGAGTTAAATTAACATTAAGAAAATATAGCATTTGATATTATTAATTAAGAATACAGTAAATTAGATTGGATTTTGGTGTAATCTTAACCTAGTATAGTTTAATTTTTTTTTTTTTCTCTATATTTTATTTATATTTATCCTGTACTATAGTGTGTGTTGAGTTTAGCTCGAATTAAGGGTGCGCTACTAATTGATTTTAGTTCATGTGGCAAGTTATTCCACAGGCGAACAGCATATATAAAGAAGTGCTTTTCTGACGCGGATAGCTTATATTTTTGGCAAACAACATTATTGGTCCTTTTGGAAGCCGAGAGATTTAATTTTTCGTAGATATACGCTGGTTCCTTAGTGTTTATAATTTTGTGTAGTAATATTAATGCTCTTAAGCTTGTAAAATCATTAAGTGTAAGATTGTAAATTTTATAGGAATAGTTAGAGATGCTGTCAGTTCGTCTTTTTTTAAAAACATACCTAGCAATGTCATTAAATACTACCTTCAGTCTTTGTGTACTTTCGGCATCACTCTGCCCAAATAGCTCGACTCCATAGAATAGGGACGGTGTCAAATATGTTTTAGCAATAAGAAGTCTGAGGTTTTCAGGTACAAAGTTTTGGGTCAAGTATAGTTGTCGCAGAAGGCCGTATGTCTTACCAACTGCCTTGTTTATATGGTCAGTCCACGTCAACTTCTGGTTAAATATAATCCCTAAATTATTTGCCTTTTCAACATACTCTATCTCTTTATCATCAATATATAAGCTATCAAGAGTCCTGATATCAATTGCTTTCTTGTATATTACAAGGCATTTTGACTTTAAGGGATTTAGTCCGAGCCCATTTTTACTGGCCATTTTGCAATTGTTTTTAGCTCAGAGTTTGTTACATCTACACATTCACTAATTTTACATAACGGGCGACTAATATACAATTGGACGTCATCAGCATACAAGTTAACACCCTCATGCCTCTGGCATTTCATATTGCTAATATAAACATTTCCATTTTTTGTCACTTCGATTGGAGCGCTTCCGCCAGCTCATATAAACAATCCAGTCGCTGGCTCCAGCCACCCGGTTAACGTAAACATTTCATTTTGCAGACTCTGCAATCCCTTTGTTCTTTTGCATCGGTCCAAAGGCCAAACTCCAAAGCTCTTTTGTTTTATGTTGAGTAAGCATTTCCTTTGTTCTCCAAGTGGGAGCTTTCAAGCTTTGAAGTTTATGTTGCGAAGCTTTAGCATTAAATAAGCTGTTGAGGCAGCATAAGATCGCTTTGTACTTTAGTTCTAATTTGGATATTCACTGAGACACATAATAGCAATAAAGGCCTACCAGCCACGAAATAAATTTTTTTAATTAAAAGTCTTTACTTTTATTTAATTGGCGCCCAACGTGGGGCACGCGTTTTAAAAAACACTGATATCGGAAATATCACGGAAAAGTACGTGAATAAAATTTGGATCGAGTTTTCGCCAAATAATACAAAAACTCCGAAGTGAAAACGTGTGCTCGAACTTATCATTGCGACCATGTTCAATGAAACCCGTGTGCTCGGTAGTGTCATTAAAATATTGCTTGTGTAAAAAAAGGTGAATTTAGAACTCAAAACCAAAACAAAAACCAAACAAAAACCAACCAATGTGAAACACAAAATTTTCCAACACAAAACGCAAACTGACTAAGAAAAAAACTTTAAAAAGAAAAGGCAGAAAAACTGCAAACCCGCAAGAAGGAAGAAATTATAAGCAAACACAAACCCAGCAACCTCGAAGGAAGACCCCTCCAGGAAAAAGAGACCAACCATTTCGAAGGAAGACCCCTCCAGCAAAATACGTGAGCGGTTTAAGTTAATATTAATTTGCAGGGCAAATAGAATTGATAAAAAAAAAATTAAATTGAAATAAGTTTTGATGATATTTGATCGAAACTGGAAGATTTAATTGAGGAATTTTCAAAACTTAAAATGGCAACTAATAGTAATTTGACAGCCGATCTGGTCGCTCAGCTTATAGCGCACCAGACAGTTAGTTTACAACAACAAATAACCGAATTACAGACACAACTTGCCTCGACAGCAACTTCTGTCGAAGAGTACCAGCCCACACAAATAAACGATACTATCAGATGTGATGAATCATTTGATGTTATCAAGTCTGTCCCGGAATTTTCGGGAAGTTACAACGCGTATGTCAGCTGGCGCGAAGCCGCTGTTAGTGCCATGAATCTATATAAAGTAGGCAGTCGCAGATATGTAGGAGCACTAACCATTCTCCGTAACAAATTAGTAGGTCGTGCCAATGATACCCTAACCAACCATGGCACGGTATTAAACCTAGATGCAATTTTGGCTCGTTTGGATTTCGCTTATAGCGATAGGCGTCCGATCTATATTATTGAGCAAGAGCTCAGTGTCCTTAGACAGGGAAATATGTCCGTTCTAGATTATTATAATCTAGTAAATAAAAAATTGACATTGCTGACTAATAAAACCATTATGACATATGGTTCAGCTTCAGCTGTTGTTAATGAAATGAACAAGAAAAATAGGGAAAATGCCCTAAGAGTATTTATTACCGGTCTAAACGGTAATTTGTCAGAAATCTTGTTTTCGCTCAAACCAGATAACCTTCCAAATGCTTTGGCTAAAGCCCAGGAATTGGAAGCAAATAACCAAAGAGCTACATTCGCTCACAGTTATTTTATGAATCAGCAAACTTCTCATTCAAGAAATGAGTCGAAATCAAAATTTGATAATACGAAGAAAAATAATAACAACTTGCGTTTTACCCAAAAACCGCAACAAAATCAAAACAACTTTGTTCCAAAGAACTCAAATTCCCAACCGTCTCCAGAACCTATGGAAGTTGATCCTTCCTTACAAGTTCAAAATAAGCCTCCTCAGGCACAACCCCAATTCCCAAAATCATTCAATTTCTCAGGTGGAGCAATACCTAAGAAACGTGATCATAGCGATCAAACTCGTTCTCCTCATAAGACAATGAGAGTAAACAATTTAAATGAGAACCATTTTTTAGAGGATCCGAGGGAGACCTCGTATTCATCTTCAAGTTCGACAGAGAGTTAAATAAAAACCTCAAAGTTTTGATTGACACCGGTGCGACCGCGTGTTTTATTAATAAAGGCATTTACCAAAATGCCCAGAAATTGTCCATATATAAAAGATTAAAGACGGTCAATGGTTACACAATCATTACCCATTATCATAATATAAATATCTTTAATATTAACTATATGTTTTACGAGATAAGTAACTTAGATGCCGACTTATTGATCGGCTACAGTCTTCTTAAGAAGATTGGGGCAAAGATTGACATAAAAAACTTGCTCCTGATTTATAACGATAAGAAAGAAACATTGTTTGAGGTAAACCCAAGCCAACATCAAATTGGCAACATTAAAACAGCAGAGGATACTACATCCGAAAAAACACAATCTGAATGTCAAAAGGATCCTAGAGAAGATCTCTCTCGATTTCTTATGTCAGATACTGGCATTTTGTCAGCACATGACAGCGATTCAGACCTTCCAAATATTATTCCCGAAAAACCAATCGGCAATAAAATCAAAAAGAAAAAAATGAAAAAAGTTAAGAAACGTAAAGACTCAGGGAGTTCCGAAACAAGTTCTTCCCTTAGTCATCCAATTAGCAACAAGAAGAAGATGCTAAGGAGTTCGAAAGACTCTGACAAATATTCTTCAGCTTGCTCATCCAACCAGTCCGCTCAGAAAGAGGACGAACTTAAACTACTTGAACAGCAAATTGTTCAAGAAATCGAAGAAAAACATTCACGGATACAAACAAACCTTCCCTTTAGAACTGATATTAAAGGAGAAATAAGAACTATGAATGACATTCCCATTCATAGCAAACAGTATCCATATCCACATTCGGCAAGTGACTTCATTAATGAAGAAATTGAACGCTTGCTCAAAGATAATATTATACGACCTAGTAAAAGCCCTTACAATTCGCCAGTATGGGTGGTCGGTAAAAAAGGATTTAACCCAGACGGTAGTCCTAAGAAACGTTTTGTCATGGATTTTAAAAAAGTGAACGAAAACACTATCCCTGACAGATATCCAATGCCAGATCCATCAGTTATCCTATCAAATCTTGGTAAAGCCTCTTGCTTTTCCACAATTGATTTGGAATCGGGATTCCACCAGATTTTAATGAGAGAAGAAGATATTGAAAAAACAGCTTTTTCAATCAACAATGGAAAATACGAATTCCTGCGTTTACCTTTCGGATTGTCAAACGCTCCGAGAATATTCCAAAGGGCTATGGATAATATCCTAAGACCCAAAGTGGGAAAAACTTGCCATATTTATATGGACGATATTATAGTTTTTTCCGAATCACCCGAACAACATCTTATTGATTTGAAAGAAATCATTGATATATTGTTTGAGGCACATATGAAAATTTCCTTGGAGAAATCCAAGTTTTTCAGGAAAGAAACGGAATTTCTGGGATACATTGTCTCCCACAAAACAATAAAAACCGATCCAGCAAAAATCGATACCATCGTAAAATACCCGCCTCCCAGCAATCTGAGAGAACTTCGCGGATTTTTAGGCCTAACCGGCTACTATCGGAAATTTGTCCGCAATTATGCTGCAATAGCAAAACCCCTTACGAAGCTTCTACAAGGTGAAAACGGTAGAACCTCGAAATATATGTCCAAAAAGGTCAAGATCAACCTTGACCAAGATGCAGTTTTAGCATTTCAAACTTTGAAAAACCATTTGGTTTCAGCAGTCGAACTAACCCAACCTGATTATTCAAAAAAATTCACTCTTACCACAGACGCATCAGATGTCGCCGTCGGCGCAGTCCTTTCTCAAGAAGGAAAGCCAATAACATTCATTTCAAAGACTCTTAATAAAACAGAGCGAAATTACGCAACAAATGAGAGAGAATTATATGCCATAGTTTGGGCATTAAAAAATCTCAGAAACTACTTATACGGAGTTGTGAATTTGGAAATTCACACTGACCATCAACCTTTGTCTTTTGCAGTTTCTCCTCGAAACCCTAACGCAAAATTAAAAAGATGGCAAAAATAATATATATAAACCTGGTACTACTAACGTTGTCGCAGACGCATTATCCAGAATTACCATAAAAAATTTAATTGATGAACCTTTGACTTCCTCAGACGACGATAGTTCCTCTGACAGCGGTACTATTCATTCGGCTTCCAGTAGTTACGAACCGATAATTCCAGAAACTAATAAGCCATTAAATCAGTTCAAGCAGCAACTGCTTATTACCAAAAACAGGTTCACTATTCATGAACAAGTCCAAATGTTTAACAGAACCAGACATATTGTTGAATACGACACACCTCAGAATTTGATTAATATTTTAAAAGAATTTCTTAATCCAAAATTAACCACAGCAATTCATTGCACTCCCGAAGACTTTTATGAAATTCAAACCCTTCTAAAGGAAACATTTTCTAATAAATTTCTCTATACGAGAAAATTCTTACTCGACATACCCAATATTGATGATCAAGCAGTAATTATTGAAGAAACTCATATTCGAGCTCATAGAGGATTTGACGAAAATCTAAAACAAATAACCTCTTCTTATTATTGGCCTAACTTGTATAAAAAACTTAAGCAATTCATAAGAAATTGCGAAATCTGTAATAAAAACAAATATAACAGAAACCCCGTGCAAATTCCCATTTCGGAGGCACCTATTCCACAAAAAGAGGGTGAGCAACTTCATATTGATATATTCTACGCTCAAAACTTGATTTTTTTTAACTTGTATCGACTCTTACTCCAAATATGTTGTAATAAAAGAAATAAAGGATAAATCAAATATGGAATCGAAAGTATTGGAACTTATTCAAGCATTCCCCTTTGCCAAATCAATAATGATGGACAACGAACCAAGTTTTACATCAGCTCATTTTAGATCGTCAATGAACCGAGCAGGTCTTACGATTTATTATGCAGATCCCAGACACAGTCTAACAAACGGGCAGGTAGAAAGGGTACACTCTACATTGATTGAAATTTCTCGTTGTATTCGAGAGGAATACAGTTTACTTGACTATTCAGAAATCCTCCTTAGGGCAGCTAAGGAATATAATAATACCATACAATCGACAATAAAAGAAAAACCCAGTGAAATATTATTTAACAGAAAAGAGCATACAAAACTCCCGGAAAGGTTGAAAAAAGCTCAGGAAAAAATGTTAGCGTTTCACAACAAAAAACGTGTTGATAAACCATATCTTGCAGGCGAAGTTATCTATGAGAAAAAACATGGTGAGCGTAATAAACTACAAGCTAGATATAAAAAACAGGTAGTTAAGGAAGATCTAGGAAATAAGGTCAAAATAAATAACAGAAACCGTATTATTCATAAAGACAACATTAAGTTTTAATTTTCTTTCTATTTTTTAGAATGATAACCATATTTTCCGTACTTTGTTTGTTAACGTTTTGTCTGTCTGACATTATTAACTACACCAATGAGGACTTTGTCCTTCTCGAAGACACCGACAACCTACTTTTATATGAAACACATGGCGAAATATTTCATATCACAAATATAACCTTTTATAAAGATATTTTCGAAAAAGAACTTGCCTACTTCCGTAACAAAAATGATACCATTGATTGGGAAATTACAATGGAGCTTAATCTTATTAATGTCCTATTTTCACAATTAACTCCACATAGGGTTAAACGAGGTATTAACGAATTAGGTACTATTTTTAAGTGGATCACAGGTACACCTGACCATGACGATATGTTGACAGTTCAAACTAAAATTAACGAACTTATTCAAAACAATAATAATCAGAATCAAATCAACTCCGCCATTTATAAAGAAGTTATTAAACTTACAAAATTTTTGGAAGACATCAAATTTTCAAAGGAAAAATTATTAAAAAAATACAGACTTAAATTAATAACTACGGACTTACAGGACCTCTTAGACACCATAACCTTTTCAAAGGCAAAGATATTAAATCCAAAAATTTTAAATAATCAAGAAATGAACGAAATATTTAGACATGAAAAGTTGAATATTAGTTTATCCGACTTATTGGACGTTTCTACTTTTTCAATTATCTCCTACAATGAATTAATCATAGTTTTTATCAAATATCCTCAAATCACTACCAAATGCAAACTTTTTCATTCCAAAGCCATTGGCCAAAAAGACGGAAAATTAATCGTAAGCGATAAAGTCACAAAATGTAATGACACCTTTTTCCAAATCAAAAACTTTAAAAGAGAAATCTATAACAGTTATTGTAAATTAGATTTGAATAAAAATTGTTTTATAAATTTACTCAATAAAATTAGTACAAATTGTACAAAAATAAAAGAAAAAAATAAACCAATAGAAATAATAGCCGATGGAGCTATTTTGGTTTCAGGAACAAATTGCATCAATGACACTTGGCTTTATGGAACATATCTTATCACTTTTAAAAATATTGTCACAATTAACAATACAACTTTTGTAAATGAAAAAGAAAAAATTTTAAACTATGTCAAAAATTCGAAATTCACAAATTACATCATAACAGACTATGTAAAATCCAACGATACTGAATTACAAATTATAAATACTGACATATTAAGCACTATAGCTATTAAGCTTGAAAAAAATCATTTAAATATTACATTTATTTTACTTCTAATTATCATTGTTTTCTTAATGTTCAAGCTTCTGACATTTTGTTATTTGAAAAATATTAATATTTGTCCTAAAAAACAGTCAAAACTAAAACAAATAAAAACTTCCGAAGTTCAAATGGACTTATTTAAAATTTTAAATGATAAAATCGAAATGATTTCTAAAGTTCCTAAGAATCGGGACGATTCTTCTTAAGAAAGGGGGGAGTTAACACCCTCATGCCTCTGGCATTTCATATTGCTAATATAAACATTTCCATTTTTTGTCACTTCGATTGGAGCGCTTCCGCCAGCTCATATAAACAATCCAGTCGCTGGCTCCAGCCACCCGGTTAACGTAAACATTTCATTTTGCAGACTCTGCAATCCCTTTGTTCTTTTGCATCGGTCCAAAGGCCAAACTCCAAAGCTCTTTTGTTTTATGTTGAGTAAGCATTTCCTTTGTTCTCCAAGTGGGAGCTTTCAAGCTTTGAAGTTTATGTTGCGAAGCTTTAGCATTAAATAAGCTGTTGAGGCAGCATAAGATCGCTTTGTACTTTAGTTCTAATTTGGATATTCACTGAGACACATAATAGCAATAAAGGCCTACCAGCCACGAAATAAATTTTTTTAATTAAAAGTCTTTACTTTTATTTAATTTACATATGTACATTACATTTTGACAGGGTACTTGGAAGATCATTTACGTACATTGAGAACAATATTGGACCTAAAATTGAACCTTGAGGGACACCACGTGTAATAGATAAGAAAGACGATACACTGAGGGAGGATTCGACAGCCTGACGCCTGTTAGTCAAATATGATCTCATCAATTTAGATGCAGTTCTTGAAAAGCTAAACATTTTGCTCAATTTAGTACACAGAATATCGTGATTGACTGTGTCAAATGCTTTGCTGTAATCAAGCAGCGTCAGGTATGTAACTTGCCCATCGTCTAGCTTATTTCGAATGTCTTCCGATACTTTCAGTAGTGCAGTGGTGCAGCTACGATTCTTTCTGAAGCCTGATTGATTTTGATTTAAGATGTTGTGTGACGTCAGGTAATTGTTTATTTGGCTAGCTACTAGAGATTCGAAAACTTTTGATAGGTATGGCAAGATGGAGATCGGCCTGTATTCATTTTTCTGTTTAGGAACTGGAATAATTTTTGCTACTTTCCACACTTCAGGAAATGTGGAGGTAGTAAGGGCAGTGTTCATTACATGTGTAATATATCTAAGAATTATGGGCAGGATAATTTTTAAAAACTTAGGGTTGATGTCGTCAAGTCCTGTTGCATTAGATTTTATCTTAAGTATAGCTTCAAGGACATCACATTGACTTACACACGCAAAACTAAAGCTACTATCACAGAGACTATCAGGTACACAGTTTAAATACGGATTGCACGTAACTTCGGGAACTTGACTATGAACAAACCGATTATTTAATTCATTTACGTCCGTATCACATTTGTTTAATGATCGTTGTTTTCCAATTTCCAACCCATTTATATCCTTCCATGACTGACTAGTCGTTATTGCACAGATAAATTTATTGCACAAATATTCGCTCTTAGCTCTAAAGATCATTTTGTTAACGTTCGTTCTTAATCTCTTAAAGTAAGCATAAAGATAGTCAGTCTTATACCTCTTCCATTTTTTGTATGCCTGATCTCGTGATTCAATGGCTCGTTTGATTTCAGCACTGAACCACGGGTTACCCCTTGGCTTAATAAGTTTGCTTTTTAAAGGTACAAAAGTGTTATATAGGTGGGTGATGTTGAGCTGAAGGTGCTCAATTTGCGCGTCCACAGTGGGTAGAGTAAATAAACTGTCCCAGTCACATTTATGTTGTTCGGTATTTAATTGGTCATAGTCAATGTTTTTGAAGTCT
Source organism: Lordiphosa collinella (assembly GCA_018904265.1). NCBI lineage: Eukaryota > Metazoa > Arthropoda > Insecta > Diptera > Drosophilidae > Lordiphosa > Lordiphosa collinella. The sequence goes on from JAEIFV010000052.1 coordinate 573,053, forward strand.
CTGTAATGAATAGGGTAGTCAGTAAAGTCAAGACAAATATTATAGGTAAGAAATATAAGGTCATGTTTTGAAAAGGCAGGTACAGAAATTTGACTAAATAAAAGAACACTATTTGCTTGGTTCACAAAAAACACATCTAAGAGAGTATTGCAATTTCCTGAGTAGTGGGTCGGTGTACTAAAATTTACAAGATGCAAGTCAAGAGCTTCCATGCTACTTTTCAAGTGATTTTCTTTTAGGACGTCACTATTTAAGTCTCCGGCAACTATAATATCATTATATTGCACAGACAGACTAGAAATAAGCGTTATTAAAACAGAATATTCAATATTTCGATTTGGGCGATATATACAACCTATTAAGACATTAGCCATTTTTGATTTTAAAATTTTTCCACTTTGGATTCCAACATATTTATACCCTTGCAGAGGGTATTATTCTCCGGATGTTTGTAACGCATTGAAGGAAGCATCTCCGACCACACAAAGTATATATATTCTTGATCAGCGTGACGAGCTGAGTTGATTTAGCCCTGTCCGTCTGTCCGTCCGTCCGTCTGTCTGTTTCTATGCTATCTCCTCCGTCAGTTTTAAAGCTATCCTCACCAAACTTTGCACGAAGTCTTCTGGTACATTACGCTGCACATTTGTCGGAACCGGCCGGATCGGATGACTATAGCATATAGCGCCATAGACGATCGGTCGAAAAACTAGTCTTAGTGAGAAAAACTTTTTTGTTTTTAATGGAAACGCCCCAAAGTACGTATTTCTTAGTTTACTATCCTTTCCCATGATTTACTAAGTTTGGCGACGATGACTATAATATAGGCCATAGGAACGATCGTCGAAAAACTAGTTCTGTTAAACCTTTTTGTTTTCATGAAGCTAAAACAAAACTCCCGGCCGGTAACTTCCCCTATTTTGTTTCTTCAAAGTCTTAAATGAACCAAATCATTGATACGATTCTCTATCCCACAAAAAACCCGTTGATCTCTTAAACGCCTTTATTGGTTTGCCAATTATTCTCATCAGGATATCCCACACGGTAACCTTGATACGACTCCGACGACCACCACCAGTCCCAAAACGCGCACGCTCATCCGTTCTAGGACACCATATTTTAACTATGATGCGCTTTAATATATCAAACATCGTCTAAGCACGACAGAACTTTGGTAACGAAGTAAAAGTTGTATAAAAAAACAATTTAAAAAAAAAAAAAGAAATAAGCTCCCAGGGGTAACTTCTGACGATGTTCACAAGCACTTAGTGTCCCTATACCTAACAACTTGACTTCGCTGTTCACATGAATCAATGAAATAATAAATGAAAAGAAAAAAATTACAAAATTTAGCCACATTGTTACCGACACCTAGCAATCTATTATATTTCTCCAATTGATGCTTGACAAGTTCACAGTCTACTCTGATTGTACATGTCACTACAGAAATTATTGGATTCAAATACCAAAATAGGGGAAAGTTTACTTCGGCTCGGCCTAAGTTTTGTATCCTCCATTGATAACAAAAAATTCTTATACCGACTTTAACAAAACTTTGTAGAATTTTGTAAAAGTATATAAAATAAATAAATGCCAATTTTAAGGACATTTCCATTGAAAGCAAAAAAGTTTTTCTTACTAAGAGTACTTTTTATACCCTTGCAGAGGGTATTATAAAATTGTGCGGATGTTTTTAACGCATTGAAGGAAGCATCTCCGACCACATAAAGTATATATATTCTTGATCAGCATGACGAGCTGAGTTGATTTAGCCCTGTCCGTCTCCGTCCGTCCGTCCGTCTGTCTGTTTCTATGCTATCTCCTCCGTCAGTTTTAAAGCTATCCTCACCAAACTTTGCACGAAATCTTCTGGTACATATACGCTGCTAGTCTTAGTGCGCCTCCAAAGTACGTATTTCTTAGTTTACTATCCTTTCCCATGATTTCACTAAGTTTGGTCGAAATCGGATGACTATAGCATATAGATGCCATAGGAACGATCGGTCGAAAAACAAGTTCTAGTGAGAAAAACTTTTTTGTTTTTAATGAAAACGACCTTATCATTGGCATACACTTATTTTATATACTTTTACACAATTCTGCAAAGTTTGATCGAAATCGGATGACTATAACATATAGCTCCCATAGGAACGATCGGTCGAAAACTAGTTCTAGTGAGAAAAACTTTTTGTTTATTATAAAAACGTCGTTATCGTTGGCATACACTTATTTTATATAATTTTACACAATTCTACAAAATTGGGTCGAAATCGGATGACTATAACATATAGCTCCCATAGGAACGATCGGTCGAAAAACTAGTTCGAGTGAGAAAAACTTTTTTGTTTTAAATGGGATCGCCTCCAAATTTGGAAATTAACAGTGTATTATGCTTTTTCATGATTTTATCAAGTTTGGTCGAAATCAGACATCTATATAGTATAGATCCCATAAAAAAGTAAGGTCCAAAAAGTAGTCTTAGTTAGAAAAACTTTTTTGTTTTCAATGGAATCTGCAAGGGTATACAAAACTTCGGCCGAGCCAAAGTTAACTTTCCCCTAGTTTTTTTATTTTAAAGTGACACACTTTTGAAATGAATACTTTACACTTATAAATTAAAATGCCCACCATCTATATATATAAAAGAAAGTCGTGTTAGTTACACCACTTATAACTCAAGAACAGGCAGAACAGATTTGGGTGAAAATTGGTAGGGAGGTAGCTTAGAGCCAGGAGACGGACATAAGATACTTTTTATCCCGTTCCCAATAATGCATCATTTAATTATTTTTTGGTTTTAGTTAGCGTCGTATGTAAGTAAACATTTCTATACGTCACTAAGTTAGGTTACACAATTTGTAGCACGTTAGTGCTGACAATCTTCAGTGCTGACACTTTTAGCTTGGGATCATTGTGTTTGTATTTTAGCCGTTTTTCGGCCAGACTCATAATTTTTTAAATTTTAGCTATTTTTCTCTGTTTTTCGTTAAATTGCTCAATCTCAATCTATACATCTATATAAAAGTGAAAGTATGTTTGCATGTTTGTATGTTTGTCCCTTATGGGCGTCTAAACCGCTGAACCGATCTCCACGAATTTTTCAAAGTATGTTCATGTCGATCGGGAAAGTGTCATGTCTGTGAAATGGTCCAAAAACCGCGAAATTTGCAAAATTATACCGTTCATCCGATTGCAATATATCTTTGGGGAATGGCTGAACGCTTACCAGGGAAGGTTTCTAAGTGGAAGAAATTTGCGGAAAATTGTCCAAAAACCGCGAAAATTACAAAATTTACAGTTTTGGTAAAACATTGGGGAATGGTTCGACGCTTGCCCGGGAAGGTTTCTAAGTAGAAGAAACTGCGAAAATTTGCCAAATGTTCGTTTGTTATAAAACTTTGGAGATTGATTGGACGCTGCGTGTGAAGGATTCTGATTTGAAGAAATGGGTGGGAAATAGTCCAAGAACCGCGATAATTAAAAAACTATACCATTCATCCGATTGCGATGAAATTTTGGTCAACGGTTAGACCCTTGGCCGCGAAGGTTTCCAAGGTCCAAAAATGGCAAAATTCACAAAATTATACCGTTCATCCGATTGCAATCAAACTTTGGGGAATGAATTGAACGGATTCTAAGTTGAAGAAATTTTCAGAAAATGGTCAAAAAACCGAGAAAATTGCAAAATTTGCAGTTAACATTGAGGAATTGTTCGACGCTTGCCCGGAAAGTTTTCAAAGTGGAAGATATGGGCGGAAAATGGTCCAAGAACCGCTAAATTTACAAAATGTTTGATTTTGATGAAGCTTGTAGGAATGGTTGTACGCTTGCCCGCAAAGGTATCTTAAATGAAGAAATGGGCCGGAAATGGTCAAAAAACCACGAAATTTCCGTTCATCGGATTGCCATAAAACTTTGGGCAACGCTTGCCCGCGAAGGTTTCTAAGGTCTAAAAATCGCGAAATTTGCAAAATAACCTTATGAGAATTTATGAAAGCGCTTAGTGCTTATATTACAATGCCGGCGTTGGTAAATGGAAGCTGTTGCGTAACTTGCAAATTTTTGATTTGAGCCTGGATTATTGTGAAGATTTGATAGACGGCAATTGTATACGTGTAACAGGAGGTTTTAATCAAACGGTCAAAAAAGTCACAATTTGAAAAAAAGTCACGATTTTAGATTATCATGAAGACGTGTATATAGAGAAAAAGATCACACGGTCCAAAATGTTTATACCGACATGCAGCCTGCACTAGATTGAATATAATCGCTCTCTTAAGAATCATATGTTTGCTTCTGAAAGACAACGAATAAAAATTTATTTTATTTCATCTTTAAACTTACCTCTACCTCTGCTGGGCTTGAATTCGGGATCTTTGGGATTTGACACGATTGGGATGATTGCGAATGATTGTTTGTGCACGCCTAGTAAGATACTTATATTGAACTCAATCTAGCATCTGCCTAAAACATGTAATTCACAACTTCGAATTCCGTAGAAATTGAAAATTATTTAACAATGTCACACTTTTGATTCTGCTGCGAAATCAAAACCAGGATTGTTGATTTTACTACGTTAAAAGGTGACTTCACTTTGAAATCAAAGACCCGCACTGTTGATTCAAAGTGTCAATGATTTTGATGTTACGTTTAAATTGATCAAATCAAAAATAAAAGTTGTTGTTTAAAAAAAGTGACAGCATTTTGAAATCGAAGGACCGCACTTTTGATTTTGAATGTCCAACATTTTAGATTTCTCTACTATAAAACGTAAAAATACGAAGTCTGATGCGGATTCCATTCAAAATTAAAAAAATTTTTCTATGACAGCTATATGCTATAGTCGTAAGATCCGGCCGGTTTTCATACTTGGGCAGCGTATTGGTAGTACAAAACTTCGTGGAAAGTATCATGAAGATAGCTTTCAAACTGACGGAGGAAATCGCTTAGAAACAGACGGACAGATGGACATGGCTATATCAAGTCATTTCGTCATGCTGATCAAGAATATATATAATTTCTTCTTCTTCTTCTTTGGCCATCACAACCGTTTTACGATCTCGGCCGCTGCCACTAATGCCCGCCACTCGCCTCTGTCCCGAGCGACATTCCACCAGAAGGACACTCCCAGGTTCGCAATGTCTCCCTGCACCTGGTCACGCCATCTCCGCTTTGGTCGACCAGGCGGGGGGGTGCCTCCCAACTCTATCGCATGCCGATTGTACACACGCTTTGCCGGAGCGTTATCATCTATACGGGTAACATGTCCTATCCAGCGCAAACGCTGTTGTTTTATGCGCTTGACTAGGTCAGTGTCCCCATAGAGTTCATACAGTTCGCGATTCATTCGGATGCGAAATTCGCCGTCAACGTTTAGAGGTCCATAAATCCTCCGAAGAACTTTTCTCTCGAACACGCCAATTGCCGCCTCATCCTCTTTTGTCATTGTCCATGCTTCTGCGCCGTATAGCAAGACTGGGATGATAAGCGACTTGTATAGCGCAATTTTCGTTTTACGAGAGAGGTCTCTGCTCCTGAACTCCTTATTGAGCCCGTAATAACATCGGTTTGCAAGAGTAATTCTTCTTCGGATTTCCAGACTGGTGTTGTTGTCGCTGGTTATCGTCGTTCCGAAATAGACAAATTCCTTAACAACCTGGAAGTTGTAGTCTCCCATTGCAACAGATTGTCCAAGCGTAGACTCACTGCGCGTTGATTGTAGGTACTTCGTCTTATCCTCATTTACCGCTAAGCCCATAAGTTTTGACTGCTTCTCTATCTCTGAGAACGCCTTTTTTACCACAGATTCGCTTTTGCCGATGATGTCAATATCATCGGCATATGTAAGTAGCATGTTATCTCTGGTAAAGATGGTGCCCGTTCTGATAGCATTTGGGCACTGGCGCAGTATGTACTCCATCAGCAGATTAAAGAAGTCGCACGATAAGGTATCACCCTGCCTAAAACCTCTTTTGGTATCGAAAGGCTCGGAGCGGTCTTTACCTATTTTGACGGAGCTTTGTGTGCTTCTCAACGTCATCATGCAAAGTCGAACGTACTTTGCTGGAATACCAAAGGTAGACAGGGCTTCAAAGAACTTTGACCTTATCGGCGTGTCAAAGGCGGCTTTGTAGTCAACAAAAAGGTGGTGGGTGTCGATACATCTCTCTTGGGTCTTCTCCAGGATTTGTCGCAATGTGAATATCTGGTCCGTGGTGGATTTGCCAGGACTAAAGCCACACTGATAAGGTTCAATCAGTTCACTTATTCTCGGCTTTAGACGTTCACATAGGATGCATGATAGAACCTTATATGCGATGGGAAGGAGACTGATCCCGCGGTAATTGGCGCAAACCGCAGGGTCTCCTTTTTTAAATATTGGACAGAGTACACTTAGGGTCCAATCTTCGGGCATGCTTTCTTCAGACCATACTCTACATAGGAGTTGGTGCATGCACCTTACCAGCTCCTCACCGCCAGCCTTGAACGATTCAGCAGGCAGCTCATCAGCGCCAGCAGATTTTTTATTTTTTAGCCTTTTTATGGCTAACAAGACTTCATTATGGTCCGGCGGATCTATCTCTATGTTATCGATTGGTGGTGTCGCTACTTCCCCAGAGTCGGCATTGTGTTCGTCATCACCTCCCAGCAGGTTAGAGAAATAGTTTCTCCATTTGTCTAGGGCCACTTCCGGATTTCTGACCAGATTTCCGTGCTCGTCTTCAATAGTGTGACTCTCGGCTTACAACCTTCGGTTAGTTGCATAATCTTTTGGTAGAATTTTCGAGTCTCACTCCTTCCGAACAGCACTTCGACTTCCTCCCTCATGCGCTTTTCCTGCTCATTTTTCTTCCTTCTGAAAAGGCGCTTCTCCTCTCTCTTTTTCTCCCGGTATCTCTCCTTAACAGCCCGCGTTGCTCCCGACTGCAGAGTTCTCCTGTAGGCAGCGTCTTTCTCTGCAGTAGCGCGGCGGCACTCATCATCGTACCATGACTGTTTTCGGGAGTTTTCGGCGAATCCGAGAATCTCCTTGGCAGCTGTACTCATAGAGTGTGAAATATGCTTCCACTGTTCGTCAACACCAGGAGGGCCAGGTGGGGTTTCCCTGAGCAGCTGGGTGAGTTTTGCTGAGTAGGCTTGGGATGTCCGTTGCGATTGCAGCTTCTCAACGTTCAGCTTTCGGCGTGTATTAGACTGTGCGGCATGAGCCACACTGAGCCGTGTGCGTACTTTGGCTGCAACAAGGTAGTGATCCGAGTCAATATTGGCTCCTCGGCGCACACGTACGTCTAGAACACTCGAAGAGTGCCGTCCGTCTATCGCAAAGTGATCAATCTGGTTTCGTATTGATTGACCAGGGGACGTCCAGGTCGCCTTGTGGTCGTTGCGGTGTTCAAATCTGGTGCTACTAATGACCATGTTCCGGCCCGAAGCGAAGTCTATTAGCCTCTTACCATTTCCGTTGGAATCATCGTGTAGGCTAAATCGGCCGATAGTCGGGCGATAAACTTCTTCTCTCCCGATTTGTGCGTTAAAATCGCCTAGCACGATCTTGATGTCGTGATCGGGGCAGCGCTCATATAGGTCTTCTAGGCGCTCATAGAATTCGTCTTTTTCCGAATCGTTCTTTTCTTCTGTCGGGGCGTGCGCACAGATAAGACTAATATTAAAATACTTTGCCTTAAGTCTGAGTGCGGCAAGTCGCTTGTCAACTGGTGTAAAGCTGATGACAGAGCGGCACAGTCTTTTGTTGACTGCAAAGCCGCAACCAAACTCGTGCTTCGAATCATGTCCACTGTAGTAGATCTCCCATGGGGCGTTGGTTTCGGATGTTATCCTCCTACACCCCTCTCCAGTCCATCTTATTTCCTGAAGTGCGGTAATGTCCGCCGAATGTTCCTCGAGGACATCCACCAGCTTGGAATCCGCGCGCTCTCTATTGAGGGTGCGTACATTCCAGGTGCATATCCTCAAATCGTGGTCCTTAAAACGTTTGCGTGGGTCGTCGTCGGGGGGGGTCCGTATCCGAGGCATTGTGTTAGTTTTCATTGGCGGGTGGGGATACGCCTATCGGGTGCTAAGCCCGATGCGACGCCCCCTGTTTGACCCCAGGGAGAGGGCGCCGCTCACGTTAGCCAGCAGCTTTGCGGATGCATTGCTCTGTTACCAGGGGTTACCACGGGGAGGTGTGAGTCGACTTGGGACGCAGTAAGCCAGGATCGCGCTGGGTTTTCCATGTTAAACCGATCAGCAACTTTACCTCACTACATACGCCCCCTTCCTGTCTTCCGGAGAAGCCCTGTAGCGCGTTAGGAACACATATTTGGAGCATTTCCTTGAAACTTTTCCTGAGTCTGTAAGGCACAACTGGCTTCAGGGCTATTTGCCTGGTTCTCCTCGTTAGAGAAAACTTCCAGGAAATGTCGAAAACGGATCCGTTCTCAATTACGATTGTTGTGTGGGTTACCACATTAAGGGTGGTTTTTAAGCAACTTTTTTTTGGCAACGCTGTTTTTTTGGAGCTCAGCTGTTTTCGTGTCACATGTTACTGTCAAACCCGGGAGTGGCTCAGCGGCTAGTATGTGCGACCGTTTTGCTGGAGGTCGTAGGTTTCACAAACAATTCGGCAGTTTCCAATGCGTAAGATCCGAATGCCTCCGAGTTTATTTCGTGGCAACAAGCCAGTGCTCGTAGGACTACACTGAATCGATGTATTAAATCATAGCTTACTCTTATTATACGAGCAGCCAAATTTGGATGTTGAAAAAACCTCCTTGCAGTGTTTCCGTTGTTCGTACTGCCAGTACTAGCAATTGGTATATCCACCAACAAATGTATTTCTTCTCTTAGCTTCTGCTGAATAGTTCTTTTATTTTGTTCAACGACATCCTTGTCAGCACCACGAGCTTGCCACTTTTGTATTGGAATCCTATATGCAATGTACAAAACACACTCGAAAAACCTAATCCAGGCGTGGAGACTTGAAAAGCCATATTCAAATAGGTTTTCATTAATAGAAAAGCTCTTCACCAAATTCAGATCGATCATATTTTTAGGAGTTGCGCTACAGATTCCGCATGTTTGCGAAGAGGATTCCGATATGACACTGAACGTTTTGCCATCAAGCATGGTCATATGAAATTGGTGATCAAATCTAAAGGTACTCACTAATGTTGGTACAATATTAAATATTTAGCTCTTAATGTTTTCAATTTCCCTTCAAGACAAGTTGTGCTCTTTCTTTTTCGCAAAGTATCTTGATTCGTCGACCATATCGAGTAGAAGAAAGTCTATTATTTTTTCATTAAACTGTCGGTCCTTTCTGCACTATCAATAGTACCATACAAATTGAAAATAAATATTGGTCTATCATGTCTCCATCAAAGTCATCAAATTTTTGCCAATATGTCTCACAACCGCTTTTGTAGGTAATATGTATCACAGCCGCCAATATGTATCACAACCGTTTTGTAGGCTTTTGTAGGGCTTACTATTATTTTCAATTTGGTTTTAAAAACTTTCTGGGTGTGCTTCAGTAATCCTAGCAAAAGTATGGTCCACTAAGCTCTGTAGTGGTACTTCAGCGAAATGATCAGTGACCGTTATGCCACAATGTGGCATGGATATATATCGGCGTTTTGGCCTTAAGCCTACTAGTAAAATTTCGCAGCTTTTTGCCAATCTCTCACTGCTCCTCCTAATTATAAGGTTTTTGAGACCAGTAAAAAATACCCAGTTTTTCATGGTCAGAAACTTCTTGGTTGGGATCGCTTTTTCGTGACATATTAAAAAAAGTGTCCGGTTAATACACTTAGTTACCACTACGTTTTATAATCAACACATTTATAGACTGGTCACAAACGCTGATTTTCTATGTTAAACTTACCTTGGAGTTAATAAAAAAACCAAACTTTTAATAAAATAAGTAAAGATTGTACATTTCCCAGGTACTCGAAATCAAGGCGCACAACAAAGAAACAATTTAGAAATGCGCTTGATGAAACATATGTAGTATTTGACAGCTCACAGCTGTTGATCAGCTCATCGGAGAGCTTATTAAAAACCTCCAAAAATCTAATCAAAGTATCTGTTATCGATTTGTGGAAAAAAATCAACGCTTTTTCAATATTGAAAATTTTAATTAAATGCCACTAGTGAAGCCCAATCGCCCACTGTGCAGCTGTGTCGTAATTAGCCATGCAAAAGCTTCTCAAACTGCCGTTCGGATTCGGCGTTAAACTGTAGTCTGTTAACGGTAAAATTAGATGCGCACAAGCCAAGAGATTGAGAGGAGCCGTTTGGCATAATCGGCAAAAGCGAATCTGTGGTAAAAAAGGCGTTCTCAGAGATAGAGAAGCAGTCAAAACTTATGGGCTTAGCGGTAAATGAGGATAAGACGAAGTACCTACAATCAACGCGCAGTGAGTCTACGCTTGGACAATCTGTTGCAATGGGAGACTACAACTTCCAGGTTGTTAAGGAATTTGTCTACCTTGGAACGACGATAACCAGCGACAACAACACCAGTCTGGAAATCCGAAGAAGAATTACTCTTGCAAACCGATGTTATTACGGACTCAATAAGGAGTTCAAGAGCAGAGACCTCTCTCGGAAAACGAAAATTGCGCTATACAAGTCGCTTATCATCCCAGTCCTGCTAAACGGCGCAGAAGCATGGACAATGACAAAAGAGGATGAGGCGGCAATTGGCGTGTTCGAGAGAAAAGTTCTTCGGAGGATTTATGGACCTGTAAGCGTTGGCGGCGAATTTCGCATCCGAATGAATCGCGAACTGTATGAGCTCTATGGGGACACTGACCTAGTCAAGCGCATAAAACAACAGTGTTTGCGCTGGATAGGACATGTTACCCGTATGGATGATGACGCTTCAGCAAAGCGTGTGTACAATCGGCATGCGATAGAGTTGGGAGGCACTCCCCCGCCTGGTCGACCAAAGCGGAGATGGCGTGACCAGGTGCATGGAGACATTGCGAAACTGGGAGTGTCCTTCTGGTGGAATATCGCTCGGGACAGAGGCGAGTGGCGGGCATTAGTGGCAGCGGCCGAGACCGTAAAACGGTTGTGATGGCCAAAGAAGAAGAAGAAGTTTGGCATAATCCGTTTCGGCCATTTCGGCCGAAGTTTTGTATACCCTTGCACTTAAACTCGTGCTGATCAAGAATATATATACATCCTGTGGTCGGAGATGCTTTCTTTTGTGCGTTACAAATATCCGGACAATTTTATAATAACCTCTGCAAGGGCATAAAAAAAATCTGTCAAACATGTTCAGTTAGGTCTATTACTTAACCATGAATCGACTTAAAATCGAACAACAGCAATTTATTGAATTTTATTATTAAAATTCATGCTCGGTTAAGAAAGTGCATCGTGCACTTCTACCATTTTATGGTCAGTTAAGAAGACCTTCTGAGGCAGCTTTTCGGAATCTTGTGACTAAATTTCGCACCAAATTTACTTTATTGAGCGTTAAACCACCAACACGCATACGTAGAGTGCGGACAGAGGAAAATATCGCAGCAGTATCTGCCAGCGTTGTTAATGACCGTGAATTATCTATTCGGCGCCGTGGCAGCAATTGGGCCTTTGTTACTCCACTACGTGGAAAATGTCGCGGAAGGATTTGGGTATAAAACCTTTTAAAATACAGCTGGTGCAAGAATTGAAGCCAAAGGACCTACCACATCGGCTAACTTTTGGTGGATGGGGCATTGCAATAACTGTCTATGCATCCAGAAAAATGCACTGTTTGGTGTGGGTTATGGGCCGGTGGCAACATTGGACCGTAATTGTTAAGAGATGAAGACAGAAACTGTTTACTGTGAATGGAGAGCGCTACCATGCGATGATTACAAACTTTTTTTGCCCAAAATGGAAAAGCTGGCAACAAGCCAATATTGAAGAAATTAATTTGTAACATAACGTCCGCTATGTTGGAGACAGTATGCCGAAATCGGACCCAGCTTAAGAACCGTTTGAGGCGCAGCCGCGATAAACATTTACTTGAAATCGTCTTTAAGCATTAATTATATAAATCGTTCTATCGACTCAAATAGAGATTTTATACATTTTTCTGAATCATGTATTTTTTATTGTTTAGAAAAAATAATATTTTGATTTAACTTTCCACCTTCATAACTTCATTCCAATAGCGGCCATCAGACTAAAAAATTTTGGGGTGAGTTTCTCATTGATAATAATCACAAATTTAAATTTGGTGCTGATAAGAGCGGGAGTTTTTGCATAGATCAATATAATTGTTTGCATGAATGCAGAATAAGAATTTAGCCAGTATTGCATTCAATACATGTCCACACCGTTTCCCGCAATACGAATTCAAGTGAAAAAGGGAACTCCCTTCTGAGTCCGAAAGTTCAATAAATATTTTAGATATATTTTAACGACGTTTCTACCGGCTACGTATACGACGGTTATGTATACGAAAAATGTTTGGCTTTTTTTCAAACAAAAATTATAAATTTTTAATGAGCTTTGCCCAGTAAAAAGTTAAGTCCTTCAGCTTCTGGCCTTACTCAATAATGGTCGAGCATTAAGTACGTATGCATCCGAAGAATAATAATAATCTCAAATAGATAAAAAAATATTTTTAATTTATTTTTAAGACGTTCTTAAGTCCGGTTACGTGTACGAAAAACGTTTAAGTATCTTTTCGAATCAAAACCAGAACTTTTTAATTGGCTTTGCACAGTAAAACGATGTCCTTCAGTTTCTGACCTTGTGCAATGTTCGTCGTCGTTTTGGTGCTTGGTTGTCCTTCGCCATTTTTTGCTACTGCATTGGTTTAAAAATATTCCAGGCATGGAAACGCCGCAAGCTGGAGCTGGCGCAAAAGCAACAGGCATAATAAAGAAATAAAATAAATTAGAAAAGAATATATTTAAGAATTCACTGCTGGATGACCAGAAGATGACAAGTGCAAATAAAAAAGAAAATAAATAAAAAAAAAGAGAGAACTTAATACGTCCTCATTCGATGACTTCCAAAAGCCGAATGAATAACAATATTCTTGCTCGACCTGCTTGACTTTATTCCAAATTTCCAGGGCCTGCTTGGTTCGATTTATGTGGCAACCAGTTGTGAGGAGCCAATCGATAACAGAACTAGAAGCGGTCACCCTTTGAAACCTGGTCACACTGAGGCAAGTTAAAAGGAGGAAGTAGAGAGACAACACGTAAATTGGCAGAAAGAATTCGCTTAGATCAGTTGTTTAGCCCTCATTCTGTAAAATAAAAATGGTTTGGAATTCTGTATTTTGGGCAAATTTTATCCAATATATAACTTTAAGTAGATTTGAGTTTTTGCAGTGAAAGCAATATATTTCAGTAAAAGAATGTACAAAAATTTATTAATTTTAAACATTGCAATGCTCAATGCATTGAGTGCTGTTACATAAGATTGGACAGAAATAGCAACACGATCTCTTGACATTTAATTCTTTTTTGCCTAGAACTTTTTTGGCAGCAGATAAATGTGGAATCAATGTGGGATGTGGTTGTTCTTTAGATACGAGTAACCGCTTCAAGAAAGTCAATAACGCAAATAATTTTTCATTCCATTGCGAATTTTTGTCTTTCCTAATGATATGCTTATTGCATGTTGAGAGGTCCATCATATTGGCAGATAGAGTACTTAGTACATAGTACTTAGCTTAAATGTCGTAGCCGGGTGTAGCTCGGCGGCTAGTGTGTGCTTTTGCTGTGCAAGACGTCGTGGGTCGAACCCATACGCCTTGGGACATCTTATTAAAAGGTTGTTCTTTGAGAAACTCATGCCCTGTCCTCACTACAACTGCATTTTGCAATTTGGTTAAAATTTACATTTTCTCCCAAACAAATTCATATGAAAACTTGAGGTGACAGAAAAATGCATTTTGCAAAAGTGTAGTCGCATTACTCGTTAGCCATTCGATTTTTCGATAGTTTCTATTCGATATTCGACTATTTTTTCAAGTTTTGGCGAACTTTCGAACACTTTGCTTCTATTTATATTTCATAAAATTCTTACAAATAACAACAATTACACAGTGAATTGCATAAAGTTAAGACTTCCAATATAATTGCAATTGGTCTGAAGAGGTCGCGATCCTTCTGTTTGACCTCTGGCCAAGGCCACAAGCCATCTGTTGGACCTCTGGCCAGAGCACACTAATGGCTCTGCCCCTGCAATAGTTCTAGCATTAACAGAGAAGAAATTGATATGGATGAGCTTTAAGACCTTGCCAATATCAAAAGTTATATTTCTAGCAGCTAAGTAATACCTTTTTATACCCTTGCAGAGGGTATTATAAAATTGTCCGGATGTTTGTAACGCATAGAAGGAAGCATCTCCGATCACATAAAGTAGATATATTCTTGATCAAGACGACGAGCTGAGTTAATCCTCCGTCAGTTTTAAAGCTATTCTCACCAAACTTTGCACGAAGTCTTTTGGTACATGTACGCTTCACACTTGTCGGAACCGGCCAGATCGGATGACTATAGCATATAGCTGTCATAGGAACGATCGGTCGAAAAACTAGTTTTAGTCAGAAAAACTTTTTAGTTTTCAATTGAAACGCCTCCAAACTTTGTATTTCTTAGTTTACTATGCTTTTCCATGATTCCACCAAATTTGGTCGAAATCGGTCTTAGTTAGAAAAACATTTTTTGTTTTCCATGGAAATGTCTTCAAAATTGGCATGTATTTGTTATATATGCTCCCACACGATTCTACAAAGTTTTGTCCAAATCAGATAACTAGCATATAGCTACCATAGGAACGATCGGTCGAAAAACTAGTTCTTGTGAGAAAAACTTTTTTGTTTTTAATGGAAACGCCTCCAAGGTACGTATTTCTTAGTTTACTATCCTTTCCCATAATTTCACTTAGTTTGGTCGAAATCGGATGACTATAGCATATAGCTGCCATAGGAACGATCGGTCGAGAAACTAGTTCTAGTGAGAAAAACTGTTTTGTTTTTAATGAAAACGTCCTTATTATTGGCATTCACTTATTTTATATACTTTTACACAATTCTACAAAGTTTATTCGAAATCGAATAACTATAGCATATAGCTCTCATAGGAACGATCGGTCGAAAAACTAGTTCGAGTGAGGAAAACTTTTTTGTCTTTAATGAAATCGTCCTTTTTATTGGCATATTCTTAATGTATAAACTTTAACACATATCTACAAAGTTTTAACAAAATCGGATGACTATAGCATATAGCTGCAGTATGAATGATCGGTTGAAAAAAGTTCTAGTGAGGGATCACCTCCAAATTTCGTAATTAATTGTGTATTATGCTTTTCAATGATTTCACCAAGTTTGGTTGAAATCAGACATATATATAGTATAGATCCCATAGAAAAGTAAGGTCCAAAAAGTAGTCTTAGAAAACCTTTTTTGATTTCAATGGAAGCTGCAAGGGTATACAAAACTTTGGCCGAGCCGAAGTTAACTTCCCCCATTTTTGTTTGTTTTATTTTTTACTTACCTTTACTGCGAGTCAAGCTCGAGACCTCGAAAGACTACACTCACAGACACCACCGCTTAGACAACAGCACCACTACGACCATCTAGGATCCCTTGAGCATCATTCAAATTTATATTTTACTCTTCACTCGATTATTTCCCTACACACCCCTCTCCCAAAAAAAAAACCATACAGTGAGTGCGGGTTCATCGCTATTCCCTCAAATGTGCTTGCTCTCCTCTCTCAGTTTCTTTTCCCCACTCCCCTCGACTAAAATCACCAATCAGAATAAATTTAGCTCGATTTCAAACTCGAAATTGAAAGACATTGAAGAATGAATGATTTTGAATTTGGTTTGGCATTGCACTTAAAAAAATTTTTTTTGGCATTTGGACCACTGCACTGTGGTTCCGCCAGAGGCCAAAAATCAAAAAAAGTGATAACAACGAATAGAAAAAAATTGCAAGCAAATTGTCTCTAAAATGTTCAAACTTCTTGATGGCAAACCGGTTTTGTCTGGAAATCTAACGGGACTTTCTAAAAATAGAATGCAAAGCGTGGTCATGTGTACATTTTTGCAGCGCAGCAAGAATTTTTACAAAACAAAATTGCGCTTCAAAGTGGTCAAACGTTTGATATAGTGATCCGATTTTCTTTATTCAAAATGCATTTTAAAGTTGAAGGTATTTACTTTAAATGTATATATTAAGAATTAAATAAATTCAACAAATTTTTTAGTGAATTTAACAAAATCGATTTAATATTTTTTGTGTATTTTGTGAACGTCTTTTTTATGTTTACCTAAAGTTTTAGTTGTGTTCCCCCCCGATTCCCCCATAGATATTATGTTCATTGTATTAATCAGAGTTTTTACTTAATAAAAGTGTTTAAGTCAGCTGGAGAAACTGGCAGATGTGTGTGAAACAATCAATAATCTAACGCATCTTTTTATTTCTTCAAGGTCAAACTTGTCCAGCAGAGCCCCTGTGTTTGTTTTGTGTGTTTGTCTTCGTCTTTACTTGTGGTTTTCATTGTTTATAAAAACTTCGTAATATTTAAAAATTTTTGTTTTTAACTTTTGATTTCATAGGCAACATAAGTCAGTGTGTGTTCACACGCCTACATATTTTTAATATATGGTGCTCCAAAAAAGGCACAAACGCTGGAAAATTACGACAAGTAATTGCTGATGTCCAACAAAATTTGATTAACAACGGCTTTGGAGATGAACTGAATGCGTGTATTCAACCAATTGAGTACATTTGTAAAAAAATTGTTGATTTTTGGATGCGTTATAAACATAAGAAATCTTCTATTTTACAATATAAGTCTGATTGGCTGTCTATAACGGAGTCAATTTCATTGAAAAATACAAATAATGTACCCCAAGAAAATACGGAAAGTGCTCCACGCGGCCGTAAAAAACTAAATTTTATGGAGTCTTCAACGAGGACTAAGCGTCGGCGTATAGCTCAGCTGGTCGAAATTGATGAGACCGCTGTCTCTGCATTACGCAACGAAAACCAAACCCAAAATGTATTGCCAGCGGATCCCACAGAAGTCATTTCTCTTTTAATGGAGACCGGAATGACCAAACACCAATATTTGTTGATTCGGAATTTTGTAAACAGCAAAATATTATTGGACTTTTTTCCTAGCTATCAATGCATTTTAAGCTCTAAAAAAGATAGATATCCTGACAACATATCTGTAGACGCATCCTACGCAGAAGTCGAACTTCAAAGCTTGTTAAATAACACAGCCTCGAGCATACTTGAGCTTCAATCTAATGTTATTGAAACAATTGAAGATGATTCTGTTGCTCATCTGTTATTAATTGGAAAATGGGGGTTTGATGGAAGTACGGGCCATAGCGAGTACAAGCAAACGTTTTCCAATAATGATGTAGACGACAAAAGTTTATTCGTTACATCTTACGTGCCTCTTCAACTTATTTCAAAAACTGATCAAAAAGTAATTTGGAAAAACCCTCGGCCTTCGTCAACTCGTTATTGCAGACCAATTCGATTCCAGTTTAAAAAAGAGACAACCGAAGTATCAAAATCAGAGGAGAAATACTTTAAGGAGAAAATAAATTTGCTAATACCTACAGAACTATGTGTCCGAAAGAGAAAAATATTCGTTGAGCATAGCTTACAATTAACTATGGTAGATGGAAAGGTTTGTAACGCTTTAAGTGAATCGCACTCCACTAAATGTTATATTTGCGAAGCAAAGCCAACGGAGATGAACAATTTGAATGAATGTTTGGACAAAAAGGTATCAACAAAATATTTCGAGTTTGGTTTATCTCCACTGCATGCAAAAATAAGATTCTTTGAATACTTTCTGCACCTTTCTTATAAGTGCGGCATAAAAATGTGGCAGGCCAGAGGGCCCCAACAAAAACAAAAAGTTTTAGAAAGAAAGAGAGAAGTTCAACGGGATTTTCGAGATAAAATGGGCTTAATAGTGGACCAGCCTAGAGATGGTGGCAAAGGAACATCCAACGATGGCAATGTAGCGAGAAAATTTTTTTCAAATCCTCGGTTGTCTGCAGAAATTACAGGCCTTAATGAAAATTTGATTCATCGTTGTTCCACCTTACTGCAAGCTTTGGCATCGGGACACAAAATCAACGTACACAAATTTAATGAATATGCCCTCGATACTGCCAAAGGGTTAATCAAGGAATATCCCTGGTACTATTTGCCTGCGACGGTTCACAAGGTGCTTATTCACGGATCTGCTATTATAGAGCACGCAATTGTTTCAATTGGAGAGCTCTCGGAGGAAGCTGCAGAGGCGAACAACAAGGAAATAAAGAAATGCAGACTGAATCATACCCGCAAAATGTCACGAATACTTACAAATACAGACATATTGAATTATTTGCTTTTACGGTCCGACCCATATATTACTGGGCAGAGAAATATTGAAAAAACGGACAATTTAAAATTATTTCCCTCAGTTAATAGCTTGCTTGAGGAGACATCCTAAAATTTTTGTATAATTTTGAAGTTACAACCATTGTAAATTTTGTTTAGTACTTAAATGGCTCATAAATTGTTATTGTTTAATTATTTGTTAAATTTTATTGTTTGGGGTTCATTGGTTGGCGGATTTTTTCAACTACAAACACTATTTACGAAGCTTGGTAAAACTTTCAGCCCTCTAATGCCATTAAAAGCATTTTTGGCCGCGCTTCCATACAAGCGGAACCACAGTGCACTGTGTGGTGTACGGTTCAAACTCATGATTTTAAAGTCGCCGAAAAGTATGCACCAAGATTCCAAATTCTCTCTGACGCCCTCTATCGTGAGCTTTTGACACTTACGCAGCTTAGAGAAAGTTCAACTGCAGTTGGAGCAACAAAATTTTGGCAAAGCTATACGGAGTCAAAGTCCAGCTTGAAGTTGTCCACCGGCGTCTTTTAATTCCACTGACTCTACAGCACACGTTTTGAAAACGACAATTCTTGTCGTTTTGCGAAATTCGGAACAGTAATCAACTCGATTTGCGGCAATTCCAATCTTTTTCGGAATTCCGAACAGGCTCGAATATCTCAAAAACCATTTAACTTATCAAGACAAATTAATTATACTCTGTGCCAAAGGTACACAGTAAATTCTGTAAGTTTGTACAAAAGTATGTAACAGGAAGAAGGAAGCATCTCCAACCCCAAAAAGTATATGCATTCTTGATCAGCATTAACAGCCGAGTCGATTTAGCCATGTCCGTCGGTCCGTCCGTCAGTCCGTTTCAACAAACAGATCTCAGAGATGGTTACAGATACACAGTGAGAAACTCTGATTTTCTGAACTTTATATTCAACTGAGTCTTAAATTACAACCATCATACTTAAATCAAGTACGTTTGAAAACTTGATTTGAGTATAATCGGACTTAAAAAATGAGTACGAAGCATACTTAAAAAAATAGGGGAAAGTTAACTTCGGCTCGGCCGAAGTTTTGTATACCCTTGCAGCTTCCATTGAAAACAAAAAAGTTTTTCTGACTACTTATTGGATTTTACTTTTCTATGGGAGCTATACTATATAAATGTCTGATTTCGAGCAATCTTGTTGAAATCATGGAAAAGCATAATACACTGTTAATTACGAAATTTGGAGGAGATTTCATTTAAAACAAAAAAGTTTTTCTCACTAGAACTTCTTTTTCGACCGATCATTCATACTGCAGCCATATGCTTTAGTCATCCGATTTTGATAAAACTTTGTAGAAATGTGTTAAAGTATATAAAATAAAAATATGCCAATATAAAGAACGTTTTCATTAAAAAAAAAAAATTTTCCTCACTCGAACTAGTTTTTCGACCGATCGTTCCAATGGGAGCTATATGCTATAGTCATCCGATTTTCACCAAACTTAGTGAAATCATGGGAAAGGAAAGTAAACTGAGAAATACGTACTTTGGAGGCGTTTCCATTAAAAATAAAAAAGTTTTTCTCACTAAGATTTGTTTTTCGACCGATCGTTCCTATGACAGCTATATGCTATAGTCATCCGATTCGGCCGGTTCCGCCAAATGTGCAGCGTATTTGTACCAAAAAACTTCGTGCAAAGTTTGGTGAGGATATCTTTAAAACTGACGGAGGAGATAGCATAGACGGACAGAAGGACGGACGGACAGACGGATAAGGCTAATTGAACTCAGTTCGTCATGCTGATCAAGAATTTATATGCTCCTTGTGGTGGGAGATGCTTCCTTCAAAGCGTTACAAACATCCGCACAATTTATAATACCCTCTGCAAGGGTATAATAAAATGAAAACATTTCAACTTGATTCAAGTACGTTTCAAACTTAAAATAGTTCGAGTTTGCATTAAAAATCCAACATGATCGTCCCCTAAATTAAGTATGTGCAAACTTGATCCAAGTATATTAAAACTTCAAGTTGTGTTCTCTTACAACGGTGAGGCCGTGGCTCAAGTCCGCTTGAGAACCTATTTTTCCTATTTTTATACCCTGTTCCCATTGAAAATGGGAAAAGGGGTATTATGAAGTTGTGCAAAAGTATGTAACAGGTAGAAGGAAACATTTGCGACCCTATAAAGTATATATATTCTTGATCAGCATCAACAGCCGAGTCGATTTAGCCCTGTCCGTCTGTCCGTCCGTCCGTCCGTCTGTCCGGGTATTTTGTAGTCGGGGCACTCGACTGCAGCTCCCTTACTTGTTTTTATTTTATTTTGAAATACTTTACGGTCCCGAAATTAAGTTTATTTTAATTTTTTGACACCCACGGTTTTGCCGTCGCAGGCATGGAGAGACTGCTGTTTGGACAGACATTTCAGGCTCAAGATCGCTGATGAGTGAGGTTGGTCCCTCATGAAACGTCGTCCGATCAACCTGATGCCTCCTTTGTTGTGTTGTGTGCCTCTGTTTAAAGCAGAGGGAGGCAAAAAATACATTTACATTTTTGCATTACAATGCATTGGTGTGTTTGAGAGCAGCTCAAAAATTGCTCTTAATTTCAGTAGCAACGACTGCGTCGCGGCGTAGGAAAGCAAGCAACGCAGCGGCGCTTGTACAGCTTATACTATGCGTGTTTGAGCAGCGCTGCTTTGAGAATTTTCCTATATACGCCAGATAGGAAGCTGCCGGCCCCTGGTTTAAAGCTATGTCAATAACATAGCAAGACCTCGAGCCTGTAAAAACTACAAGTTTAAAGCAGTGTAGCTAAAAATTACCAATAATTTATTTAAGATTGATATTACTAATTTTAATCTTGTTTTTTTGAGGTTGTTCGTACTCAATTTTAGCAAAGCGTACTCAGATCAAGTATGTTTTTTTAGATTTAGTATTTTAGCACTCAAGTTCGTTCGAACTTAATTTAAGTCTCTGTGCATAGTTTCAACATGTATGGGGCAAGAACTTAAAATACTTGCGGGCAGATAAAGTTTATTTTCATTTGTGTGTTTTTGCATGATAAAAGCACACAAAATCCAATACCTAATTCATACGAGCATAACTAAAGAAAGAGAATTTTAGAATAACTTAACTGAAGCCAAAACAAGTAAGAAAGTCGGTCAAGCCCGACTATAATATACTTTGTACCTGTGAAGTGCTGCTCATCACCGTAGCGACCGGTGCTGCCCATAGTTAATTGTTTTCTTATAATCTCTACAATTCCTTTGGCTGATCGATAAATAATTCTGGTTACTCAAAGTGAATGTTAGCAGGCTCAAGGTCAAGGTTTGACTATAGTGCAATAATGAACCAGAAAATTAAACAGAGAATACATATGAACATGAACTGTAGCTGAGTGTGCAAATCCTATTTAAATAACCCAGACCGGCGAATAAAGAGTTGAAAATTCCAAGTGCACAAATAGCACGAAATTTCAACTAGCTTTAAGCTCCGTTGTTTAGGGAAGCTGAAAGTATATGCATTGTCGTTGAAGGTTGTTTAATGTATCTCTGAAGTTTGTAGCCTCTATTTTTAATTACTGAGAAATTCGTCTCTGAATGTGCTTAGAGTGTGCTACGATTTTCTTGTGTTCTTGTAATTCTGATTACTAAATATGTCGAAAACGTACGAACCTTCTCTCTATAAAACTGTGGGAGATATTACATTTTTTCCAATTTGCGGGAGCGGGAGGGGGCGTGGCAAAAATTGAAAATAAACTTGATCTGACTGCAAGTAATAGAAGAAAATGTCTCATCAATGTCAAAAATCTACCATCTCTGAGATCTGTGTGTTTATACGGACAGACGGACATGGCTAGATCGACTCGGCTGTTGATGCTGATCAAGAATATATATACTTTATAGGGTCGGAGATTTTTCCTTCTGCCTGTTACATACTTTTGCACAAACTTGTTATACTCTATGTACTTTTCTCTGGTACAGAGTATAAAAATTTGTGTACGTGAACCCTTAATGACGCACGCTACGTGACGCACGTCAAATACAATTGTATTTATTTGATGGGTGGCTGTAACCTTTGCAAACATTCTTTTTCCATATTGTTTTTTTTTGCTTAATCTTTCTATTGTAAAAGGGATTAACACAGCCCCAAAGGGCCAAAGCGGATCTCCCCTCAATCTCTTGGCTTGTGCGCTTCTTATTTTCGCACATAAGAAGGGACCACCAGTTTAACGCCGAATCCAAACGGCAGTTTAAGAAGCTTTTGCATGGCTAATTACAACAAAGCTTGCACCAACAGCATTGAGAGGTGACCGGGGGTGTAAGTTTATTCAAAGAAAAAACTTTTCATTAGACGTTCCGGGGCGGGATCGAACCCACGACCTCTTGCAAAGCGGTCGCGCAGACTAGCCGCTGAGCCACACCCGGGCTTAATCGTATTATTAGAGTCTTAAAAACATATTTGGGGTGCTCACGACCCCCAGTTGCGCTAAAGTCCAGTCAAATTAGTTTATCAAAAGGGCATTTAAATGCATGAAATATTGACAGGCCAGATTTTTGATATGTGATGGGGGCTGTCTAAAAGGCTTAAGGTCAGATTTGTTTTACCCAGTGTCATTGGCAACGACCGCCATATTGGAAATCCCTTTATCTTGGAAACGATTGGCGTTGGAAAAATTGTCTATGACTAAGTAATAGATAATAACATTACCTTTCTTTTTTGGTGCTTTCAAATTTAGAAGATTTAGAAAACAACGACGTTAAAGACGTAAAAGAATACAGAAATATATTTCTATCATTTTTATAAACAAACTTCTCATGTAATATTTGATTTATTGAATAAATTTGGATGATTACATGTAAATAACAGGACGAGTCAAAGTATGTGAAGCTATTGTTTAGTAACAGCTAAATGCTAAATTTTAAAGTTGCTGCAAATTTTATGTTCTTCAATGTATATTTTTATACATCATTTTGTATTTTTCATCAAAGTTGATAAATAGTGAAAAAATTGGTAGTTGGTAAATGACGATTTATCTGAAGAAACACAAATAAATACATCAATCAAAGCAAAAATAACTACGATTCGCTACCTACCTTTCAAGATATTAAACCTGAAAGCGGGCCAAATTACCTTAAAAAAATATGTGTTTTTCTAACCCTGAAAATCGGTCAATTTTGAAAGTTTATAACTTCTAAACTAACGAGAGCGTAAGTAAAATAGGTCCTGCCCTACTTCGATATTCCCGTTACTCAGGGAAATTATTGTTGTATAGCCTTCCCTTATGTTAGTTAACAGAGCATTAACATTAAGGAAAATATTTTAACATTATGCAAACAAACAGAGCATGTGGCGCCAAAAAGTATGCAACATTTTTAATAACTTCTATAACTTTCAGAGATTGTAGATATTGGGCACATGCAATATACCAGAAAATATAAGCTTGATATCTCTTAAATTGTATTCAACAAATTTTACTGCCCCGGAAGGGGGCGTGGTCAAAATTTGAAATAAACTTGATCTGCGTAGGGACTAAGTACAAAATTTGGTGGCTCTAGCTCTTCTAGTCTCCAAGATCTAGGTGTTTATACAGACATACGGACAAAACTATTTCGACTGTTGATGCTGATCAAGAATATATATACTTTATGGGGTCGGAGATGCTTCCTTCTGCCTGTTACATACATTTGCACGACTTTAGTATACCCTTTTAATTCTACGAGTAACGGGTATACAAATCTAAGGGTAGCATATTTGAAATCGTTGAATCGTTTCCAAAAAGATGGGTTTATTCAACATCTCGTAGGCGCTCTTGAAGTTTTTATTGTTTGCATTGTTGCCCACTTCTAGAGTCGCACGTCTGAATGAAAACTTATAGTTTTCGGTGCGGTGGTTGAGATGTGCTGAACTGTGCTCATTTCAAAAACATTCGGTTCATATGTCCTCAATAATTTGAGAGAATATTTTCTTCTTATTTTGAGTAGAAGAAATCTTATCTTCTGAGCACCTTCTGTGTATTAACGACAGACATTTTCCATACTTTTCATACAAAGCTTTGCTCTTTAATTTAGAAAAACCAACGCTTACACGTAAACCGACTCGGAACAAGGCCGAATAAGCCAAAAATAAACAAATAACGCTGATATTAATGAAATCACTAGAATCCGGTACATAGTTCTCAGTACCGAGATTTAGCATTTAGATTCGGGTTCGGCTCGAACTCCAAAAAAGGGGAAATTCTGCATTCATTGCGATTTTCTGTCCCTTTTGAAGAACTTGTTAGTCTTAGCACTTTGAAAAATAATTGTTTAAGTTATTGTTGTTTTAATACGCTTACAGAGGGTATTATAAAATTGGCCGGATGTTTGAAACGCAAAGTATATATATTCTTGATTAGCATGACGAGCTGAGTTGATTTAGCCCTGTCCGTCTGCTTCTATGCTATCTCCTCCGTCAGTCTTAAAGCTATCCTCACCAAACTTTGCACGAAGTTATTTGGTACATATACGCTGCACATTTGGTCGAAATCGGACATCTAAATAGTATAACTCTCATAGAAAAGTAGATTCTGAAAAGTAGTAAGAAAACAAAATTCAATGGGAGTGTCCTCATTGGCATGTATTTGTTTTATATGCTCCCACACGATCTATCAAAGTTTGGACAAAATCGGATGACTGTAGCATATAGCTGCCATAGGAACGATCGGTCGAAAAACTAGTTCTAGTGAGAAAAACTTTTTTGTTTTTAATAAAAACGTCCTTATCATTGGCATACACTTGTTTTATATACTTTTACACAATTCTACAAAGATTTGTCAAAATCGGATGACTATACCACTTAGCTGCAGTACGAATGATCGGTCAAAAAAGAAGTTATAGTGAGAAAAACTTTCTTGTTTAATTGGGATCGCCTCCAAATGTCGTAATTAACAGTTTGCTATGCTTTTCCTTGATTGCAATAAGTTTGGTCGAAATCAGACATCTATATAATATAGCTCCCAAGGAAAAATAATGTCCGAAAAGTAGTCTTATTAAGAAAAACCAGCTGCAAGGGTATACAAAACTTCGGCAGAGCCGAGGTTAACTTTTCCTTATTTTTTAGTCTCAAAAACACAAATATTCTTCAGTTTTAACACTTAGCCACTTTTGAGCCATTTTTAACCTTCTTATAAACATTTTTTGAGATCAAAATCTCAAATTCTGGCAACACTGCTCCAAAACGGCTTGCAGACATCACTTTATCTACTTTTGTAGGGTTGTCTCATTGAATAGTATTTTTATTGCGAAGCTCTTTTACGTACTGTCGACTGGGGGCAAATCCAGAAAGCGATTGTCTTGGCGAAAGATTTCTTTGGCTACGCTTTTGACTTTGCAAAGTCGAAAATTTTTCGATGGTTGCCATTTTTGCCAATATCACTGTTTGTGTAATGGTGGATAAAATAAATTAAGTTTCTCTCTTATGCTCTTACTTTTACAGTTCAAACTGTAAATTTGACTTAAATTTATATTCAAACTAGCATTTATCCCGGCGCTCTTCGCTACGCCGCCGTCAGTCTATACTGACATAACATAAGACCGATAAAGTTTTTTCTTTTCCGGCCTGGTTTGGGAAACATTGCCGTTATCGTTATAGTTATCGTAACCGTTATGTCTATCGATATCGTTATCGTTATCCTTATCCATATCATTATCTTTATCGTTATCATTATCGTTATCTTTAACGCTATCGTTATTGTTATCGCTATCGTTACCGTTACCGTTCCCGTCATCGTTATTTCTTATACTATCCTTACAAAGTAAGTTTAAAGCCAATCGGATGAAAATTGGTTTTGGCTGCAAAGTTTTCCTTGAGTTTTCCGACCCTAAGGTTAAAATTTCCAACATCAGAAAATATATTTCAATTCATTTCACTTACTATCCTTACAAGCCGAATTTCAAGTCAATCGGATGAAAAATAAAAATTTACCTATACAAACTTTTCCGACGCTTTTCCGGGAATTTCCCGACCCAACGGTCGAATTTTCCAGCATCACATTTCAATTTATTTCACTTACTGTCCTTACAATCCGAATTTCAAGTCAATCAGTTGAAAAATAGATTTTTGCAAATCGAATTTTCCTAGCATTTTCCTTGTGGGCGGATTTTCGGAAATCGGGAAAACAAGTGTCCAATTATTTCTCAAACAATGCTTACAAACCGAGTTTCAAGACAATCGGATGAAAAATAAATTTTCCCCATAAAAATTTTTCCGACGCTTTTCCGGGTGGAATTTTTCAAAGCCCTGTCGTAGTACGCACTTTCACCACAAAAGGAAACTACTGTCAAAATTTCATCAGCTCTGTAGATCTTACCGTTCAGGCTGTGCGATGATTGCCAATCAGTCAGTCAGTCAGTCAGTGAGGACAAACTATTTTATATATATAGAGATAACCAGGCCCGACGACAAAGAGGGGGGAACAGGTTGTTTCCCCCCGGACCCGCACTTCAGAGAGGGGCCCTGATCCCGGATTTTTGGCGAAAACTTAAGTAAACTATGTTCAACATGAGAAAAAATGGGGTT